>JAYESD010000002.1:248867915-249467915 GCA_036927565.1 Tuctoria greenei | reverse complement strand
GGGGAGATCACTCCTTTCCCCGACTTCACCGCCGACGAGCTCGCCTAGCTCCAATAGGACGGAAGCTCTTCCCGGGCAGCTCCTTCGGCTCGTGCCTCCGATGACAACGATGACGATGAGGATCATGAGGACCCGGAGGCCACGGAGAGCGACTCCCGCGACGACGACTAGACTTTCGAGGTCGTGTTTCCCTTCTTCTTTTCTCTTTTTGGTGTCTTGATGCCAAAGGGGGAGAGATAGTTGGGAGTCAGTTGGGAGAGATAGTCACATTGGGGGAGAGTTAGAAAGGGTGGGCAAGGGTATCTAGGTCTGGAGAGTTGAATGTAGTTCTTATTTTGGATCCGTGGACATGTTGCACTCCTTATTGTAATATCTATGTTATGTCGAATGTTTAAATTTGTGCAAGACTATGTTTTGAATGTTTTGAATGTTCAATATCAATATGATGCGTTGAATGTCTATCTTTTGATCATATTAATGCTTATTATGTCTTGTCACAAATTGTTGAGCACAACACGTAGGCACCCCACCATAACGTGTGCATGTATGAAGGACTTCCTCCATATCTCTTTTCTGATGCATTCATTGAGGGGGAGTCACTCATACACCCGCACGTTATGAAAACCACAAATTTACACTCTTATATGTCAAGAATTAATGTGTTGTCATCAATCACCAAAAAGGGGGAGATTGAAAGTGCATCTAGGATCCCCGTGGGTTTTGGATGATTGATGACGAATTAAGTGACTAATGAGCTCAGTGATCTTAAGCACAGGTGTGGACTAAGTGGAAGCACAATCCCTCAAAAAGGAAAAAGATGGAAACGACGATGTCAACTCGAAAAGGAGAAACTAGGGTTTCTAGAGTGTCGAGTTTAGACTAGCCAAATTTGTGTGAGTATGTGTGTGTAATGTGCATTGAGATCAAGTTGGGAGCTCAAAGCGGTTTAGAGGTCAAACCTATTGAGAGAAAAGAGTTGGAAGTAGTCTGGCAGTAGGGCTGGACTAGTCCGTGCAGGAGGCCGGACTAGTCCGCCCCTGGCCGGCCAAGTCCGTTTTCAGCCGGACCAGAAGGGTCTGACTGAGATCGGACTAGTACGTATTGGGACGGACTAGTCCGGGTAGCCGTGAAGTGGGTTCTGGGGACTAAGTCCCAAAACCACGGACTTGTCCATTTTAGTCCGGACCAAGAGGTCCTGGCTGAGATCGGACTAGTCCGCCCTGGGGGCCGGACTAGTCCGGGTTTGAGAGGAGTCGATGTTTCAGAGACTAAGTCTGGGAAGGCCGGACTAGTCCGCCCATGGGGTCGGACTAGTCCGGTAAGGGCCGGACTAGTCCGTTGTTGAAGTGCCAGGTTGAATTTGAAGTTTGGCGGGTAGTGTGACGATTGCCGTGCAGGGCGACAGTTGTCAGGGACGTCAGTGGTCCCCTAGGCCGGACTAGTCCGGGCTGTAGGCCGGACTAGTCCGCCCATCTGCTGAAGTCAGCAGTATGGGCTTGGGACCTCTATAAATAGAGGACCCCTGGGTTCATTTGAACCAACCCTTGAGCAAATTGAAACCCTAGCGCCGCCACAGCAACCTTGAGCCTCCAAAAGCCTCCTTCTTGCCTACATTGCCTCTAAAACTAATTCTTGTGTGGATTAGGGTTTAGTGAGGTGAAGAAGAGGAAGAACACCGCTCTTTGGCTCTCGGTTTGATCTCTTGCACTTTGTGAATCTTTGTGATCTGTGGCTTGAGTTAATCTTTGTGATTTGTATTTGTGGTGGGAGCCTCAAATTGTGAGAAGTCCCAACAAATCTTGTATTCATTCTTTGTGATAGTGGAGAACCAAGTTAGGCCCGTGCGGTAAACTTGGTAGGGAAGGGTTGTTGAACCCGGTCCTTTGTGGACTCCTCAACGGGGACATAGATTCCTTGTGTGGGATCGAACCTTGGGATAAAATCCTTGTGTCACTTGTGTTCTTAGCTTTCATTCATCATAAATTGCTTCTAAGGTTAGCATTACCGGTTCTGCTCATCACCTCTGTTTTATTGTGATCCATAGCTTCATACTTGCCATATAACTTGTTAAGGCTCACTAAGTTATTCTAACAAACTTTGCATCACAAGAATTGGACTAAAACCTTTTAGAAACCCTTTTCAGTCTTTTCCCTGTAGGTGGACCGGACTAGTACGCCCCTGGACCGGACTAGTCCACCCCCTGTGTATTAATCTCATTTTATTAAGTCATTTCAGGTTGATTAGCCTATTCACCCCCCTCTAGGCAACTTTCACGCCCTACTTTGATATCAAGACATGCAAAATCATTTTTACTAATGTAAACATCAATTTGATTGTGTTTTTGTAGGATTCTCATCAAGTGACACCCGATAGTTGTGATGATTTTCTAAATTTGAACAACATGGGTGCGAGCGGTGGAGGAGCGAGTGGCGGAAGCTCTCACGACATGCGTGCGGATTGATCTTCACGGTTGTTTACTATCTTTGCTTGTGATGTTTCGAGTTAATACAATGTTGTGCGGATCTTATGTTTGAGAACTTGTATGTTTGGAATGTTGAAACTGCTGTATGGAATCTATGTTTAAAACTGCTGTATGGAAACTTGTGATTAAAACTGTTGTATGGATTGGAATTTGTATTGAACTGTATACTGAATTGAACTGTATACAGAAACTGCTGTATACTGAATCTGCCGTAGGCTCCCCAGCCGGGGAGGTAGAGGAAACGGCGTGAAAAAAAAGTAAGACCGTCGGTTTAAGGACGGCCGACGCTCATATAAGTACTATGGCCATCGGTTCTCCACGTGGCCGACGGTCATAAGGCGATTAAAACCGTCAGTTTCAACCCAGCCGACGGTCATAATGACATTAAGACCGTCGGTTCCAAGCTGGCCGACGGTCATACGTTCTTTAAGGCCGTCGGCTTGACCCGGTAACCGACGCTTATAATATTTAAATGCATCGGTCAAACGACCGACGGTCTTAAGTGTATGTGCGTCGGTCCGACCTCACCGACAGCTTTAAGTCCATAAGAGCGTCGGGACCGACGCTTTTAAATGATAAAGACGTCAAATTAGTGACGTCGGCTATATGCGTCAGCCCACTGACGTTCACAGTTTATATACGTCGGTTTTAGTGCACAACCGACGTTTACAGGGCCGACGCCCTATATGCGTTTTCCTGTAGTGTCCGGCTCCATCCTTCCTGGCCCGGAACCCTTTGAGGGTTTTATTCCTGCAGAGGAGATCATTCCAAACTATGGCCAGGCCACTGAAGAACAGGAGAATATATTGGTACATCAGCAGGTTGATGAAGAGAATGCTCAAAACCCTCCTCAGCAAACTAATGCAAACATTGTTGCTGGTAACGCGACCCCTAACTCTATCAACACTGGATCAGAAGTGCCTTCCCTGAACCATAGTCCGCCGATGTTTCCCCATCAACCGTCCCATGAACTGCTGGCCAAAGCTATACAGAGGTGGATTTGTCAACAGGATCAAAGCTCATCCGCAGTTCAACGTTTATCCTTCACTGTGCAGGTTGAACGCAATGGAATACAGTTGCGCAGCTGCAATATCTCTCCAGCGTCACCTGATATCGTGCAGACTGAAGGGATGGAGGAATAGGGACATGTCCAACATGATCACTCGCTCAAAGGCCAAAGCTCTAGCTAAAGGAAAGTCCCCGATGGTGGAGGAAACAGTGCAAAGAAGCCCAATGATGAAGAAGAAGACTCGAGGCATGAAATTGCAGCAGAAGTCTGTAGCGGCCATGAAAGCTTACAAAAGGGAAGCTCCCGCACAAACATGCTCTAAGGGTAACGATTATGACAATACTCACTCATATCATATAGCTAGTTTTCCTGAACTTGATGACATTGCAAATGCTGATGAAAACATTCTTGAAATTCCTATTCATGTCATACAATTAGTTGCGAAAGGAAGGTGCTGTATATCCCCTTCGAAGGTACCGGAGGAACATATTCTCACCCCCAAGGCAGAGCCCCATGGAGCAAACTCTGATACTAGCTCGGACTAAAGAGAAGGGCGGAAGGTACTTAGGTTAAGGAGGGATGCGGGGATCCAGCGACTGTGATGCTTGGTGGCTTAGGTGTCGCCACTTTTATACTATTTTGTGTTGTCTCTAGAACTGATTGTGGTATGGATGTTGCTTGTCCAAGCGATGACATTAATAATGCTTGGACAAATGGGACTTGCGATATTTTGCTGGTGATATATATATATATATATATATATATATATATATATATATATATATATATATATATATATATATATATATATATATATGTCTTGTTTGCCCCCTCCAGTGTTTTCCTAGCGCTTTCCTTTAATTTGTGCTTATTACTACCTCGTAATTTTACTCATGGATCATCCAAATTCCCACAATAGACAATGGAAGATTCTCAGCTGGAGTATTCGTGGAATGGGTTCAATAGATAAACAACATGCTCTACGAAATCTGATATTAGAATCTAAATGTGAAATATTCTGTATACGAGAAACAAAGAGATCTTTCATAGACAAGCATATCATCAAGAAATTTGCTCCTTCACGATACAGTTAATTCACGTTTACGTCATCAATTGGAAATTCAGCAGGAATTTTAATAGCATGGCTAGGAAACTTTTTACATGGGGAAATTGTACAATGTTCACACAGTTTGGTATCATCCTTATGTTCACTGCCGGTATTAATAATGAGAGTTGGTTTCTCGTTTCAGTTTATGGGCCTTGCAGAGACTCTGATAGAACATTATTCATAAATTGGATGTACTCGCTCACATTTCTGGAAGAAGCCTGTGTCATGTATATTGGAGATTTCAATATGTATCGAGCTATGGATCATCGCAACAAACAAGGAGGTAATCCAAATATCATGCGAATGTTTAATGACTTAATTAGACACCCTGGACTAGTTGAAATCCCTCAGAGCTTCAGTTGGCTGATTTCTTCACGAAGGCACAGACTCGGACTCAGCAAAGTTTTTATCTCTCCAAACTCAGTGTTCGTGACACACCTTGAGTTTGAGAGAGGCACTACTACAATAAGCCTCATCACAGGCGGCTCCAAAACTATTATCACAGACGGCTTTTAAAACCGCCTGAAACGAAGAGTCTGTGATAATCCGCAATTTCACGGGCGGAGAAGTGAAACCGTCTGTGAAGACTAATTATCATAGGCGGTTCTTCACTAAGGATAGCCGCCTGTGAAGACCGATTATCATAGGCGGTTCTTTACTTAGGCTAGCCGTCTGTGAAAATACTTTATCACAGACGGGTCGTGCAGCATATACAACCGTCTGTGATAAACGTCTTATCACAGACGGTTATTGAAGAATAACTAACCGCCTATGATAAGAAGTCTTCACAGACGGGTATTGAAGCATTACTAACCGCCAATGATAATTTGTCTTCACAGGCGGATTTTGAAGCATAACTAACCGCCTATGATAATTAGTCTTCACAGTCGGGTATTGAAGCATAACTAACCGTCTATGATAATTTGTATTCACAGGCGGATTTTGAAGCATAACTAACCGCCTATGATAATATGTCTTCACAGGCGGGTTTTGAAGCATAACTAACCGTCAATGATAATGTGTCTTTACAGACGGTTATTGAAGCATAACTAACTCGTCTATGATAATGGTGTTATCACAGACGGAGTTTACCTATATCAGCCGTCTGTGAAGACCCTTTAACGCAGCCGGTTTCTACCATAACAGACACCGCCTGTGAAAATTAGGTTATCACAGATGTTTCTTTACTTGTATCTAGCCTCCTGTGATAATTGTTTTTCACAGTCATGCAGTACTACTGCTGTTATTTCTAATTTCCAGGTCAATTCAATATAATCACAGAACAAAAAACAACAATCATCACAGAACAAAAGACAACAATATTATCATCACAGAAGTCAATTTCACTAAAACAATATACATACACACAAGTTACAGATACAATTTCATCTCAAAGTTTACAAGTTTTCACTAAAAACTGTTTAGATTGGTATAGTCGCAAAGTTCTGGCACATCAGCTGCTGAACCTCTCTTATCAAAGAACTTCCCCGTTTTGTGCAAAATTTCGCGACGAATGAACTGACAGAGTTCAGAAGCAATCCTGTCGGCTCCTCCATCAGGAATACTTCTACAAACCGGCCATTCTTCGTTCAGATTCTTCTTGTGCTGCAATATAACACATAACAAGGTTTAGAATGTGTTGGTTTGAACAATCTCAAAGTATAGATCAAAGTGAGAGTATACAAGAATTTTGTAGGTATTTTTGGAGCAGTTGTACTATGAGCAATTGAATTTTGAAGTTGGAATCAAAATATGAAAATGATGTTTCTGGTAATATTGAACAGCAGAGAATATAAGCATTAAACTATGCTAGTTACAATGAAAATGAAACACAAAAGTAAGAAAATAAGGTATCGACATTAAGGATAACTTACATCCTCACGATTGACTCTATATACGGCGGCGGTCCGAAGATGCTCGCATACATAATACCCGCATAAGACACTCCCAGCAGGCTGCTTCGGACAAGCATAATACGTTTTAATGTCCAATGCATTCGTATTAGGAGGTCTCTGACCGCCAAGCTGTTCCGCGTAAAACCGCCAAGCGCTGTTGTCGACTGTTGGAGTCGGCAGATCCCCTAACACTATGAAAAGTGTTTGAAGGAGTTTGTAGTTCGGTCTGGGCGCGCGGAGATCTAAGAAAGTGAAATGCGATTTGGACACGAGTGACACGGTGGTTTACGTGGTTCGGGCCGCCTGAGCGTAATACCCTACTCCACGGGGGTGTGTATGTGTGTTGTATTAACTTGTGAGCCTCAGAGTGTTCTAGAGTTCTCTCTCCCGTGTATCGTCGGTTTGTCCTTTTATAGCACAAGGACAAACCGTTACAAGTCAGCCTGGCCCGACATGTGGCCCTGGCGGTTACTAGTATTGATACGCGAGATTAATTGTTGCTAATAACCCTGTAACGGCTCCGACAGTGCCGTTACAGGTGTTAATATCATCCGATTAAGTGTCATTAATGTGGAATTAATGATAATTAATCGGGTCTTGAAGTCTGCAGCTGTCCTTTGGAGATCCGGAGCCGTTACAACGTCTCCCGGGGATTTGAAGCGGTTTAGCTCCGACGTATGGACACGTGGCAGCTCCGGAGCTTGCTTGGGAGAAGCGGGAAGCTCCGGGGTGACCTGGCACGTGTCATGTCCGGAGCTTCTCTCGGTCGGGGGCTACCTCCGGAGGTGCCGTTTCAGTACTTGGCCCGGAGCTTCACCCTTGCGGGTAATAGCTCTGGGCTGACAGTACACGTGGCAACCTAGAGGTTAACCATGTTGGAGAAGCGGGTCCGGTCACGTCTGGCGAGTGGGCCCCCAAGGGTCTTCAATTTGAGTTGATGTCCTTCCCTTGAGATCTTTGTAACCTCAGGGGGTGTATGGTTTTTAGGGTACCGACAGTGGCCCCCTGGACCTACCTCCGGGGAAGGCCAACGGGATGGAGTCGTTCCGCCGGAGGTGGGTCCATACTTGTGACTCTTGAACTGGGTCTTCAAGAGTCTTCGGAGGTGCCTTTGGCGGGGCTTTATGGTTGAGTCCCGACGCGTGGCGCACCTCAGGCGGCAGATAAGATCTTTGACGTGCGGATCTCTCGCAATTGAAGGTCGTCGGTTCCCGATACGGAAACCGTATCGGTTCCGCGCGCCTTGTCAGTCCGCCGCCTTTGGGTTTCCCGCCTCGTGATGACAACTGTTCGCCTGGGTAAGAGCCTCGACTTGATCGTCAGGGTGGTCCCGGGCCCTCTTGTCATCGGCTGGGTCGAATTCTTGAGTAGTATGCTTAACTCCCCTGCAGTTTCCATCCAAGCGTTGCGAGGGCTTACTTAAGAAGGAAAGCGCACCGTCGGGAGTTCTTTACGCTTTCCATCTGTTCTTGCGCTCAAACTCCCAACTCGTGCTTTGCTTTTCTTCTCTCGCCTAGCTGTGCTGCGATGGAGTTGGGTCTGCGTGAGAGTCGTTTGAAGACGGAGAGCGATCTGAAGAAGGTCCGAACCCTCATGGGGTGGTCGTCGGACTTCTTCAACCGTTCAATCCGCACCGGAGGAGAGCTTCCCTTTAAAAAGGAGCACTCCGGCGAAATGGTATACTTTTCATCGTATGCCATGGTGGGGTTGATCCCACCATTTTCTTCCTTCTTTTTGATGCTGCTGGACTTCTACGGTCTACAGCTATACCACCTTGGCCCTCACTCCCTTCTCCTTGTGTCCATCTTTGTCCACTTCTGCGAGATGTGGGTGGGCATTCCTCCCTGCATCGAGCTCTTCCGCACTCATCAAGCGCCGAGAGGCGCTTGAGGGAAGGGAAAAGCGGCTCGAGGATGAGGAGCAAAAACTCCTGGAGCTACGGGATGACGTCTTGCGACGTGAAGAAGAGCTCGCCGAGAAGACAGCTCTGGCGGACAAGGGCCTCGAGGAGCGCGCTAAAAAATTGGAAGAGCGCTGCCTCGAAGAGGAGGAGAAGACCTGGGTGCGAGGGCAGGAACTCTACGAGTATGAGTGTGCCCTCATCGCCCGGGAGAAGAAAATAGAGGCTAGGGAGAAAGACCTGGTCGACCGCCGGAACAAGATCCACCTCCGGGAGGAGGAGCTCGGAAGACTCGAAAAGCGGGTTGCTGCGAAGATTCAGCAAAACGCCAAAGAAGTTGAGCGCCTCTCCCGCGAGAATTCGGAGCTGGCGGCGGCCCGGAGGTCCTTGGAAGAGATGAAGGGCCTGAGGAAGACGGACTCCCTGCAAATTTGGGAGTTCCTGAGCAAGGCCGACGACGCGCTAGCGCCGATGGGTTTCAGCCCCGTGCTTCCGGATGATCCGGAGCCGGAGCCGGACCTTGCGCTGCAAGCGTTGGGCGCTGCGGGCAGCAAGCTCTCCAAGGTGGGCGACGTCATCACGGACCAGTTGGAGGTCGAGGGGCAATCCCTGGCTAGGAACGTCACAGAATATGTGTTGACGTGCTACACTAGCCGGAACCCCCGATTCCCTCTGGACCCGGTGCTTGAAGGCCCAGTTGAAGGAGAAGGCGAAGCTACCCGAGCCAGCGTGTCGGAGGTCGCCCAGAAGGTCGCTGAGTTCTTCCATAGGGTCTAGGACTATCTTTCTTAGCCTTTATTTGTATCTTCTCTTCTTCCTCAATTTTGTAATCCTTTGTCTCCAGATGTAATCTCCGGTCTTCTGATGAAATGAAATCCCCAATTTTTCGTGAATTTCATTTTTTTGTCTTCAACATCTTTGTCTTCACTTGGCCCCCTGGTAGATGTGCACAATTTGATTGTGGACATGTACCAAAAGGATGTTGATTTTTGTTGAAGACAGATTTGCTTCGAACTCGTATAGTTTAGGTCCGAAGTTTTCGATAGTGAAGGTCCCTTGAAGTCGTCGGAGCTTAGAAGCTCCGGCGTTGCCCATTGTCGGAGCTTAGTAGCTCCGGCAATAGCCTCTACCAACACGTTGAGTGTCGATAGTTAATACTTCAAGGTGTCGGAGCTTAGTAGCTCCGGCAATGACCCTTGCCACGCCTGGCTTGCTGGCAACAGACTCTAGTGATAGAGTCTTCTCACCATCTTCAAGTTAACGCCGGTGGGAGTCGGAGCTTGGTTAACTCCGATTTTTCTCCATCAATGTTGGGTTTATTCTTCCTGCACACTTAGGCCAAGAAAAACAGTAAAATTCGTTCCTTATCTATAACTTCGTTGCGGCTTACGGTTCTCAAGAGAATTTCAAGTTGAACACGATTTTTAGTATGATTGGGTGAATTGTCTTTTCTTTTAGATCTAATTGTCCATGGACCCACCTTACTTTGGCCTGCCGGGGTGTAGGTAGAGTGGCGTACTTAGGGTGCTTGACCAGGCTAAGTCGATAGCGCACTCCGGCCCTAGAATGGCTTGGCGGCTTTCAGGCGAGTTGGCCACAGACGACATTTAAATCTAAAAAATCCGACAATTCAACTCAAATCGTACATAAATCGGTTAAACTAGAACTTCTTAAGAATTGCACGTTTCTGTTATAGACAAGAAAGAGAAAAATAAAAATGTCGAGCCTATGCAAAAATGAATGCACGTGGAGTCTATTTCACATGAAGATGTCTTTCATTATAGGTCCGGGGTACATGGGAAACGAGTACACTCTTAGGGTACGGAACCAGGCTAAGTGTGTTTGGTTTCTCGTTTAACCCAGGGTAATTAGCTACACTTCTAGTCCGGAGACTGTATCAAGTGTTGCATGAGCTTTTCAAACCTTTCAGGAAAGGTCCGGCTGCTCTCCCGGAGGAATTACCCGACTCTGTACAATGACTCTATAACATACACTTCAAGTTACTTAAGACTCACCTCCGTGGAATTAAGTGTAGAACTTACGGAGGTGCTCGATGTTCCAAGGATTTGGGAGAGGTGTCCCATCCTCGGTAGCCAAGCGAACGCTTCCGGGACGGGATACTTTGATCACTCGGAAGGGTCCTTCCCAGCCGGGGGAGAGTTTGTTTTGCCCTTCTCTGGATAGTATTCTCCGTAGCACCAGATCGCCTTCCTCGAGCTGTCGGTTATGTACATGCCGCTGATGATAGCGCCGTAGAGCTTGGCGGTATCGGGCATTCCGAACAGCTGCTTGGCACCTTCCCTCCTCGAGGAGGTCTAGGTCTTCACGCCGGAGCTGGTCCTGCGCGGCTTCGTCGAAGGTCCGGACTCGGAGGGAACCCAGGGTGATCTCCGGAGGAAGGATCGCTTCTGCTCCGTACACCAGGAAGAAGGGTGTTTCTCCGGTTGCCCGACTTGGAGAAGTCCTGTTAGCCCATAGAGTGGGCGGAAGCTCCTCGATCCAATTAGCTCCGTGCTTTTTCAAACGCTCATAAGTGCGCGTTTTTAGTCCTTTAAGGATTTCTGCGTTTGCTCTCTCGGCTTGCCCATTGCTGGCAGGATGAGCTACGGAGGCGTAGCAAACTTGTATGCCGAGGTCTTCGCAATATCCTTGAAATGAGGAGCTTGTGAACTGAGTCCCATTATCAGTGATGATCTTATTTGGGACTCCGAATCTGCTCACGATAGATTGTAGAAAATTGATTGCAGATTGTTTGTTGATCGTCACAACAGGAGTAGCTTCCGGCCACTTGGTGAACTTGTCGATGGCGACATACAGGAACTTGTAACCTCCGACGGCTCTTGGGAAGGGTCCCAAGATGTCCATCCCCCACACGGCGAAAGGCCACGTAGGAGGTATCATTTGTAAGGGCTGAGCAGGTGTATGAATTTGCTTTGCATGAAATTGGCATGCTTTGCATTTCTTCACTAGCTCAGTAGCATCCTGGAGCGCTGTTGGCCAGTAGAAGCCGTGCCGAAAGGCTTTTCCGACCAGCGTGCGGGAAGAC
Source organism: Tuctoria greenei (assembly GCA_036927565.1). Classification (NCBI taxonomy): domain Eukaryota; kingdom Viridiplantae; phylum Streptophyta; class Magnoliopsida; order Poales; family Poaceae; genus Tuctoria; species Tuctoria greenei. The sequence continues at coordinate 249,456,475 of JAYESD010000002.1, read as the reverse complement.
GCGTGGTTCCCACACTCGCCTCCATGGATTTCTGCGAGGAGCTCGCAGCCTTCTTCCCTTGTGATGCACCGCATTAGGATGTCGTTGGCACCGCGCCGGTAGAGATCCCCTTCTACCAACGTGTATCTTTTAGCCAATCTGACTACCCGGTCAGCGGATACATCATCGTCAGGAAGGATGTTGTCTTTCAAGTAGTTCCGGATCTCCGAGATCCATGCATCGGAACTGACTTGAGCATTTGAGTCTTGCGTGCTGGGTTGCTCGGAGCTTCCGGCAGCACCTACGACCCTTGATGGCTGCCATGGTAACAGGGCCATCGGGACCGTCAGCTTCGGGATGCTGATCTCGCCCCCTTCGTTCAGCTCGGCAGGCTGAACTGTGGGTTTTGACATCCTCCGGACAAAGGTTCCGTCAGGAGCCGGAGCTCCGGTTGACGCCTTGGTCGAGAGTTCGTCAGCTTCAGCGTTGTGAGCACGCTGAACATGGTGAAGGTCTAGGACTTCGAAGTCCTTCTGAAGCCTCTGGACTTCAAGGAGATAAGCAGCCAGCTGGAGATTATTGCAGGAGCATTCACCCTTCACCTGTTTGATAACAAGTTGTGAATCTCCTTTGACCAGCAACTGCTTGACACCAAAGGATAGTGCCACCTTTAATCCATATATGAGTGCTTCGTACTCCGCCATGTTGTTGGTTGCCTTGAAATCAAGGTGCACCATGTATCTTACCTTCTCCCCGGTTGGTGTGAGGAGAAGGACTCCAGCTCCGGCTCCCTGCTTTTGCATGGAGCCGTCGAAGTAAAGGGTCCAGTGAGGCTTAGTGAAGGCCGGAACTTGTGGTTCCTTCTTCTGCTCGCTGGGGCCCCCAGAGTTTGATGGAGAGGGAGTCCATTCTGCCACGAAATCTGCCAACGCTTGACTCTTGATTGCTTGTCTTGGAATGAATTCGAGGTCGAATTCAGCCAGTTCCGCTGCCCACTTTGCAATATTCCCAGTTGAATTGGGATTATGCAGAATCGCTCGAAGTGGATATGAGGTTACCACCGAGACTTTGTGAGCTTGGAAATAGTGTCGAAGCTTCCTTGAGGCAATAAGAACTGCGTAGAGCATCTTATGTACCTCTAGGTATCGAGTCTTGGCATCATGTAACACTTCACTGATGAAGTATACTGGGCGTTGAACGGTCCGGACCCTCCCGGAGGGGTCCGGAGCTTCCTCTCCATTGATCCGGACCCTGTCGGAGGGGTCCAAACTATATTCGAGGACCTCCGGGTTCTGGGTGGAGGAACTCGGAGCTTCTTCAGGAATGACCTGGATCCTATCGGAAGGATCTGGGTCCTCTGAAGTGACTTCTTGAGGATTCAAGTCTGGGAGCTGGGACCCAGACCTGCTTTCGGGAACCTCCGGATCCTCCCGAAGGGATCTGGATTCCTGAGTATTGGGCAGTTCCGGTCTCTCCGCAACCAGAACCATACTGACGACTTCGTCAGCTGCTGAAATATAAAGCAATAAAGGCTCACCAGGGTTCGGAGCTACCAAGACTGGTAGAGTGGTGAGGAACTGTTTCAGCTCCTGGAATGCCTTCTCTGCCTCTTCAGACCATTGGAATGGTCCGGACTTCCTCAGTAACTTGAAGAAGGGAAGTGCCCTTTCCGCCAGTCTTGAAATGAATCGACTGAGGGCTGCTAGACATCCAGTTAATTTTTGGACGTCTTTGATGCGGGTTGGTGGCCGCATGTCTTCGATGGCTTTTATCTTCGCCGGATTAGCCTCTATACCCCGGTGACTTACCAGGAAACCAAGAAGCTTTCCGGAACTAACCCCGAAGACGCACTTGTCTGGGTTTAGCTTCGTGCGGGTGGCCCGCAGCTTGTCGAAGACAGCCTGCAAGGTATCCAAGAGGGACTCCTTGTTTTTGACTTTGACCACAATGTCATCAACGTACACCTCCACTATGTCTCTGATGAGTTCTTCGAAAGTTTTGTACATTGCTCGTACAAAAGTTGAAGCTGCATTCTTGAGACCAAAAGGCATGGCTGTGTAACAATACAATCCATCCACTGTGATGAATGAAGTATGTTCTTCATCTTCCCTAGACATCCGGATTTGATGATATCCCGAATATGCGTCTAGAAAACACAGCAACTCACACCCAGAGGTGGAATCCACTATCTGGTCTATTCTAGGTAGTGGGAATGGATCTTTTGGACATGCCTTATTCAGTGTGGTGTAGTCGATGCACATCCGAAGTTTCCCGCCGGCCTTAGGCACAACGACTGGGTTTGCCAGCCATTTTGGATGGTAGACTTCTCGGATGAATCCGGCTTCGAGCAACTTCTTCACTTCTTGTCGGATGAAGTTCTGTCGCTCTACAGATTGCTTCCGAGGTTTCTGGTGTACAGGCCGAGCGTCGGGGTAAATCTTCAGATTGTGCTCAATCACTTCCCTGGGGATCCCAGGCATTTGTGACGGTTGCCAGGCAAACACATCAACATTAGCCCGGAGGAAAGTGATGAGCGCGAGTTCCTATTTGTCGTTCAAGCCACCCGATATGCGGGTAGTTTGAGTGACATCGGAACCAATTTGGACGACTTTGACGGGAATGTCGGTGTCGCCGCTTGGCTGCACACGGGGTGCAGAGGTCGAGCCTCGTTGACGAATGCTCGGAGGTTGTGGGGCTTGCTTCTGTCTGGAATCCTCCTCTTGCGCTGTGGTGAGTGCATGGAGTTCTTCCAGAGCAGTTACTCCGGCAGTGCGATCTCCACGGATCCGGAGAACGCCTACTGGTGTCGGCATCTTCAACACCAGGTATCCATAATGAGCAGCTGCCATGAATTTGTACAAGGCAGGTCTACCCAAAATGGCGTTGAATGGTAAGTTGATCTGAGCAACGTCGAAGACCAACTTGTCGGTGCGATACTTCTCCCGGGTCCCGAAGGTAACAGGGAGAGTGATAGCTCCGAGTGGGGTTATGGCCCCCGGACCTACTCCGGAGAAAGGTCGAGAGGGCTGGAGGTCTGAAGGTCGAAGCTGAAGCTTAGTGAAAGCTTCGAAGCTGATGAGATTAAGCCCCGAACCTCCATCTACCAGGACATGATGGAGCTGGATGTTGTTGATGGTGGGGGATACCATCAAGGGCAGCTGGCCAGCTCCGACCATGCTTTGAGGACAATCCGAAGCATCGAAAGTGATGGGTGTGTCCATCCACTTTCGATGTGGCTCCGGTCTAGCTGTAGGAGCTACAGCAGCCATATCCCGTCGCATGGTCTTAATGACGCGACGAGAAGTGATGTCCCATGATCCACCAAAGATGGTGTTCATGGTTTTCCGACGTTCGTTGTCGGAGACGTCGGAATCATCGTCGACGGAGGTGTAGACGGCTTTCAAGACCTTTTTGGGGTCTTGAAACCCTAACTCCTCTTCAGCCGGAGCTTCATCGACCTTTTGTTTTCCCTCCCTCTGACGGAAGGGAGACCCTTCCCGGCGCTTGTGGTAGCGCTCGGCAAGGTTTTGGACCTCCCGGCAATCCTCCAGTCTGTGGCTGCCCGTTTTGTGAATGGGGCACCACATCTTGGATTTGCCACCGTCTTCGGAAGACGGTCGAGGTCGCTTCTCGGGGCGTGGCCCCCGGCCACCAGGAGTTGCAGTGGCTGCAACGTTGGATGTGCCGGCCGACGGCTTCTTCTTGCCGTTGGTCTTCTTTTTCTTCTTGCCACTCCCGGAGGTAGCGACTTCTTCTTTGGAGGATTTTTTATGATCCTCCAAGGCTGGTTTGGAGTGCATTTCACGGCCCTCCGCAGCTCTGGCACATTTGTCAGCCAGGCTGAAGAGCTCCGTGACACTGGTGATCTCTTTGATCGCCAGTTTCTCCAACATCTTCTTGTCTCGTACACCCTGTCTGAATGCTACAATGACAGAAGCGCTTGAGATAGAAGGGATTGTGTTACGTACCTGAGAGAATCTCTGGATGAATGACCGCAAAGATTCTCCTCCTTTTTGCACGACCGCAAAAAGGTCCAGTTCGGTGCCCGGACGGGTGTATGAACTCCCGAAATTGGCGGTGAACTGGCGGCATAGCTCCTCCCAACTGTCGATAGAGTTGGGCGGAAGGCTCATAAACCAGGACCTAGCGGTCCCAGTCAAGGCCACTGGAAAGTAATTGGCCATTACAGCCTCATTTCCTCCAGCTGCTAGGATCGCAGTGGAGTATATCTGTAGAAATTCTACGGGATTGACAGTCCCGTCGAATTTTTCCGGCAAGTGTGGCCGGAACTTCTGTGGCCATCTAACCATACGCAGGTGCATGGCTAGGGCGGAACAGCCTCCTCCTACTCCTTCCAGAGTAGAAAGATCTTGAGCATCTCGTCTTTCTCGAGCTCGCTCGATGTGGACACGACCATCCTGTTGGCGGTATCGGCGATCAAGCTCCGCTCGGAGGTCGTGTGTCGAAAGCCGAGATGCAGTATGGGCACGTCGTGCCCCAGAGGGCAACGACGTCACTTGCTGTGACGCAGCTCTTCTTCGGTTGTTGGAGACATGTGGACCAAGTCTTCCAGACAACGTTCGTCGCTGCGACGGGGCCCGCCCTGAAGGAGGTGGACCCTGATTGTTGAGGCGTTCGGCCGCTGCTGCGACCAAATGCTCAATATCAGCTCTCCATTGCTCCATGGCACCTTGAGATGCATCCGGAGGTGGTGGTCGCTGAAGGAGAGCACGCGCTGCATGGAGCGCGTGTTCTGGGTTGTCACGACTTGCCGGCGCAGAATGTGACGCCGGTGCACCATCATGTCGTTCGGCATGTCTTGCCGGAGAAGATGGTGGTGGTGGGAGTGTGACTCCCGCTGGAACTGAGGCTCCTGCCGGTGGTTGCATGTTGGAGGGATTGCCTCCGACAGTCTGAGCAGCAGGTTGCCCGTTGGATGATCCAGCTGCTGAATTCACCATTCTTGAAGATCTCAGGCGCCCCTTCCTGGCGCGCCAACTGTCGACTGTTGGAGTCGGCAGATCCCCTAACACTATGAAAAGTGTTTGAAGGAGTTTGTAGTTCGGTCTGGGCGCGCGGAGATCTAAGAAAGTGAAATGCGATTTGGACACGAGTGACACGGTGGTTTACGTGGTTCGGGCCGCCTGAGCGTAATACCCTACTCCACGGGGGTGTGTATGTGTGTTGTATTAACTTGTGAGCCTCAGAGTGTTCTAGAGTTCTCTCTCCCGTGTATCGTCGGTTTGTCCTTTTATAGCACAAGGACAAACCGTTACAAGTCAGCCTGGCCCGACATGTGGCCCTGGCGGTTACTAGTATTGATACGCGAGATTAATTGTTGCTAATAACCCTGTAACGGCTCCGACAGTGCCGTTACAGGTGTTAATATCATCCGATTAAGTGTCATTAATGTGGAATTAATGATAATTAATCGGGTCTTGAAGTCTGCAGCTGTCCTTTGGAGATCCGGAGCCGTTACAACGTCTCCCGGGGATTTGAAGCGGTTTAGCTCCGACGTATGGACACGTGGCAGCTCCGGAGCTTGCTTGGGAGAAGCGGGAAGCTCCGGGGTGACCTGGCACGTGTCATGTCCGGAGCTTCTCTCGGTCGGGGGCTACCTCCGGAGGTGCCGTTTCAGTACTTGGCCCGGAGCTTCACCCTTGCGGGTAATAGCTCTGGGCTGACAGTACACGTGGCAACCTAGAGGTTAACCATGTTGGAGAAGCGGGTCCGGTCACGTCTGGCGAGTGGGCCCCCAAGGGTCTTCAATTTGAGTTGATGTCCTTCCCTTGAGATCTTTGTAACCTCAGGGGGTGTATGGTTTTTAGGGTACCGACAGCTGTAATACAAGAAATGTCATATAAAACTTGTCAACACATTCTAAATGTGTGTAAATTAAAATTATTGAATAAACGTACTTTTTCAAAATGGAAAGGAAATCTTTGTAACGATCTGGTGGGTAATCAGCCGAGTCCAAGACTGTTGCCATTCCCTGCGTTGGCTTGATGAAGATCATTATGTAGTGATTACTGCAAACATACAAACACACATGTTAACAATTACCAATAATTGCTATTTCAATGCCATGTGTCGAACTTACTCGAAGTGGTACGGAGCCTTTACGAGGTCCTGGCCGTCTCTGACAAAGTTAAACATCGCATGTCCTATGTAAGCTGCAACTTCTGCCTTTCTATCCTTCTTAAGTTTTGCAATTGCTCTTTCAAAATATTTTTTTTCATGTGTTTGTACTGGCTTGATTCTCGATTCGCCTGGACGTCGAATAGCGACTTTGCAATCCTAGTAGGGTCAAGGATACCTGTCTTGTGCGCCAACTTTTCATTATCCATGTATTGCATCCTATTGAAGAAGTCCAGAATTGTTATAATCTCATGAAATGCGTATGCGTGTAGTAAGAAAAGCAAATACAAAATATTAGAGCACTTACAAGCACCAGACGAGCAGCAGGTTGATTTCGAGCATGCCCCGATGGAAAAGGGAAAGCAGCTCGTCAAATAAAATGACTCGTTTATCTACTCCAGTGCTCCAGAATGCTTCTTTTGGAATACGAAATGTGACACAATTAAGACCATATTTTGTGCCGGCAGTGATGTACCACTCATGCATTCTTCTGAGCGCGACGGGTTGTTTGCTAAGTTGTACGGATGTCATTAATGGCTTCCCATTCTCAAATTTAGGAGGAACATCCTCAAGCTTGTATATTGGAACTCCTGGTTTAACTAAAGCCGTCCGCCGATTATACATGACACCGTCTTCTTCCCACTCCTCGATATCTTCTAATGCTGGCTCATGAGAAGAACGAGATGCACTCGATTTTCTAATATTTTCCTTCATAGCTTCCAAATACTTTGTCACTTCTGATGAAGGTTTCTTATTTTCGTATGAGCTAACTTTGACAGGCACTGATGATCGAGGAGTAGTCGTCGGAAGTTGGACACTGGCTTGTTGTTGAACCTGTTGTTCAACTGATTGCTCTTTACTCCCAGCAGCTGGCTCTAGTACTACTTCAAGCTGTTGCTCAACTAGTTGCTCTTTACTAGCAACAGCTTGCTCTGGTACTGCTTGAAGTTGTTGTCCAACTTGTTGCTCTTGGATATCATCATCCTTGCTCAGACATAGGGGGAGTGGATCTTCCCGGACTGGGAGTGGATCTTCATGCACTTTCGCCTTAGAAGATGGGGTTGCAGTATTTGGAGATGCGACGGGGCTAGAAATTGGCTCATCGTCCAACACGATATCGCGTCGGTGCCAAAGGATTAATTGGATGACAGCCTGCCCCAGAGTCGCGATCCCCTCAGGTGTGACGTGGTCTATTTCATAATCTTCATAATCATTATCAATGATCTGAAGAACTTGCACCACAGAATAATACAACAGAAGTGGACTCCCGTTGAAGTCACGATCAGGCTTTGCCATAGCAGTGGCAACCTGTTTGGTTTTGTTCCCTGCTCTGCCTATCGGGACAAGAAGACGACAAGATTTGTCGTTAGCAATATCATCGACAGGGAACTTATGGGCTGACCCTGAGCCTGGCATGGAACCAACGCTGCTAGGGTAGGCAGTTGGAGATACTAATTGCTCCTTTTGCACCGGAACCATCATTGTACTCGGTGCCACTAATTGTCCTGATTGTCTAAGTTGTTCCATTATTTCTTGCATATTTTCTTTGACCTTTTGAGCAATTGTTTCATCAAGTGTTTTCTTAAACTTCTCACGTCTTCTATATGTGTCTTTATCTTTAGGGAAACCATCTAGCCAAGACATTTGAGAAGAGACCGCTCGAACCCGTTCGCTGTGTTCAGGGTTTCCCAAGATAGCGGTAAGTTGGTCATTCTCCCTCTTCGGCTTGAAGAGACCCTTCTGTTGCTTTTCAATTACTTCTTTCATTTTATCCTCTACTTCATTCAGAGAGTCGGGCTTTTCAAGTTTGCCCTCGCTGGTCAAACCTAACCGAGCAAAGACCCAGCGTTGAGTTCGCTCATCGCACCCTTCTAATGGGTGAGGATTGCCCTTACTAAGAATGTCGTCTATTATCTTATTCCATTTCTGGACTTTGGGGCCATATCCGGCAGACCCCAAGCGATGATGGTATTTGTTCTTTTTTGCAAGCTCTGACCTAGTTGCACTTAGAGCTTTAGCATCAGGTGTGCTCTTTTGACGAACAAACTCTTGCCACTGAGCTTGTGTGATTTTTCCCATCTTCCTCGGGCTAGGGACCTTATTGGCCTTAACATAAGCATTCATTTCACTCTTCCAGCATCGAAACTTCTTGCCGCAAGAGACCAATGTTGCTTTCTTTACAGCTTCTTCTGTGCCTTTCGGGAACTTGAATTGTTTCTTTATCTTTTCCCACAACTCATTCTTGGTCTGATCGGGTAATTTCCTCCAATTCTCGGTTGTGATCGGCACAACCTCCCTAACAAGAAAACCGCATGCATTACGGTACTTGGTAACTGAATCCAGTGGTTCTTGGGGAAGCCCACTTGGACCGACCCTTGTTATGTACATGATGCGGTCCAATAGACCCTTATTGGGACCTCGTTGCCCTCGTTTCCGCTTGAGTGAAGCTGAGGATTCATCCATTGGTGAACCTTCTGCGGTTTTAGGAGCCGATGTCACCTCATTGTCTTCGAGATTAATCTAGGTAGAAAAAAATTATAAGACTTCGTATACTTGACAACCAACATTAACTTGAACTGCTGAAGTTAAGATTCGTGATCCATACCTCGTCGGCAGGATCATATTCCGGGTCTAGATCCACTGAAGTCTTTTTAATTTTTATATTCGGAAAAGGATCCGAAGGACTGTGATAGGAGCCTGAACTGCTGGAGTCAGTAAACTCCATATTGTCTTCTTTGTTGTTACAATCAGGACCAGTCTTCTTAGGGCTTTCCATGCTAGATCTAATAAGACAAAAAAATCTAATAAATGGCATAACTAAATTTGGTCATATTTAAAACAAATTTTCTCAATTTTGGCTCAATTAAGTAAATTTAGCCAAAACACATTTTTGAAGTTATATAGGTCTAACTAAATTCTTGTATCATAGAGATCAGCATCATATGCTCAGACTCCATCGCCACACCTAGTGTTACCTAGATATGGGCGTGAGGATGCTCCTGGCATCACAAATGAGTTGGCCAGCAACTTTTGTTTGGCTTCAGAGCTAAATATAGCATAACTTTGGTAGCTCGGATTAGGTACAATTGCTCAAATGAAGCTGATGGAGCCACAAGTGCAGACATCTTTGGTAGCACAGATTAGCTACAATTGCTCAAATGAAACTTAGAGAAATAAAAGCAAACTTAGCCAAACTTAGTCTAGCATAGCTAACTCTAAGCAAAAGTAGCCAAATATAGCTAAATATAGCATAACTTAGTCAAAATTAGTCAAGTATAACTATATCTAATGTAACTTAGCCAAAATTAGCCAAATTTGGTCAACTTAACCAAATATAGCTAAATCTTGCCCCTAATAGAGAATTATGTGGCATATGCAAGGCCAATGACAGAAATAGGGAATATACTGCTGTTACTAGAGTCTAGAATCATGTTTACCACTAATGTGTCAGAACAGTTTCAGACACACAGAACCAACTACCAATTTATCGTGATATAACCATCCACATAAATCTTGCCCCACCGAACCCTAACCAAAGATGCCACCGAACTTGACAGTTTTTCGAATTCCACCGAACCCTAACCAAGGATGCCTACCATTATCTAATTCCCGAACCCTAACCAAGGATATGCAAGGCGGCAGCGAGGGCGGGGAGGGAGGCGGCACGGCGAAGGAGGATGGAAGGTCGAAGGGTTTAGGGTTTACCTTGAAGCTCGGCGGCGACGGAAATGGCTTCGCTCGGCGTACCTGGAAGTGAGGAGGGCGAAGCTCGGCGGCGACGGCGAAGCTCGGCGGCGTACCTGGAAGTGACGAGGGGGAACACTTGGCGGCAAACGAAATTTTGGCAGCCTAACGGCGTCTAAGTGTTTCGCCCGGGTTAGGTTTTTCCAATGCTGCCGAGGGGTATATATAGACTCACATTTTCTCAGGCGGATTTTAAGTACCGACCGTCAGGGAAGACTGTTACCTCAGTCGGATTTTACTTACCAACCGCCTGAGAAGATACAATTATCTCAGGCGGTTGGTTAGTAACACCCGCCTGAGAAGATACAATTATCTCAGGCGGTTGGTTAGTAACACCCGCCTGAGTTAAACATGGGCCTGTGAAGATATTTACTTCTTCTTAATTTGATGAACGCCTACATAAAGACCCCTCACCAACCGAGATGAGGATCCCCTGACTTAATCAGCGGTCACTGACATGTGGACCCGGTCCCACACGTCAGTGACCATGTCACGCGTGCGCGACCTTTCTTTTCCACTCCGCGCGGCCTTAAAGACGCGCTATCGCTCACAAGCGCATCGCTCACTTTGAATCCTCTTGTTTTCTTCGTCTTCCTCCGCTCCGACGACCCAACACCACTATGGCCGACCTTCCGCCGCCAAGCCCTCCGAGGGAGCCACCTTGCAAGAAACAATGTTGCAGCTCCCCCAAGAAGATCAACGCCGAGCAGCGCCTCCTCATGGCGCGAGAGGCGTACAACAATACGTCTCGCGCCATGAGTGCCTTGGGGCTGGGTACCCTTCCAGAGTATACTGGAATGGGTACCTTGGGCCACTACCTCTACGCCCTCGTGGGGGTGGCTGATCGTCTCGACATTCTGTCCGCGACGATGGCCCAGGTTCTTGGCCCCGAGGGCCGTAGAACGCTGGTGGAGGCGACGGCTAGCAACCTCGGGGTTGCACCGCCGGTGCAGCCGGTGCAGCCGGCCCTGTCTCCTGTTGCACCGGTGCCGGAGTCGCCGCCGGAGGACGAGGAGGAGGAGATGGAAGAGGAGTAGGAGTAGGATTTAATTAGTTTTTCTTTTTGTTGTTTTTAGTTGCTTCTGTTTTGTAAATATTGTTAATGAATGAAATCTATCTTTTTTCATCTATGTGATTGAATATTACTTGTGTATCTTTTGTGTTCTTGTGTGTTCTTGTGTAAATATTGTGCATCTTGTGTGTTCTTTTGTGAGATGTGCATATTGTTAATGAATGAGTATCTTGTGTGTTCTTCAACTGTGTGAATGATTGAATATTGTTAATGAATGTAGTGTGTTCATCGTTAATTAAAATTTCACGTCTGAGAAGAAATTAATTTGATATTTACCAAAACATTACAATGTCAGCTATACAAGTTTTAAAAATATTTTGTTCAGGTGGTAGATGTTAATTTTATACAAATGTAGAAGAAAGAATCATCGAATTTGGACACAATTTGCAGAATCTAAACATGTTTGAGTATTTATATTGGAATCTAAATAAAAAAGAAGCAAGGGATAAGGAAACTGAAGAACAGTATCGGGCATTATCTTAGGCGGTTGTTAAGCAATAACCGCCTGTGAAGATATTTACTTCTTCTTATTTAATATTCTTGATTAAATGTGGTCCTTTAAAAAGGCAAAAATCCACTTTCTTGTAATATTATTGATAAGTAAATGTTACCATTAAATTTCACTTCATAAATCCTTTTAAATTTGTTAGAACATAAAAAACATACAACAAATGCTATTTTTCATTTTTCTATCTTGATGAATATAATGCTTTTTTCATTTATTTTTTCAGTGGACATTTTTAATCATCATACCAACATCTACGAATTTTTTCATATTTTTTTAAATTTTTTGGAATCAATGTGTGTTCATAATTTGATGAATGCCTCATATGAATATGAGCATTTAGTTAGAATGGTGGATAATTTGAAGTTTGACATGTTGGAATGCTTTTAAAAAAATTAAAAAAATTCATACATGTATAAATTATACAAATATGTTCATACCAACAATTTTGAGTGAAGGAACCTTTTTTTTATGAGATACACAAATGTGAATAATATGTGAGTAGAAATTAATTTGATATTTACCAAAACATTACAATGTCAGCTATACAAGTTTTAAAAATATTTTGTTCAGGTGGTAGATGTAAATTTTATACAAATGTAGAAGAAAGAATCATCGAATTTGGACACAATTTGCAGAATCTAAACATGTTTGAGTATTTATATTGGAATCTAAATAAAAAAGAAGCAAGGGATAAGGAAACTGAAGAACAGTATCGGACATTATCTCAGGCGGTTGTTAAGCAATAACCGCCTGTGAAGATATTTACTTCTTCTTATTTAATATTCTTGATTAAATGTGGTCCTTTAAAAAGGCAAAAATCCACTTTCTTGTAATATTATTGATAAGTAAAGGTTACCATTAAATTTCACTTCATAAATCCTTTTAAATTTGTCAGAACATAAAAAACATACAACAAATGCTATTTTTCATTTTTCTATCTTGATGAATATAATGCTTTTTTCATTTATTTTTTCAGTGGACATTTTTAATCATCACACCAACATCTACGAATTTTTTCATATTTTTTTAAATTTTTTGGAATCAATGTGTGTTCATAATTTGATGAATGCCTCATATGAATATGAGCATTTAGTTAGAATGGTGGATAATTTGAAGTTTGACATGTTGGAATGCTTTTAAAAAAATTAAAAAAATTCATACATGTATAAATTATACAAATATGTTCATACCAACAATTTTGAGTGAAGGAACCTTTTTTTTATGAGATACACAAATGTGAATAATATGTGAGTAGAAATTAATTTGATATTTACCAAAACATTACAATGTCAGCTATACAAGTTTTAAAAATATTTTGTTCAGGTGGTAGATGTTAATTTTATACAAATGTAGAAGAAAGAATCATCGAATTTGGACACAATTTGCAGAATCTAAACATGTTTGAGTATTTATATTGGAATCTAAATAAAAAAGAAGCAAGGGATAAGGAAACTGAAGAACAGTATCGGGCATTATCTCAGGCGGTTGTTAAGCAATAACCGCCTGTGAAGATATTTACTTCTTCTTATTTAATATTCTTGATTAAATGTGGTCCTTTAAAAAGGCAAAAATCCACTTTCTTGTAATATTATTGATAAGTAAAGGTTACCATTAAATTTCACTTCATAAATCCTTTTAAATTTGTCAGAACATAAAAAACATACAACAAATGCTATTTTTCATTTTTCTATCTTGATGAATATAATGCTTTTTTCATTTATTTTTTCAGTGGACATTTTTAATCATCATACCAACATCTACGAATTTTTTCATATTTTTTTAAATTTTTTGGAATCAATGTGTGTTCATAATTTGATGAATGCCTCATATGAATATGAGCATTTAGTTAGAATGGTGGATAATTTGAAGTTTGACATGTTGGAATGCTTTTAAAAAAATTAAAAAAATTCATACATGTATAAATTATACAAATATGTTCATACCAACAATTTTGAGTGAAGGAACCTTTTTTTTATGAGATACACAAATGTGAATAATATGTGAGTAGAAATTAATTTGATATTTACCAAAACATTACAATGTCAGCTATACAAGTTTTAAAAATATTTTGTTCAGGTGGTAGATGTTAATTTTATACAAATGTAGAAGAAAGAATCATCGAATTTGGACACAATTTGCAGAATCTAAACATGTTTGAGTATTTATATTGCAATCTAAATAAAAAAGAAGCAAGGGATAAGGAAACTGAAGAACAGTATCGGGCATTATCTCAGGCGGTTGTTAAGCAATAACCGCCTGTGAAGATATTTACTTCTTCTTATTTAATATTCTTGATTAAATGTGGTCCTTTAAAAAGGCAAAAATCCACTTTCTTGTAATATTATTGATAAGTAAAGGTTACCATTAAATTTCACTTCATAAATCCTTTTAAATTTGTCAGAACATAAAAAACATACAACAAATGCTATTTTTCATTTTTCTATCTTGATGAATATAATGCTTTTTTCATTTATTTTTTCAGTGGACATTTTTAATCATCATACCAACATCTACGAATTTTTTCATATTTTTTTAAATTTTTTGGAATCAATGTGTGTTCATAATTTGATGAATGCCTCATATGAATATGAGCATTTAGTTAGAATGGTGGATAATTTGAAGTTTGACATGTTGGAATGCTTTTAAAAAAATTAAAAACTTCATACATGTATAAATTATACAAATATGTTCATACCAACAATTTTGAGTGAAGGAACCTTTTTTTTATGAGATACACAAATGTGAATAATATGTGAGTAGAAATTAATTTGATATTTACCAAAACATTACAATGTCAGCTATACAAGTTTTAAAAATATTTTGTTCAGGTGGTAGATGTTAATTTTATACAAATGTAGAAGAAAGAATCATCGAATTTGGACACAATTTGCAGAATCTAAACATGTTTGAGTATTTATATTGGAATCTAAATAAAAAAGAAGCAAGGGATAAGGAAACTGAAGAACAGTATCGGGCATTATCTCAGGCGGTTGTTAAGCAATAACCGCCTGTGAAGATATTTACTTCTTCTTATTTAATATTCTTGATTAAATGTGGTCCTTTAAAAAGGCAAAAATCCACTTTCTTGTAATATTATTGATAAGTAAAGGTTACCATTAAATTTCACTTCATAAATCCTTTTAAATTTGTCAGAACATAAAAAACATACAACAAATGCTATTTTTCATTTTTCTATCTTGATGAATATAATGCTTTTTTCATTTATTTTTTCAGTGGACATTTTTAATCATCATACCAACATCTACGAATTTTTTCATATTTTTTTAAATTTTTTGGAATCAATGTGTGTTCATAATTTGATGAATGCCTCATATGAATATGAGCATTTAGTTAGAATGGTGGATAATTTGAAGTTTGACATGTTGGAATGCTTTTAAAAAAATTAAAAAAATTCATACATGTATAAATTATACAAATATGTTCATACCAACAATTTTGAGTGAAGGAACCTTTTTTTTATGAGATACACAAATGTGAATAATATGTGAGTAGAAATTAATTTGATATTTACCAAAACATTACAATGTCAGCTATACAAGTTTTAAAAATATTTTGTTCAGGTGGTAGATGTTAATTTTATACAAATGTAGAAGAAAGAATCATCGAATTTGGACACAATTTGCAGAATCTAAACATGTTTGAGTATTTATATTGCAATCTAAATAAAAAAGAAGCAAGGGATAAGGAAACTGAAGAACAGTATCGGGCATTATCTCAGGCGGTTGTTAAGCAATAACCGCCTGTGAAGATATTTACTTCTTCTTATTTAATATTCTTGATTAAATGTGGTCCTTTAAAAAGGCAAAAATCCACTTTCTTGTAATATTATTGATAAGTAAAGGTTACCATTAAATTTCACTTCATAAATCCTTTTAAATTTGTCAGAACATAAAAAACATACAACAAATGCTATTTTTCATTTTTCTATCTTGATGAATATAATGCTTTTTTCATTTATTTTTTCAGTGGACATTTTTAATCATCATACCAACATCTACGAATTTTTTCATATTTTTTTAAATTTTTTGGAATCAATGTGTGTTCATAATTTGATGAATGCCTCATATGAATATGAGCATTTAGTTAGAATGGTGGATAATTTGAAGTTTGACATGTTGGAATGCTTTTAAAAAAATTAAAAACTTCATACATGTATAAATTATACAAATATGTTCATACCAACAATTTTGAGTGAAGGAACCTTTTTTTTATGAGATACACAAATGTGAATAATATGTGAGTAGAAATTAATTTGATATTTACCAAAACATTACAATGTCAGCTATACAAGTTTTAAAAATATTTTGTTCAGGTGGTAGATGTTAATTTTATACAAATGTAGAAGAAAGAATCATCGAATTTGGACACAATTTGCAGAATCTAAACATGTTTGAGTATTTATATTGGAATCTAAATAAAAAAGAAGCAAGAGATAAGGAAACTGAAGAACAGTATCCGGCATTATCTCAGGCGGTTGTTAAGCAATAACCGCCTGTGAAGATATTTACTTCTTTTTTCTCAGGCGGTTTATAAGTAATACCCGACTGAGATAATCATTTTTAAACTACAATATGTTAATTAACGGCCTGAGAAGTGTTAATTAACTGACGCGCCGCACGAGGTCTGCGGAGAAGTTGAGAAGCCGTGGTGCAGGGACGCGTGCAAGGATCTCTCAAGATCGTCTTCCACAGTGGTTTAATTGTGCGCCACACGAGGTCTGCAAAGAGTTCAATGCGCAATGAAGTAAATATTTTGTTCAGTTGGTAGATGTTAATTTAATACAAATGTAGAAGAAAGAATCATCGAATTTGAACACAATTTGCAGAATGTAAACATGTTTGAGTATTTATATTGGAATCTAAATAAAAAAGAAGCAAGGGATAAGGAAACTGCAGAGGAGTATCGGGCATTATCTCAGGCGGTTGTTAAGCAATAACCGCCTGTGAAGATATTTACTTCTTTTTTCTCAGGCGGTTTATAAGTAATAACCGCCTGAGATAATCATTTTTGAAACTACAATATGTTAATTAACGGCCTGAGAAGTGTTAATTAACTGACGCGCCGCACGAGGTCTGCGGAGAAGTTGAGAAGCCGTGGTGCAGGGACGCGTGCAAGGATCTCTCAAGATCGTCTTCGACAGTGGTTTAATTGTGCGCCGCACGAGGTCTGCAAAGAGTTCAATGCGCGGGAAACGAACCGCTCCCTCGTCTACTCCGCACAGACCTATATAAGGCGCGTCGTCGGTTATGGACAAGCACAAAACTTTTCTCCACTCCTTTCTTCTTCTCCTAGCCCGCCGCCGATTAACCACCACAGACATGGCCAACCTTCCGCCACCTAGCCCGCCGAGGCAGCCACCCTGCAAGCGGATACGCTGCAGCTCCCCCGAGAGGGTGAATGACGACCAGCGCGTTCCACCGCCGGTGCAGCCGGAGCCACCGGTACAGCCGGAGCAATCGGCTCAGCCGGAGAAGCCGACCCTCTCTCCTGCTGCATCGTCGCAGGAGGAGGAGGAGGAGGAGGAGGACGACTTCGACGACGACGACGATGATGACGATGATGACGACGAGTCGTCCTCCGACGACGGCGACGACGAGTCGTCCTCCGACGATGGCGACGACGAGTCGTCCACCGACGACGGCGACGACGAGTCGTCCACTGACGACGGCGACGACGACGACGGCGACCACCACCATGGTGACGACTACGACGACGACGACGACGAGTCGGAGGAGGACCGCTTGGCTTGGTTTGAGAAGCTGGCGGAGAGGATGGAGGAGGCGGGGCCGTAGTGTAGTTTTAGGATTTCAATCAAGTGTTCTTGTACATTTTTCTTGTGTTTTGTACATATTTCAATCAAGTGTCAATGAATACTGGTGGATAATTTGAAGTTTGACATGTTGGAGTGCTTTTAAAAAAATTAAAAAAATTCATACATGTATAAATTATGCAAATATGTTCGTACCAACAATTTTGAGTGAAAGATCTTTTTTTATGAGATACACAAATGTGAATAATATGTGAGTAGAAATTAATTTGATATTTACCAAAACATTTCAACGTCAGCTATACAAGTTTTAAAAATATTTTGTTCAGTTGGCATTATCTCAGGTGGTTGTTAAGTAATACCCGCCTGAGATAAAAATCTTCCCTGGCGGTTATTAAGTACCAACAGCCTGTGAAGATATTTACTTCTTAATTAATAAACATCATCTCAGGCGGTTGGTAAGTAAAACCCGCCTGCGATAAAGTTAAAAACCGCCTGTGAAAAACCTACGTCTATATAAGGACCCCTCACTGCAGTCAAAACGCAACCCTGGAGAATTTATATCGACGCCGCCAGGCTGTTGAAATTTCCCCTGCGCCGCGCCGCCGCTCCGCCGCCCAGCCCATACTGCCGCGCCGCCGCTCAACCCCGCACCGCCACTTCTCCACCCAGCCGGCCCACCGTGCTGACGCCTCCCCACCGTGCTGACGCCTCTGCAAGGTAAATGTAGTTTCCTTACTTTTTCTTTGTATATTTTCATTAGCTGATAAGCTGTTAGTTTTGTGTGTTCTGGTATATGGATTCTGTCCTTTTGCATGTGTAAGGACTGTATGGATTGTGTTCTGGTATATTGATGTATGGACTATATGGATTGTTTCCTTTTTGTACCTATTATGTGACATGAATATGATGTTTAATTAACAGATGCTATTGTAATATATATAAGATGCATCTGGGCCTTGTTTCCCGATATAACGGACTGGATCCCACCCAGACCTAGCCCATGCTGCTGGGCCTGTTTCCCCCTTTGACTCCGTCCGCCTCAAGACGTCGCCCGTCTCCTACATTAGTCGCCCTAATCATACTTGTTATGTCTCTGTAAATTCATTTTATAGAAGACCTTTAGAGAATATTTGTGGCCAAATTTTGTAAATCTGACAAAAAATTCTATTATTGAAGCATGGACTGTCGAGCGTGGATGTATAACATGCCAAGACCCGATCCTATGTACATTCGTAATGTTGCAAATTTTATTGAAGCATCCAAGAGACATGCGAAGTTGCAAAAGATAGATGACATATTATGTCCATGTATCGACTGCGAAAATAAGATTGCTTGGACGGATACTATAGTAATCCAATCTCATTTGGTGAAAAGTGGTTTCAAAAATAACTACACAATATGGACAGAGCATGGTGAGTTAGATACACATGATGTGGATAAAGATGATGAGAGAGGCTCAGATGATGATAATGTTCATATCGAGGATGGTAGTGGCAATCAAGCTGGTGATGATGATGATGAGTTCGATTGTGAGGAGATGTTGCGTCACATTGAAACATATGTACTGACTTCTGTGGGAGCAAGCAAAGGTTTAAGTAAAATGGAGACATTGCAGAATGCGGCCACAGAGCTTTTATATGATGAATCAAACGGTTGTGATAAAGAGTTTACTACATTGCGTGCAGTCTTAGAACTACTAAAGTTGAAAGCTACGCACGGATGGTCCGATTGTAGTTTCTCTGATCTTTTGAATCTTCTGGCAGAAATTCTTCCAAATCCAAATAAACTGCCTAGAAGCACTTATAAAGCGAAGAAACTTCTTTGCCCGATGGCACTAGGTGTGACAAAAATACATGCTTGTGTGAACCATTGTATTCTGTATCGCAAAGAGCATGAGCTCGCAACTAGATGCCCCATTTGTGGTGTCAGTAGATATAAGAAGGACTACAATCACCAGTATATTACCAACATGAAAAAGACTCAGAAGAATAAGAAGTTTATTATTGGTCCTGAAGGTGACGATGACGATACTTCTGGCGATGCAGACGGGAAGAATAAGAGAAAAATTCCTGCATTGGTGATGTGGTACCTTCCGGTAATTGATCGCTTGAAGCGTTTGTTCTCAAACCCTAGGGAGGCTGAACTTATGCGTTGGCATTCCGAGGAACGCAAGAAGAATGAAAAACATATACGACACCCTGGTGATGCAACGCAGTGGAAAAATTTTGATATTCAGTATCCAGAATTTGCGAAGGAAATCAGAAATGTGAGGTTTGCCTTGGGTACAGATGGAATGAATCCGTTTGGTGAAAAAAGGAGCATACACAGCACATGGCCCGTGGTCTTAACTATGTACAACCTACTGACGTGGTTGTGTCACAAAAGGAAATATATCTTATTATCTATTCTTATCCAAGGTCCGAAACAACCCGGCATCGAAATTGATGTGTTCTTGGAACCTTTAATGGAAGATATGGCGAAATTGTGGAATGAAGGGGTACGTACATGGGATGAGTACAAGCGGGAGTATTTCACGCTAAGAGCAATGATATTCGTTACCGTGCATGATTATCCTGGACTGTTTACATTATCGGGACAAATGAAAGGGAAGAAAGGTTGCGTTAGGTGCGTGGATAGAACTGGATATCTATACCTCACTTCATCCAGAAAGACGGTGTACATGAGACATCGACGGTTCTTGACAGATACACACAAGTATAGGAAGATGAAAGAACAATTTGATAACAAAATCGAAAAAGATACTGCACTGAAACCTTACAGTGGAAAACTTGTGTTTGAAATGGTCAAGAACATTCATATTGCTTTCGGTAAGGGAAAAAAGAGTAAAGGAATTAATAGAAAGAAAAGTACATCTTCGGATGATACAACTGACATGGCTTTCAAGAAACAATCAATTTTTTTCAAGTATCTTCCGTATTGGAAGAATCTGGAATGTTGCCATAGTATTGATTTGATGCACGTTACAAAGAATGTATTTGACAGCATCATTGGGACCTTGCTGGACATGCCGAGGAAGACAAAGGATGGATTAAATTCACGTATGGACCTAGTAAATCTTGATTTGAGACCAGAGCTTCATCCAGTAGAAAAGGCGAACGGGAAGCATTACCTTCCCCCAGCCAGCTACAACTTGACGCTAGAAGAGAAAAAAGCAATTTGCGAATGCTTGCGTGGGATCAAAGTGCCCACAAGTTTCTCATCCAATATCCGCAAACTAGTCTCGATGAAAGACTTGTCTTTATTCGGTTATAATTCTCACGACTGTCACATGATGATGACAGTTTTCCTTGCCATTGCAATAAGAGTAATCAAACCTGAGCATATAAAAGTTGTCATCACACGTTTGTGTTACTTCTTCAATGCAGTATCGCAAAAGGTGATAGCACGTGAAGATTTAGACTATCTGAAAACATACATCGTCGAGACAATGTGCAAGCTTGAGATGTGTTTCCCACCATCCTTTTTTGATATGCAAGTACACCTAATCATACATCTTGTTGATCAGATAAAAGCATTGGGGCCACTATATTTACATCATATGTTTTCGTTGGAGAGATATTTAGGAGTATTAAAAGGTTATGTGCGGAACCGTGCTCACCCAGAGGGTTCAATTATGGAAGGATACACCACTGAAGAAGTGATTGAGGGTTGCGCTGATTACATCAAAGATGGAAAATCGATAGGTGTGCCTATACCGGTACATGAGGGTAGACTACGTGGGAGAGGCAAAGTGGGTAAGAAAACTTTTATTGTTCAAGATTACAAGAATGTACACCGTGCACATTTTGGTGTACTACAACAACTCGCAATAGCTGAGCCGTACATCGAGGAACACCAAATTGAGCTTCGTGATAAAAACCAAGACCGCAAAGAGGACTGGATCATGAAAGAGCACAGAAGATGTTTCACTGAATGGTTAATGGACAAAAATATATCATACGGAAACACTATAGAAGAGGCAACAATGAAAAAGTTAGCTTGTGGCCCATCTGCTTTGGTAACATCATGGCAAGCATATGACATCAATGGTTACACATTTTACACTAAAGAAAAAGACGGTAAGAGTGTTGCACAAAATAGTGGTGTTCGTATTGAGGCTTATGATTCACAAGGGCAGAAGACCACATACTTCGGGTTCATAGAGGAAATATGGGAACTCGATTATGGCGAAAGAATGGTAATGCCCGTATTTAAGTGCCAATGGGTCAAACATCCTGATGGTTTGAAAGTGGACAATTACGGACTGACACTGGTAGACTTGAATAAAGTGGGTTACAAAGATGACCTGTGGGTTCTCGCCGATAATATTGCACAAGTTTTTTATGTTCAAGATCCAGAAACTGAGAAGTTGCACGTAGTTGTTTCTGGAAAGCAAAATATTGTTGGGGTTGACAATGTGGGAGATAATGAAGAGGAATATAATCAGTATGAAGAGATGTACCTTTTCACCGAACCAGAAAACATCAAGCGCGTAGAGAGAAGCATTAAAAAGAATTTGAAACCCTATATGCGAGAAGATGTCAATGCTGGAAAAAATGTATATAGCAACGCGAGATGATATATATTTGTGTACATATGCGTTTGGACTCAATGATTTGGAAGTTTGGAAGTTTGGTCTTTCTTCAGATAATGATGTCTCGGGCGTGTAGCCGATTGCAGGAGGAGCACTTGGCGTGGCGCAAGAACCATCCCCATGTATGTACATATGGCACACCGGTCACATGGTTGTATATACATATGTATCTGTAATGGACTGATGAACTTAACTGTAGTTTGTTTTTCCGTGTTGTTTCTTTTTGGTATTTTCAATTTCTCCGCGTAGGGTTTCTCTGCGAAGCCTGAATCGGGAGATTTATTGAAGTGGCAGTGCATCGTCCCTGGTAAAGAAGGGGTAAGTCATGAAGAACAAGCACAATATGAGTTTAACTATCGTCCTCCTATTAATAAATTTCTTTTGCAGACTGAATGGGAAGATGGTTACTACCCCCTGACAATCTCCTTCTCTGAGGACTATCCCTTGGTGCCTCCAAGATGCTCCTTTCCAATTGGGTTCTTCCACCCAAATGTCCATCGTTCGGGAGCACTCTGCATCGGGATTCTTGATCAAGAGACTGTAAGATAGACCTATTTTGTTCATGTAATTATTACTTATAATTTTTGTCGAACTTATTTGAACTGGTTTCTTATATTGCTTAAATTATATTTCGTAGGGGTGGTGCAGTGCTTTTACAATCAAAACTATACTACTTGAAGTTCAGCGTTTGCTGCATCAGCCAAATGTGCCTGATGTTGAAAATGATTGCTATAATCTACTTATCAAGGTTAGATGACACTTTGACTTAGTGACCAATGTAGGTTATTCATTCCCCCATCGACATTTGTTAATTTAAATAATGTCAATATTTTCAGGATCCAGCGGAATATAAGAGACGTGTTCGGGAGCAAGCAGGACGGTACAATTTAGATTGATCGATGGGAGCTTCATCGTCGATCTACAATGAATGTAGCATGATTTTTGTTCAGTGTGTAAAGAAATTATCTTTGATCAATTGTAAAGCCTCTAATGGTGTATTATCACAATTAAGCCAGCCTCACTGGTGATCGAGCATTTCCTATAATGCATTACTGTACTAGTATCCGCTAGCTCATCTGTGTTTTTTTCCTGATACAATTTTGCCTGCACGACTACATGCGGCTGTGATATATAATTGCAACTACATCCCTGTAATTTCAATGAAAACCGCCTATGATAATTAAACAATGACCGCCACTGAAAATACATGATCTTCTTAGGCCGTTGTTAATCAAGAACCGGCTATGAAGTTCATTGCATTACAGACGGTTATTAATTAAGAACCGCCAACGAAGATCATGTATTTACTCAGACGGTTGTTCCTTAAAATCCATCTGTGAAGTTCATTGCATTACAGACGGTTATTAATCAAGAACCGCCAACGAAGATCATGTATTTACCCAGACGGTTGTTCCTTAAAATCCGTCTGTGAAGTTCATGGCATTGCAGGCGGTTAATAATTAATAACCGTCTGTGAAGATCATGTATTTACCCAGACGGTTGTTTCTTAAAATCCGTCTGTGAAGTTCGTTGCATTACAGGCGGTTCTTAATTAAGAACCGATTCTGAAGATCATGTATTTACCCAGACGGTTGTTCTTTAAAATCCGCCTGTGTTGTTCTTTCATCACAGATGGTTATTATATCATTCGTCATCACAGTCGCATATTTTTAAGGACCGCCTGTGTTTGAAAAATTGAGGCGCCTGTAAAAATGCTTTTTGTAGTAGTGAGGTGTTAGAGATATAGGGGTTATTTGTATTTTCCCTTTTGCATAAGGGCTTTTCTGCATATTTGTAATCTCTTGTACCTCTATTTATTGTGGTCTCTGGTCCCCATAATAATACAAGACACATTCATAACAGTGACAACTGGTTACCACTCCAAGGAAGTCTAAATCATAATTAAACCTAGGACCCATGACGGAGATTTCTGTGTCGCTTCAAAGTTCCAGGCCCCTGGAGGCTGTACCTATAATTTTTCTTCTGATTTTGGTATTGAAAAAATTGACCATGAACATTATTAATCAACTCTGAACAGAATGATTCTTTCTAGCTCAAGCATTCAAGGATCCTAAGAAATACAAATGATGCAAACCTGCAACATCTTGGGATGGGAGGTGGGAACACGAACATGCGACACAGCCGCAGCGCCCAAGAAGTTTCCCAGTAGCGCGGCGTCCGTGGCTGACAGCCCCCACAACAGTCCAGCCGTGAAACATGCAAGAAAGCTGTCCCCAGCGCCGGTTGGATGGACCTGCACGGCATGGAATGCCATGACGTGTGCCTCCCCACCATCCCAGTACAGCCGGCACCTGTCCCTCCCCTCTTTCACAATCACGCAGCACAACCGCCTCGCGATCTCCACCCCCACGTACGGCGCCTTCTCCAATGATGCCTTGAGGAACGCCACCCGCGGGAGGAGGCGTGCATACGGCGTCCCCTCGAGTGCCACGTGCCGGACGGCGCCCTCGCCATCGAAGGCCCGGATCAGCGCCTGCGCGTCCACGAGCACCGTGCGGCAGTGCCAGATCATCCGCTCGAGCTTCTCCGGCAGCACATCCCCGGCGACACCGACGGTGAGTCCGTAGGCGAAGCGGCGATCCGTGAGGTCGGCGGGGTAGATCGGGTCCCAGGCGCGCACGAGCAGGAGCTCCCGGTCGGCCGCGTGCGCCTAGGCAGCGGCGTCGGAGAACTGGGCGTGGAAGGAGGTGGTAGGAGCGGCACACAGCAGCAGCGGGTGCCGCGTGGGCGCCGGCGCGGAGGCATAGGCGAAGTCGGGGCCTGCTTGTATATGTGAAATATTCTGTATACAAGAAACAAAGAGATCTTTCATAGACAAGCATATGATCAAGCAATTCGCTCCTTCACGATACAGTCAGTTCACCTTCTCGCCATCAATTGGAAATTCAGCAGGAATTTTAATAGCATGGCTAGGAAACTTTTTACATGGGGAAATTGTACAATGTTCACAGTTTGGTATCATCCTTAAGTTCACTGCGAGTATTAATAATGAGATTTGGTTTCTGGTTTCAGTTTATGGGCCTTGCAGAGACTCTGATAGAACATTATTCATAAATTTGATGTACTCGCTCACATTTCTGGAAGAAGCCTGTGTCATGTATATTGGAGATTTCAATATGTATCGAGCTATGGATCATGGCAACAAACAGAGAGGTAATCCAAATATCATACGAATGTTTATCCCAAAGGGATGCCCACTCAGCAAGCAAGACTTAATTGGACACCCGGGACTAGTTGAAATCCCTCTAAAAAGAGGCATATACACATTGAGCAATATGCAAGATTAACCCTTACTTGAACAATTGGACCGGTGCCTAACAAATGCTGAATGGTCCACAAATTTTCCTATCACATCCTGGCACACTTTAACCAAAATTACATCAGACCGCATTCCTTGTATTGCTATAGTCAGTACTAAAATACCCAAAGGTAGGACCTTCAGATTGAGAACTATTGGCCAGATATTTTGGGCTTTGCTGATGTAGTCAAGGAAGCTTGGTCTTATGGACCCTTTCGATCCAATATTGCAACTAGAATCTCGGAAAAATTTAAGACCCTTCGGAAGGCCCTCAGGTTTTGGAGTACAAGTAAAGATAACATAAAAAATCCTGGCCGAATGATTAAATGTGCTTAAGGTGCTAGATGCCTTGGAGGAAAAGAGACCCCTGTACTTGCAATAGTGGAACTTAAGGATCATTTTGAAAAGGCACATTGCCAAGTTACTACAATTCGAAAATGAATATTTGAAAAAGAGAAACACAGTCCGTTGGACCCGGCTAGGTAATCACTCAACAAAATTCTTCCATATGCGGCAGCAACGGAAAGACAAAGAATAAACAACATACCAAGCATTGCAACGCCTACAGGCTCCATTATATATGAACATCGGGAAAAAGCTGACTTCCTCTGGAATACTTTTAAAGAAATATTTAATAGCACAAACTGGTCAATCATGCTGTTTGATCTAAGCAATATGATGTCTAGGTTTGACAACCTAGCATCCTTAGTTGCACCAGTCACAGATGAGGAAGTTGAAAATGTGGTAAAAAGTATGCTAGTTGATAAAGCACCTGGACCTGATGGATTTATTGGGAAATTCTTCAAGTGTTGTTGGAATATCATTAAAGTGTACATTTTGCTTCTATGTCAAGAAGTCTTCAGCAACAACACAGACATAAGGGCCATTAACTCCTCTCTCATCACTCTAATTCCAAAGGTGCCCAATCCTACATCAATTTTGAAATACATGCCTATTTCTTTGGTGCACAGTATCCTCAAGATCATCACCAAAATTCTAGCTATTCGATTGAAAATAGTATTGCACTCCATATTTTTCATGCCCGGTCATCGTAAAGATGAACATACGCTAACCACATGTACGCCAGGATCAGTTGAATCGTACATTCGTTGACAAAAGTGTAATATCATTGCATAGCCATGTTCGAATACATAAATAGTCTTACAATACGACCCGAAGGTCCACAAATACACCACAACCTATTTACAACATCTAAACAGTTCACAAATACTTTACTACAGCGGAAGGCTAGATAGATGAGAATGGCTCCATCTCCACAGGTAGTCGTGCATAGGATCGCCAGCCTAATCCAAGTCTTACGGGTTGACGATGAAGTCTTCCGGTGCCGCTTCTTCTTCATATTCTAATGGAAAAGTAAACGTTTGAGTACATAGAGTACTCAGCAAGTGTGGGAAGAGAATGACATGATTGGCCAAAGCAAGGGAAGGCCAATTATGGCTTAAGCACTATGCTTAGAACCTAACCTTAGCTTCCAATTATTAATGTCATAATTCAAAAAGTAATTCAACACATAACTGATGATGATGAATGTAACTTTAATCATAAATAACCACCATTTCCCAACCATAAGCTAATTATGAACTGGCCCCAAGCCGCTCTTGTCCGTGAGCACGGCTGTCATGACAGTTTTACCAAATCTCTGCAGAGAGTGTACACTTTCCCCACAAGAAGTGATTTCATCCCCTGTTGCTAGGTGGACTAAGTGAACCTCCCTGAATGCCCGTTGTAGCTAACCACATTACACACTTCCTTTGGTGTGAGGCCAGGAGATCACAACATGGTCTTTACAAAGGTACTCCCGACTAGTGCTAGCCCTCTAAGGTTTCCACCACTGAGGATTCCCGGAGTAACCCTCCGCCTTAGAGCCCCCTCTTGAGCCTTGCGGTTCCCAGAGCAGTACCCCTGCATCATTCCCCGCACCATCCAACTACTAGCATTTCATCGGGAGAAACCTAATTAATTGACCAAGCTACCCCATCTCAGTCTCGTGGTGGTACTATAGAGCTTAGTGGCTTCCTCCATAAACCGGTCCTTAGAATCCGGTGGTACCAAACCCAAGCCCGCATCTCGTGCAAACTGCACCATACCAAATCTATCCAACCACCAGATTCCTATCCTCTACTATTGAGTATCCACCACAATTAAAGTAATTTAAATAGTTTAACATGTCACAATTGTATGAAAACCCATTCCCAATGTCTAAGCATGGCTAAGCATAATTAATTACCTATCTACTTCCCAACCCACTTCATGTGACAAGGAATTATATGGAACAAGGTACGAAACATGAAATAGGACATCAATTTAATTACCATGCGCCTAACTAAATTCCTAAAATTGGTACAAGATGGTCAAGGGCACTTGCCTTCGTTGAATACTTGGTTGTTGGTGAAGTCTTGGTCTTGGAAATTGAAGTTGGGGTCGTAGCGCGACTCTAAATATATTGCCCAAGCATGGCAAAGAGAAATAAAGGCTAAAATAAGTAAATAGCACACAACACATGGCATCAAACATACACATAGGCATAAAACTCTATACTAATGCGTCCCTACGAGGTATTTATTATTTTACATAGCCAAAATATGCATTTTATATTTATATTACATTATTAGGATTTATTCATGGCCTAAAATCATTTTATAGAATTTTCTATGGCCAAAATGTATTTTAAACATTTTTAATAAATTTTTCCAGGGTCAAAATATATTTTATTTGAACTCTACAAATTAAGTACAGCATAAAAACATTTTATACAAATTTTCCTACTGTTTTTATATTTACTCACCATTTTTATCTAATTTCTACACATTAAATACACCTAAAAACAATATTCAGCAATTAAATAAAAGTCCAGGGACTGATTAATAAGTTTCCTACACTGTACAGGGGCTAAATCCACAATTCTATAAATTTCCAAGGGTTAGATTGACTATTTAACTGATTAAATACAATTCCAGAGAGTCCAGGGGCTAGTTTGCTAAATTCAGGGGCTAGATCTGAATTCCAGCAAAGATTAGGGGGTAGCTGACAAATTTTCGGGGGCTGCAGTGTAAAAGCGGAGGCTGGAAAGGGGATTTGAATGTGGGCCGTTGGATCTGAAGTGAACGCACGGGATTTAAAACGTCGAACCGTTACGCGCTTCTAATCTCGGTCGTTCGGTTTGAACCGAGGGCCGAGATGCGGCCACGTCGCTCCGGCGGCGCTGATCTCACGCGCGCATGGCGACGCTCGGTGCCCGCGGCGGCGACCTCGCCGGAGTTGGCCAAACCGGCGAATTCTACGTCAACTCTACACGCTACTTGCATGAAATGAGAGAGGAGGAGTAGGGGAACGCACCTAGGGGAGTATCGGGGCGCGAAATCGGCCGGAGAGGGGTCGGCGATGAGGAATGGCGGCGGTTAGCGTCGGTGCTCATCGTCCTTGATGATTCCCCGGCGATCTCTCTGCGCAACCTTGTCCGGTGGGCACCTGACCATACGGCGAAGAGGTTAGAGGGGATGGAGGGGTGAGGCGATCGCTGGTTCGTCGGGAACACGCACGACTCACCGAGGATGGCAGTCGGTTAGGGTTAGTGCGCGGGGAAGAAGAAAGAGAGGGGGAGAGGGGGAGTTTATAGCGGAGGGGAGCGGCGGCGGTTGAAGGTGCGTGCGTGGGGCAGTTTTCCCGCGGGAAATCGGCGCGGGGAGAGCGGTTGGAGGGAGGGGTGCGGCGTGGCGCGGCGCGGGAAGGAAAGGGAGGCAGTTGCCCAGGGAAGGGGATGACATGCAGGCCCCGCCTGGCAGAGACAGAGGAGAGGGGTGAGGCTGGCTGGGCCGCGGGTGAGGGAAGGAGAATTCGGCCGGGGGAGATTTGGCCCAGGGAAGGGTTTTATTCTTTTTCTTTTTCATTTCCTTTTCTTTTATTTGAATTTAAATTCAAATTCCAACGGATTCTACTCATTTGAACTTCAAAAATTCACACAAAATGCAACACACACATGCACTATAGTTTGATCAAATTTTGTTACATGAACTATGGGTGTTACGACTCTACCCCCCTTAAAAGGATTCTCGCCCTCAAGATTTGGACGTCCTAAGAGAATAGATGAGGGAAATACGCCTTGAGATCTTCTTCTCTTTCCCATGTTGCTTCTGCCTCTGAGTGATGTTTCCACTGCACCTTACACACGAGAATGATTTTGTTTCTGGTGACGTTTTCTAGTGTCTCAAGTATCTTGATAGGCTGTTCCACATAAGACAAATCTTCTTGCACATCAACTGCTTCCATAGGCAATTGTTCCTCAGGCACTCTCAGACACTTCTTAAGTTGCGAAACATGGAATACGTTATGAACATCTGACAAGTGCGGTGGAAGCTCAAGTTGATAAGCCACTTCACCTCATCGTTCGAGTATCTTGAACGGGCCAATATAGCGGGGTGACAACTTGCCTCTTACTTTAAATCTTCTCAACCCTCTCATAGGTGACACCTTCAAGTACACATAATCACCGATCTCAAAAGTTAGATCACGTCTTCGAGTATCCGCATAACTCTTCTGTCTTGTTTGGGCTGCCTTTAGGTTCTTCCAAATTTCTTGCACTTGTCTTTCAGCCTCTTTCAATACATCAGGACCAAAGACTTGGATTTCCCAGTTTGATTCCAAAACAACGGTGTCCTACATTTCCGCCCATACAATGCTTCAAAAGGAGACATCTTCAAACTGGCTTGATAACTATTGTTGTAAGAAAATTTGGCATATGGCAGATTCTTATCCCAACTTTGGCTATTCTTTAGATCACATGCTCTCAACATGTCTTCTAATATCTGGTCTGTGCATTCTGTCTGACCGTCAGTCTGAGGATGATACACTGAACTAAAGTTTAGACGGGTATCCATTAATTCATGCAACTTCTGCAAGAATATTGAGGTGAATTGAGTACCTCGATCTGAAATAATCTTCTTAGGAACTCCATGTAAGCATACAATCCTGGAGATATACAGTTCCGCCAACTTGGGACCATTGTAAGTTTCTTTCACGGGAATAAAGTGAGCAACTTTAGTCAAACGATCCACTATAACCCATATAGAATCATATCCAGACTGTGTCCTTGGTAGTCCCACGATGAAATCCATACTAATTTCTTCCCATTTCCATTCTGGCACTTTGATTGGTTGCAACAACCCTGCTGGTCTTTGGTGTTCCGCCTTAATCGATTGACATGTATCACATATGGCCACATATTCTGCTACATCCCGTTTCATTCCGTCCCACCAATATTGATCTTTAAGGTCTTGATACATCTTTGTGCTTCCGGGATGAATGGAGTAAGATGAGTTATGAGCTTCCCTTAGTGTCAACTCTCTAATCTCCTTGATATCTGGAACACAAATCCTCCTTCCAAGCCATAGGGTTCCTTGCTCATCCTCCCTAAAGTTAGGAGCTTTTCCCTTGTTCATTAATTGCTTGATCTCCTTGATCTTCTCATGATTCTTTTGTCCTTCTCGTATATCACGTTCAAGGGTTGAGTCCACTTCCATAGCAACTGCTTCAGTGCTTGACACTAGACATAAGTTTAACCTTGCAAATTCTTCATATAGCTGGGGTTGAAGAGCTTGTACTGACAAATTATTACATTGTCCTTTCCTACTGAGAGGATCAGCGACCACATTAACCTTTCCTGGATGGTAGTTGATTCCCACATCGAAGTCATTTATTAACTCCAACCAACGATGTTGTCTGAGGTTAAGATCTGGTTGTGTGAATATGTACTTCAAGCTCTTGTGATCCGTGTATATCTCGGTTCTTTTTCCCATCAAGTAGTGTCTCCATATCTTCAATGCATGGAAAACACCTGCCAATTCCAAATCATGTGTTGGATAGTTCCTCTCATGTTTCCGAAGTTGTCTCGAAGCATAGGCTACAACATGTCCTCCTTGCATTAAGACACATCCTAAACCATGACCAGATGCATCACAATAAACTACAAACTCCTTCTGCATATCAGGCATTACCAATACCGGTGCACTGGTTAGCCTCTTCTTCAACTCGGCAAAGCTTACTTCACATTCGGGGGTCCACATGAAAGCGACTCCTTTCTCAAGCAACTTGGTTAGTGGCCGAGAGATTTTTGAAAATCCATCAATGAATCAACGGTAATAACCAGCCATGCCTAAGAATCTTCGTATATCATGTACACTCTCAGGTGTTTCCCACTTAAGGACATCAGCCACTTTGCCTGGATCCACTGCTATACCTCCTTCAGATATGACATGACTCAAAAATGATACTTCCTTTAGCCAGAATTCACACTTACTAAGTTTGGCATATAATTAGTGTTGGCGAAGCTTCTGTAGAGCCATCCTAATGTGCTCCTCATGCTCTTCTTCAGTCTTGGAATAGATAAGTATGTCGTCAATGAATACCACCACAAACATGTCCAAGTACTCCATGAATACCTTGTTCATTAGATACATAAAATATGCCGGAGCATTGGTCAATCCAAACGACATAACTGTATACTCATATAATCCATATCGAGTGACAAATGCAGTCTTGGGAATACCTGATGGCCTAATCTTCAGTTGGTGATAACCCGAGCGAAGATCAATCTTAGAGAACACACATGCTCCTCTCAACTGATCAAATAAATCTTCTATTCTTGGCAGGGGGTACTTATTCTTGATTGTTACCGCATTTAAGGCACAGTAATCCACACACAACCTTTGAGTACCATCCTTCTTAGGGACAAACATGACTGGTGCTTCCCAAGGCGATGAGCTAGGACGAATATATCCTTTCCCCAATAACTCCTCAATATGATCTTTTAGTTCAGCTAGTTGTTTAACATCCATTCTATACGGCCTCTTATATATTGGGGCCGTTCCAGGTACTAATTCAATGACAAACTCAATCTCTCGATCAGGGGCATACTTGGTAAGTCATCTGGGAATACATTTGGAAACTCACTCACAACCCTGATGCCTTCTGTACTCTCAAGATGGTTGAGTTGTACAAATGCTTCTTGTGTCTGATCTGGCTTGAACTCCACCATAGTGCCATCTGGGTGTGTTAAGCAAACTGTCCTAGTTGCACAATGAATTACTCCTTGATTCTTTGTTAACCAGTCCATTCCCAGAATGATGTCTAATACTTGTTAGTCCAACACTATTAGGTTGGCCCAAAAGACTACCCCCCTTATGTTTATACTCACTTTACGGCATAGATGCCTTGCCACCATCTCTCCTCCCGGAGAGTTTATCAACAAAGGCCGATTCAAGAATGCAACTACCATGTCATGCTTCTTTATGAAATCTTTGGATATAAATGAATGTGTAGCACCCATGGCAGGGTGGGAATTTGCAGAAAACGTGCCGATCACCACATCAGGTGCTTCTTGTGCTTGCTCCAAAGTCACATGATTGACATGTCCAGGTGGGTTCTGCTGCTTCTTTGGGCAACTGTTGGAGTAATGTCTCCATTCTCCACACTTGTAGCATTGAACTCCCGTAGCATTGTTCTGGCCCTTGTTAACTCCCGATTGATTTCTTGGGGTTTGACCGTTGGGACGGTTCGCTAGAGCTGAAGGGCGAGGGGGTTGCATCTGTTGGCGAGGGAGTTGCATTGGCTGGCGTGGAGGCTGTTGTTGCTGGCGCATTTGCTGATTGTAGGGAGTGGGTGGCCTGTAGTTGGAGTTTGGAAATCTCTGTCCCGAGTAGTTCATAGGACGAGTCATCTAGTTTACAGGCTGAGGGTTAAGACGAGGGCGTACATTGCTACTAGAGGCATGGCTCAGAGCCAAATTCCTCTTCCTTTCATCATCATCCAGTTCCTTCTTAGTCCTCTCCACCTCAAAAGCTTTGTCAACCAACTTCTGAAATTCGCTGTAGTCGCTGGAAGACATGGCAAACTTCAACTCCTTATCCAGTCCATTCTTGAAACGGAATTGTTTCTTGGAGTCAGTATCCACATCGGTTGGGGTATAGTGGGATAACTGGGTGAATGCATTCAAGTAGGCCTTTACAGTCATACGACGTTGCTTTAGCATAAGGAACTCCTCACGTCTTGCTTGTATTTCTCCCTCAGGCACAAAGTGATTGCGGAAATTGGTCCTGAATTCTTCCCAAGTGATGTTCTTCGGATCCTGGTGGGCTTCAATGAAGGCAGTCCACCAGTCAGCTGCCGGTCCTTGGAGTTGATGGGAGGCTAATAGTACCTTCTCTCTTCCTTCACAGTGTATGAGCCTCAACTTGCTTTCCACCATTCGAAGCCAATCATCGGCATCCATTGGTTCAGTGACTGTGGCAAAAGTGGGTGGATGAGTGTTTAGGAAGTCCCTTAGAAAGGACCTGGGTGGAAAAGGTGGTGGTGGCGGAAGGTTGTAATTTGGTGGTGGTGGGGGTGGGGCTTGCTGCAGGTTGGTAACACTCTGGGTGAGGTTGTTGAGCAGTTGGGTTTGAATGGCCATCATCTGCTGCATTTGCTGCGCTGCTGGGGCTCCTCGAGCACCCCTACCATTCCATCCTGGCACACCTCCAAGTCCTTCATCTTGGGGCACAACACCCCTTCCACGACCTCTACCTCTACCTCTTCCAGCCATCTGTATAGGGAGTAATTGAAACTTTAGGACAATAGGTAAGATATAGAAGAGTACGCTATGGCAAACGGTCCCAACTACATGCATCAAGGGAAACATATATATAAAGCAAGAAAATTCATTAAGCAACTAGTGCGGATGTGGACAGGATGCTAGTGCATTCCACAACTCGCACGGCACACTAACAAGCCTATATACAAATGATGTGGATGTGGACAGGATGCCAAAGCATTCCACAACTCACGTCGCACACATACACACAACATAAAGCAAACTAATACAATACCATAGATAATACAACTCAAGACTAGAGAGGGCGCAGCTACACGCTCCTACATACTAAGGATAGGTGTCTTGAGTCGTCCAACAGGGTTACAAGTATACCCCTACTCGTCGGAGTCCTCCTCGGTCTCCTCCTCGGGATCCTCCTCCTTCGTGTCCTCCACCGATCTCTCGGGCGAGTTCTCACGACGATCCGGAGAGTTTGGGTCCCACGGCTCAACGTCCGAAGCGTACTGAGGAGAGTTTGGATCAGCTGCAGTGATCCTCGCGTAGCGTCGTCGAAGTCGCTCGTAGCTGTCAACCAGGTCCCTGCTGTCCTGAAGCTCCTGCTGACAACGCTGGAGTCATGAGGACAACTCCACAATGTCGTCCACAAGACTCTTGCTCTGAGAGTGGTGCAGAGGCCCCTCGACGTCACGTCCAGTGAAGTCGGCTATGCCACTAGGGCGCTGAGGGGTGAAGGCGTGCTAGGTGCACCCGAGGCGGAACCTGTGGGTGTGACTCCAGTAGGTAGTCGCCTCCCACGTAGCATCCTCCTCAGCTGCACGCTGGGAGCTCCTCCAAGACGGAGAGAAGTGTGAGTGCAGCAGCTCCAAGTCGCAGTAGACGGACAATTGGGAAAACCACTCCAGTCTACCAGGAGAGGGTATAGAGACCCTGGTGGTGTGGTAGACGAAGCGAACACGGTACTCACGGTAGCCCGCAGCTCGAAGAAGAGAGCGAAGACGGGCAGACATCCTCGAAACAACACGTCCAGAAGAGATCAGCACGGTCTCCCTCCTGGGTGTGTGAGGTGCGGAGTGGCTGGCTAGGGCATGGTGAGGAACACGACCCCTAGTCGACTTACGAGCCGTTTGCTTGGTGCGCGCCATCTACAAACATTTGAAAAGAAGAGAGTAAGATCAATAATCAATAAGTTAAGTTAGAATTAATACAATAAACACAACAAGATAAGAAGCGCAAGGGTTGAGATGGGAAACACAAAGTTTTGGAAATACTATTTTATAAGAAAATAGTATAGTCCTTATTTTCGACCATTTCTACTAGGCTTGCGTCCTACGGGCAACACGGCTATGATACCACTTTGTCACGCTCGGTCATCGTAAAGAATACCACTTTGTCACGCTCGGTCATCGTAAAGATGAACAGACGCTAACCACATGTACGCCAGGATCAGTTGAATCGTACATGCGTTGACGAAAGTGTAATATCATTACATAGCTATGTTTGAATACATAAATAGTCTTACAATACGACCCGAAGGTCCACAAATACACCACAACCTATTTACAACATCTAAACAGTTCACAATACATTACGACAGCGGAAGGCTAGATAGATGAGAATGGCTCCATCTCCACAGGCAGTCGCGAGTAGGATCGCCAGCCTAATCCAAGTCTTCTGGGTTGACGATGAAGTCTTCCGGTGCCGCTTCTTCTTCATATTCTAATGGAAAAGTAAACACTTGCGTACATAGAGTACTCAGCAAGTGTGGGAAGAGAATGACATGATTGGCTAAAGCAAGGGAAGGCCAATTATGGCTTAAGCACTATGCTTAGTACCTAACCTTAGCTTCCAATTATTAATGTCATAATTCAAAAAGTAATTCAACACATAATTGATGATGATGAATGTAACTTGAATCATAAATAACCACCATTTCCCAATCATAAGCTAATTATGAACTGGCCCCTAGCCGCTCTTGTCCGTGAGCACGGCTGTCATGACAGTTTTACTATATCTTTGCAGAGAGTGTACCCTTTCCCCAAAAGCAGTGATTTCATCCCCTGTTGCTAGGTGGACTAAGTGAACCTCCCTGAATGCCCGTTGTAGCTAACCACATTACACACTTCCTTTGGTGTGAGGCTAGGAGATCACAACATAGTCTTTACAAAGATACTCCCGACTAGTGCTAGCCCTCTAAGGTTTCCACTACTGAGGATTCCCGGAGTAACCCTCCACCTCAGAGCCCCCTCTTGAGCCTTGCGGTTCCCAGAGCAGTACCCCTGCATCATTCCCCGCACCATCCAACTACTAGCATTTCATCAGGAGAAACCTAATTAATTGACCAAGCTGCCCCATCTCAGTCTTGTGGTGGTACTATAGAGCTTAGTGGCTTCCTCCATAAACCGGTCCTTAGAATCCGGTGGTACCAAGCCCAAGCCCGGGTCTCGTGCAAACTGCACCATACCAAATCTATGCAACCACCAGATTCCTATCCACTACTATTGTGTATCCACCACAATTAAAGTAATTCAAATAGTTTAACATGTCACAATTGTATGAAAACCCATTCCCAATGTCTAAACATGGCTAAGCATAATTAATTACCTATCTACTTCCCAACCCACATCAGGTGACAAGGAATTATATGGAACAAGGCATGAAACATGAAATAGGACATCAATTTAATTAGCATGCACCTAATTAAAGTCCTAAAATTGGTACAAGATGGTCAAGGGCACTTGCCTTCGTTGAAGACTTGGTTGTTGGTGAAGTCTTGGTCTTGGAAATTGAAGTTGGGGTCATAGCGCGACTCTAAATATATTGCCCAAGCATGGCAAAGAGAAATAAAGGCTAAAATAAGTAAATAGCACACAACACATGGCATCAAACATACACATAATGCGTCCCTATGAGGTATTTATTATTTTACATAGCCAAAATATGCATTTTATATTTATCTTACATTTTTAGGATTTATTCATGGCCTAAAATCATTTTTATAGAATTTTATATGGCCAAAATGTATTTTAAACATTTTTAATAAATTTTTCCAGGGTCAAAATATATTTTATTTGAACTCTACAAATTAAGTACAGCATAAAAACATTTTATACAAATTTTCCTACAATTTTTATATTTATTCACCATTTTTATCTAATTTCTACACATTAAATACACCTAAAAACAATTTTCAACAATTAAATAAAAGTCTCGGGACTGATTAATAAGTTTCCTACATTGTACAGGGGCTAAATCCACAATCCAGGGGTTAGATTGACTATTTAACTGATTAAATACAATTCCAGAGAGTCCAGGGGCTAGTTTGCTAAATTCAGGGGCTAGATCTGAATTCCAGCAAAGATTAGGGGGTTGCTGACAAATTTCCGGGGGCTGCGGTGTAAAAGCGGAGGCGGGAAAGGGGATTTGAATGTGGGTCGTTGGATCTGAAGTGAACGTACGGGATTTAAAACGCTGAACCGTTACGCGCTTCTAATCTCGGTCGTTCGGTTTGAACCGAGGGCCGAGATGCGGCCACGCCGCTCCGGCGGGGCTGATCTCGCGCGCGCGCGCGGCGGCGCTCGGCGCTCGCGGCGGCGACCTCGTCGGAGTTGGCCAAACCGGCGAATTCTACGTCATCTCTACGCGGTACTTGCATGAAACGGGAGAGGAGGAGTAGGGGAACACACCTAGGGGAGTATCGGGGCGCGAAATCGGCCGGAGAGGGGTCAGCGACGACGAATGGCGGCGGTTAGCATCGGTGCTTGTTGAACTTGATGATTCCCCAGCGATCTCTCTGCGTAACCTTGTCCGGCGGGCTCCTGACGATACGGCGAAGAGGTTAGAGGGGATGGATGGGTGAGGCGATCGCTGGTTCGTCGGGAACACGCACGATTCACCGAGGATGGCAGTCAGTTAGGGTTATCGCGCAGGGAAGAAGAAAGATATGGGGAGAGGGCGAGTTTATAGCGGGGGGGGGGGGGGGGGGGGGGCGGCGGTTGAAGGCGCGTGCGTGGGGCGCAGTTTCCCTGGGGGAAATCGGCGCGGTGAGAGCGGTTGGAGGGAGGGGTGCGGCGTGGCGCGGCGCGGGAAGAAAAGGGAGGCAGTTGCCCAGGGAAGGGGATGACATGCGGGCCCCGCCTTGCAGAGAGAGAGGAGAGGGGTGAGGCTGGCTGGGCCGCGGGTGAGGGAAAGAGAATTGGGCCGGGGGAGATTTGGCCCAGGGAAGGGTTTTATTCTTTTTCTTTTTCTTTTTCATTTTCTTTTCTTTTGATTTGAATTTAAATTCAAGTTCCAACGGATTCTACTCGTTTGAACTTCAAAAATTCACACAAAATGCAACACACACATGCACTATAGTTTGATCAAATTTGGTTACATGAAATATGGGTGTTACAATATTGCACAATAATCAATACAGATTCATCAGAGGAAGAGCAATCCAAGACTGTGTTGCTTGGGCTTATGAGTATATTTATAGATGTCACATAGAAAAGGCACAGGTAGTGGTTTTCAAATTAGACTTTTCTAAAGCCTTTGACACTGTAGAAAATAATAGTATCATCAGGATTATGGAAGTTCTTGGATTTCTCTCAGTTTGGATATCATGGGTTAAAACATTTTCAGCTATGGTACAACGGCAATCCTACTTAATGGAGTCCTATAGGGAAGCCATTCCCTCGTACTAGAGGGGTTCGACAAGCAGATCCTTTATCCCCCTTATTATTCGTAGTTTTGAGTGAACTACTTCAATATCTTCTGAATCTAGCAATAGAGATAAATCTAATTAAATCCCCTCTTCCATCATTATCCATGGACTTCCCGGTTCTTCAATATGCACATGACACTCTACCAGTCCTGCAGGCCTCACAGTGGGATTTATTCTGTCTCAAGAACATTCTGCATAGCTTTTCAGTTTCAACTTGACTCAACATTAACTTCGCCAAATCTTGTATAGTTCCAATCAATATTTCCCAAGATAAAGCAAATGTTTAGCAGGGGTGTTTGGCTGTCAACATTCTGAATTTCCGATCAGCTACTTAGGAATGCCTCTCAATTTATCCAAACCAAGTGCGTAGGACTATGGGCCACTAAAAGCCAAAACTCACCGGTATCTATCAGTGACATCCTGTTTCCTATCTATTGCAGGCAGACTTCAACCGGTGAATTCAGTTTTATCAGCGCAACCTACATACTTGATGAGCACTTTAATTTTGCCAGCCACACTAATAGAACAGTTAGGTCAAGAAAGAAAGCACTGTCTTTGGAATGGCCCAGACATCCCCTCTCAATCTAAAGTTTTAGTAGCATGGGACAAGTGCCAAAGGCCCCAAAACAAAGGAGGATTGGGAGTAATAAACTTAAAGCTACAAAATAGATCTCTAGTCCTTAAACACCGTACCTGTATATATTCTTCAACGGAAGTGATATTCCCTGGGTAAACTTGATATGGAGCACTTACTACCAGAGAGGTTTATGTGATAATCTAAATATGAAACGCTGGTCCTTCTGGTGGCAAGATTTGGCACGCCTAATCCCGAAATACAAGGATATAGTAAACTGCAGAATT
This sequence comes from Tuctoria greenei, assembly GCA_036927565.1. Classification (NCBI taxonomy): domain Eukaryota; kingdom Viridiplantae; phylum Streptophyta; class Magnoliopsida; order Poales; family Poaceae; genus Tuctoria; species Tuctoria greenei. Next base: position 249,417,162 of record JAYESD010000002.1, on the reverse strand, counting down.
GGCAATGGAGCCACGATTTCTTTTTAGCATGATAAAAGAATCGGCATGCGCTATGTGACACCCTTCCCCATCTTTACTCCTTCGCAAGGCAGGAAGATTTGACAGTGCTTAATTTCTTTCAGACAACAAGCTTGGAGAAAATTTTCCATACTATATTATTACAATCAGCATATAGAGAATTAGCGACCTTGGATCAACTATGCAACAACTCTCAATGGTTTCAAGATGGGAAGGATCTCTAGTTGTATACATGGAGCTTTTCGTTTTCCACACAAAAATGCTGCAATCTGGAGTTTAAAGAAATTTAACCTTCTGAATATCTCACTGGATCTGGAAATGCAATTGTAATAACAAACGGAAGGTCTTTCAATGGTTACTCTTTATGGATCGTCTTAACACAACACTGCTACAATAAGCCTCATCACAGGCGGCTTCAAACCTATTATCACAGGCGGCTTTTAAAACCGCCTGAAACGAGGAGTCTGTGATAATCCACAATTTCATAGGCGGAGAAGTGAAACCGCCTGTGAAGACTAATTATCATAGGCGGTTCTTCACTAAGGCTAGCCGCCTGTGAAGACATATTATCATAGGCGGTTCTTTACTTAGGCTAGCCGTCTGTGAAAATACTTTATCAGAGACGGGTCGTGCAGCATATATAACCGTCTGTGATAAACGTCTTATCACAGACGGTTATTGAAGAATAACTAACCGCCTATGATAATAAGTATTCACAGGCGGGTATTGAAGCATAACTAACCGCCAATGATAATGTGTCTTCAGAGACGGATTTTGAAGCATAACTAACCGCCTATGATAATGAGTCTTCACAGTCGGGTATTGAAGCATAACTAACCGTATATGATAATGTGTCTTCACAGGCGGATTCTGAAGCATAACTAACCGCATATGATAATATGTCTTCACAGACGGGTGTTGAAGCATAACTAACCGTCAATGATAATATGTCTTTACAGACGGTTATTGAAGCATAACTAACCCGTCTATGATAATGAAGTTATCACAGACGGAGTCTAGCTATATCAGTCGTCTGTGAAGACCCTTTAACGCAGCCGGTTTCTACCACAACAGACACCGCCTGTGAAAATTAGGTTATCACAGATGTTTCTTTACTTGTATCTAGCCGTCTGTGATAATTGTTTTTCACAGTCATGCAGTACTACTGCTGTTATTTCTAATTTCCAGGTCAATTCAATATAATCACAGAACAAAAAACAACAATCATCACAGAACAAAAGACAACAATATTATCATCACAGAAGTCAATTTCACTAAAACAATATACATATGTACAAGTTACAGATACAATTCATCCCAAAGTTTACAAGTTTTCACTAAAAACTGTTTAGATTGGCATAGTCGCAAAGTTCTGGCACATCAGCTGCTGAACCTTTCTTATCAAAGAACTTCCCTTTTTTGTGCAAAATTTCGCGACGAATGAACTGACAGAGTTCAGAAGCAATCCTGTCGGCTCCTCCATCAGGAATACTTCTACAAACCGGCCATTCTTCGTTCAGATTCTTCTTGTGCTGCAATATAACACATAACAAGGTTTAGAATGTGTTGGTTTGAACAATCTCAAAGTATAGATCAAAGTGAGTATACAAGAATTTAGTAGGTATTTTTGGAGCAGTTGTACTATGAGCAATTGAATTTTGAAGTTGGAATCAAAATATGAAAATAATGTTTCTGGTAATATTGAACAGCAGAGAATATAAGCATTAAACTATGCTAGTTACAATGAAAATGAAACACAAAAGTAAGAAAATAAGGTATCGACATTAAGGATAACTTACATCCTCACGATTGACTCTATATACGGCGGCGGTCCGAAGATGCTCGCATACATAATACCCGCATAAGACACTCCCAGCAGGCTGCTTCGGACAAGCATAATACGTTTTAATGTCCAATGCACTCGTATTAGGAGGTCTCTGACTGCCAAGCTGTTCCGCGTAAAACCGCCAAGCGCTGTAATACAAGAAATGTCATATAAAACTTGTCAACACATTCTAAATGTGCGTAAATTAAAATTATTGAATAAACGTACTTTTTCAAAATGGAAAGGAAATCTTTGTAACGATCTGGTGGGTAATCGGCCGAGTCCAAGACTGTTGCCATTCCCTGCGTTGGCTTGATGAAGATCATTATGTAGTGATTACTGCAAACATACAAACACACGTGTTAATAGTTACCAATAATTGCTATTTCAATGTCATGTGTCGAACTTACTCGAAGTGGTACGGAGCCTTTACGAGGTCCTGGCCGTCTCTGACAAAGTTAAACATCGCATGTCCTATGTAAGCTGCAACTTCTGCCTTTCTATCCTTCTTAAGTTTTGCAATTGCTCTTTCAAAATCTTTTTTTTTCATGTGTTTGTACTGGCTTGATTCTCGATTCGCCTGGACGTCGAATAGCGACTTTGCAATCCTAGTAGGGTCAAGGATACCTGTCTTGTGCACCAACTTTTCATTATCCATGTATTGCATCCTATTGAAGAAGTCCAGAATTATTATAATCTCATGAAATTCGTATGCGTGTAGTAAGAAAAGCAAATACAAAATATTAGAGCACTTACAAGCACCAGACGAGCAGCAGGTTGATTTCGAGCATGCCCCGATGGAAAAGGGAAAGCAGCTCGTCAAATAAAATGACTCGTTTATCTACTCCAGTGCTCCAGAATGCTTCTTTTGGAATACGAAATGTGACGCAATTAAGACCATATTTTGTGCTGGCAGTGATGTACCACTCATGCATTGTTCTGAGCGCGACGGGTTGTTTGCTAAGTTGTACGGATGTCATTAACGGCTTCCCATTCTCAAATGTAGGAGGAACATCCTCAAGCTTGTATATTGGAACTCCTGGTTTAACTAAAGCCGTCCGCCGATTATACATGACACCGTCTTCTGCCCACTCCTCAATATCTTCTAATGCTGGCTCATGAGAAGAACGAGATGCACTCGATTTTCTAATATTTTCCTTCATAGCTTCCAAATACTTTGTCACTTCTGATGAAGGTTTCTTATTTTCATATGAGCTAACTTTGACAGGCACTGATGATCGAGGAGTAGTCGTCGGAAGTTGGACACTGGCTTGTTGTTGAACCTGTTGTTCAACTGATTGCTCTTTACTCCCAGCAGCTGGCTCTAGTACTACTTCAAGCTGTTGCTCAACTAGTTGCTCTTTACTAGCAACAGCTTGCTCTGGTACTGCTTGAAGTTGTTGTCCAACTTGTTGCTCTTGGATATCATCATCCTTGCTCAGACATAGGGGAAGTGGATCTTCCCGGACTTGGAGTGGATCTTCATGCACTTTCGCCTTAGAAGATGGGGTTGCAATATTTGGAGATGCGACGGGGCTAGAAATTGGCTCATCGTCCAACACGATATCGCGTCGGTGCCAAAGGATTAATTGGTTGACAGCCTGCCCCAGAGTCGCGATCCCCTCAGGTGTGACGTGGTCTATTTCATAATCTTCATAATCATTATCAATGATCTGAAGAACTTGCACCACAGAATAATACAACGGAAGTGGACTCCTGTTGAAGTCACGATCAGGCTTTGCCATAGCAGTGGCAACCTGTTTGGTTTTGTTCCCTGCTCTGCCTATCGGGAAAAGAAGACGACAAGATTTGTCATTAGCAATATCATCGACAGGGAACTTATGGGCTGACCCTGAGCTTGGCACAGAACCAACGCTGCTAGGCTAGGCAGTTGGAGATACTAATTGCTCCTTTTGCACCGGAACCATCATTGTACTCGGTGCCACTAATTTTCCTAATTGTCTAAGTTGTTCCATTATTTCTTGCATATTTTCTTTGACCTTTTGAGCAATTGTTTCATCAAGTGTTTTCTTAAACTTCTCACGTCTTCTATATGTGTCTTTATCATTAGGGAAACCATCTAGCCAAGACATTTGAGAAGAGACCGCTCGAACCCGTCCGCTGTGTTCAGGGTTTCCCAAGATAGCGGTAAGTTGGTCATTCTCCCTCTTCGGCTTGAAGAGACCCTTCTGTTGCTTTTCAATTACTTCTTTCATTTTATCCTCTACTTCATTCAGAGAGTCGGGCTTTTCAAGTTTGGCCTCGCTGGTCAAACCTGACCGAGCAAAGACCCAGCGTTGAGTTCACTCATCGCACCCTTCTAATGGGTGAGGATTGCCCTTACTAAGAATTTCGTCTATTATCTTATTCCGTTTCTGGACTTTGGGGGCATATCCGGCAGACCCCAAGCGACGATGGTATTTGTTCTTTTTTGCAAGCTCTGACCTAGTTGCACTTAGAGCTTTAGCATCAGGTGTGCTCTTTTGACGAACAAACTCTTGCCACTGAGCTTGTGTGATTTTTCCCATCTTCCTCGGGCTAGGGACCTTATTGGCTTTAACATAAGCATTCATTTCACTCTTCCAGCATCGAAACTTCTTGCCGCAAGAGACCAATGTTGCTTTCTTTACAGCTTCTTCTGTGCCTTTCGGGAACTTGAATTGTTTCTTTATCTTTTCCCACAACTCATTCTTGGTCTGCTCGGGTAATTTCCTCCAATTCTCGGTTGTGATCGGCACAACCTCCCTAACAAGAAAACCGCATGCATTACGGTACTTGGTAACTGAATTCAGTGGTTCTTGGGGAAGCCCACCTGGACCGACCCTTGTTATGTACATGATGCGGTCCAATGGACCCTTATTGGGACCTCGTTGCCCTCGTTTCTGCTTGAGTGAAGCTGAGGATTCATCCATTGGTGAACCTTCTGCGGTTTTAGGAGCCGATGTCACCTCATTGTCTTCGAGATTAATCTAGGTAGAAAAAAATTATAAGACTTCGTATACTTGACAACCAACATTAACTTGAACTGCTGAAGTTAAGATTCGTGATCCATACCTCGTCGGCAGGATCATATTCCGGGTCTAGATCCACTGAAGTCTTTTTAATTTTTATATTCGGAAAAGGATCCGAAGGACTGTGATAGGAGCCTGAACTGCTGGAGTCAGTAAACTCCATATTGTCTTCTTTGTTGTTACTATCAGGACCAGTCTTCTTAGGGCTTTCCATGCTAGATCTAATAAGACAAAAAATCTAATAAATGGCATAACTTAATTTGGTCATATTTAAAACAAATTTTCTCAATTTTGGCTCAATTAAGTAAATTTAGCCAAAACACATTTTTGAAGTTATATAGGTCTAACTAAATTCTTGTATCATAGAGATCGGCATCATATGCTCAGACTCCATCGCCACACCTAGTGTTACCTAGATATGGGCGTGAGGATGCTCCTGGCATCACAAATGAGTTGGCCAGCAAATTTTGTTTGGCTTCAGAGCTAAATATAGCATAACTTTGGTAGCTCAGATTAGGTACAATTGCTCAAATGAAGCTGATGGAGCCACAAGTGCAGACATCTTTGGTAGCACAGATTAGCTACAATTGCTCAAATGAAACTTAGAGAAATAAAAGCAAACTTAGCCAAACTTAGTCTAGCATAGCTAACCCTAAGCAAAAGTAGCCAAATATAGCTAAATATAGCATAACTTAGTCAAAATTAGTCAAGTATAATTATATCTAATGTAACTTAGCCAAAATTAGCCAAATTTGGTCAACTTAACCAAATATAGCTAAATCTTGCCCCTAATAGAGAATTATGTGGCATATGCAAGGCCGATGACAGAAATAGGGAATATACTGCTGTTACTAGAGTCTAGAATCATGTTTACCACTAATGTGTCAGAACAGTTTCAGACACACATAACCAACTACCAATTTATCGTGATATAACCATCCACATAAATCTTGCCTAACCGAACCCTAACCAAAGATGCCACCGAACTTGACAGTTTTTCGAATTCCACCGAACCCTAACCAAGGATGCCTGCCATTATCTAATTCCCGAACCCTAACCAAGGATATGAAAGGCGGCAGCGAGGGCGGGGAGGGAGGCGGCACGGCGAAGGAGGATGGAAGGTCGAAGGGTTTAGGGTTTACCTTGAAGCTCGGTGGCGACGGAAATGGCTTCGCTCGGTGTACCTGGAAGTGAGGAGGGCGAAGCTCGGCGGCGACGGCGAAGCTCAGCGGCGACGGTGAAGTTCGGCGGCGACGGTGAAGCTCAGCGACGGCGAAGCTCGGCGGCGTACCTGGAAGTGACGAGGGGGAACACTTGGCGGCAAACGAAATTTTGGCAGCCTAACGGCGTCTAAGTGTTTCGCCCGGGTTAGGTTTTTCCAATGCTGCCGAGGGGTATATATAGACTCACATTTTCTCAGGCGGATTTTAAGTACCGACCGTCAGGGAAGACTGTTACCTCAGTCAGATTTTACTTACCAACCGTCTGAGAAGATACAATTATCTCAGGCGGTTGGTTAGTAACACCCGCCTGAGTTAAACATGGGCCTGTGAAGATATTTACTTATTCTTAATTTGATAAACGCCTACATAAAGACCCCTCACCAACCGGGATGAGGATCCCTTGACTTAATCAGCGGTCACTAACATGTGGACCCAGTCCCACACGTCAGTGACCATGTCACGCGTGCGCGACCTTTCTTTTCCCCGAGGTGCGACCTTTCTTTTCCACTCCGCGCGGCCTTAAAGACGCGCTATCGCTCACAAGCGCATCGCTCACTTTGAATCCTCTTGTTTTCTTCGTCTTCCTCCGCTCCGACGACCCAACACCACTATGGCCGACCTTCCGCCGCCAAGCCCTCCGAGGGAGCCACCTTGCAAGAAACTATGTTGCAGCTCCCCCGAGAAGATCAACACCGAGCAGCGCCTCCTCATGGTGCGAGAGGCGTACAACAATACGTCTCGCGCCATGAGTGCCTTGGGGCTGGGTACCCTTCCAGAGTATACTGGAATGGGTACCTTGGGCCACTACCTCTACGCCCTCATGGGGGTGGCTGATCGTCTCGACATTCTGTTCGCGACGATGGCCCAGGTTCTTGGCCCCAAGGGCCGTAGAACGCTGGTGGAGGCGACGGCTAGCAACCTCGGGGTTGCACCGCCGGTGCAGCCGGTGCAGCCGGTGCAGCCGGCCCTGTCTCCTGTTGCACCGGTGCCGGAGTCGCCGCAGGAGGACGAGGAGGAGAAGGAAGAGGAGTAGGAGTAGGATTTAATTAGTTTTTCTTTTTGTTGTTTTTAGTTGCTTCTGTTTTGTAAATATTGTTAATGAATGAAATCTATCTTTTTTCATCTATGTGATTGAATATTACTTGTGTATCTTATGTGTTCTTGTGTGTTCTTGTGTAAATATTGTGCATCTTGTGTGTTCTTTTGTGAGATGTGTGATTGAATATTGTTAATGAATGAGTATCTTGTGTGTTCTTCAACTGTGTGAATGATTGAATATTGTTAATGAATGTAGTGTGTTCATCGTTAATTAAAATTTCACATCTGAGAAGAAGATTATCTCAGGCGGTTGGTAATCACCAACCGCCTGTGAAGATATTTACTTCTTCTTAATTAATATTCTTGATTAAATGTGGTCCTTTAAATAGGCAAAAATCCACTTTCTTGTAATATTATTGATAAGTAAAGGTTACCATTAAATTTCACTTCATAAATCCTTTGAAATTGGTCAGAACATAAAAAACATACAACAAATGCTATTTTTCATTTTTCTATCTTGATGAATATAATGCTTTTTTCATTTATTTTTTCAGTGGACATTTTTAATCATCATACCAACCTCTACGAATTTTTTCATATTTTTTTAAATTTTTTGGAATCAATGTGTGTTCATAATTTGATGAATGCCTCATATGAATACGAGCATTTAGTTAGAATGGTGGATAATTTGAAGTTTGACATGTTGGAATGCTTTTAAAAAAATTAAAAAAAATTCATACATGTATAAATTATACAAAGATGTTCATACCAACAATTTTGAGTGAAGGAACTTTTTTTTATGAGATACACAAATGTGAATAATATTTGAGTAGAAATTAATTTGATATTTACCAAAACATTACAATGTCAGCTATACAAGTTTTAAAAATATTTTGTTCAGGTGGTAGATGTTAATTTTATACAAATGTAGAAGAAAGAATCATCGAATTTGGACACAATTTGCAGAATCTAAACATGTTTGAGTATTTATATTGGAATCTAAATAAAAAAGAAGCAAGGGATAAGGAAACTGAAGAACAGTATCGGGCATTATCTCAAGCGGTTGTTAAGCAATACCCGCCTGTGAAGATATTTACTTCTTCTTAATTAATATTCTTGATTAAATGTGGTCCTTTAAAAAGGCAAAAATCCACTTTCTTGTAATATTATTGATAAGTAAAGGTTACCATTAAATTTCACTTCATAAATCCTTTGAAATTGGTCAGAACATAAAAAACATACAACAAATGCTATTTTTCATTTTTCTATCTTGATGAATATAATGCTTTTTTCATTTATTTTTTCAGTGGACATTTTTAATCATCATACCAACCTCTACGAATTTTTTCATATTTTTTTAAATTTTTTGGAATCAATGTGTGTTCATAATTTGATGAATGCCTCATATGAATACGAGCATTTAGTTAGAATGGTGGATAATTTGAAGTTTTACATGTTGGAATGCTTTTAAAAAAATTAAAAAAAATTCATACATGTATAAATTATACAAAGATGTTAATACCAACAATTTTGAGTGAATGAACTTTTTTTTATGAGATACACAAATGTGAATAATATGTGAGTAGAAATTAATTTGATATTTACCAAAACATTACAATGTCAGCTATACAAGTTTTAAAAATATTTTGTTCAGGTGGTAGATGTTAATTTTATACAAATGTAGAAGAAAGAATCATCGAATTTGGACACAATTTGCAGAATCTAAACATGTTTGAGTATTTATATTGGAATCTAAATAAAAAAGAAGCAAGAGATAAGGAAACTGAAGAACAGTATCAGGCATTATCTCAAGCGGTTGTTAAGCAATACCCGCCTGTGAAGATATTTACTTCTTCTTAATTAATATTCTTGATTAAATGTGGTCCTTTAAAAAGGCAAAAATCCACTTTCTTGTAATATTATTGATAAGTAAAGGTTACCATTAAATTTCACTTCATAAATCCTTTGAAATTGGTCAGAACATAAAAAACATACAACAAATGCTATTTTTCATTTTTCTATCTTGATGAATATAATGCTTTTTTCATTTATTTTTTCAGTGGACATTTTTAATCATCATACCAACCTCTACGAATTTTTTCATATTTTTTTTAAATTTTTTGGAATCAATGTGTGTTCATAATTTGATGAATGCCTCATATGAATACGAGCATTTAGTTAGAATGGTGGATAATTTGAAGTTTGACATGTTGGAATGCTTTTAAAAAAATTAAAAAAAATTCATACATGTATAAATTATACAAAGATGTTCATACCAACAATTTTGAGTGAAGGAACTTTTTTTTATGAGATACACAAATGTGAATAATATGTGAGTAGAAATTAATTTGATATTTACCAAAGCATTACAATGTCAGCTATACAAGTTTTAAAAATATTTTGTTCAGGTGGTAGATGTTAATTTTATACAAATGTAGAAGAAAGAATCATCGAATTTGGACACAATTTGCAGAATCTAAACATGTTTGAGTATTTATATTGGAATCTAAATAAAAAAGAAGCAAGGGATAAGGAAACTGAAGAACAGTATCGGGCATTACCTCAGGCGGTTGTTAAGCAATACCCGCCTGTGAAGATATTTACTTCTTCTTAATTAATATTCTTGATTAAATGTGGTCCTTTAAAAAGGCAAAAATCCACTTTCTTGTAATATTATTGATAAGTAAAGGTTACCATTAAATTTCACTTCATAAATCCTTTGAAATTGGTCAGAACATAAAAAACATACAACAAATGCTATTTTTCATTTTTCTATCTTGATGAATATAATGCTTTTTTCATTTATTTTTTCAGTGGACATTTTTAATCATCATACCAACCTCTACGAATTTTTTCATATTTTTCTAAATTTTTTGGAATCAATGTGTGTTAATAATTTGATGAATGCCTCATATGAATATGAGCATTTAGTTAGAATGGTGGATAATTTGAAGTTTGACATGTTGGAATGCTTTTAAAAAAATTCATACATGTATAAATTATACAAAGATGTTCATACCAACAATTTTGAGTGAAGGAACTTTTTTTTATGAGATACACAAATGTGAATAATATGTGAGTAGAAATTAATTTGATATTTACAAAAACATTACAATGTCAGATATACAAGTTTTAAAAATATTTTGTTCAGGTGGTAGATGTTAATTTTATACAAATGTAGAAGAAAGAATCATCGAATTTGGACACAATTTGCGGAATCTAAACATGTTTGTGTATTTATATTGGAATCTAAATAAAAAAGAAGCAAGGGATAAAGAAACTGAAGAACGGGCATTATCTCAGGCGGTTGTTAAGCAATACCCGCCTGTGAAGATATTTACTTCTTCTTAATTAATATTCTTGATTAAATGTGGTCCTTTAAAAAGGCAAAAATCCACTTTCTTGTAATATTATTGATAAGTAAAGGTTACCATTAAATTTCACTTCATAAATCCTTTGAAATTTGTCAGAACATAAAAAACATACAACAAATGCTATTTTTCATTTTTCTATCTTGATGAATATAATGCTTTTTTCATTTATTTTTTCAGTGGACATTTTTAATCATCATACCAACCTCTACGAATTTTTTCATATTTTTTTAAAATTTTTGGAATCAATGTGTGTTCATAATTTGATGAATGCCTCATATGAATATGAGCATTTAGTTAGAATGGTGGATAATTTGAAGTTTGACATGTTGGAATGCTTTTAAAAAAATTAAAAAACTTCATACATGTATAAATTATACAAAGATGTTCATACCAACAATTTTGAGTGAAGGAACTTTTTTTTATGAGATACACAAATGTGAATAATATGTGAGTAGAAATTAATTTGATATTTACCAAAACATTACAATGTCAGCTATACAAGCTTTAGAAATATTTTGTTCAGGTGGTAGATGTTAATTTTATACAAATGTAGAAGAAAGAATCATCGAATTTGGACACAATTTGCAGAATCAAAACATGTTTGAGTATTTATATTGGAATCTAAATAAAAAGAAGCAAGGGATAAGGAAACTGATGAACAATATCGGGCATTATCTCAGGCGGTTGTTAAGCAATACCCGCCTGTGAATATATTTACTTCTTCTTAATGAATATTCTTGATTAAATGTGGTCCTTTAAAAAGGCAAAAATCCACTTTCTTGTACTATTATTGATATGTAAAGGTTACCATTAAATTACACTTCATAAATCCTTTGAAATTGGTCAGAACATAAAAAACATACAACAAATGCTATTTTTCATTTTTCTATCTTGATGAATATAATGCTTTTTTCTTATTTACTTCTTTTTAATTAATATAACCCATAGTGTACAACACGTTATGGGAGAACAGGTCATACTCGCGCTCAATCCTACAGTTCTCAGTACAGAAGACGGTCTCGGACCACCCTCGCCTGCCGCAGCGGGCAGACCCCTGGTTCCCCCCTGTTGGGCAGCGGCAAACGCCATCGTCAATGTCGGGCAGCGCCACCGGCGGCGGTCCGGGAGGAGGCCTACGCAGTAACCTCCAGCTCACGAAAATGTAGAGCCTCTGCATGGCTTGATTCCGACACCGGCAACACTCCTTGTTGGTCCTCTTCATCGCGACGGACCCGACCATGTTGTCGCCGATGTGGGCCTCGCCTTCGACCTGCCGGATATACTCGAGGGCGTCGCGGTCCCCGCGGTCGGCGTCGTAGCGGAGCATGGCGAGGACGTAGGCCGCCACCTTGTGGCCGTTCGTGGCCGCCCGAGCAAGGAACTGGGTGCCCCGCTGCGCCTGCGCGCGGCCGTATTTGAAGACGAGGTCGAACCCGGTGACGTAGCACGCATGAGGGTTGCCCACATTGGCCAGGCGCTCCACGAGGGCGTCGTAGCTCCCGTTCCCGTGCCGTTGGAACCACTCCCAGCTGCTCTCCCGCTCCAGCGCCACGCGCCTACCCACGGTGGGATCACGGCACGCCGCGTGCATGGCCTTGCTGGTGGCGCGTAGACTGGAGAGGTCGTCCATGGGCTGCGTGGAGGTTGCGGCGACCCACCCCGCGATCAGGACCGCAATATCATGCGGCAAGGGGAACTCCATGGGCTTATCTCAGGCGGTTGGTAAATAACAACCGTCCCCGAGATAAATATATTCTCAGGCGGTTGGTAAGTACCAACCGCCTGAGAAGATGTTAATTAACTGACACACCGCACGAGGTCTGCAGAGAAGTTAAGAAGCCGTGGTGCAGGGGACGCGTGCGACGGAAGGATCTCTGAAGATCGTCTCCACAGTGGTTTAATTGTGTGCCGCACGAGGTCTACAAAGAGTTCAATGCGCAATGAACAAAATATTTTGTTCAGTTGGTAGATGTTAATTTAATACAAATGTAGAAGAAAGAATCATCGAATTTGAACACAATTTGCAGAATGTAAACATGTTTGAGTATTATATTGGAATCTAAATAAAAAAGAAGCAAGGGATAAGGAAACTGAAGAACAGTATCGGGCATTATCCCAGGCGGTTGATAAGTTATACCTGCCTCAGATAAACATATTTGTAGACGGTTGTTAAGTACCAACCGTATGTGAAGATTTTTACTTCTTTTTTCTCAGGCGGTTTATAAGTAATACCCGCCTGAGATAATCATTTTTGAAACTACAATATGTTAATTAACGGCCTGAGAAGTGTTAATTAACTGACGCGCCGCACGAGGTCTGCAGAGAATTTATATCGACGCCGCCAGGCTGTTGAAATTTCCCCTGCGCCGCGCCGCCGCTCCGCCACCTAGCCCATACTGCCGCACCGCCGCTCAACCCCGCATCGCCACTTCTCCACCCAGCCAGCCCACCGTGCTGACGCCTCCCCACCGTGCTGACGCCTCTGCAAGGTAAATGTAGTTTCCTTACTTTTTCTTTGTATATTTTCATTAGCTGATAAGCTATTAGTTTTGTGTGTTCTGGTATATGGATTCTGTCCTTTTGCATGTGTAAGGACTGTATGGATTGTGTTCTGGTATATTGATGTATGGACTATATGGATTGTTTCCTTTTTGTACCTATTATGTGACATGAATATGATGTTTAATTAACAGATGCTATTGTAATATATATAAGATGCATCTGGGCCTGTTTCCCGATATAACGGACTGGATCCCACCCAGACCTAGCCCATGCTGCTGGGCCTGTTTCCCCCTTTGACTCCGTCCGCCTCAAGACGTCGCCCGTCTCCTACATTAGTCGCCCTAATCATACTTGTTATGTCTCTATAAATTCATTTTATAGAAGACCTTTAGAGAATATTTGTGGCCAAATTTTGTAAATCTGACAAAAAATTCTATTATTGAAGCATGGACCGTCGAGCGTGGATGTATAACATGCCAAGACCCGATCCTATGTACATTCGTAATGTTGCAAATTTTATTGAAGCATCCAAGAGACATGCGAAGTTGCAAAAGATAGATGACATATTATGTCCATGTATCGACTGCGAAAATAAGATTACTTGGACGGATACTATAGTAATCCAATCATATTTGGTGAAAAGAGGTTTCAAAAATAACTACACAATATGGACAGAGCATGGTGAGTTAGATACACATGATGTGGATAAAGATGATGAGAGAGGCTCAGATGATGATAATGTTCATATCGATGATGGTAGTGACAATCAAGCTGGTGATGATGATGATGAGTTCGATTGTGAGGAGATGTTGCGTCACATTGAACCATATGTACTGACTTCTATGGGAGCAAGCAAAGGTTTAAGTAAAATGGAGACATTGCAGAATGCGGCCACAGAGCTTTTATATGATGAATCAAACGGTTGTGATAAAGAGTTTACTACATTGCGTGCAGTCTTAGAACTACTAAAGTTGAAAGCTACGCACGGATGGTCCGATTGTAGTTTCTCTCATCTTTTGAATCTTCTGGCAGAAATTCTTCCAAATCCAAATAAAATGCCTAGAAGCACTTATAAAGCGAAGAAACTTCTTTGCCCGATGGCACTAGGAGTGACAAAAATACACGCTTGTGTCAACCATTGTATTCTGTATCGCAAAGAGCATGAGCTCGCAACTAGATGCCCCATTTGTGGTGTCAGTAGATATAAGAAGGACTACAATCACCAGTATGTTACCAACATGAAAAAGACTCAGAAGAATAAGAAGTTTATTATTGGTCCTGAAGGTGACGATGACGATACTTCTGGCGATGCAGACGGGAAGAATAAGAGAAAAAATCCTGCATTGGTGATGTGGTACCTTCCGGTAATTGATCGCTTGAAGCGTTTGTTCTTAAACCCTAGGGAGGCTGAACTTATGCGTTGGCATTCTGAGCAACGCAAGAAGAATGAAAAACATATACGACACCCTGGTGATGCAACGCAGTGGAAAAATTTGATATTCAGTATCCAGAATTTGCGAAGGAAATCAGAAATGTGAGGTTTGCCTTGGGTACAGATGGAATGAATCCGTTTGGTGAAAAAAGGAGCATACACAACACATGGCTTGTGGTCTTAACTATGTACAACCTACCGACGTGGTTGTGTCACAAAAGGAAATATATCTTATTATCTATTCTTATCCAAGGTCCGAAACAACCCGGCATCGAAATTGATGTGTTCTTGGAACCTTTAATGGAAGATATGGCGAAATTGTGGAATGAAGGGGTACGTACATGGGATGAGTACAAGCGGGAGTATTTCACGCTAAGAGCAATGATATTCATTACCGTGCATGATTATCCCGGACTGTTTACATTATCGGGACAAATGAAAGGGAAGAAAGGTTGCGTTAGGTGCGTGGATAGAACTGGATATCTATACCTCACTTCATCCAGAAAGACGGTGTACATGAGACATCGACGGTTCTTGACAGATACACACAAGTATAGGAAGATGAAAGAACAATTTGATAACAAAATCGAAAAAGATACTGCACCGAAACCTTACAGTGGAAAACTTATGTTTGAAATGGTCAAGAACATTCATATTGCTTTCGGTAAGGGAAAAAAGAGTAAAGGAATTAAGAGAAAGAAAAGTACATCTTCGGATGATACAACTGACACGGCTTTCAAGAAACAATCAATTTTTTTCAAGTATCTTCCGTATTGGAAGAATCTGGAATTTTGCCATAGTATTGATTTGATGCACGTTACAAAGAATGTATTTGACAGCATCATTGGGACCTTGCTGGACATGCCGAGGAAAACAAAGGATGGATTAAATTCACGTATGGACCTAGTAAATCTTGATTTGAGACCAGAGCTTCATCCAGTAGAAAAGGCGAACGGGAAGCATTACCTTCCCCCAGCCAGCTACAACTTGACACTAGAAGAGAAAAAAGCAATTTGCGAATGCTTGCGTGGGATCAAAGTGCCCACAAGTTTCTCATCCAATATCCGCAAACTAGTCTCGATGAAAGACTTGTCTTTATTCGGTTATAATTCTCACGACTGTCACATGATGATGACAGTTTTCCTTGCCATTGCAATAAGAGTAATCAAACCTGAGCATATAAAAGTTGTCATCACACGTTTGTGTTACTTCTTCAATGCAGTATCGCAAAAGGTGATAGCACGTGAAGATTTAGACTATCTGAAAACATACATCGTCGAGACAATGTGCAAGCTTGAGATGTGTTTCCCACCATCCTTTTTTGATATGCAAGTACACCTAATCATACATCTTGTTGATCAGATAAAAGCATTGGGGCCACTATATTTACATCATATGTTTTCGATGGAGAGATATTTAGGAGTATTAAAAGGTTATGTGCGGAACCGTGCTCACCCAAAGGGATCAATTATGGAAGGATACACCACTGAAGAAGTGATTGAGGGTTGCGCTGATTACATCAAAGATGGAAAATCGATAGGTGTGCCTATACCGGTACATGAGGGTAGACTACGTGGGAGAGGCAAAGTGGGTAAGAAAACTTTTATTGTTCAAGATTACAAGAATGTACACCGTGCACATTTTGGTGTACTACAACAGCTCGCAATAGCTGAGCCGTACATCAAGGAACACCAAATTGAGCTTCATGATAAAAACCAAGACCGCAAAGAGGACTGGATCATGAAAGAGCACAGAAGATGTTTCACTGAATGGTTAATGGACAAAAATATATCATACGGAAACACTATAGAAGAGGCAACAATGAAGAAGTTAGCTTGTGGCCCATCTGCTTTGGTAACATCATGGCAAGCATATGACATCAATGGTTACACATTTTACACTAAAGAAAAAGACGGTAAGAGTGTTGCACAAAATAGTGGTGTTCGTATTGAGGCTTATGATTCACAAGGGCAGAAGACCACATACTTCGGGTTCATAGAGGAAATATGGGAACTCGATTATGGCGAAAGAATGGTAATGCCCGTATTTAAGTGCCAATGGGTCAAACATCCTGATGGTTTGAAAGTGGACAATTACGGACTGACACTGGTAGACTTGAATAAAGTGGGTTACAAAGATGACCTGTGGGTTCTCGCCGATAATGTTGCACAAGTTTTTTATGTTCAAGATCCAGAAACTGAGAAGTTGCACGTAGTTGTTTCTGGAAAGCAAAATATTGTTGGGGTTGACAATGTGGGAGATAATGAAGAGGAATATAATCAGTATGAAGAGATGTACCTTTTCACCGAACCAGAAAACATCAAGCGCGTAGAGAGAAGCATTAAAAAAAATTTGAAACCCTATATGCGAGAAGATGTCAATGCTGGAAAAAATGTATATAGCAATGCGAGATGATATATATTGTATATATTTGTATCTTCTGAAATCAACTTAGAACAATGTTGGTATATGGATTGTGTCCTTTTGCATTTGTGTACATATGCGTTTGGACTCAATGATTTGGAAGTTTGGAAGTTTTGTCTTTCTTCAGATAATGATGTCTCGGGCGTGTAGCCGATTGAAGGAGGAGTGCTTTGCGTGGCGCAAGAACCATCCCCATGTATGTACATATGGCACACCGGTCACATGGTTGTATATACATATGTATCTGTAATGGACTGATGAACTTAACTGTAGTTTGTTTTTCCGTGTTGTTTGTTTTTGGTATTTTCAATTTCTCCGCGTAGGGTTTCTCTGCGAAGCCTGAATCGGGAGATTTATTGAAGTGGCAGTGCATCGTCCCCGGTAAAGAAGGGGTAAGTCATGAAGAACAAGCACAATATGAGTTTAACCATCGTCCTCCTATTAATAAATTTCTTTTGCAGACTGAATGAGAAGATGGTTACTACCCCCTGACAATCTCCTTCTCTGAGGACTATCCCTTGGTGCCTCCAAGATGCGCCTTTCCAATTGGGTTCTTCCACCCAAATGTCCATCGTTCGGGAGCACTCTGCATCGGGATTCTTGATCAAGAGACTGTAAGATAGACCTATTTTGTCCATGTAATTATTACTTATAATTGTTGTCAAACTTATTTGAACTGGTTTCTTATATTGCTTAAATTATATTTCGTAGGGGTGGTGCAGTGCTTTTACAATCAAAACTATACTACTTGAAGTTCAGCGTTTGCTGCATCAGCCAAATGTGCCTGATGTTGAAAATGATTGCTATAATCTACTTATCAAGGTTAGATGACACTTTGACTTAGTGACCAATGTAGGTTATTCATTCCTCCTTCGACATTTGTTAATTTAAATAATGTCAATATTTTCAGGATCCAGCGGAATATAAGAGATGTGTTCGGGAGCAAGCAGGACGGTACAATTTAGATTGATCGATGGGAGCTTCATCGTCGATCTACAATGAATGTAGCATGATTTTTGTTCAGTGTGTAAAGAAATTATCTTTGAACAATTGTAAAGCCTCTAATGGTGTATTATCACAATTAAGCCAGCCTCACTGGTGATCGAGCATTTCTTATAATGCATTACTGTACTAGTATCCGCTAGCTCATCTGTGTTTTTTCCTGATACAATTTTGCCTGCACGACTACATACGGCTGTGATATATAATTGCAACTACATCCCTGTAATTTCAATGAAAACCGCTTATGATAATTAAACAATGACCGCCACTGAAAATACATGATCTTCTCAGGCCGTTGTTAATCAAGAACCGGCTATGAAGTTCATGGCATTACACACGGTTATTAATTAAGAACCGCCAACGAAGATCATGTATTTACTCAGACGGTTGTTCCTTAAAATCTATTTGTGAAGTTCATTGCATTACAGACGGTTATTAATCAAGAACCGCCAACGAAGATCATGTATTTACCCAGACGGTTGTTTCTTAAAATCCGTCTGTGAAGTTCATTGCATTACAGACGGTTAATAATTAATAACCGTCTGTGAAGATCATGTATTTACCCAGACGGTTGTTTCTTAAAATCCGTCTGTGAAGTTCGTTGCATTACAGGCGGTTCTTAATTAAGAACCGATTCTGAAGATCATGTATTTACCCAGACGGTTGTTCTTTAAAATCCGCCTGCGTTGTTCTTTCATCACAGACGGTTATTGTATCATTCGTCATCACAGTCGCATATTTTTAAGGACCGCCTGTGTTTGAAAAATTGAGGCGCCTGTAAAAATGCTTTTTGTAGTAGTGCAAGAGCCATACTCAAGAGGAAGAATATTAAATGGATAATAATGATTACTGTTGTGTCCTATGTCGAAGATGTAGACAAGAAGCAGCTATGTATTTGTTTTTCAAATGTCCCTACAGCAAGGCTTGTTGGTCTAGATTAAGGATAAATTGGAACTTTGATCTACACTTCCATAATATGATCGCTGAAGGAGAACTGGATTTTGGAGCATCCTTCTTTATGGACGTCTTTGTCCTGTCATGTTGGACAATTTGGAGAACTCGAAACAGGAAAATATTTCAGTTTGCAACTCCATCTAAACAACACTTGTTTAAAGACTTCAAAGAAGAATGTCTTCTCCAAACACATAGAATGACCGGGCGCAATCGACAATCTTTTCTTAACTGGATAAATCTTATTTAATAAGTGCATCTCGCGCTGCAAATTTTTTATATCCTGTTGTACTCATTCACCTTGTAATCATTATCCAATTAATCTAAAGGTAGAAGGGCATGTCCCTGCTGTCATTCTGTTTTTCAAAAAATGAACTTAATGTAATAATTAGAACAGAGGCTGGTAGAGCTGCACCCACATGTCGTAGCAGTTTGTTACCCTAAAAAGATGGCAGTCTCGTCGAATAACACCTCGTCCCTCTGCTCAGCGCTCCTAAACATGATCAAGCCATGCTTCGGCGTCTGCCCCTCACGCGGCTCCTCCATCTCGACGCGCTCGATGCAATGCCTGAACCCAAGACGCCTGCGCACAATATACATGACGAAATCCTATACATATACAGGGATACGATTTATGTACTTTATATATGTACGTAATAGCTCTTGCACGCTGCACGTACAGTTCGAAGTAGCCCAAGATGTCTTTCGACCGTAAAGGATGGCCGCCGGGGAAGGCGATGAACGCCGTCCGGGAGTCCTCGGGCGGCGTCCTCGTCTGGACGGCGAAAGGCTCCAACAGCTCGGGTGCCGGCCTACAGTTCGCCACCGTGTCCATCTCGTCTTCGTACCTGCGCAGCATCGCGTGCAAGTGGTCATTGAAGAGGAGGGGCGCAACGGTGTTCCGGATCACGTCGACTCCGCGCGCGATGAGATCCCTGTGGAACTTGAAGAACCTGAAGTCGACCAGCCGGCCGCCGCCGCAAAGGGCTACGATGGTCGGGATGCCCTCGAGGTGGTCCGGAAGCCGGTTTCGTCCGTGGACGACGTAGCTGTGGACGGCGTCCGCCTCCGTGACGACCTGTGACAGCATGGTGCCATCGCTTGCCATCGTCGAAACTTCCTGGAGGACCTTTACACCCATGATCGTCTCCAGCCACAGGAGGAGGCAGATCACGTTCTTGGCAACGACCTCCTGCCAGCTGGTACTGGTAGGCCGAGAGAGCATGCGCTCGTACGCCTTACGGGCAACATCGAAGGTGTCTAGGACTTCCCACACCCGAACAACCGCGTTCAGGCTCATGGTGGAGTTCCAGAGAGAAGCTGATGGAGGATGGATAGAGGGGCGAGAGGCTTTGGGTTAATAAACAGGGAAGGAAATGGCCGTGTGGAGAGAGTGTGAAACAGAAACACTGCTGGCAGAGATTTCCCAAACTCACAGGTTCGGCTAACCTGGGGTGAGATGGGAGGAACCGAAGGCATACATCGGGCGTTACTGCCTTCTATGTTTGAAAGAACAGGGTTAACCTACTTTTCCCATTCAGACTGTGTGTCTTTGATGATCACGAAGTTTGAAACCATGTGTTGTGGCGAATTGTGTAGAACAGTTGCCTACAGTTTGACATTTGAAATACCACCTTTTTTTCATTTGATGGTGGGTTTGAACTCTGAAGTTGTAACATCCCAAAATTTGAATAATAAAAAATCATTCGAAACTAAAACTTTTCGATTTGATCTAGTTACGTTTGAGATGGAAGCCCTAGTGGCAACCATGAGGTTGTGCCTAGGATGAGAAAACATCCCAAATAATTATAGCATTGAAAGAAATAAAAAAAATAGCAAAGGTGTATACAGGGAGCCAGCCTACTGAATAGAGACCATAGTTGAGAATTTAATTAGAGAAGAAAGAGGAAATAGAAAAAAAAAGGGAAAAGAGCCTAGGACCTGGGCGCAGCCCACTTAACCTTCACCTTACCCCTGCCTGCTCCGCCCTGGCCCAATTCCCGCGGCCCACTCCTCTCTTCCCCACCCTAGCGTAGCCGTGGCCCATCTCTCTTTTCTCTCTGCGAGTGCGTGCGGCCCAGCTGGCCCGACTCTGTACCGCCTTCTCTCCCTCCTTCCCTTCCCTTCCGCGCCCGACCGCCCCGTCCGATTTTCCAGCGATTTGACGCGTCGGGAAAACTGCTCGTGCCGCCTGCTCCCGTGCTGCACCACCATCATCGCGAAGGCAACGCTGCCTCGCCCTGCTGGCCTCCCATCATTACCTCGACGACCCTTTCACCCGCCAGCTGAGCGCATGTGCGGCCGCGCCAAAAGGCGCGCCACCGCCCACCGCAACCGCCTCCACGGGCCTATAAAACGGCACCCACCGTCGCCATTCTGCATGCAAGACACCCCACCACATTCCACTTCATACCCCGGAGCTCGAGAACCACTCTCGGAGTGGAATTTCGGAGCCTCCCTTCTTCTTCCTCGTCGTCAGTTGCCGAGCTCATCACCGTCGGTACACCCCTCCATCCTTCGATTACTTTCACGAGCGTATTCTTCAATAGCTTTAGCACCCATGTGATGCCTTGTCTCGTGTCGAGCATAAGCTCGAGAAAGGTGGCCATCAAAACCTAGCTCCGCCGGCCGTCGAGCATGTTCATGCTCCGGCGAGCCTGGCCACGCCAACACTCTTGCTCCATTAGCTTCGTGAGCCTATAGAACGGCTCAAACGTTGGTTAGTATGGGCATAACTCTTTTGAAAAGGGGGAGAACTGGAAACCCTAACCAGGTCGCCGCACCTCGCCATCGCCGGCCACCGTGGGGCCTTCCCCGGCCTGGCCGCGCATCGTAGATGACTCCATGTGCCATGTAGTACGTGTAGCGGCAAGGAAAACCCGAATATATCCAACGGAGGATAAGGGACTAAGGCGCCGGTGCCACCATCTTCGACATGCCCGCGCCACCCTTCCAGCCGCTGCCCCGGTCCGTTGACGCTGCCATTCGTCTCACCCAGCCGGGATTCACCTGCCTCTGCCCCTAAATGGCCAAGCCATGGCCAAGCCCCCGCCGTGCAACCTACCACTCCCCTGCTTCGGCCCTTAAGCCCACAGGATACGCACGTGGCACCGACGTGGCGGCCACCTGGGCGCCACGCATGCTGTGCTTACCACGCTAGCTAGGCCCCGCATCACACAAGGGGGGCGTGGGCTCAGTCCATGTGGACCGCGGGTTTATGGCCTGCTAGGTGGGTCCACAGCCCACCAGTGCAGTGGACCAACGGCCACTACCGTCTGGACCCCCTTCGGCCAGACGCTAGCTCAGCTAGGTGTACCCGTGTGCGTACAAAGAAAGGAAAGGACACATTGCCAGTCACTGCTAACGCGCCAGAACGGCTAGGCGTACCCAGGAATGTACCCCAAATATGTGAAAAACACATTGTCAGTACCCTGCGTACTGAGTACCCCATGATACCGCAACAAGTGCAAGAGAATTCTACCTGTCAAAGTTGCAGGCCTCCTCAGGCCCCACATGTCACACTACACCAGACCCGCACCCTTCATATGGGAAGATCTGGGGTTGACACGTGCAATGTAAGTTTGGAAATAAACTCCCAACATAGGGACGTTCCGCTGTTAACACGTGTATAATAACCCCGGACCTAACCCCCCCCCCCCCCCCCCCAGCAAAGGGGAGCTCCGTGCCGACACGTATATAGCGGTTCCAGAGCTACCTCCCCGCAAGTGGAAGCTCCAAAGGTGCCACGTGTGGAGCCTCCAGACCTTCATCACCAACATATACATTGGCGGATCTCCTCCATCACAGACATTCAAGGGACAGTTAAAGCGGCAGTTACAAGACCTGATTACGTGTCATTAATGTTGTATTAATGACACAAGATCAGAGCACTGTTAATAGGGGTAACGCAGCCATTAGGCACGTTATCACACTATTAACCACGCTTAATACTCATAGACAGTGTATTAGGCTATTAAATACGCCAGGGCCAAATGTCAGGCCAGGCAAATGATGTAACGATCAGTACTTGGACTATAAAAGGACTGAGCCACACGATACAGAGGGTAGGCTGAAAGAAAGCTGATCGAGATAGAGCCAGGCTGAGCCAGACACTACGCTTCCTAGTGATTCTCAGTACAACAACACACACCCTGTGGAGTAGGGTATTAAACTCAGGCGGCCCGAACTACGTAAATCTCTTGTGTCACTATCTTGTTCTTGATCTCTGCTTGCCCCAACCGAAACAAGAACCTCCGCGGGCTACATTTGGTAGTATCGGAGGAAGTGTCGTTGCTACACTTTGACATTTTGGCGCGCCAGGTAGGGGCGCCCGAGATCTCAAGATGGTGAATTTCGCTGCAGGATCTTCCAACGGCAATCGCGCTGAATAACCTGGTGGAGGCAATCCCTCCAACATGCAGCAGCCAGCGGGTGCCATTGTTTCGATAGGCACTATGGCACCACAGCCGCCATCGGTTCCAGCAAACAATGCTGGGCAACAAGATGGGGCATCTGCGTTGATCACTGCATTGATGAACAACAACCCTGAGCACGCGCTTGTT
Source organism: Tuctoria greenei (assembly GCA_036927565.1). NCBI lineage: Eukaryota > Viridiplantae > Streptophyta > Magnoliopsida > Poales > Poaceae > Tuctoria > Tuctoria greenei. The sequence continues at coordinate 249,393,800 of JAYESD010000002.1, read as the reverse complement.
GCCGCGCGAGCTCTTCTACAACATCCACCTCATCCAGAGGCACCCCAGGGTACTAAGGAACAGTGGAGAGCTGATGTTGACCATCTGGATGCAGCTGCAGCCGCTGGCATCAGCAATCAAGGTCCCCCCCTTCGGGGCGAGCACCATCACAACAACGGACCTTGTCGGGCCGACTTGGTCCACAAGTCTTGCAGCATAGGAGACGTGCTACATCCCAGCAGGTGACTTCGCTGCCTCCCGGGGCACGACGCACCCACACCATCACCAGGATTCTGACTCACGACCCACGGTCGGAACTTGATCGCCGTTACCGGAAGCAGGATGGCCGCGTCCATATCGAGCGTGCTCGCAAGAGACGAGAAGCTCGAGACAACCCTACTCCTTAGGGAGTAGGGGGAGGCTGTTCTGCCCTGACCATGCATTTACGCATGGTCAATGGCCACCAAAGTTCTGGCCTCACTTACCAGAAAAATTCGACGGGACTGTCAACCCCGCCGAGTTCCTTCAAATCTACTCCACTGCTATACTGGCAGTAGGGGGCGATGAGGCATTGATGGCCAACTACTTCCTAGTGGCTCTAACTCGGACTGCAAGGTCTTGGTTCATGAGAGTCTTCCACCCGACTCCATTAATAGTTGGGCGGAGCCATGCCAGCAATTCACTGCCAACTTCGGGAGTTCTTACACCCGACCTGGCACTGAACTGGATCTGTTCGCTATAAAGCAAACAATGGGGGAATCACTAAGATCCTTCATCCAGTGGTTTTCTCAGGTATGGAATACTATCCCTTCAATCTTGAGCTCTTCTATTATCATTGCATCCAGACAGGGTGTTCGAGATAAGAAGATGCTGGAGAAACCGGTGACCAAAGAAGTCACTAGTGTCACGGAACTCTTCAGCTTGGCAGACAAATGTGCCAAAGCTGCGGAGAGAGGTGAAATGCATTCTAAACCATCTCCGGAGGCCAACAAGAAATCCACAAAGATTGAAGCCACTACACCTAGAGGTGGCAAAAAGAAAAAGAAGCCCAACGGCAAGAAGAAGCCGTCGGCCGGCGCACCTGCCGCTGCAGCTTCGGGTGGCCGGGGGCCACGCCTCGAGAAACGACCTCGACCATCGTCAGAAGATGGTGGCAGCTCTAAAGTGTGGTGTTCGATACACAAGACCGACAGACACAGTCTGGAAGAATGCCGGGAGGTCCAGAACCTTGTCGAGCGCTATAACAAGCACCAGGAAGAAGCTCCTTTCCGTCAGCGGGAAGGAAAACATAAAGTCGATGAAGCTCCAGTTGAGGAGGACCTAGGTTTTCTGGACCCCAAGAAGGTCCTGAAAGCTGTCTACAACACCATCGAGGACGACTCCGACGTCTCTAACAACGAGCGCCGGAAGACCCTGAACACCATTTATTGTTGTTCTTGGGACATCACCTCTCGCCACATCCTCAAGACAATGCGGTGGGATATGGCCGTTGCCGCTCCCACCGCTAGGGCGGAGCCTCATCAAAAGTGGATGGATACACCCATCATCCTCGATGCTTTGGACTGCCCTCGCAACATGACCGAACCAAACTCCAAATCGTATCCAATTCGGAGTCCAGGAGCAGTACGCACTAAAACGGACGCCCAGGATGCATACGACTCCGTTTTTGGCGTTCTACATATGCACGTAAAGGGGAGAGGATAAAATTTCCAATGGCACCGGTACCATGTCAAAATTCCTTCGGAGTGGCCGAGAATAGTCGAAACAAAATCAAGTACAGAATCTGTCAGGGTGCTGCGCCACCGTATTGGGCCATTGGGCCTTGTATCAAGTCTAAGTCCATTATTTTCGTGTGTTAGGATTAGGTCACGACCCCAACACCCCCTTGGACGTCCTCCCACCTATATATACTCCATGGTAGCCGCCATGAACAATTGGGTTTTGCTTAGATCAATAATATCGCCGTTCTTTGGTTTTTGAGACCCGAACTTCGCGATTTCAGATCGTGTCTACCCTGTTCTTGCTTGTGTTCTCGGTTGCACTTGCAGGGATTAGCCTTCTTGGCGAGGTCAATCGTGTGCAGCACGGTTGATAACCAACAGAGCAGTGGTGTAGTAATTGCAGGGGTTGTTCGTGTTCTACTCGAGAGCCTCAGATCATCAATGTCGAGATCTCCACATCAATCGACTTATCCATTACCTTTCGGAAGATCGGGACTAAACCTACTCATCAAATGGTATCAGATTTCCAGGTTGCCCGGTAGGTAATTCATCTATCCATTACATTAGTTTTGTTTTTCATACCTAGAGTCCATAAAAAAGCCACAAAAAAACTTGCAGTTTAGTAGATCTGTTCATTTCTTTGTCCAAACCACATTGAGCCTTTGCGACTTTGTTATTCAGTTTGGTTTTGTTGAGTTTGGGTCCGTGGTTGAGTCATATTGCTGGTTAAGAAAGTGTTTTTAGTCTTAGTTTGAGTTTTGCATTGTGTTGATTCATCCTTTTGAATCACGTCATCACGTCCAGATTAGATTCATCTCTGTCCAGTTCAATTTTTTTATCATATCTAGCTCATACGAACTCGGATTTTCATGTTCTTATACTTTCTGAAATCTTAAGAAGTTCTCTATAACTTTCTTATTCATAATTTTCCCAAAAAATATAGTTATCGATGTTGAAATTGCATTAGATCCGAATCTGTTATTGAACTAAATTCTGAACAGTCTGTATTTCGGGGGCAGTAGCTCCTATTGTTCTTTTCCAAAATAGGTCTTCTATATATTTCAATTAAAGAGGAGAGATATATCTACAATCTTACTGTTCGAAGTTTTCCAATTTAGAGCTTATAAGTGTTCCTATTTGTCCTTGGAAGATTGAGCAGAAAATCTACGACAGACACACGAGATATCTTGGATTGATTTTCATTGTGTTCTTCCCTTGTAGCACATTATGAAAAAGAAACGGAAGAAAAAGGAAAAAGGCAAGTGCAAAACAAGAAACCAAAGCCGCACAAAAAAGAGGAAAAAAACAACAACAAAAAACAGAAGTGCTTGCATTCTTTGTGTCATCTAGTTTTGTCTCATGTCTTACTAGCTTGAACTACTAGGAACACACTTAGGCCAGCAACTTTGACAAATACTTTGGACACATATTCAACTTTACTATCTGATTTCATTGTTGCTAATCCTTGCTACATAGAAAGTTCCATCCAAGCTACACCTTACTCTTGAGCAGAATTGATACACCTTTGCAATCATCCCACGCTTCATTGGTTTCTTCATACCGTCCACTGTTTGCCACCTGCAGTGTCGGTAAGAACACTTGTAAGAGCGTGGTAAGACGCTTGAGAGTGTGTGATTCCACTTCCACTCTGCCATTATCCTTTGTAGTTGATAGGGATAACATATTTTTTGTGTTGTCTTCTGTTTGCTACTAACAATGTCAGGTAAAAGCAAGAATCATGCATTATATGCTGAGATGATGGACATGATGAAGACGACGATGGAGTTGCTAAGTAAAAATCAAACATCAACCAAGGATTCACATGACATTCAGACCACCTTTACAACACCTTCCACAAGAAGTAATTACATTCGCCCATCTCTTCCTTCTTATGATGGTTTTGGTTATGATGAATATATTACTTGGGAAATAGAGGTGGATAAAATTTTTGGACAATGTCATATGTGTGAGAGGAGAAAGATTAGAAATGTTGCAAGTGCATTAGTAGATTGTGCATTAACTTGGTGGAACAATTTAAATGAATTAGAAAAACCTTGAACATGGAAAGAAACGAAAATTCTTATGCGAGAAATTTTTGCTAATGTATCTATGTGCAAAGAAGAAATTCAGCAATTTGAGGAGAAATTTCTTGTTGTACCTCCTTTTGTGTCTAATGTTTTGGAGGACAATATAGAAAATAATATAGATGATGCAAAAGAGAACGAGACTTTTGACAACACTTGTGAAATTTTAGATGGATCAACTCATAATGCACTCAAAATCACTGCTGAAAATGGTAAGGCAAAACATTCTACAAACACAGAAGGTGAGAAGTTTTTGGATGTTCTGTATTTTTCCACCAATCATGCTATTTTCGAGGAGCAACTATTAGAATCATTTATTTATACACCATTGTCACATGTTGATTTTCATGCTGATCGTTGCGCTAAGAAAGATTCGTGTGCTGATAACTCTATTATACCTATGCAAAAACAAGTTAATATACAAGATGATTGTGTTTTGGATTCACCTACATGTGCTGAAATTCATAATTTGATCACCTTATATGTTTTTTAGCATAGATTGCTACCTAATGATTTAATAATGATTAGGATCCATGGAGAGGTTCAAGGAGTACTTGGAGGAAGTATTAGGGACGTGGAAGACCAGAGAATTCGTTCAAAGAAGATGAAAACCGAACCAAACACCAAATCGTATCCAACTCGGAGTCCAGGAGCAGTACGGACTAAAACGGACGCCCAGGATGCATACGGACTCCGTTTTTGATGTTCTACATATGCACGGAAAGGGGAGAGGATAACATTTCCAATGGCGCCAGTCCCATGTCAAAAATCCTTGGGAGTCGCGGAGAATAGTTGAAACAAAATCAAGTACATAATCTGTCAGGGTGCTGCGCCACCGTATTGGGCCATTGGGCCTTGTATCAAGTCTAAGTCCATTATTTTCGTGTGTTAGGGTTAGGTCACGACCCCAGCACCCCCTTGGACGTCCTACCACCTATATATACTCCATGGTAGCCGCCATGAACAATTGGGTTTTGCTTAGATCAATAATATCGCCGTTCTTCGGTTTGTGAGACCCCAACTTCGCGATTTCAGATCGTGTCTACCTTGTTCTTGCTTGTGTTCTCAGTTGCACTTGCAGGGATTAGCCTTCTTGTCGAGGTCAATCGTGTGCAGCACGGTTGATAACCAACAGAGCAGTGGTGTAGTGATTGCAGGGGTTGTTCGTGTTCTACTCGAGAGCCTCGGATCATCAACGTTGAGATCTCCACATCAATCGACTTATACATTACCTTTCGGAAGATCGGGACCAATTTTCCTATTATTTGGCTCCATGTTCAGAGGAAGGAAAGCAGCCAGCGGAAGCAGCTGGCAGAACTAAGTCATTGCCTTAGATGTTTATCCCATGCTGAAATTTCTTGAGATGAAGCTTCAGAGCTTCGTCATCCAAGTTGGACTTCAGACCGGTTTAAATCCGGTCGTCATCCATCACACTATTGAGGGCCCAAGCGAGCTTCTCCCTCTTCCTCAGTGGAGCCCACCTGTTGACTAAAAAATTTCCGAAGATGTTCTGAGGGGTCACTCCACCCTCCACGCATTCTTGGATCCTAGTCAAGACAGGGTTAAAGGCACGTGTCAACTTCGGAACTACACTCCCGGTGTCGGTATCAACGTTGGGGAGTCCTTGGGGCAGCTCCAACCTCTCGTGATCCTCCACCGCAATTATGACCCAATCCTTCTTCCAGTCGTCCCATTTGCCGAAAGGGAATGACTTCAAATACTTGAAGGGGCAGTTCTTGCGCTTCACGAAATAGTAGAAGACAAGGAGCTCAGTCCCTTTGCCAGTGGTGTGGACCGTGAAGAAGGTATGGAACATCTCGATGTAGGGGGGGAACACCCACCCACATCTGGCAGAAGTGAACGAAGGTTGCCACTTGCAGAAGAGAATGGGGGCCAAGATGATACAGCTAGAGACCGTAGAAGTCCAGCAGCATTAAGAGAAAGCTTGAAAAAGGTGGGATCAATCCCACCATGGCGTACGTTGAGAACTACACCATGTGACCATTACGCTCCTTCTTGAATGGGAGCTTGCCGGCATGGATCAAGTGGCTGAAGGAGTCACTGGACCACCCTATATAGGTCTGAACCTTCATCAGATGATCCTTGCTCTTGAGGCGGCTCTTGGGAAGACCCAACTCCATCGTGGCAAAGTGGAGTCAAGGAATGGAAAGCTAGGCGAAGTTTGGGAGGCTCTAGGTGCAAGTTTGATCGAAAGAGTAAAAAGTCCTCAAACCGCGCATACTTTCCTTCTTAAGTAAGCCTTCGCGACGCTTGGATGGAAACCGCAACAAGAGTGGGGTCACATTTCAAAAATCTACCCCGTCCATGATGAATGGGCCCGGGGCCACCCCAACAAAGAGATCGAGGTTATTATCCCAGGCGAACCGTTGTCATGATGAGTGGTGGGAAACCCAAAGGCGGCACCCTGACAAGGCGCTCGGAACCGATACGGTTTTTGTATTGGGAACTGGCGGCCTTCAATTGCGTGAGATCTGCACTCAAAGTTCTCATCTGCCGCATTCATAACAAGCCACACGGCGATGGTTTAATCCCAGACCATTGCCCCAACGGCACATCAGAAGACTTTTGAAGTCGAAGCGCGGGAATCAAGGATGGACCCACCTCTGGTAGAATAACTTAACCCAAAGGATTTCTCCGAGAGGTGGGCTCAGCAGCCACCGTCGGTATCCTGCATACCGAGTACCCCACGATACCGCAAGAAGTGCAAGAGAGTTTTACGTGTCAATGTTAAAGGCCTCCTCAGGCCCCACATGTCACACTACACCGAACCCGCAACCTTCATATGGGAAGCTCCAGCGTTGACACGTGCAATGTAAGTCCGTAATATACTCCCAATATAGGGAAGTTCCACTGTTAACACGTGTACAATAACCCCGAACCTAATCCCTCAGCAGAGGGGAGCTCTAGTGCTGACACGTGTATAGCGGTTCTGGAGCTACCTCCCCGCAAGGGGAAGCTCCAAAGTTGCCACGTGTGGAGCCTCCAGACCTTCATCACCAACGAATACATTGGCGGATATCCTCCAGCACGGACATTCAAGGGACAGCTAAAGCGGCAGTTACAAGACCTGATTACGTGTCATTAATGTTGTATTAATGACACATGATCAGAGCACTTCTAATAAGGGTAATGCAACCATTAAGGCACGTAATCAAACTATTAACCACGCTTAATACCCATAGACAGTGTATTAGGCTATTAAATACGCCAGGACCACATGTCGGGCCAGGCAAATGAGGTAATGATCAGTCCTTGGACTATAAAATGACTGAGCCACATGATACAGAGGGGAGGCTGAAAAAAGCTGATCAAGGCAGAGCCACACTGAGCCAGACGCTACGCTTCCTAGTGATTCTCAATACAACAACACACACCCCGTGGAGTAGGGTATTGCGCTCAAGCAGCTCGAACCACGTAAATCTCTCGTGTCACCATCTTGTTCTTGATCTCTGAGTGCCCCAACTGAAACAAGAACATCCGCGGGCTACATTTGGTAGTATCGGGGGAAGTGTCGTTGCTACACTTCGACACTCATTTTTACGTACAAAAAAATTATGAGAAAATTTTTGAAAATAGTAGAAGGTTATCAAGATATATAAGGTAGGAATTAGGGCCCTAATTAAAATTATGAAGTAGTATAATCAGCTAATGGCTATTAATGAAAAAATAGAAAAGACTGTGGGAAATACCTAACAACTCACCTTAATCCCAGGGACGATAAGGAAGGCGACAACATAAACTTCAATAAATATTTCCTTGAATGGTACTCCCTGTATTTGGGCTTCTCTTACTGTATAGTTACCCGCCTAGTTATATTATAGAGGCTGAGGACATTGAAGAAGACACGCAAGACACGAATTTTGAAGAAGACCTCCTCGACGAGTTTGAAGGCAAGCTCTAACTCCTTGATCATATTTCACCTATGTTTTGCAATCGCACCTATGGCCTGTTTTGATTGCACGATTGTATGTCTATTTTAAAATGTTGCTATAATATGAACCACTTGAAATGTGGTAACATGAGCAATGTTGATGACTGAATACCGGTGTTAGCTACTAGCCAACTATAAACAGTATCACCATAGTTACTCGCTATCAACGGCTTGAAACTAGACACTACATAAGTTACAATATTGGCAATGACTATCACAAACCCCTCCTTGACCTTGATAACTCGACCCCTTGACTACCTAACAGCTTCATCATTGCGCTATAGAAGTGATGCGAGCACCTCCTTGTTAGTACTATGCTTAGGAACCCCTGCGATGTTCGCATCGCGAAACACCACACACTATATACATGATTGTGAAATGTGTTAAAAGATGTTTAGTGCTCTGGGTGATTAATGAACTGTGTGTGAAGGGGAAGGGTGGTCGAGGTGGGTATGGTGATGGGATGTTGCGGGCTCCCTAAGTGGTATACCAGCTGCAGCTGCATATTCGGTGTAACCCACCGATTGGTGCTGAGTGCTTCAGTAATAGTTTGATGACCATGTTTTCCGGACTAGCCTTATGCTGAGTACTTCAGTTTAGTTTGATGTTGTGTGTTCCGAACTAGTCGTTTTGCCAAGGGCAGATGGAGTTGCCTCACCAATATAAGGACCGGTTCATTTGACCTCAACATAGTGATTTCGTACAACCACTAAACCTGTATGGGCGGGAATCGCCCTATCTTTCTGTTAACTGCCACATGAGAAAACCTGAAGAGCCATAGAGGGCATGGTGGACCAGGAAATGGCACAGAGACAGAGGGTCGTTCGGTGTCTGGCAGGGTAATGAATGCCCGAATAGCCCCTGCGTCGGGGCGAGGTGTGAATGTGGGGTTACTTAGGGAAGATGGGATGAACGTCATGTCATACCTTTCTAGGTGTGCATGGCCTATGGGTAAAGTGTACAAACTCTGCAGAGTCTTAATCTATCCGGATATCTGTTGTCACAATCTTGGCACACTATGCTTTGGGCTCCTATTGATTAGCAATAGTGCATCTCCTTGAAGTGTGTGTGTGGGTGGCTGATGTTGTCGTGGTTTGGGAAGTGTTGGCATGCGTGTCGGAGTCGTCAGGGCCATGGTTCTGAAGACTCATCTAAAAGTGAGGGAACTGGCGGGGTGGTTCGAAACTCTCTCAGGGTCCGCCAACTATAATAATACTGATTCAACTACTTCCCCCTCTTATTGCAAAACTCTTTTCAAAGAGAACCTTGCATAAAATGCTTTTTGGTAAACTTAAGCAATATGGCCTCTCCCTCCTACAAGACTCAATGCATGAAACACCTCCCCTTGAGTAGTGTTAGGGCTTGCGGAGTACCTTATGTACTCACTCTTTCTTAATATGTTGCCACCTAGAAGAGGACGAAGATGACGAAGTGCCGTGCGAGGATGATGAATAGGTTTAGTCCTACTCCCAAGGATGCCCGAGGGAATGGAGCCATATCAACGTTGTTGTAGCTCTACTTTTATGTATGGAGTGACCCTGTTAGGTCACGACTGAATGTGCTATAAGACAATGCTTGTAAGACCATAAAGGTTCTGTAATAAATATTTGTGTATGGACCTCTACACATTCAGTTGTGCATATTAACTATTGATCCAGAGATTGGTACAGGAAGCACAAGTGGACCCACGAAAGGCGGGTCCTGACAGAAGTATTTTCTATAATTGTTTCTTATTTGTTACAAATAATGTAACATAAGAAAGTATAACATTTATTTTGTTGTTGTAAAAGAATCAACAACGGCATAACCTTTTCTTCGAGGTGCAAAAGCTAGATAAGTCAAGACCAAGAAGGGAATTTCATTGATTTTCATCTTCGTTACATCAAGATGATATCAGTCACTCCGGACTTCTGCATCCTACGATGCACAAGACCAAATAAAGTAAAAAAATGAACTCTAGATACTTTACAGCAGTCAATCCGAAGACTAGATTGTCACTCGTGCGCTTGAAAAAATATCCCTAATCATCTGCTCCAAACGTTAGCGTGTGGCCACTACCATATCATGGTATGTAGGTAACTGAAGAGCAGCCCAAGTACAGAGCCAATCCGTTTCCATATATATAACACACAAATAAATGACCATGTATTTTCATTCAAACACAATATCATTCTTGTAATGCTAAATTGCCCAACAAGTAGCAGCTGCACCCAACGAAACAAGTAAATCTGATTCTTTACTAATTCCCCAAATCCAAGTATGAAACAAGTTTGAGAAACTACAAGGTGAAGTAAGATTACTCACCACTTAATAAAGAACCTGCCAAGTTCTTCGTACAAATTGGCTTTCAAAGAAAAGGTGCTTAATTGTTTCGCTTGTGTTATAGAAACAACATTTAACTTTTCCTTTCCAATTATGGCCCTCTTTGGCACAACTTCCGCTACAGCTTCTTCGTAAAAATAAGTTGAGAGTGTGCCAAACAGGAAAATTTTGTAACAACTTATTAGTTCAGCCGCTTCTCAAAATGAACTACAAGCAGGACATAAGCAGAAGCTGCTTTTTACCAATTTTGAAATAAGTTGTTTTTTTAACAAGTTCTAGCTCTGCCAAACAGGGCCTATGCTTGGCCAAATTATCCTTGGTGAAGAATGAATCCTCTTCTCAAATACAAAAATAATATTTTTATTTTAATGCAGCTTTCAGTCTCCATAGTTTCTTGTTTAAGTCCGGTACATTCGAGTGTATGAGGGCAAACTAATGTGAGTTCATTGAGAAATATCCACTAGAGACCAAGTTTCATCAAAATTCATCTTGTTCTTGAGACAAATTAATATCATCAATACGTGTATGTAGTTCATTGCATGCTACTAATTTGGCCCCTATAAGATACATTCGCCATGAAAATTGTTGTAAAAACATCTGCCACCGTAGCCTACTTATGGCGAACTATGCGATACAAATTGGGATATTGCTCTCTCAAAGTGGATGTACCCAATTATCTATCTTCTCAAAATCTAGTATGTGTGCCATCTTTGATTGAAGGTTCCAAATTAGAGCAAATCCTGGTGTTCTGCTGCTGGTCCTAGCGGGGCTTGTGGTCAGCGCCTTGGTTGCGGCTGCCGCCCAGGAGCTGAGGGGTGGTTGACTGACTAGCTGGTGGCTGCGACGACGAAGGTGTTGGGGCTGTGCTGTTGCCAGGCATGGCAGGGCACGTGGCTGGTGCTCGAGGTTTGGGCTCGGCGCGGGCTAGGCGGATCTCGGCGTGAGCTAGGCGCGAGGTGGAGTAGGTGAATGAGGCAATTACTTTTGTCAGAGCTCCCATCCACTAGGAGTGGTGGGTTGATGATGGTGAATTTCATTTATGGCATCAATGAAGATTGTTGCAGCGGCAATCGAAAGCTCTTCTCCCAGTGCACGGTGAGTTGTTCAGGGCACTGGTGGCGGTGAAAATGTTTTTCGAGATGGAGACGGTAAGATTTGATGGATCATTTCACCATTGGAGTGTTTGACGGTAGTGACCTTCTTCCTTCCTGGATCGTCTACTAAAGCGGTGAAGGTTTAGCTTGTAGGCGCCCATGACGACGGATCTTAGCAGCAGAGTCGATGGAGTGCCTACGACGGTGGCCCGGACGGTCGGGCCAATGGGGCATATGCAACGGCGGGTCTGAACGGCAGGGCTAGTGGGGCGCCTACAACGGTGAATTTGGGCGACGAGGCTCATAGGAGCCAATGTCCATTGAGAGTCTTGTTGTCATGTGATGGTTTGTAGTTAGTGTCTCAACCTTCGGAATGCAGCGACTGTGAGGTGAGTGGAGCTCGCGGGCCCTGGAGGTTGTGCAGCACAGTTAACTATTTTGGTGCGACGTGGTCGGCGCGACGCAGCGATGGCATCGACGGGTGCGACGCAGTTGGCCATTGGGAGGAAGACGACACGTTGCAAGGTGGTGGGCCGTGGCCTCTATGTAGCAGGCAGATGGAAGCAGTGAGTGATGAGTACAGGCGGAAGCCTTGTTCGAAGGTGGTTGGACCGACAACAGCGACGTTCGAGGGTATCGTGATATCTTTGGGGATGTTGTCGTAGTTCTTCGTCACCTCCGATGGCTCCCTCTGGGTGAAAATCCAGGTCCACTGGACAAGTGACGACGGCATTACTGTGTCGCATTCCTCGTTGGAGGTGTCATTATTTGTGGTCGATTTCAATCCATCTTAACCTACTGACGAGATGATTGGTTTCTTATGGTTAACCTCCCAACTGCTTGGATGGTGGTAGAGCTAGAGAGAAGGAGCGGATCTTCTCTCTCGGCTCTTCCTCTTTGTAGTTTGTTTGCCATTAAGCAACTAGGAGGTTCAACGATTGACAATTGGTTGTCGTGGCATAGAGTTTACTACTATTTATCTAGTTTATGGTGTACATTCTTCTTAGTCTGTGAAGTTGGTATGTGTTTATTCATACCTGTGGTGTGTTTGGATATGGCAGCTGAGGCTACCTGTATCTGTGTTCATGTTACCTGTATCTGTGTTCATGTTTTGTATCTCTTTAATTTACTTCTTCAATGAAAAGGCAGAGCACCTGCTATTTTGCAAAAAAAAAATCAGGTGCTTAGCACTTCCCCACAAATGGCAGATGTTTTTTCCATGAAAATTTTGCAAGCAAGGAAACCTAGCCTATCACTGCTGCCTGGTACCACACAAGAATTGATACCAGGAATTTGCCTTTCGTTGCAACAGACTCCAAAGTTGAATCGGACTATTCTGAAGCAGAACAATGCGCCAGCATAACTAATGTCGAGGTGGCCTATCCAGCTGCAGAAGACATCACACGTGTTTAGCCCAGCACACCCGGCGAGGGTGTTGATCTTGTCACAATGGAGATCGACGACATTGGGTCAGGTGCAGTCAGGTTCATTGCCACTGCAAAAAACTGGATTGAGGGCGCCAGTGAAACTTGGATCAAAACATTCTTAAGATAAACTAGCAGTGCAATGGGCATTCACACTCAAATATAACAGCGCTTGATACAAAACCTCTGGTGGTGGTGCAGGAACATAACTCAAGTAACACGGTATTGAAAGTGCATCTAGGACTCCCTTGTAGGTTTTGGATGATTTATGACAAGCAATTGGGATCCTAACCTCTTTGTTGAGATGAATGCAGGCCTATAATAGAAAAATGGGCAAAATACCAAAAAGAAGGGACGAAGAGGAGCAAAGTGGAAATGAGCTCAAGGAATAAAAGAATAGCAGATTATTGTGTATGGAGTGTGTAAGGAAACACACCCCAAGAGCTCAATGATAATGAAACACACACATTGCACAGAGTGACACAGGACCGGACTAGTCCGTTCACCACCGGACTAGTCCGTTCACCACCGGACTAGTCCGATAACCCTTTCTGCACCAGATCGGACAAGTCCGATATCTGTCGGACTAGTCCGATATCTTTCTGACTAGAATCGGACTAGTCCTCCCAAATGCGGACTAGTCCTCAAAACACTACACAAGTCACTCAAAATCGGACAAGTCCGTTATCAAACGAACTAGTCCGATATCCATTCTGATCCACTTCGGACAAGTCCGATATTCACACGATCTAGTCTGAAAAACCCACTGATCTAAATCGGACAAGTCCTCCATGTGCGTACTTGTCATCCAACACACTTAGTGTTTCACATGTCCGGACAAGTCTGATGGAAATCGGACTACTCCGAAGATTTCCAGTAGCGAAATCAGACAAGTCCGTTTTTCAGCCAGACTAGTCCGATATTTCAGGACACTTAGGATTCGCTACACACAGCACACCGGACTAGTCCGGTGACCACCACGGACTAGTCCGAACTTTCTGAACCCTAACAGTAACTTTTAGAAACCCCATATAAATAGAGGTGCACGGCCCACTTTTACACACTCTCGAACCCTAGCGCCGTCACACCTCCCAAGAGCCTCAAAAACAACCTCTCTCCACGAAATTAAGTGCAACATTGTCCAATCATTTGAGGATTCACTCTAGATCATTAGAGAGACACTTGCTACACCACATTGAGCTTTTGGTTTGATTCTCTAACACACTCCTGTGTTTTAATTGTAACTTTTGAGTGTGTTTTCGGTGGCATTGTGTTTTGTAATCTAAGGGAGCTCTCAAAGTGTGAGATCGCCCCTTGAATTTGTTTATTCACCCCTTTGTGATTAGTGGAAGAGGATTGGCCTTCGTGGCGATCCAACGAGGGTAGGGTTGGAGAAGACCCGGTCCTTTTGTGGACTCCTCAACGTGGATGTAGGTGGCCTTTTGTTGTAGCCGAACCATGGGATAAACACTTGTGTCTTGTTTTAGTGTTCATCATTCAAGTTAATCAAGTTAATTTAGGGTTTCATACACATTGTTCATCTTACGTTAAATTGTTGAACACAAGACTTAATTGTGATATAATCCAGTATATAACTGTTAAACTGTTGTTTGATTCTATATTTCCGCTGCACACATAAAAGAATCAATCCAATCAATCATGTTTAATCAACTTAGTTCGTGAAAACCGGACTAGTCTGCACTTTACCGGACTAGTCCGATATCTCTGGTATTAAACTGGTTGTTGAGTGATGCAGGATCCGACAATTTTCAAAAAGGCCTATTCACCCCCCCCCCTCTAGGCCTACATACAATTGGTATCAGAGCAGGTTCTTCAAGAAAGAGTTCAACCACTCTAAGTGATCATGTCGGACATGAAGGACGTCCACAAAATCAACAACCAAGAGGAAGTTAACAACGACAAGATCCAAAAACTGGAGAAGTACCTCGAAGCCATTCAAGACTTCGAGGACGACAATGAGGAGACGCTGGAGCTGAAGGCACTCCTCAGAAAGAAGGCAATTTCCAAAGGGAAAGCAAAGGTTGAAGAGAGGAAGAAGGGGAGTAGTCACACCGACTACTCCCGATATCCTTTTAACTATGATCGTCTAAATTCCAATAACAACCATTACTTATCTATCCCACTTGGAAAAGCCCCACACTTCGATGGAAGTGATTACTCTATGTGGAGGCAGAATATGAAAATGCATTTGATTTCCCTCAACCCAAGTTTGTGGCATATTGTATGCACAAGGATAGATATTCCGGATGACGACGAAGAGCTCACCCCAAGTCAAGAGCAGGCCATTCATAGAAACGCTCAAGCCGCAGCTGTAACCACCTCCTCACTCAGTCGAGACGAGTTCACTAAGGTAGATGGACTCGAAATTGCTAAGGAGATATGGGATACACTACAAACTGCACATGAAGGTGACCGGCATGTGCGTGAAGCAATGATTGAGATGATCGAAGGCGAACTAGGAAGATTCGGAATCGAGGAAGACGAGTAACCTCAGGATATGTACAATCGATTGAAGACACTCGTCAACAAAGTTCGATCATATGGGAGCAAGAAGTGGAATGACCACGAGGTGGTAAAGCTCATCCATAGAGCTTTTATGCCTCGCAATGTCACGCTATGCTCCATGATTAGATAAAGCCCCGGATACAAAAGGATGACTCCGGATGAATTGCTTGGTAAAATTATCAACTTTGAAATGATAGAGAAACAAGCAAAGCACGTCAAGGAAATTGCCAACCTCACCTCGGCTAAGAAGAAAGGAGTTGCTTTAAAGTCCACCCTCAAGCCTCTATCCAAAGAAGCAAGAGAAGCACAACTAGAGGAGGACAGTGATGACGAGAGCAATGAGCTAGATGAAGAGGATTTGATATTGTTCATGAAAAAGTTCAAGAGAATAATGAAGAAAAAGCAAGGGACAAAATCAAGTGAAGGCAAGTACAAGGAAAGAACGAAGCCAAAGTTGAGGCGGGCATGCTATAATTGTGGTGAGTATAGCCACTTTATAGTTGATTGCCCATATGAGGAGAACAAGAAGAAGACCAAAGAAGCCAAGCCTCAACCTAAGAAATTCTTCAAGAAGAAGAAACAAGCCGAACAAGCACACATTGGGAAGGAGTGGGACTCAAACGATGAGTCCTCATCATCCGATGAAGAAGAGATGGCTAGCATAGCCATCGAGAACACGTCCAAGAAATCTACACTCTTTCCCACACTCGTTGCAAGAAAGGGAAATGGCACTTGCTTTATGGCAAAGGAAGGTAAATGCAAGGTAAACATCAAAACCCCCTCCATGCATTCCTACTCTAGTGATGATGAAATGGATAGTGATGGTGAGGATATGTTTAGTGGACTAGATAAGAAAACTGCAACAAAAATGAAATTTTTACTTGACCAACTTGTTGAGAAGGAAAGGTTAATTGATCGTCAAGAGGACATGATTATCTCCCAAAAGGAGGAGTATGTCAAACTTGACAAACATCTAGAGCTTGAAAAGGAGAAAAAAAGTTCACTAGAGCTTGAGTTATCTTCAAGCAAGAAAGCTTGCTTGGAGTTAACTGACTCAAATGTTGCAATCAAGGACCAACTTGCTGACCTGATCAAGGTTAAAAAGATCCTTGAAGTGCAAGTTGAGTCACTCAAGCTGAGTGAACCTTCCTCCTCTTCAAACTCACCTTCTCAACCCACTAAAACTGAATTTGCTCATATGTGCACATGTAGTAAAACTGACACCAGATTGAAAGTGAAATCAACCTCCACAAAGGATAAAAATCCTACCCAATGTGGGATATTTGACAAGGAGAAGATGGACTATGCACGTAGTGCATACTTGATCCAAAGACCTCCAAATGTCAGATACGGCATTGGTTACTCCCATGTTGAAAAGCAGCATGCTAGAAGTCATAAGAATAACAAGGGAAGGATTTCTTTTGTGAAGGGAAGACCCTCTCAAACTGGTAAGTCGAAGAATAAAAACTTGAAATCACACGAATACCGGACTAGTCCGGTTGGTGTCCGGACAAGTCCGGTCCTCCGGACAAGTCCGACTCCTCAGACTAGTCCAGCTGATAAACAACGGCAGCTATTATTCAAAACTTTTGATGCCTCCTATGTATTAATGAGAAATAATCTTGGCAATGTTTGTGCTCACTATGTTGGGCCACGCCATGGGAACACAAAATCCCATGTGTGGGTGCCCAAATGCATTGTAACTAACCTCCAAGGACCCAAGCAAGCTTGGTTACCTAAAACCAAAGCATAATTTGTTTTTGCAGGCCTATTCCTCCGGTGGATCCAAATGGGTGCTAGACAGTGGATGCACCAACCACATGACCAGAGAAAGGAGGATGTTCGTGGAATATGAAGAGAATGAGGATCCAAACGAGGGCATCTACTTCGGAGATAATAGTCAAGGAAGGGTGCTCGGTACCGGTAAAATTGCAATATCCTCTGAACACACACTTTCTCATGTTTTACATGTTGAATCTTTAGATTATATCCTGCTATCCATATCTCAACTATGTGACAAAGGTTATAATTACTTGTTCACTAAAGAGGGTGTGACCGTCTCTAGGAGGAGTGATGGTTCCATTGCATTCAAGGGTATGTTGAAGGGAAAGCTTTACCTTGTTGACTTCAACAAGGATAAAGCCGAACTCGACACATCCTTGATTGCATAAACCAACATGGGTTGGCTGTGGCATAGACGGCTAGCGCATGTTGGTATGAGGAACCTTCAAAAACTCCTCAAGGGCGATCACATCCGCGGTTTGAAGAATGTTGTTTTTGAGAAAGACAGGCCTTGTAGCGCGTGCCAAGCCGGGAAGCAAGTTGGAGCACATCATCCCGCAAAGAACGTCATGACTACAACAAGACCGCTCGAACTACTTCACATGGACTTGTTTGGTCCAATTGCTTACATAAGCATCGGCGGTAACAAATACGGTTTAGTTATCATTGATGATTTTTCTCGCTTCACATGGGTTTTATTTTTGCATGATAAGTCAGAAACACAAGGAACACTCAAGAAGTTCTTCAAGCGAGCTGAAAACGAATTTTCATTGACAATCAAGAGTATTCGAAGCGATAATGGCATGGAATTCAAGAACACACAAGTGAAGGAGTACCTTGATGAAGAGGGCATCAAGCACGAATTTTCAGCGCCATACTCGCCACAACAAAATGGAGTTGCCAAAAGAAAGAACCGAACACTCATAGAGATGGCAAGAGCAATGCTCGATGAGTACAAGACTTCAGATCGATTTTGGGCGGAAGCGATTAACACCACTTGCCACACTGCAAATCGACTTTATCTTCATCGACTACTCAAGAAGACTCCCTATGAGCTACTTACCGGTAACAAACCAAACATTTCCTATTTTCGAGTTTTCGGTTCTCCATGTTATATCCTGAACAAGAAGCCTAGGACTTCAAAGTTCGCTTCGATGTCTAATGAAGGTTTCTTGCTTGGTTATGATTCGAACACTTACGCCTATCGTGTTTTCAACAAGGCCTCCGGACTCGTTGAAGTAGCACGTGACGTAGTGTTCGATGAGACCAATGGCTCCCAAAAGGATCAAGTTGATCCATGTGAATTAGGTAAAGAAGAAGCTCCTTGTCAAGCATTGAAAAGAATGGCTCTAGGCGAAGTTCGACTACAAGAGCCACCTTCACACGTACATGAGGAAAATGAACCACAAGAAGAGACCATCAATCAAGGGGGAGCTTCAACACAAGATCAACCACAAGAGTACGAAGATGATCAACAAGTCAATGAAGGCAACCACTTAGGGGGAGAAGCAGACAATCATGAAGACAAAACTCCTCAAGTGTCACACCCAAGAGTACACCAATGCGTCCAAAGGGATCACCCAATCGACAACATCATCGGTGACATCCAAAAGGGAGTAACCACTAGATCTCGCATACCTAACTTTTGTGAGCATTATTCGTTTGTATACTTTTTGGAACCACGCAGGATTGAGAATGCATTGAAGGATCCGGACTGGGTGGTGGCAATGCAAGAAGAATTGAACAACTTCAAGGGGAACGAGGTGTGGGAACTTGTGGCAAGGCCCAATGCAAACATCGTCGGCACCAAGTGGGTCTTCCGCAATAAACAAGACGAACACGGGGTGGTGACAAGAACAAGGCACGACTTGTGGCCAAAGGGTACTCACAAGTCGAAGGTTTGGATTTCGATGAGACTTTTGCTCCAGTAGCTAGGCTTGAATCTATTAGAATATTACTTGCATATGCTACTCACCACAATTTCAAGTTGTATGAAATGGATGTGAAAAGCGCCTTCCTCAACGGACCGATCAAGGAAGAGGTGTACGTGGAGCAACCACCCGGGTTTGAAGACGAAGAGTTCCCCGACCACGTATTCAAATTGCGTAAGGCTCTCTACGGCCTCAAACAAGCTCCTAGAGCTTGGTATGATTGTCTTAGAGATTTCTTAATTGAGAATGGTTTTAAAATTGGCAAACTAGATTATACATTATTTACAAAGAATTTAGATAATGACCTTTTTATTTGTCAAATTTATGTTGAAGATATAATCTTTGGGTCAACTAACCAATCTTTTTGTGAGGAATTTAGCAAAATCATGACAGACAGGTTTGAGATGTCAATGATGGAGAATTATAATACTTCTTGGGATTCCAAGTGCGGCAAAAAAAGGAAGGAACATTCCTAAGCCAAACCAAGTACACGCAGGACATACTTAAGAAGTTTGGCATGGACAAGGCAAAGCCCATAAAGACCCCCATGGCAACAAATGGCCACTTGGATCTCAATGAAGATGGACCTAACGTCGACCAAAAGGTATATCGCTCCATGATTGGATCTCTACTCTATTTATGTGCATCTAGGCCAGATATCATGTTGAGTGTATGTTTGTGTGCAAGATTTCAAGCCAACCCTAAGGAATGTCACCTAACAGCCGTAAAAAGGATATTGAGATATTTAGTTCATACACCCAACCTTGGTCTTTGGTACCCAAAAGGCTCAAAATTCAATCTCATTGGTTACTCCGATGCAGATAATGTCGGGTGCAAAGTAGATAGAAAAAGCATCTCCGGCACATGCCAATTCCTAGGGAGATCCTTAGTTTCTTGGTCCTCCAGGAAACAAAATTCCATTGCCCTATCCACAGCCGAAGCGGAGTATGTTGCAGCCGGGAGTTGTTTTGCACAACTCCTTTGGATGCGACAAACTCTAAGGGATTACAGTTACAATATGAATCGTATTCCTCTCCTTTGTGACAATGAGAGTGCCATTAAAATTGCCCACAATACAGTTGAGCACTCTAGAACTAAACACATAGACATAAGACATCATTTTTTGAGAGACCATTCCATGAAAGGAGATATAACCATCTCACATGTCAATACCCAAAAGCAATTGGCTGACATATTCACCAAGCCACTTGATGAAAAGCGTTTTTGCGAACTCCAAAATGAACTAAATATCCTTGATGCTCGGAGTGTGGCTTGAAAGGTTGCATACCTGTATGAATTCTTCAAAAATGTTGATTGAATTGTGAAAATCATATCTCTCAATTTTTCTCGAAAAACTATGTCAATTACTAGATCTTGATGAATTATGTTCATTGTTTGATTGTTTTATGCTTACTGGTAAAATTCATCAAGATTAACTGATTTGTTTTGCCCCTCTATTCTCTATTTATGAACCTTCAAATATATATGAATGGGTTATGCAAATTTCTCCTGGTGACCACGGACTAGTCCGTGGTTACCCGGACTAGTCCGCCCATGCAGACTAGTCCGCTGAGTGCCAGTTAGTCTGGACTAGTCTGCTAGACCACGGACTAGTCCGATATAGCTCTCTGGATGAGTTCGGACTAGTCCGGTCATCTCCGGACTTGTCCGATTTTTTGTGTCCATAACCCTAGCCGCCACCAAACCCTAATTCCTCTCATCACCACTTTTGCTCACGCACTCTCTCTCTTGCGCTCGAGCTCCCAAGGCGATTCCTTCCACCCTCCATCAAAAAGGTGCGCATTTGGGCGGAAATCAAGCTTGAACTCGTGCGGATTGAAGCTAGCGGACTTGTCCGGGCTCCAACTCCCTAATCCTCAAGCTTCAATCGATTTCTTCAGTAATTTTCTCCCAAACCCTAGAAATCTTGTTTTTCTCCATTGTTGATCGAATAGCCTAGCATCTTTCACTAGATACATGCTTCTTTGATGTACTACGTGTATGCTAGACTTGTTATGCATTAGGAATCAGCCTTTGTCCAGTCTGTTAGGTTTTTGAGGATGAACACTGGACTAGTCCGGTCCATGCACGGACAAGTCCGGTCCCCCGGACTAGTCCCTGCCTGTGCAACGGACAACTCCGATGTTTCTGAACCTAAAACCTAATTCCTCAATTCCTCAATGCACTTCCTTGCTATCTCTTCATACCTATGACCTGTATTACTTATCATCATTCTTGCAAATCATTCTCAGATCATATCGAGCTCAAACGATGAAATCTCCGACTTTGAGGCCGAGATGGACCACGAAGTGGCACCTCGGTCCTCGACGGGTCTTGGCAAGAAGCGCCAAGAAAGACCCTCCGAGCTAGCTCCTTCACCTCCTCAGGTTCGGAGGAAGATGTTGGCAAAGAAACCAGCTTCGAAGGCAGCCGCATCATCAAGTGGCCCTCGCCAAGCAAAGGGCAAGGGCAAAGGGATAGCGACGGGTCCAGTGGGGCCTTTGAAGCTGCATGCTCCCAGGGAAGGGGTCTGGGACCCTATTGAGGAGAAGTTCAATGGCAAGGGCAGTGACTCGGCGGCGAAATTCAGAAGCATTGACTGGTATGACAGGCCGAAGCAAGCTGCTGATGGAAGGTTCTGGTGTAACTTCCATGCTGATTTCTACAGATTGGTGTATCTGCGAATGAAGACACCGGTGGTGCACAGTCAGTGGATTGGCTGGGCACACCTTGAGAGGAAGAGGTGCTCAGCTTTTGATGAAGTAATTGCAGCAGCTGAGAGACATGGCTTGAAGGATCTATTTTCCTTCAAGTACAACTGGAATGATGATGTGGTGGCTCAATTCTATGCCACCTGCCACTTTGCAAGCGATGAGGAAGAAAGAGTGACTTGGATGACCCATGGATCCAAGTACACTATCACTTATGAAGAGTTTGCTAGGATGCTGCATCTTGACACCTCCAGCAATGATAATGTGTTCATCCACAATGTTTGTGTCATCGACAAGGAGAGGATGAAGTTTCTCTATGAGCCATATTCAAAGTTCATCCCTCCCTCCACAAACATGAAGCCATTCTTTGTGGTGCTAAACAGGGTCTTAAGGAAAACCATTGCCCCTAAGGATGGGGATGCAGGAAGTGTTCAAGGGTACCTCCGGACCCTAATGAAGATCATAAGAAAGAACAAAATGTTTGATGTGTTTGACTACATATGGAATGATATGGTCAACATCTCCAGCACGCCCAACAGGTCATGTGGCTATGTTCCCTATCTCATGTTTATGATTGAGAAAGTCACAGGGATTGAGTTTGTGAAGGATGTGGAGCATACTCCCTTGAGGCCTCTGAAGCCTGAACCAGTGAATGTCCAGGCTGCTCCTTCGCCGGCCTCCAGTCCCGAGGCACCGGCAAGATCAAGTGAAGGTGCCAGAGCTGTCCCTACTTCTAGGGAAGCCCCTCAGAGAGGATCAGCTAGTGGGATCCTCAAGTATCTGGCTGCCATATTCTTCTCCTGCAAGAAGGCCGAAGTGAAGGCCCACAAGCTCAACCAGAAGAGAAAGGAGGACATGAATTACATAAAGACCAACGTGAAGCAAATCTGCCAAAAGCTGGAGATCGACCCCATTGGATCTCCAGTGATTTCATAGGACTCTGACCCAGACTTCACTGAGCTCGCGCCCTTGAACCCCTCTGAGCTTGCCTACTTTTGCATTGGGGGCTCGAGTGGCTCCGTCCCTCCTCCTTCTCCTCCTCATCAAGCTGATGATGAAGAAGACGAAGACGGCGACGAGAGGACCGACAGTGAAGAGTGAAGACCCTAGGACCCTCCTCTCCTTCTTTTTGGTGTCTTGATGCCAAAGGGGGAGAGATTGAGGGGGAGTCATAGCTTTAGCTGTAGGATGCGAGGAGAGAGCTCTTTTTATCTATCTTTGTGATTGTAATGATTTAACGGTGTTTCTAAGATTAAATTTGGTTATGTGATGCAATGCTTACTTAATTTCAGAAGTATTTGTTAAAATCTGTAATTTTGCTCCTGGAATGATATATGTGCTTTGTTTTGGTTGATTAATGTAAATTATGTCACTCTCAATGTCTTAATGTACATAGTTATGCATCCCACCATAAATAATGCACATATGGATAATTCTTTCACTGCTTGATGTATTTTTGATTCATATGTGCATACTTTATGAAAATCTAAATTTTTGTCATATTTTGTGAAATCTCAATTGGTTGTCATCAATCACCAAAAAGGGGGAGATTGAAAGTGCATCTAGGACTCCCTTGTGGGTTTTGGATGATTTATGACAAGCAATTGGGATCCTAACCTCTTTGTTGAGATGAATGCAGGCCTATAATAGAAAAATGAGCAAAATACCAAAAAGAAGGGATGAAGAGGAGCAAAGTGGAAATGAGCTCAAGGAAAAAAAGAATAGCAGATTATTGTGTATGGAGTGTGTTAACGAAACACACCCCAAGAGCTCAATGATAATGAAACACACACATTGCACAGAGTTACACAGGACCGGACTAGTCCGTTCACCATCGGACTAGTCCGATAACCCTTTCTGCACTAGATCGGACAAGTCTGATATCTGTCGGACTAGTCTGATAACTTTCTGACTAGAATCGGACTAGTCCTCCCCAGTGCGGACTAGTCCTCAAAACACTATGCAAGTCACTCAAAATCGGACAAGTCCGTTATCAACCGGACTAGTCCGATATCCTTTCTGATCCACTTTGGACAAGTCTGATATTCACACGGACTAGTCCGAAAAACCCACTGATCTAAATCGGACAAGTCCTCCAAGTGCGGACTTGTCATCCAACACACTTAGGGTTTCACATGTCCAGACAAGTCTGATGGACATCGGACTAGTCCGAAGATTTCCAGTAGCAAAATCGGACAAGTCCGTTTTTCAGCCGGACTAGTCCGATATTTCGGGACACTTAGGGTTTGCTACACACAGCACACCGGACTAATGCGGTGACCACCATAGACTAGTCCGAACTTTCTGAACCCTAACGGTAACTTTTAGAAACCCCATATAAATAGAGGTGCACGACCCACTTTTACACACTCTCGAACCCTAGCGTTGTCACACCTCCCAAGAGCCTCAAAAACGACCTCTCTCCATGAAATTAAGTGCAACATCGTCCAATCCTTTGAGGATTCACTCTAGATCATTGGAGTGACACTTGCTACACCACATTGAGCTCTTGGTTTGATTCTCTAACACACTCATGTGTTTCAATTGTAACTTTTGAGTGTGTTTTCAGTGGCATTGTGTTTTGTAATCTAAGGGAGCTCTCAAAGTGTGAGATCGCCCCTTGAATTCGATTATTCACCCCTTCGTGATTAGTGGAAGAGGATTGGCCTTCGTGGCCATCCAACGAGGGTAAGGTTGGAGAAGACCCGGTCCGTTTGTGGACTCCTCAATGTGGATGTAGGTGGCCTTTTGTGGTAGCCGAACCACGGGATAAACACTTGTGCCTTGTTTTAGTGTTCATCATTCAAGTTAATCAACTTAATCTAGGGTTTCATACACATTGTTCATCTTATGTTAAATTGTTGAACATAAGACTTAATTGTGATATAATCCAGTATATAACTGTTAAACTGTTGTTTGATTCTATATTTCCGCTGCACACATAAAAGAATCAAACCAATCAATCAAGTTTAATCAACTTAGTCCGTGAAAACCGGACTAGTCCGCACTTTACTGGACTAGTCCGATATCTCTGGTATTAAACTGGTTGTTGAGTGTTGCAGGATCCGACAATTTTCAAAAAGGCCTATTCACTCCCCCCCTCTAGGCCAACATTCAGGTATACGACACATCATCGAATCGTAGTGGCTGTATAGATCAGCAACAGACCTCACAAGTAAGAGGAAAACCATCGTAAGCTGATATGGCGGTGTGACCACCAACTGCAGGGATGCATGGGACGGTACGGAGAAACCTGAATTTCCAGTCACAAAGTTTTGACAGGGGCAGGGATCATGGGAATGCACCCCATCAACTGAATTTGGGTGGACCATGAAACCTGCAGAGACAACGGAAACAGAGACCAACCAACTGGAATCAAGGAGCTAGGCAGATTCGCTGATACACATGGGAAGCAACATAGCACTCATCAGAATAGATCAACAAATCAATTTCAACCACCACCACAAGTATTGGTAAAGACAGCACATCAGGCAAAAAAAAACAGAGATTCCCTTTCTGTTTTCGCTGCAAGTGTAGTGGACATTATGCTGAAGATTGTAGGGCGAAAATGGAATGTGTTGTTTGCAATAAGAAGAACTCACACTTGTGAAGGAAGTATCTTATGTTAAAGATGCCAAAGTCTCAGCTCTCCCTGGTGGGAGCAGGAAAGGTTGAGCTTAGCCTTCTGCAAATCTCAGAGATGAACTACAAGTTGGAGGAGCCTCACCCTTCACCAATAGCAATGGTTACATTGTCAGGTGGGCAGCTAACACCAAAGGCGCTACAGGCGGAGCTTGCAAAGCTCATGTGTCTGAATTGGAGCATGGTGGCTCTGCCGTATGGGAGAAAACTTCTTTAGTATTGTTCCCTTCAGAGGAATAATAAAAATAATGAATGATGTGGAGTTTCGCCTAAAAAATCATGGAGTTCCAATAACCTTCTTAGAATGGACCCAGAGAGGGGAAGAGTAGCAACTTATGAGCTTGATCTTGCTTGGATAAACATCACAGGAATACCACACCCTTAGATACACTACTTGGATTTCTGGGCACTCGGGTTAGTGGTTGGTTTCAAGCAAAATATGAACATGTACACATTCCGGAACAAAGAAGCAATCAAAGTCCAAGTGGGGTACTAAGTACAGTTATTTTTTCCTTATACAACGGATATGGTCTTTGACAAAAAAGGGTATGATCTCACATATACCCTGAAACCAAATTCTTTTGAACCAACTGAGGAAGTGGATAAGGAACATGAATCATGGAATGACAACGGAAATGGGGAGAGGAGCAGGGAGGAAGAAGGAGTGTGACATAAGTAATGTTAGAGATATAAGAGTTCTTTATATTTTCCCTTTTGTACAAGGTGTTTTTCTTATATTTGTAACACTCCTGTACTCTATATATTTGGGCTTCCTAGTCTTGTATCAATACAAGTGCTATTCATCACATGGTAATCAGATCTAGGTTACAGTTAGGTTTTCTACCCTAGTAATCTTCTCACTTGCCGCCGTCACGAAATTTTCGTCAGCCAATCTTCTTCATCATGAAGACCATTGCCCGTTGCCGTCTTCCCTTTCTTTTCCAGCGTCGGCCTCTTGCGGCAGTCCCCTTCATCGATGGACGCGTCGGCTTATCAAGGCCTTTTGTGGCCGCAGTTGTTTATCGGTGGATATGCAAACACCGCCCCTAGATTCAATCATTCACGGCCAGGTGCTGATCTCCCAGCACCGCCTTTCAACTATCGATGCATCTCAAGCCCAGGTGCTGATCTGCGAGTGCAGATTCGATGCTCCCATACGATGCTCCCGTAGGTACTCCCGTTAGCTGGCATGGTTTTATTGGTTTGCCGCTAGGTGTTGGCCAGGTGTTCTCTGAAGGGCAAGTGTTGGCCAGGTGCTCCTCTCACGGCTGCCCTACTCTCCCGACAGGGCTACGCCTCCTCGGTTGATCTGCTGCTGCTGCTAGGCTATGTTTCAGTCAACGGTTGTTGGTTCAACCAAGGGTAAAAAAAGAGAAAAAAACAAAAAATAAGAAAAAAGTTTAATCCTGCTTGCGCTGCTTCTTTCTTTGCACTCTCACCATTGTCCGCCGCTGCATATTTTGCGCCCTAGCCGTCGCCAGTTGTCCTACAGGATGACTTCTTCTTCGAGCGGGATTCCAGTCTTACGTTGTCTGCTGCTTTTCAATGGCACCAACTATCATGACTGGGTTCTCTGCATGTGTCTACATTTGTGTGGTCTGCATCTTTGGGAGTTCCTCACGGGTGATCTCAAATGCCCGACCTGTCCTGCTACTCCCACACCGCCTATTATTCGTGAGAAGACTACTGATGATAAGAAACAAAAGTTGCTTTCAGATTATGAGACTAGTTTACCTTCGTATGAATCTCAGTTCACTGTTTACAGGGCTTGGTTGGATGATGATGCTCGAGTTGGTGCTATTCTTGCTGCTAGTACGGAGGATCGTCTTTCTGCAGACATAGTTGAGTTTGAGTATGCACATCAGATGTGTGCTTTTTGGCGTCCTTTTTATGAGCCTACTGGTCAGTCTACCTATCTTGCCGCTCTTCGTCGGCAACAGTTGCTACAACAGGGAGATGCTACATTGGAGGAGTTCTTTAATTAGATGTCTACTATTTGGCATTAGCTTGACACTCTTGGTCCTCCATTGTCACCGGACACTTGTCAGTCTTGTTAGAGTCAGACGGATGCACTTCAGCTTCGACGCACCTACGACTTATTGACCCGACTTTTTGATGAGTTTGAACCCCTTCGTCGTCAGCTGCTGGCTCATCGCCCTTGTGTCTCTCTTATGGATGCTCTAGCTACTGTCCGTAATGAGCAGATACGTCTTCATGCTGCTGGCTTGTTGCTTACCCCTTCAGTTTTGGCTGCTCGTTCTTCGACCTCTCGACACACTGTTTCTGTTTAGGCTTGACATTCTTCATAGGGTGTTGGTGGTGCTGGTATTGGAGGATCTCAGGGGAGTTATGCTACTATGGACGCCCAGTTGCTCGAGCTAATTTGTTGCCTTGTTGCCTCTACATCATCAGGAGCTGCATGTTTTGTGACTCAGCCTTCTGCACCTACAGATTCTGCTGCTACTTCTCTGTCTTCCAATGAGGGACCACCTCCCACTTCTGTTCCAGTTACCCGTCCATGGATTCTTGATTCACGTGCTTCATTCCATATGACTCCTTATCGTGCCTGTCTATCTTCTTTGAGTTCCTCCTCTTGTTCTCTTACCATTCATACTGTAGATGGTTCCCTTCTTTCTGTTGTTGGACAGTGCACTCTCTTATCTGAATCTTTTAATGTTCCTGATGTTTCTTATGTTACTAGCCTGACAACACAACTTATGTCTGCTAGGCAACTCACTGATCATATTTGTTGGGTGATTCTTGATCCCGATTCTTGTTACATAAAGGGTCATCGTACGTGTCGGCTGTTTTGCACTGGCCCCTGTTGTCGTGATTCTCAGTGACTCTGGGAGCTCTACTGGCTTTTCCTTCCAATACGCTTGCTAGTCTTCTCAGCTCTGCTTTTGCTACTCAATCTGCCTCGTCTTTTGCTTAGTGGCATCATCATCGAAGACATCTTTGTGACTCTTTCCTATCTGTCTTAGTTCTTCGTGGTGTATTAAGATTGATTTCAGGTTCTGAGTCCTTAGCTTACTGTCAGGATTGTCGATTAGGTAAGCAGATTTGGCTTCCCTATTCTTCTAGTGAGTTAGTGTCTTAGCGCCCATTTGACCTTGATTATTCAGATGTATGGAGTCCAGTTCCTTTTCTTTCCAAAGGAGGGCATTGTTATTAAGACATTTTTATAGATGGATTTTCTTGCCACAAATGGATTTACCTTATGAAACATCGTAGCAAGGTTTTGCCTATCTATAAAACTTTTTCATCTATGATTCGCACTCATCTTCACACTTCTATTCGTGTTTTTTGTGTTGATTCTACTGGTGAATACCATTCCAATGCTCTTTGTCAGGTTCTTTCTGAGTAAGGCACTCTTGCTCAATTTTCTTGTACTGGCGCTCATGCATAGAATGGTGTGGCCGAGCGCAAGCATCAACATCTCCTTGAGACTGCTCGTACTCTTCTGCTTGCTTCCTCTATTCCTCCTTACTTTTGGGCGAGGTTATTTCTACTGCCACTTATCTTATTAACATTTAACCTTTGTCTGCTCTTCAGGGTGAGATTCCTTTCCGACGTCTTACTGGAAAGATGCCTGTCTACACCAACCTTCATCCTTTTAGTTGTGTGTACTATGTGTTGCTCGCACCTCATGAATGCACAAAGCTTACTGCTCAGTCGGTCGAGTGTGTTTTTCTTGGATACTGTGTTGTGCATAAAGGGTATCACTGTTGGGATGTTGTTGGTCGAAAGATGAGGATCTCACATGATGTTGCCTTTGATGATATGCGTCCTTTCTATCCTCAAAATTCTTCAGATACTCCTTCTGTATCTTTTGTCGATCCAATTTCATTCCTATTCCTTCCAGATACTCTATTGCTAGTGCACCTCCCTCACACTCGGTGCCGCATCTCACAGTGTCTTCTTCGAAGCCTTCCTCTATGGTTCCTGACTATACTATGAAGCCTCCTGTTAAAAAGATCTACACTCGATGAGATGTGCTAGCTTCCGATGAGCCATCTACTCTAGTTGAGTCATATTTGTCGGATGACTCATCTTCTCCTAAGGCACGCTCTTCTCCTAAGGAATAATCTCCTTCTGATGATTCTTCTCCTAAGCAGCCTCTTGAATGTAACCATCGCTCTCGTCAACCTCGTGATCGGTACTCTCCTTCTAGTTTTGCTACTACCGTTTTCTCAGATATGTATCGTGTTGCTATTCCTCATCCGAAATGGCAACATGCAATGGCTGAGGAGATTGCTGCTCTCGAGCGCACTGACACGTGGGATCTTGTGCGCGACCCCCACGTGTTCGTCCTATCACTTGCAAGTGGATCTATAAGGTTAAGACCCGTTCTTATGGTTCTCTTGAGCAATATAAGGCTCGACTAGTCGCTCGTGGCTTCCTGCAGGAACACAGTTGTGACTATGATGAGACCTTTGCTCCTGTTGCTCATATGAGCACTGTTCACACTCTTCTTGTCGTGGCCTCTGTTCGTTCATGGTCCATCTCTCGGCTTGATGTCAAGATTGCCTTTCGTAATGGTGAGCAATGTGAGGAGGTTTACATGTAGCCACCTCCTGGGTATTATGTTCCTGAGGGTATGGTTTGTCGCTTTCGTCGCTCACTTTATGGCCTCAAGCTGCACCCCGTGCTTGGTTTCAACATTTTGCCTCAGTGATCACTGCTGCTAGCTTTTCTGCTAGTGCTCTTGATCTTGCGCTCTTTGTGCATACTTCATCTCGTGGTCGTACTCTTCTTCTTCTATATGTTGATGATATGATCATCTCTGGACACGATCCTGGGTACATAGCCTTCGTGAAGGCTCCTCTCAGTGAGCAGTTTGTTATGTCAGATCTTGGTCTTCTTCATTACTTCTTTGGGATTGATGTTTCCTCTACCTCTGAGGGAATTTATCTGTCTCAGGAGAATTACATTCTAGATCTCTTTGATCGAACTTCTCTTACTGATCAGCGGGCCGTTGAGACTTCCATGGAGCTCAATGCTCACATGCGACCTACTGATGGTGAGCCTCTTGATGATCCTACTTGTTATCGTCATATTGTAGGGAGTCTAGTCTATCTTCGTATCACTCATCTTTACATCTCGTATTTTGTTCACATTCTGAGTTAGTTTGTATTAGCTCCCATCCATGTCCACTATAGGTACTTGCTTCGAGTCTTGCGTTATCTTTGTGGGACTATTTCTAGACGCTTGTTTTGTCCATGCTTTAGCTCTTTACAACTCAAAGCATATTGTGATGCTACTTGGGCTAGTGATTCCTCTGATTGTCGATCTCTTTCTGCCTATTGTGTTTTTCTTGGTGGTTCCCTTATTGTTTGGAAGACTAAGAAGCTGGTAGTAGTTTCTCATTCGAGTACAAAGGCTTGAGTTGCATGCTATGACTCTTGTGACTGCAGAAGTTACTTGGTTATAGTGGTTTCTTAAGGATTTCGGTGTTTCTGTTTCTATACTGACTCCTCTTTTGTCTGACAGTACATGTGCTATAAGCATTTCTCCTGATCCGGTCAAGCATGAGTTTAGCAAGCATATTGATTTTGATGCTTCTTATACACGAGTACACATCCAGGATGGTGTTGTTGAGCTTCAGTATGTGTCTTTAGAGCTTCAGCTAGCTGATTTCTTCACGAAGGCACAAACCCAGGTTCAACACAAATTTTATCTCTCCAAACTCAGTGTTCGTGATGCACCTTGAGTTTCAGGGGGTGTTAGATATATAGGAGTTCTTTACATTTTTCGTTTTGTACAAGGGGTTTTCCTCATATTTGTAACACTCCTGTACTCTATATATTTAGGCTTCTTGACATCATATCAATACAAGTGCTATTCGTAACAAGTAACACAAAACATAGCAAAAGGGCAGCAGCAAGCACCATCTGCATTTAGGCTTCCTGACATCATATATCAATACAAGTGGTATTCATAACAAGTAACACAAAACATAGCAAAAGGGCAGCAACAAGCACCATCTCATCTACTCCATAACAAGTAACTCAAAACATAGAAAAAGCGCAGTGGTAGGCACCATCCTCATCTAGTCCTGCTCCTATGCAGCTCGTACTCACACCATTTTCTTAGAATATAGACTTGAGGAAGATACACGGTGTACGTGAGATACAGATATGCATATTCACTACAGGAAACGTGACCATATGCGACAACCGGATTAATTTGTGATGGTCGGTGTTGAATAAGCCTATTTGCGACAGCCTGCAACAGGCTGTTGCAAATAATGAATGCCGCCACAAATAGAAAGATAATTTGTGACGGCTGACCCCGGAGCCGTCACAAAAAGGCCAGCCGTCGCAAATAACGCTTATTTGCGATGGCCAGTTTCTATGTCCATCGCAAACAAGGTTAATTGCGACAGCTAACCCTAGGGCCGTCGCAATTAACGTGGCCGTTGCAAATTAAAGCCATATACCTATCGGGATTGGCTAATTTCCAAACCGAGGGCCGCCATTTGCTTGCCCTTCGCACGCCACCGCTCGATGCATCTGCCGCTACCACTCTGCCGCCTCAAGGTATGGCCACCCCCTCCTCTTCTCCCTCCTATCCATAGCCGCCCCCTCCATGGCCGCCCCTCCCTACCCTCCATAGCCGGTCCCCCTCCTCCTCCATGACCCCCCACTCCTCCCCCATCCATAGCCGCCCCCTCCTAACTGACACCCCCCCTACCTCTCCCCCTTCCCCCTGTCCATGGCCGCCCCTCCCCCCTCCCCTTCCCCCTAGTCGACCCCCTCCCCACCTTCCATGGCTGTCCCCTCCCTCCCTCCCCTCCTTCATGGTTTAATTTGTTTAATTATTGTTGAATTAATGTGTTGAATTAGTTAGGTTAATTGGTGGTTACTTGTTTAGAGGATTGAATTGTGTAATTTGTTGGTTAAATTGGTGATTAGTTGATTGAATTATGTAATTCCTATATCAAATTGTTGATTAGTGGAAGAATTGCTCTATTAAATTGATAATGCTTATATCTATGTTAATCATGCTTAGCTAGGCTTAGGTTTAATTATGTTTAGGTTTATTTATGCCTATGTTCAATTTTTCATTAATTGAGATTATGTTTGCTAAGCTAGGTTTAGGTCAATGCTTATGTCTATGTTTATAATAAAATTGTTTATGTTTAGGTTTATGTTTATTAATTAATAAGTTACAATTTAATAATTGTTATGCTTATGTTTAATTGAATTGCTTAGTTTTCTAGATTATGGTTATATTTTTAATTTGATTGGTTGAGTGTTACTATATGTATAAAAATGGGATTCGGGTCGGCTTGACCCGACAAAACCCATTTCGGGCCTAATAAGGCCCATTTAGTTAGAAGTTAAAGTATGCATCTAAACAGACACGGAGATGAATGACGACGATGCAGATGGCAAACACACGCGCATGAGGATGGTGGACCTCGACGAACCCACTTCCTTGTCTCTCTCTCATTCTTTCCTCTTCTCTCGTCTTGAAGAGATGCAACCTCTGACGAGCGGGTGACATACGTATGACGACTACAACCGTATAGTCATGCCCCTTTTTACTTTACGAATTGCATCGGATAGGGGGGTGTAGTGTCAAATAGGTGTTATCCTGTCGAAATTTTAGGACCTATCGTGTTGTACAAAAACGGGATTCATGTCGGCTTGACCCGACACAACCCATTTAGGGCCCAGCAAGGCCCATTTAGTTAGATGTTAAAGTATGTGTCTAAATGGACACAGAGACGAACGACGATGGTGCAGACAGCAAACGCCCGCACGTGAGGATGGCGGACCTCGATAGACCCACTTCCCTGTCTCTCTCTTCCCCCTCGCTCGTCTTGAAGGGCTGTAGCCTCCGGCGAGCGACTGACATACATATGATGACTATAACTGTATAGTCATGCCCCTTTTTACTATCACGGGGTCATCGACGGGGTGCCTGCTCTTTCGTGGGAGGAATACGCATGCGTCCGTCATGAGGAGCACAACAACCTTCAGGAGGCCATATGGGCTGATTTTATGATAAGTATGTTAAATTAAGTTTCTAAGTTTTATCTCTTAAAGACTTTTAATGAACACCTCTTCAAAATATTCTTTATCACAGGCAAGGTATATTTTAGATGATCCAAACGACCCTCGCATGTTTGAGAATGCGAGGAGAGTGTTTCACTACAACGCTGCCAAGGCGCTTCGACAAGCTTTGTCGAACGCTCATACTCAAATTATCAATGAGTATTTGAAGGCAAACCAGCACCACATGCTACACTTCTGGAAAGAGAGCGAGAGGCACCTGATGGAGGAGGAGTACGCGCAGGTACGTGGGGTTTAGTAAATATTTTTTTCTGATAATTTGCTCAATGGTATTTTTAACGATCTACAACTATGTGCAGGGTCACGTGAGCTGGTTGCAGGGTTGATCCGATGCATTTCAGGCTCTTTGTTGGTACTTCGCTAGCGATGAGTTTAAGGCTGAGTCCGAGAAGGACCGAAAGTGTAGAGGGGTCAAGGGGAAGAGCAGGCACGACAAAGATAAACACTTGCGTTTAGCTAAACGCATGGTAAGTGTATGTAATTTATATTTATATATTCATAATATACTGTTAGTACTAACACGTATTCACTGAGCGCGAGATGGGGGTGCAACCGACTTCTGCTGAGATCTGGAAGAGAGGTCACACGGACCCTTCTCAGCCTCACGGGTGTAGTCAGACCGCGGTCGAGCGATTTGTAAGTTTAGAAATCATTCATATTAAATATAACTATATGGATTATTGAACTTACACATTTTTCTTGTTTTCTAGGCTAAGTACTGGGAGGAGGCTAAGAAGATACACGACGAAGATTTCGATTGGGAACATGAACCAATCGATCCTCAAGCCGCGTATGCAGGCGGAGGTGGAAAAGCACACGGAAGGTGAGTTCATAAGTCTTTTTATCATTTTTAATTCAAAGTATTCAAGATATTTCAATTTCATATTACTGACTCTTTTTTATACGCTCGCCATATTCGACGGAGTTATCGACTCGAGGGCGGCTAGACCTGCAAGAGGCAGCTCCACGCAGGCTTTGTCGGTGGGCGCGTCAGGTCGCAACGTATCACAGAGAGACATCGAGGTGCAGTCCCTCTGACAAACCATAGAAGAGAACCTCATGCGACAAGAGGAGACAGAACAACGAAGGATTCAAATGGAGGCCACAATCTCTTCTTAGGCAGCCTGTATGGCGCAGGTGCGAGGCACAATGGAGGTAACAAAATGAAAACTGATGTTCTCACTAATTCAGCGTAAATGACTTAATAATAGGTAACATCTAATGTTTGCAATGACAAACCCTGACTCGAGCCCAAGGTCCAAGGATCCAACTACCACCACTACCGGTCCTTCTAGGCGGCCCCTCTTCTGCGGGTCAGATAATTTTCTATGTCAACTTAACAATTCTATTTTTACCTCAACTTAGCCAAAGAGAGTGAGTGAGAGATTGTTAGATAGAATGAGAGATAGAGTTAGAAGAGGGAGGAAGATAGAGGGAAAAAGATTAAGATAGAGTGGGAGAGGAATGAAGACGGAGATTGAGGGAGGAAGATAGAGGGAAAAGGATAGCAATAGAGAGATAGAGTGGGAGAGAGATAGATTGAGATATAGAGAGAGGAATGAAGAGAGAGAGGGAGATGTAGATGGAGATAGAGGGAGAGGAAGGGAGGGAGAGATAAGTTGATGCATTTCTATTCTAACTCTAAGTTTCATTAATTGCTGGGATTTGCGACGGCTGCTCTAACTCTGTCGCCATCATTACCGCCACTTGGAGTGAGGCGCGATGACGATTTCGATAGCTTCGGAGGTCAGACGGTCGAATGAGCCCTTGTTTGGTTTGTTGATGGTGATGCGATGTATCGACGATGTGTTGTGATGCTAATATATGACGTTTGTGATCTGTTTGTGATATATTGTCTACTATGTTTCTAGCCATCGAGCCGGGTAGCATTTTCTGTTTTTTTTAATAAAAAATCTTAATTGCGATAGCTTTTTATATAGTACCGTCGCAAATAAGACTCCTGGCCGTCACGAACAAGCCTCAGTTATTTGCGACGGCTTGGCCGTCGCAATTAATATCCTATAAAATGTTCGTGTGAGTCTCATCGGCTAGTATTATTTGCGACGGCCTGACTGTCGCAAATTGGATCTAATTTGCGACGGCCTAGCCGTCACAAATAGACCCATGGGCCCACCGGGGTCGGGGCAATAATTTGCGATGGCTGCAGCTAGCCGTCGCAAATAGCCTTATTTGCGATAGTGGCCGTCGCAAATAAGCTTAATTGCGACGAGAAACTTGTGACGACCTTGGCCGTCGCAAATCGTCAGGATTCCTGTAGTGATTAGAGACAGAGTTGAACCATGGGTTACCACACAATCAAATCTTGATGGCCCATTGTCAAGAATGTTACACCCACAAGGTAACCCTATACAGAACAACGAAAGTAATATATTTCAGGCCTCATTTTACAGTATTGTTAACACTTTTGAAAATGTGCCCCTTTTTTGAGAAGAAAATCTGACAAAACATGTCCGAATTTGTGTTTTGTGGCTGCAGTAAAATAGCAAGACAAAAACAATGCTCAGCGAAATGATAGAGGGACGGACGATGCAATACAGGGAGCAGGATCGAAGCGGAAGGAGATCCTTACTGGTATCACAAAAATCATTTCATCTAACAGATTTCATATGCTAAGTGATGAGATGCCTAATAATATGGATGATTTGATTACAGCGCAAAAGGTACACCATATTAAAGAGTTTTAGAGATGTTTTACATATGAATAGCAGCTTGGAGATACAGATGGAAGACCAGAGATGCAGCTCCATATGGCGCAACTCATGAAAAAAGAAGGAATGGACGATGGCATTAAAAGTATAGGTGACCACAAACCACAAAACACTCGCAGGCTCATTGTTTTTTATCTACCTGCAAACAATTGTGCTGATGGAAGTAACATTGCCACTGTGATAGGAAATGAAATAGAATCATTATCAAACCAGATATGATGATCAAACAAAGAACAGAGACAAATATACAGAAGGCTGGTACAAACCCGAAGTTGTGGGCGGCTGAATCAGAGGAGCACCAAGTCAGGAGGGAGAGTCTTGAATTGCAGAAATGGTGGAAGACAGACAGGAAGGAGGAAAAGACACCAGCTGCATCACAAGGTACTGCACATATATAATCTCAGACATAACGATAGATTAAATAATACAATGATATATGAATGCATTTCTATGGCAGACAAAGATACGGTCCGAAAGGCGATGCAAAGAGCTGTCTGGAAGAACTTGGACGGAATAGAGAAAAGTGACATTAATCCATCATTGTCTTTGACTCATCTAAGTAAGTCATATCTAACGGTCTTTATTGAGTTCATGTCGGAGATTAGATTCATAGCCATTTTACAAAGGTTGTGGCTTAGTCTAGGGAGGTCTGTAGATGAGAAAGTATTTGTTGTGCAACTGATTAAGGACATAGATAAAAGTAGAAAACAAAGGTTATACATAAATCAAGCTGACAAAACTAAACAGAACAGTGACAATAACATAGCTGAATTATGTGAAGACGATGGAGATGGACCGGACAACGCCTCACTCAATACAAGATATCTGAGAAGTCTACTATGATGATGATGACCTGGACACGAGAATTCGTGACCTTATGGCTGCATCAAAAAAAAGCAAGATCTTCCTAGAAAAAACGCCGCAACACCAAATCTGTGTCCGAATGAAAGAAGTCTTCTGGAACAAGAGATGTTTTTTAGACTTGGCTAAGCGCAGATACATTGCAAACGTTATTAAAGAACGTAAACTGGACTTTGTGGTGATAATGGGAACAGGAAAACAAGAGACTTCTAGGATGAATTCTTACCGGCTTTCGGGAGGTGCTGATTGTTATGAATATTGTGCTTGTATTGATATGAAGTCCGGAAGCCTAAATATATAAAGTATAGGAGAGTTACAAATATGCAAGAAAGCCCTTATATAAAAGATAAAATATACATAACTCCTATATCTCTAATACTCCTCCTCAAACTGAAGATGTATCACAAACACTGAGTTTAGAGAGATAAAATTTGTGCTGAACCCTAGATTGTGCCTTTGTGAAGAAATCAGCCAGCTGAAGCTCGCAAGATGCATACTGAAGATCAACAACACCATCCTGGACCTATGCTCGTGTATAAGAAGCATAAACACCAATATGCTTGGTGAATGCTGAACCGGATCACGAGCAATGCTGATAGCACCTGTACCGTCAGACAAAAAGAAGAGTCAGCATAGAAATAGAAACATCAAAAATCCTCAAGCAACCACCATGACCAAGTAACCTTTGCGGTCACAAGAGCCATAGCATGCAACTCAACCTCTGCACTCGAATGAGAAACTGCTACCTGCTTCTTAGTCTTCCAAGCAATGAGGGAACCACCAAGAAAAACACAATAAGCAAAAAGAGATCGACGATCATAGGAATCACTATCCCAAGTAGCATTAGAGTATGCTCTGAGCTATAAAGACCTAGAGGTGGAAAGAACAAGCGTCTAGAGATAGTCCCACAAAGATAACGCAAGACTCAAAGCAAGTGACTATAGTGGACCTGGGTGGGAGCCGATACAAACTGACTCAGAATGTGAACAACATACGAGATGTCAAGATAAGTGACACCAAGATAGAATAGACCCCCTATAATATGATGATGAGGAGTAGGATCATCAAGAGGCTCATGATCAGTAGGTCGAAGGTGAAAATTGAGCTCCATGGGAGTCTCAACAGTCCAGTGATCAGTAAAAGAAGCTCAATCAAGAAGATCCTAAATTTACTTCTCCCGAGATAGATAAATTTCATTAGAGGTACAGGAAACCTCAATCCCAATGAAGTAACGAAGAGGACTGAGATCTCACATAAGAAATTGCTCACTGAGACGAGCCTTCACGAAGGCTATGTACTCAGGGTCGCCTCCATTGATGATTATGTAACCAACATAGAGAAGAAGAAGAGTACGACCAAGAGATGAGGTATGCACAAAGAGCGCAGGATCATGAGCTCTGGTAGAAAAACCAGCAGCAGTGACCACGGATGCAAACTGCTGAATCCAAGCACGAGGAGCTTGTTTAAGGCCATAAAGTGAGCGACAAAGGTGACAAACCATACCCTCAGGAACAAAATACACTGGCGGTGGCTGCATGTAAACCTCTTCACACAACTCACCATTATGAAATGCATTCTTGACATCAAGCTGAGAGATGGACCATGCACAAATAGAGGCCACAACAAGAAGAGTGCGAACAATTGTCATATGAGCAACATGAGAAAAGGTCTCATCATAGTCATGACTGTGTTCCTGCTGGAAGCCACAAGGGACTAGTCGAGCCTTATATCGCTCAAGAAAACCATCATAACGGGTCTTAACCTTATAGACCCACTTATAATTGATTGGACGAACACGTGGGGTACAGGGCACAAAATCCCACGTGCTAGTGCACTCGAGAGCAGCAATCTCTTCAGCCATCGCATGTTGACATTCTAGATGAGGAATATTATCATGATACGTAGACGGCTAAGAGAGAACGATAGCAGCAAAACTAGAAGGAGATTACCGATTACGAGGTTGATGAGAGCGATGGCGACATTCAAGAGGCTGCTCAGGAGAAGAATCATCAGTAGGAGATGATTCCTCAGGAGAAGGGGGTGCCTCAAGAGAAGATGGGTCATGAGACAAAGATGACTCAATTGGAGTAGATGGCTCGTCGGAAGCAAACACAACACACCGAGCGTAGATCTGTCACAGGAGGCTTCGTAGTATAGTCAGGGACCATAGAACAAGGCTCTGAAGAAGACACTGTGGGATGTGACACCGAGCGTGAGGGAGATGCACTAAGAATAGAGGTATCTGGAAGGAACAGGAATGAAATCGGATCGACCAAAGATACAGGAGAAGTATCCAAAGAAGGACAAGGATAGAAAGGACGCGTCTCATCGAAGACAACATCACATGAGATCCTCATCCATCGACCAACAGGATCCAAACAACGATACCCCTTATGCTCAGCACTGTATCCTAGAAAAACACACTCGACCGACTGAGCAGTAAGCTTAGTGCGCTCACGAGGTGCAAGCAACACATAGCACACACAACCAAAAAGACGAAGATTGGTGTAGTTAGGCATCTTGCGAGTAAGACATCGGAAAGGAACCTTTCCCTTAAGAGCCGACGAAGGCTTTATGTTAACTAGATAAGTGGCAGTAGAAACAACCTCTGCCCAAAGGTGAGGGGGAACAAAGGAAGCAAGCAGAAGAGTCTGAGCAGTCTGAAGGAGATGTCGATGCTTGTGCTCAGCCATACCATTCTGTGCCTGAGCGCCAGGACAAGAAAACTGAGCAAGAGTGCCTTGCTTAGAAAGAACCTGACGAAGAGCATCAAAAAGGTACTCACCAGAAGAATCAACATGAAAAACATGAATAGGCGTGTCAAAATGAGTGTGAATCATAGCTGAAAAAGTTTTATAGATAGACAAATCCTCACTATGATGTTTCATAAAGTAAATCCATGTGTGGCGAGAAAAGTCATTTATAAAAATGATGTAATATGGTGTCCTCATTTGGAAACACAAGGAGCCAGACCCCATACATCCGATTGAACAAGATCAAACGGGCGCTCAGACATTGACTCACTAGAAGGTTAGGGCAGCTGAATCTGCTTCGCCAATCAACCACCCTGACACTGAGATAAGGACTGAGAACCTAAAATCAATCCTAAGACACCACGATGAACTAAGACAGATAGGCGAGAGCCACAAATATGTCATAGACAATGATGCCACTGAGCAAAGGACGAGATGGACGGAGCAGCAAAAGCGGAGCTGACAAGACTAGCAGGCGCAACAGAAGGAAGTTGAAGCCAGTCAAGCTCCCAGAGGCGATGGGAATCATGACGAGGAGGGTCGGTGCCAACCAGCTGACTCATACGACGATCCTGAACATTAAAAGAATCGGGATCAAGGATCACCCGACAGTCTTGATCAGTGAGTTGCCCAGTAGACATAAGCTGAATGGTCAGGTTGGGAACATAGGAAACATCAGGTACATCAAAAGAGCAGATAATTGGGTTCCTTGCCCAACAATCGAAAGAGGAGAACCATCGACAAGAAGGGGCTCAAACTCATAACGAAGTCGGTTCAAGAAGTCGTAGGTGCGTCAAATTTCAAGTGTATCCTCCTGACTTTGAGAAGACTGCTAGGTATCCGGTGACAATGGAGGATGAAGCGTATCAAGCTGACACCAAATAGCAGACATCTGATCAAAGAACACGTCCACCGTAACATCTCCATGTCATAAAAGCTGCTACTGACGAATAGCGGCAAGATAGGTAGACTGACCAATAGGCTCATTACGCTGACGCAAAAAAAATCCACATCTGGTGTGCATACTCAAAATCAACTATGTACGCAGCAGGACGATCCTCCATACTAGCAGCAAGAATAGCACCAGACCAAGCATCATCATCCAACCAAGGTTGTGAAGAAGTAGAGATGACATTTGAGATCACTCGTGAGAAAACTCTCAAAGATGCAGACCACACATATGTAGACGTATACGAGAAACTCAGTAGCGATAATTGATGCTATTGAAAAGCATCAGACATCGCAAGACTAGGACACCACCTGACGAAGAAGTCATCGTGACGGATGACAGGCAACGGCGAAAGTGCAAAGTGACCAGCGGCGGGCGAGGGGGAGAGCCCAAGAGAAAAAGCGACACAAGCTGCAATTTTTCAACTCTTTTTTATTTTTTTTGCCAAGGAACCCTAACGTGCCCTGACACCAAGGCTGGAAACGTGGCCTCACACCACGGGCAGGGCAACAAGCGGTGGTAGCAGCACATGGCCTTGGGGATGAAGCAGAGGTGCTGTCAGCACCAAGCGCAGCTTCATGGCGGCAGAAACCTCAGTCAGCAAGGTGGGGCCCGATTGAAGACCGAGTGCGGGCGACAAATTTGGGAAAAGCCGCTGGGATAACGTGGTAGTTCTGCAGATTGACTTCCAGCCTTTGAA
Organism: Tuctoria greenei; assembly: GCA_036927565.1. Taxonomy (NCBI): domain Eukaryota; kingdom Viridiplantae; phylum Streptophyta; class Magnoliopsida; order Poales; family Poaceae; genus Tuctoria; species Tuctoria greenei. Next base: position 249,352,556 of record JAYESD010000002.1, on the reverse strand, counting down.
TCGCGGCGGCGATGGTAGGGGATCACTCGGCGGCAAGAAAGGTCGAGCCGGCGGCGTCCAATCTAGGAAGTCGGCAAACCGGCGGTTGTAGATCCAGATCTCGAACGCGCCAGAACGAAGAACGCGCCCGTCGGGATGAGATTGAGCTGGACAGTTGTGAAAGAGCATTGGATGACGAGCGCGGATCTTCATAACAAACAAGATCCGCGGCAGAAAACAAATTTGCGACGGCACAAGTGTAACGTTAGGATGAATTGCTAGGGTAGAAAAAAAACTTTAGTTTGGCTCTGTACTATGTAATGAATACTGTGTTTGTATTGACATGAGGCCCGAATGCTTAAATATATAGAGTACAGGAGAGTTAAAAATATGCAAGAAAGCTCTTATACAAAATTGAAAATACACATAACTCCTATATCTCTAACACTGATTTTGTGTGGCTTTACCTACCTTCCCAAGGTCAAGCAGGACGAAGACTGGTAGGGATCAACACATCTTTGCTACAAGGAACTTTGAGTGTAGTATGGACTTCTTAATAAAGATCCACCCTTGCAACAAGAATGATAAATTCAAATGAAACCTCATTGTGGTGTATGGACCGACATAGGAAAATATGAAATCCACCTTTTATCGCAGAACTGATCTGCTTCTGTAGACAAGACCAATTACCGACACTAATAGGTGGTGACTTTAACATACGAGGAGTAGTAAGGCAAAAAACAAGGATACATTCAATAACTGTGGGTCTTTCTTGTATAAAGCTGTAATTGGCAACACGGACCTTAGAGAAATTGAACTAATGGAAAGGCAATTCACATGGGGGAATTCACTGCCATCACCCATCTATGGGAAATTAGTTAGGGTCCTCATGACAACAGAATGGGAGTTCAAATTCTCATTAATAAATGTTCGGACTCTTGATAGAAGAATATTGGACCATACCCCATGCTATGGGATTCTTGATCAACATCTTTGATGCCGGTAATTACAGACCGTTTAAAACATAACTAAGCTGGCTCTCCCGTGATTATTTTATGGTCATGTGGTTGACATATGGAACAAAGCAAACCGGGGCAAAAACTCAATTCAACGTTGGTGCCACAAATTATTTTTTTGTAAAGCTGGGGAACACCATTTAAATATCATGACATTCAAATTTGTTATAACAGGTTGAGTAACTTGAATTGGAAATATGTGAAAGAAAGGTTCGAGAAAATATTAACTAGTTGCAAAGAAAAACAACTATCCACGAAAGGTAGACTGACATTGATAAATTCAATGATAGCAGCCTACCTATGTACATGTTGTCTTTCTTTCCTATTACAAAAGAAGTTGTAAAAAAAACAAGGCTACTTCCATTCTCGCTTCTTTAGGTAGCAAGACCAAAAGCGCAAATCTTTGGCCAAATGGGACATACTTGTCAACCAAGAGACCAGGGGGGCTAGGTATATGACGGAGTTTTGTACTCGAGGCACCCAATATATGGGGCTCGACATTAAATGACCACTACATGGCTATGAACTGAAGCTACCGTCTGCTCGCGGAGGGGCTTTCCCCAAAGCTCCGACCGGTTGAGGTTGGGGTATCCATCTTGCCCCAGACCCAACCGAGAGGTCGAGCGGACGATTCCTCCCAAGCTTAGACCCGGGAGAGACAGGTAGTCGGGGGCATTTATGACGTACGGGTGGGCACGATAACTTCAGCAAGGGGGATGAACTCGTGATGTGACCTATTGCAGGATAAGCCTGCCATCCATCCCATCTGTCGTCAAAAGGATGCTAACCTCACACGCAAGACGGTGCCTTGGAGACCAAGAAAAAGCCATGATTGAAGCTTTTGCACTCCAAACGGACCGGATACATAGAACAAACACTGTAAATCCGTCCTTACTAGGAGGAATGTCGGTTAGATAGGACCTCCTCTCCACCCTATAAAAGGACCCCCAAGGCCTTCCACGGGGGGGGGGGGGGGGGGGGCTGAATTCAGTCTGTATTCACAGTTACTGTACGCATTTTACCTTATGAATTTACCTTGCGCATTTTCTTATGCACTTTTCCTTTGGTGCACTTGCACCCTTTTAGTTTGATGCACTTGCATTCGTGCCTTTCTTTTCATACGCTCGTGTGCGCTTTCGCTTACACATTACTTTCCTAGAAAGTCTTAGTTTCTTAGATTTCATTTACTCGAGCAAGGCTCACTAGCAAACATGATTTAATAAAAATTTACTAGTCAGTTTCGGAAACACCAACAATTAGCACACCAGGTAGGGGAAAACTATCGTGGTTCTCATCAGCTTTGTCATGGCTTCATTGACACTGACTTTCATCCCTGACGAGGAGGTCTGCACCAACGACTTTGGGTTCCCCGCCAACAACATCAGGCGGGCTGAATGTCAATTCCATCTTTACTAGGTCAGAGTTTCCATTTTGGAAGCCCGGACTTCATCACGGACAACGTCGACATCCTCTGGAGAGTTTGCGATGCCCACGTCAACAACGCTCCGACTGTTTCTTTCGTCAGGACTATCGACCACGACACCCTACCTCTCCAACAAATCTTGGAGGAAACCGCCAGCAGCAACTCTGACCGAGAAAATGCCACCAAGGTTAGTAACAGCCCTCGTGAATGATATTGTCATCAAAACGGGTGAAGGAAACTGCAACGGAAAACCCACCAACACACTGTCGGAGTTCATGCCAGCACAGCTGGAGGCACGGACCCTTCGACTTGGAAAAGCACCAGCAACCTTCGCAGAGCAAGTTGACCTGCCGATGAGATGACACTGGGTACCACAACCCACATCGGAACCTCACAATCGGGCATGGAAAGAGCCACATACTGTCTTGCACCATGTACTAGCACAGATCCAGACACATCGCGCTCCCGGGCATTTCACTTTCACGCCAGCATCACTTAGTCCGCACGATCCCCCGCACTTCGAGTGGGCAAGCCAGAATGTAGCAGTGGTAGCTGCCATACTGCGCATCATGCCATAACCCGTTGAGCCCGAATCGCCTACTGAACAATCTAGTCCGTATTGGACCGGACAGCCACTCACACGCAAAATGCCCCCTCACCCGATAGCAGGACGCGTCAGAACAGGGTGGGAGTAAAGAACGAGCCAGGGGCGAAACTGGACCATCAAGGTAGCACGCCTCGACCTAGGTAAGCGAGATTGGAGGAGCGAGATCTTCAGTCCCGACGTGCGTCTCCACTTACAGGTGGAGTGGTGACTCCGAGTCCTGCAGAACCGCCAGAGCGTGATGCTGGACCTGGTACTTTGTCCCCGCACTCCTATTAAGGATCCCACATCGTTGGTCTAGTCCGGGATGCTTCCACAACAGTGACGAAGGTTGGAGCGCGAGCCCTAATGCCCCCAGGCCAAAAGCCTTCAGTAGACGAGTGTGCGACATGACGTTTCAACCCTGTTTTCATTCACTGAACAACATCGCCAAGTACAACAACAAAATGAACCTCGACGTGTGGTTGGAAGACTATCGTTTGTTGTGCTAGGACAAAGGTGCCAAGGATGACCTCTTGATCATCTTGTACCTCCTCCTGTACCTGGCTGAGTTGGCTCGAGCGTGGCTCGAGTATCAGCCTATTGACACCATCCGCAACTGGGCCGAGCTCAAATACGTCTTCACCAGTAACTTTCAAGGCACATCTGTGTGTTCGAGGAATTCGTGGGACCTAAAAGGATGCAAACAGAGGTCAGGGGAAACCCTTCGCAAATATATACGATGATGGGTCGCGCGATGGGTGCATGGCTTTCTCGGAAGGAAACCTGGCAGGTCAGGTGACAAAGGAAAGGGACCCGTGCCCCAAAGTCCAGAGCGAGGGGAGACCATCTTCCATGAGCCGACCATCCTTATCTAGGACTTGCCCAGGGAGTGATGACGGAGGGGGGGGGGGATCTTGAGGATGGTTGAGGACCCGGGAGCAGCAACCAGAAACACGAGAATAGCAACCAAAAGCTGGAGAATAACGTCGAAGGACTCGAAGGCTGCGCCATCAAATGGAACGGTGAGAAGTCCCAAGGTGACCCCATAAGGCTTGAATTATGATTGGCCCGAGTTGCGTTGATGCTCCATCGGCTAACACGACCCAAGACTGTTGGGAATCCCACAAGCCTCTTATGCATCGCCTCAGAAAGCCGGGGGAATCAAGGCAGGTACCGACCCCTTGACACAATAGGCTTTCATCACAATTCAAGTGTGTTCCTAAGGCTACTGCGTGGGTTTGGGCCGTGAGTGTTGACGGTCATTAAATATCAATTTTGACCATCAATATAACTCAATTATGTGAAGGAATAAATATTTCTAACACACATCGTAGTTTGATTTAACATAATTCCACTTATACTTGGATAAATAGTGCATGCAGGAGTTTTTATGCATAAATGATGGAGAATAAGTGGAGCAATCATAAAAAGTGCCACCCCAGCCAATCACACGACGACATGTGGCACCACAGGGATCCATGACTTATTCCCAGGCGTATCCGATTATAACCAAAGGTGTACCACCCGAGAAGGGGATAAGGGCCCACCTGGAAGTCACCTCGAGGAAGCACAGCTAAAGAGAGGCCAAGACCAGATTGACCGACCCACCGAGTCGGCCGACTTGGCTCAGACACCAAACTGGGTCTTCCCCCACGTGTTGGCTCCTCATAGCTCCCTCAAGGCGGTGAAGACTGATTCTTACTCTAATTGTAGCGGGAACCACCTCTACTCTGTGTATAAATAGGGGGTGTGCCTCACTTCTCACACACACCACTCAAACATTCTCCCTTGTATTACACTAGTGCTCTTGCTTCCTTAGTGGAGGTTAGGCTGTAGAGAGGAGCCTCTAGTCCCAAGTACAAATTGGAAAATGTATGCCTCATGTATCTTCTCTTGTATTTATGACATTATGCTTTATGATATTATTAGTCTATCTATTCATATATACTTGGATGAAGTGTTCCTTGTTTGGTTGTAGATTCCATGCATGTGTTAGGTACAGATGTCATTCTGATCTAAGTTATAATGTTCTTATTATACTATCATAAACATCATGTACCTCCACTATAGTCTAGTTAGGTATTAATGCGATTATGTTAATATGGGTAATGTAGTGCTTGGTCACAACATTGGTTTCAACAATGTTTAGGCTAGTCATTGCCTTAGGATGATATTTGTATTTGGACTCTTAATGTATTTACTTGTTATGTAAGCATAGTTCTTAGATAATTAAGTAGCGTTGGATGTATCGTAGACCCCCGGTTTGTAGGGGTAAGTCGCAGGTGGCGATAGCCATGTCCGTCCATCGTAATCCCCCACATTCGGCTACGCCGCAGGCTCTTGGTGGGAATCGCCCTAATATTTTCAGGGCTCAACCCATGCCTGATATGTTGGACCGCAAAGACCTAGTACTCGTAGTTAGCATAACCATATGTACACTAGTTGACTATTTATATGATACCTAAAGCATGGTAAGAGTAGCTCTCTCTCCTTAACTTATCCTCCACTAGGACATTCTTACCCCTTAGAGTAGTTCGCTTAGGTGTGTGTCACACTATCCTATCACTTTATTCATCCATCCTACCAAATCCCTCACTAGAACATCCTCTTCAATCCTTGACCTTGACTCTCTTCTACCTTGCCTTCCTTTGGTATAAACAAATACGATACCTTAGGGAATACTCTCGGGTGAAATGCTACATCGGTACCTTCCATGCACTTGCGGAATTCATCTTGCTTTGGCATAAATTAGCTGAGTCCTCTCCAGAACTAGCCTTGCTACTAGGATTACCTGTAGATGTTAAGAAATACCAAAAGTGAGCGGGCCAAACAAATACAGTGTCAACTGCCTCGTGGCACAGTGATCGAGTCATTCGCCTCGCTTCACACGGTGGCTCTGCAGTGAAACCACCCCCCATCCTCTACATCTCGCAGTTTGGGCTGTGGCACGATGATCTGATTTCCGTTTCATCACCCGAAAGTAGGTGCAAGGTCAAAAACGAGGGAGAATCAGCGAAAAAACAATATCTCCATACATCAAATCGACACCTATACAAAAAAGACTTACAGAAAATTCCTCGAGGGGAGGATCTGCGCACCACCTCGTGCGCTGGCGGGATTCACCTCCGACCCATCTCTTAAGCTAGATCCTGGATGGCCTCGGGAGTCATGAGTGCAAACAATAAGGCAGCAATGGGCTCAACCTCCTGAGCATCTCGGCGAGATCCTTTGTTGTTCTTCGAGCGCGTATCCCTTACACACGGCCCGAATGTCCACACTGTCTTAATGAGATGCTACAAGGACGAAAGTGATGCGGGCCCCCAAAGGGGCCCTAGAGTTTCTGAGTCCTATGCACCGAGTCATCAACTGATCCGGAATCTTGCAAAGTCGGGCCACCAAAAGGCCCCCACTCGCAACCCAGGGCTCCGAAGGCCCATGTACTTACTCATAGACAGCCACCTCAACAAAGCTGACCTTTAGAACCTCCTCTTAGACAATGGAGAACAGAGCAGGGATCCCTCCCAAGCGAGTCTCTAGACAGGTTTCCACCCCTGACAATCCAAGCACCGCGATAGAAACGCAGGTTGCGACCCTCTAAAGGCCGTCCAACTCATCCCACCAGATCTTGGGTATGGTCTATCCAGTGGAATGTCATGTTCAGGGCTGTGGAGGACCCGCTGAGTTAATACAATCGACTGAAAGTAGAAAATAGTTCGGACACAGGACAACGAGGGGAAGGCTAACCATTGGTTTCCCTTTGAGCCAACTCCAGACTATCACTGAAAGTGCATGTAGGCATACCCGTGGGTTTTGGATGATTGATGACGACAATTAAGAGACTAATGAGCTTAGTCGATCTTAAGCACATGTACAAAGATTGAAATGAGATGAAAACCATCAAAAAGGAAAAGGAGAAAACGAGTGTCATAGACTCAAGCGTAGAAATTAGGTTTTCTATGGTATTGAGCTTATATGAGTCGTATCATGTGAGAGGGTGGTTGTATCATGTGCATTGAGATCAAACCAAGGGGCTCAAAGTGGTGGTTCAGAGAAAACCTAAGTGAGAAGCCTAAATGAGAAAAACCCTAGGAAGCCAAACTAGTCCGGGCCTCGGGGCCGGACTAGTCCGTCCATGGCAGACAAGTCCATTTTGAGACGGACCAAACGTCCCTGGAGAGAACCAGAGTGAATTTGGAGCTAAGTCCGAGAAGTCCGGACTTGTCCGTTTTTGGACGGAACAAAGCTCTCTGGAGTAGTTCGGACTTGTCTGTTTGGGTACGGACTTGTCCGTTGGAGACTTAGTGTGACAGGCCGAGAGAAACCCTAGGGGGCCGGACTAGTTCGCCCTTATGGCCAGACTAGTCTGGGCCAACCCAGAAAAGTCCATTTTGTAACGGACCAAGTGGTTCTGTTCCACTTCGGACAAGTCAGTTGTTGACCGGACTAGTCCGTTGTCTAGTGACCGTTTGAATTTGGAAATTTGGTGGGTAGCGTGACGATCGTTGCTCAGTGTGGCAGTTCTCGGGAACTGACCAGGGGTCAGTGGTCCCATGGGGCCAGACTATTCCAGGGTCTAAGGCCGGACTAGTCCACCCCTTTGCTGATGTAAGCAAAAGGGGCTCGGGACCTCTATAAAAAGGGGACCCCTAGGTTCATTTGAAGAAGTCTTGAACCCTAGCGTCGCCACAAGCATCCTAGAGTCTTCCAAAGCCTTCTACTCATCCTACTAACCCCCCTAAGAGCAAATTTTGATGTGATCAGGATTTGGGGAGGAGAGTAAAGGAAGATCATCGCGCTTTGGCTCTCGGTTTGATCTCTTGCACATTGTGTTGTGTTGTGTGGCTTGTGTGAGTTGAGCTTCGTGTGCTCCTCATTTGTGGGAGCCTCAAGTTGTGAGCAGCCCCGTCAACACATGGTGATTACCCATTGATATAGTGGAAACCAAGCCGGCCATCATGGTGGCTTGGTGAGAGAAGGGTCAAGTGAGACCCGGTCCTTGTGTGGACTTCTGAACGTGGAGGTAGGCTTCTTCGTGGAACTGAACCACGGGATAAATCTCGTTTCACTTGTCCTTTGCTTCTTGTGATCACTAGTATTGCTATTAGTGCCCACTTTGCTTTTATTGACTTACACTTTGATCATAATTGTGAACTTGCAATCTAAGTGTTTAAACTTCATAATCTGAGCTTCACAAGTTTACTACACATTTCTCATATCTTTTGTGAACTTTAATTCCACAAATAACTTGTAGAAATCAAGTTTTAGGGTTTCCACCCTGTGCTGAGTGGACTAGTCTAGCCCTGTGCAGACTAGTTTGGCCACAGGAATTTAATCTTGTTTGATTAAGTGATTTCAGGTATTATTGCCTATTCACCCCCCTCTAGGCGACTTTCAATTGGTATTAGAGCGGGCTTCTCCCCAAGAGTCTAACAACTCGGAGAAGTAATGGCCGGAAGGGGTGACAACGAGGTTCCAGTGGTCGTCGATGACACCAAGACAAAGAACGTCAATGTTCTTCAAGATGATCCGAATGACGACAAAGAAGTTCGGATGCTCAAAGCACAGCTTCGTGAGAAGCTCAACGTGCCGAAGAAGGAGATCAGACCAATTGCTCCGGTTAACATCGACAACGGGAGTAGTTCACAAGACTACTCCCGGTATCCTTACAATTATGAGGAACTTACTGCTGGCAACCATTATGTGTCTATTCTGATTGGCAAACCTCCTCAATTTGACGGAAATGATTACTCTATGTGGAAGCATAATATGAAGATGCACCTCATTTCCTTAAACCCTAGCATGTGGCAAATTGTGATGACAGGTGTTCATCTTCCGAAAAATGGGGAAGACATCACTCTGGAGCAAGCCATCCTTCTACATCGCAATGCTCAAGCCGTTGGAGTGATTACCTCCTCATTGACTCGTGAGGAGTTCAACCGCATTGAAGGGTTGCAGGTTGCTAGGGAGATTTGGGATACCCTCAAGACGGCGCACGAAGGCAACCGCGTCATAAGGGAAGCCAAGATTTATATGATCGAAGGAGAGCTCGGAAGATTCACCATCATGGAGGGTGAATCTCCCCAAGATGTGTATGACCGCCTCAAGACTCATCAACAAGAGTCAATGATATGGAAGTACCCGGTGGACCGACCACGAGGTAGTAAAGAGGATGATTCGAGCATTCATGCCTCGAACGTCACTCTTTGCTCACTAATTCATGAAAGTCCAGGCTTCCACAAGATGACTCCCGAAGAAGTGCTAGGGAGAATCATCAATCATGAGATGATGGAGAAAGAAACGATGTTCTACAATGATCTACAAAAGCTTTCCTCCTTCAAGAAAAGGGATGTTGCATTCAAATCAACGTCCTCAAAATCTCAAGAAAAGGAAGAGAGTGATGAAGAGAGTCCCGACAATCATGAGGAAGAAGCTCTCTTCATCAAAAACTTTAAGAGGATGTTTAGAAGGAGGAGGGGGAGCTACCAAAATGAGAGAAGAAGCAAAGACAAGCCCAAGACAAGATCAAAAAGGGCTTGCTACAATTGCGGAGAATATGGCCACTTCATTGTGGATTGTCCACATGAAGAAAACAAGAAGAAGAAGGAGGGCAAGTCCAAAGAGAAGAAGTACTTCAAGAAGAAGAAGCAATCCGGACATGACCACCTTGGAAAGGAGTGGGATTCAAATGAGGAATCCTCCTCTGATGAAGATGAGAAGATAGCAAATATTGCTATGAAGAAGACAACAGCGGAGAACAAGCTCTTCCCAAACTTGGAGATTTCAAGGCCAACATGTCTCATGGCCAAGGAGGGAAGAAAGAAGGTTAAATCTATATCCTCCTCTTCAATTTCTTCTCATGATGATTTTGATAATAGTAGTGAAAATGAACACATGCTTAAAGATATGAGCAAAAGCACCTTGAAGAGATTGAGTTTGTTAACGGAAGAGATATTTGAGAAGGAAGAACTCATTAACGGTCAAGAGGACATGCTCATCCAACAAAAGGAGAGATGTCAAGAGGTTGAGGAGCTCTTGGAGCTTGAAAGAGAAAGAAGCAAGGCACTTGAGCGTGAACTCGATTTGAGCAAGGAAACTTGCTCAAACCTTGAGAACACCACAATTGTGCTCATGGATGAACTTGTTAGTTTGACACAAGCTAACAAGATCCTTGAGACACAAGTGAAGTCTCTCAAGGTCAATGCACCTTCTTCCTCTACAAGCTCACCTTCCATAAATATTAAATCCGAAGCATCTCAACCTTGTAAATGCTCAAACTTAATCATAAAGCTTAAAGATGAGCTAAAGTTGGCACAAACCAATCAAGCACCCAAGGGTGACATCTTTGGCAAGGAGAAGGTGGCATATGCACGTAGTGCATATACCAACACAAGTCATCCCCTTGTCAAGGATGATCTTGGTTATTCTAGGAGGATGAGGCAAAACGCCAAAACTCCCAAGAATGGCAACAGCTTGATTGTTTTTGTCAAAGGAGGCTCATACAACAATGAAGGAAAGAACATTGCCACTACACCTAAAATGCCTAAGAAAGAAACTCATCCATTGTTCCATGATTTTGATGCTTCATATGTTTTATTGAGGAATAAGTTTGGAAAGGAATATGCTAGGTATGTTGGGACACACCGCAAAAGTCCCCAACCTTGTGTGTGGGTGCCCAAGTGCCTCTTGACTAACATCAAAGGACCCAACATCGCTTGGGTACCTAAAGCCAAGGCTTAACTCTTTCTTGTAGGCATACTCCTCCGGTGGAACCAAGTGGGCTCTTGATAGTGGATGCACAAATCATATGACCAGAGAGAGGAAGATGTTTGTGGAGTACGATCTAAATGAAGATCCAAGTCAAGGAATCTATTTTGGGGAGAATAGCCAAGGAAAAATCCTTGGCACCAGCAAAATTGCTATATCCCCTAGTCATACCCTTTCAAATGTTTTACATGTTGATTCACTTGATTACGACCTCTTTTCCGTATCACAACTATGTGACAAATGTTATAATTGTTTATTCACTAACGAGGGTGTGACTGTCACAAGGAGAAGCAATGACTCAATTGCCTTTAAGGCTGTACTCAAGGGCAAGCTCTATCTTGTGGATTTCTCCGTGGATAAAGCCCAACTTGATAAATTCATAATTGCAAAAACTAACATGGGATGGCTTTGGCATAGAAGGCTAGCCCATGTTGGGATGAGGAATTTGAAAAAACTACTTAAGGGCGAGCACATGCGCGGTTTAAAGAATGTTGTGTTTGAAAAGGATAGGCCATGTAGCACATGCCAAGCCAGAAAGAAAGTTGGAGCACCACATCCATGCAAGAACATTATGACAACATCAAGACCATTGGAGCTTCTACACATGGATCTCTTCGGTCCAATCGCCTACATTAGTATTGGTGGTAACAAATATGGTCTTGTTATTATTGATGACTTTTCACGTTTCACATGGGTATTGTTTTTGCATGACAAGAGTGAGACTCAAGGTGTGGTGTTCTCAAGAGATAATTGAAGAGAGCTCAAAATGAGTTCTCCTTGAGTATCATGTCCATAAGGAGTGACAATGGCACCGAATTCAAGAATACTCAAGTTGAAGAATTGTTTGATGAAGAAGGCATCAAGCATGAGTTCTCGGCCCCCTACTCCCCTCAACAAAATGGGTTGGCCGAGAGAAAGAACAGGACCTTAATTGAGATGTCAAGAACCATGCTTGATGAGTACAAGACGTCGGATCGGTTTTGGGCGGAAGCGGCTAACACCGCTTGCCATGCCATAAACCGGTTGCACCTTCACCGCATACTTAAGAAGACGTCATATGAGCTTCTAACCGGTAACAAGCCCAACATCTCTTACTTTTGTGTTTTTGGGAGTAAATGCTATATTCTTAACAATAAGCCTAGGACTTCGAAGTTTGCTTCTAAGTCCGATGAGGGTTTCTTGCTTGGTTATGACTCAAACACTTACGCCTGTTGTGTCTTTAACAAATCCTCCGGAATTGTTGAAGTAGCACGTGACGTAGTTTTTGATGAGACTAATGGCTCCCAAGTGGAGCAAGTTGATCGTCATGTGCTAGATCAAGAAGAAGCTCCACAAGTGGTGATAGGAAGGATGGCACTTGGAGACATACAACCACAAGAACAACCTCAAGATGCAAGTGACCATCCTACACATCAAGCAAGCTCTTCCTCAAATAATCAAGATCAAGTTCCCCAAGATGCGCTCCAAGAAGATGAAAATCGAGGCATCAATCAAGGGGAAGACAATGAGGATGAGGAAGACCAAGATGATGAATCAAGACCTCAAGCGCCACACCCAAGAGTTCATCAAAGCATCCAACGGGACCATCCCGTTGACAATATATTTGGAGACATCTCCAAGGAGCTAACTACTCGATCTTGTGTTGCAAACTTTTGTAAACATTACTATTTTGTATCTTCCTTGGAACCCAACAAGGTTGAAGAAGCACTACGAGATCCGAATTGGGTGATGGCCATGCAAGAAGATCTCAAAAACTTCGAGAGAAATCAAGTATGGGAGCTTGTGAAGAGGCCTAATGCGAATGTTGTAGGCACCAAATGGGTGTTCCGCAACAAACAAGATGAACATGGGGTGGTTACAAGGAACAAAGCACGACTTGTGGCCAAACGGTACTCACAAGTCCAAGGTTTGGATTTCGAAGAAACCTTTGCTCCCGTAGCTAGGCTTGAATCAATTCATATATTACTTGCCTTTGCTACTCACCATGATTTTAAGCTATATCAAATGGAAGTCAAGAGTGCATTCCTGAATGGTCCAATCAAGAAAGAAGTGTATGTGGAGCAACCCCCCCGGGTTTGAAGATGAAGAATTCCCAAACCATGTGTACAAATTGTGTAAGGCTCTCTATGGACTCAAACAAGCTCCTAGAGTTTGGTATGAGTGCCTTAGAGACTTTCTAACTCAAAATGGTTTCAAAATTGGGAAGGCGAACAATACTCTATTCACTAAGCACTTTAATGATGATTTGTTTATTTGCCAAATATATGTCGATGTCATTATATTTGGTTCTAATAACAAAGCTTTTTGTGATGAGTTTTCCAAGATAATGATGGAAAGATTTGAGATGTCCATGATGGGGGAGTTGAAGTTCTTTCTAGGTTTTTAAGTGAAGCAACTCAAGGAAGACACGTTCATTAGTCAAACCAAGTACACACAAGATATACTCAAGAAGTTTGACATTGACATGGCCAAACCCATCAAGACTCCTATGGCAACCAACGGGCATCTCGATCTTATTGAAGATGGTCCAAGTGTGGACCAAAAGGTATATCGTTCCATGATAGTCTCATTGCTATACTTATGTGCGTCTAGGCCTGATATCATGCTTAGTGTGTGTATGTGTGCTAGATTTCAAGCCGCTCCTAAGGAGTGTCATTTGACTGCCGTTAAGAGAATTCTTAGATATTTTTTTTTCACACACCAAGCCTAGGACTTTGGTACTGCAAAGGCTCTAAGTTTAAACTCATTGGATATTCCGACGCGGACTATGCGGGGTGCAAAGTTGATAGAAAGAGTACATCGAGAACTTGCCAATTCCTTGGTAGATCTCTAGTGTCTTGGTCCTCAAGGAAACAAAACTCCATTGCACTTTCCACAGCCAAAGCGGAGTATGTCGCCACCGGAAGTTGTTATGCACAACTTCTTTCGATGCGACAAAATCTTAGGGGCTATGGCATACACTTGTGCCATATCCCTCTCCTATATGACAATGAGAGTGCCATCAAAATAGCCCACAATCCAGTTGAACAATCAAGGACCAAGCACATCGATATTCACCACCATTTCTTGAGAGATCACTCCATCAAAGGAGACATTGCAATTTCCCATGTGAGAACCAATAAACAATTGGCCAGTATCTTTACCAAGCCCCTAGATGAGAAAAGGTTTTGTGAGCTTAGGAGTGAGCTAAATGTCTTAGATTCTCGAAATGTGGCTTAAGTCTTGCACATCTAATTGTAATATTAAAATTCACACATGCTTGCGAAAAACTCATCCTCCTCAATTTTTCCACATATTATTTTTGAAATTATTGAATCCTTGTGAATCATGGTCATAGTTTGATTGTTGATTGCTTACTGACCATATTTACAAAGTTCTTTTCTGAAATATAGTCCAAAAGGATCAAATCTCCACTAAAAACTCAATATATATGAGTTTTAGGTATTAGGACTGGACTAGTCCGCACCTTTGAACCGGACTAGTCCGGTGTCGCAGGTTGTCCGGACCCAGGAGGCCGAACAAGTCCGAGTCTCTGACCGTACTAGCCCGACCCTTGGGGACTTAACCTCTCCAGGGTGCCCTCGACCTCTCGACTTCGATTCAAACACTCTCTCTCCAAGACACTCGAAAACCGTCTCCCAAACGGTGATTTTTGATTCCATCCACAAAATCTCGATTCCAATCGGTGGATTGAAGCCCCAAGGTGCTTAGGAACCTTTCCCCAGGCATCGGAGACCGATTCCTCACTCACATTTCATCGAATCGAAGATTTGAAGAGTTATTCTTGACATAACTCCAAAATCCTTGAAATTCAATCCTTTTGGGTCCATTGATAGAAACTTCTTCACAAATGTTGTTGTACACATCGATGTGATCATGTAGCTCCATTTTTGTGACAGGATCTGTAGTTTTTGCAAACTTTCCCTAGATTAGGGTTCTTGCTGTGTGAACCGGACTAGTCCGGTCATAGGGCGGATAAGTCCGACCTAGTGCGGACTAGTCCGGCCCCTGTGCGGACAAGTCCGGGTTACACAGTGAAAACCCTAACCTAGGTTGATTTTGTAAATTTTACCAATTTATCTTGACTCCTTGGACTTATACAAATTCCCTTGCTTCTCTTGTCAGCAATCATGTCGGACAATGAATGCGTTCCTCCTTCTAACTCCGAGAACGAAGCGAAGAAGCAGGCTCTTTTTTGCCGGAAGCTAAGGGAGGATCAAGAGATGGCTGCTGCGTACTTTGCCTCTCAAAGGGCAAAGAAGACGCAGCGTGAGGAGAACAACTCTGCTGCTGCTGAGGCTGCCCCAAAAAGAAAGCGGCTTGTGACCTTGGGCTAGCAAGCCAAGTCTCAAGGGGCAAGGACCTCCAAAGATAAGGGCAAGGCCCCTGTTGATGCTGCACCCAAGAATAGGGTGATTGTGGCCAAGAAGGCTGCAAGCAAAGTGAAGAAGGGTGCCACTCAACCCATTGGCCCCTTGAGGATGTCCTCTCCAGCACGGAACCCAAACCGTGTAGCTGCCTTCGACGCCAAGATCTTCAAGGGAAAGGGGGCTGAGAAGGCACGCAAGCTGAGGAAGATCAATGTTTATCAGCGTGACAGTAGCACAGTGGATCTCCGGTTCTGGTGTGACTTCCACTGTGACTACTACAGGACGGTCTATATGACCACGTAGACTCTTGTCACATATGCTCAGTGGATCGACTAGGACTACATGGCCCAGAAAGATCATCAAGCCTTCAAAGCTGTAATTGAGGCTGTCGAGAGGCATGGAGGTCATCACTCAAGTCTACTCCACCTTGTACTTCCACACCGACGGGGATAGGAAGATTACCTGGATGACCCATGGAGAGCAGTACTCTACCACATATTGGGAGTTTGCTCAGTTGCTTGACTTGGAGGATCAACTGGATAATGAAATCATCATCTCTAATCTGGAATCAATTGATCAGAACACATTGGAGTATATGTATCCAAGTCATGCACAGTATGAGGTTGGGCATATCAGAAACATCAAGCCATTCTATAGTGTGCTCAACCGGGTCCTCAGAAAGACCATTGCCCCCAAGGATGGAGATGCGGCGATAATACAAGGCAATCTGAGGCACTTAATGGTCCTCATTGATGAAGATGTCCGCTTCAATGTGGTGGACTATATCTTTGATGACATCTTCAACGTCTCTCACACCCCCAACCGATCATGTGGATATGCTCTATACATTATGTACATGATCGAGAAGATCTTTGGGCTCACATTCAAGAAAGATATCATTCACGAAAGGCTTCGGCCACAACTCCCTCCTCCGGAGCCGGCTGCTCCTAGGAGGAAGAATGCGGATCCTCGCGATTCTTCCTCTCGCTTCGTGCCATCTCCTCCACCACCTCCGCTTTCGACACAATGCGAGAGTGGCTTCTTCAAATGCTTCAAAGCTCTCTTCTCCTCATGCCGAAAGACGGAAATTTGGCAACGTCGCATGGAGCGTCGCAATGAGAAGTATCTCAAGACGATGTGCGACAAGCTGGACATTCCAATGTCCCCCGCCGAGGAGAGCGATGGTGAGCTCACTTCCTTTCCCGAGTTCACTGCCAATGAGCTTGCTGAATTTGGAGAAGGTGGGACTTCCACCGCGGACCCGATCGATGATGATGAGGCACATCTTGACCCGGAGGCCACGAAAAGCGACAGCGAGCACCAAGGCGGCGATGACGACTCCGAGTCCGACGATGAGTAGGCCTAAGGGTCCTTTCCTCCCTTCTTTTCCTTTTTGGTGTTTTGATGCCAAAGGGGGAGAGATTGCTTGGAGACAGCTTCGATGGGCTCTTAGATCTAGGGGGAGAAATATAGGGAGTGAGATGAAGGGGGAGAGATAAGATAGATAGACTATCTTCTGAGATTATTGATCTATGTTGGACTCATGTTTCAAAACTCATTCCATGTTGTATTGTAAGACTTAATCTATGTATTCATGTATCTTGCCTAAATTTGTGATGTGTTGCCTCATTTAAATGTCTATTTTGCATAATCATTGTCTTATCACACTTTATGAACACATGACTTAGGGACCCCACCATAACATGTATATGTATGATAACTCTCTCAATCTCTCTTACTCATGATGCATACATTGAGGGGGAGTCACTCATACAAATACATGTTATGAAAACAAATTATTAACCTTATTGTTGAAGTCTTAATGTGTTGTCATCAATTCACCAAAAAGGGGGAGATTGAAAGTGCATCTAGGCATCCCTGTGGGTTTTCGATGATTCATGACAACAATTAAGAGACTAATGAGCTTAGTTGATCTTAAGCACATGTACACGGATTGAAATGAGATGAAAACCCTCAAAAACACTACAGGAATCCCCACGATTTGCAACGGCCAGGGCCGTCGCAAATAAGCCAAATGCCGTCGCAAATATGCTATTTGCGATGGCTTTCCTTATTCGTGACGGTTTTCGGCCGTCGCAAATAAGTCGTCGCAATTAAGCTTATTTGCGACGGCCACCGTTGCAAATAAGCTTAATTGCGACGGCTAGAAGAGGCCGTCGCAAGTTATTGCTGTGGGCCGGTGGGCCCCGCCTCATAGTTTGCGACGGCCTGGCCGTCGCAATTAAAGATTATTTGCGACGGCCAGGCTATCGCAATTAAGGGCCTCTAATTGCGACGGCTAGGCCGTCGCAAATAAGTTCAGTGGACAGGGCCCACGTGTCCTCCTCCGGGACCCACGCTTCTATTTGCAACAGTCTGGCCATCGCAATTAAAGCTTATTTGCAACGGTCAGGCCGTCGCAAACAGCAGTGGCTTAATTGCGACGGCCTGTACCTTTATTTGCGACGGTACTGTATAAAAAGCCGTCGCAAATAAGGTTTTTTATTTTTTTTTAAAAAACATAAAATACTACCTGGCTCGATGGCCAGAATCACAGAACAGATACAATACACAGTGTATACACACAATCACAGTATACACAAACATCATCACAATCACAAACTAGTATGTTCCGATACATCTCACATCGTCATCAACAAAGCAAATAAAAGGGCTCACTCGCCCATCTGACCTCCGTAGCCACCTCCGGAGCCACCTCCGAAGTCGAAGTCGTCGTCGTGCCTCATTCCAGGCGGCGGTAGCGACGGCGACGGCGTTTGTGCAGCCGTGGCGAATCCCTGCAATTAATGAAATTTAGAGTTACAATATAAATGCATCAACATCTCTCTCCCTCCCTTCCTCTCCCTCTAGCTTCATCTAGATCCCCCTCTCTTCCTCTCTCTTTTCATTTATCTCTTTGTCTCTCACTCTTCTCTCTCACTCTATCTCTCTATTGCTATCCTTTTCCCTCTATCTTCCTCCCTCTATCTCCATCTACATCTCCCTCCCTCTATCTTCCCCTCTCTCTATCTCCATCTACATCTTACTCTCTTTCTTCATTCCCCTCCTACTCTATCTAACTATCTTTCACTCTTTCTTCTGTCTCTATTTCTTCTATCTCTCTCTTTCTTCTATCTCAATCATTTTCTTCTATCTAACTATCTCTCTCTTTCATCTATTCCCCCTCTCATCCTCTCTCTTTTAATTTCTCCCTTTCTCTCTCACTCTATCTTTCTCTCTCACTCTATCTCTCTATTGCTATCCTTTTCCCTCTATCTTCCTCCCTCTATCTCCATCTACATCTCCCTCCCTCTATCTTCCCCTCTCTCTATCTCCATCTACATCTTACTCTCTCTCTTCATTCCCCTCCTACTCTATCTAACTATCTTTCACTCTTTCTTCTGTCTCTCTTTCTTCTATCTCTCTCTTTCTTCTATCTCAATCATTTTCTTCTATCTAGCTATCTCTCTCTTTCATCTATCTCAATCTTATTACGCTGGAGAAGAAGGATTACATAGAAACTTACCTGACCCGTAGAAGAAGGTCGCCTGGAAGGACCTGTGGTAGTACCGGTAGCTGGATTCCTAGACCTTGCACCCGAGCCATGGCCTGTCATTGCAAACATTAAATGCTATCTATTAGTAAGTCATTTACGCTGAATTATTGAGAACTTTAGTTTTTATTTTGTTACCTCCATTGCTTCCCGCATCTACGCCAACGCTGCTGCCTAGCTTTGGATCGTGGCCTCCATCATGATCCTTTGGCGTTCCGACTCCTCCTGTCACCTGAAGAGGGACTGCATCTCAATGTCCCTCTGCGAGGCGCGACGACTAGTCGTGCCCACCGAAGAAGCCTGCGTGGAGCTGCCTCTCACAGGCCCCCCGCCCTCGAGTCGACAACTCCGTCGAATATGGCGAGCCTATAAAAAAGAGAGTCAGTAATATGAAATTGAAATATCTTGAATACTTTGAATTGAAAACGATAAAATGACTTGTAAACTCACCTTCCGTGTGCTTTTCCACCACCGGTTGCATACGCGGCTTGAGGATCGATCGGTTGACGTTCCCAATCAAAATCCTCGCCATGTATCTTCCTAGCCTCCTCCCCGTACTTAGCCTGCAAAAACAAGAAAACCGTGTAAGTTCAACAATCTATATAGTTATATTTAATATGAATGATTTCTAAACTTACCAACCGCTCGGCTGCAGCCTGACTGCGTCCCGTCGGCTGAGAAGGGTCCCTGTGACCTCTCTTCCAGACCTCAGCAGGGGTGGGCGGCACCACCGTCTCGCGCTCCTGTCAATACGTGTTAGTACGAACAATATATTATTAATATATAAACATAAGTTACACACACTTACCATGCATTTAGCTAAACGCAAGTGGTTATCTTGCCTGTGCCTGCTCTTCCCCTCGACCCCTCTGCAGTCTCGACCCTTCTCAGACTTAGCTTTAAACTCATCGCTAGCCCAGTAGCAACAAAGGGCCTGAAATGCATCAGTCCGACCCTGCAACCAGCTCACGTGGCCCTGCACATAGTTGGAAGTCGTTAAAAATACCATCGAGGAAATTATCAAAAAAAAAACTTACTACACTCCACGTACCTGTGCGTACTCCTCCTCCGTCAGGTGCATCTCGCTCGCTTGCCGGAATTGTAGCACGGGCTGCTGGTTCGCCTTCAAGTGCTCATTAACATGTTGAACGCCGGTGTTCGACAAAGCTTGTCGAAGCGCCTTGGCAGCATTGTAGTGAAACACTCGCCTCGCATCCCCAAACTGGCGATGGTCGTTCGGGTCCTCTAAAGTATATCTTGCCTGCGATGAAGAATATATTGAAGAGATGTTCACTAAAAGAGTTTAAGAGTTGAAACTTAGAAACTTTTTTAACATACTTACCATAAAATCGGCCCATACGGCCTCCTGAAGGTTGCCGTGCTCCTGGTGATGGACGCGTGCGTAGTCCTCCCACGAAAGAGCAGGCACCCCGTCGATGACCCTGGGATAGTGCAAACGCACTATGGACCCGAGGACACCGTTCACCGGTCTGTGGTGTCTCTCACCGGTGAAAGACGTGTGAAAGTGCATCTAGGACTCCCTTGTGGGTTTCGGATGATTTATGACAAGCAATTGGGATCCTAATCCTTTTGTTGAGATGAATGCAGGCAAATGGTGAAAAATGAGCAAAATGCCAAAAAGAAGGGAAATGAGAAGCAAGGTAAATTTGAGCTCAAGGAGAAGAAAATAGTAGTTTATTATGTCTGGAGTGTGTTAAGGAAACACATCCAAGAGCTCAATCTCTTTCAAGCACACACACACAATGCACAAAGTTATACAGGACCGGACTAGTCCGAAAATAGTCGGACTAGTCCGATATCACATTCTGCACTAGATCGGACAAGTCCGGTCCTGATGAGGACATCACTTCTATAGATACAAACAACACTCCATTGAACATACAAGATGCAATTAATAGAGTTCATACACAACAATTAATTTCAGAGGTGAACTCGTTTTTATATATTTCCTTATATGTTTTTGAGTATAGATTGCTACTTAATGATTTATTTGTGATTAGGATCCATGGAGAGGTTCAAGGAGTACTTGGAGGGAGTATTAGGGACGTGGAAGAACAGATAATTCGTTCAAAGAAGATGGAAACCGAACCAAACTCCAAATCATATCCAACTCGGAGTCCAAGAGCAGTACGCACTAAAATGGATGCCCAGGACTCATACGAACTCCGTTTTGGACGTTATATATATGCATGGAAATGGGAGAGGATAAAATTTCCAATGGTGCCGGTCCCATGTCAAAATTCCTTAGGAGTCGACGGGAATCGTCGAAACAAAATCAAGTACAGAATCTGTCAGGGTGCTGCGCCACCGTATTGGGCCATTGGGCCTTGTATCAAGTCTAAGTCCATTATTTTCGTGTCTTAGGGTTAGTTCACGACCCTAACACCCCCTTGGACGTCCTCCCACCGATATATACTCCATGGTAGCCGCCATAGACAATTGGGTTTTGCTTAGATTAATAATATTGCTGTTCTACAGTTTGTGAAACCCCAACTTCGCAATTTCAGATCGTGTCTTCTACGTTCTTGCTTGTGTTCTCGGTTGCACTTGCAGGGATTAGCCTTCTTGGCGAGGTCAATCGTGTGCAGCACGGTTGATAACCAACGGAGCGGTGGTGTAGTGATTGCAGGGGTTGTTCGTGTTCTACTCGAGAGCCTCGGATCATCAACGTCGAGATCTCCACATCAATCGACTTATCCATTACCTTTCGAAAGATCGGGACTCATCTTTTCCTATCAATTGGTATCAGATTTCCAGGTTGCCCATTAGGTAATTCATCTATCCATTACATTAGTTTTGTTTTTCATACCTAGAGTCCACAAAAAAGCCACAAAAAAACTTGCAGTTTAGTAGATCTGTTCATTACTTTGTCCAAACCACATCGAGCCTTTGCAACTTTGTTATTCAGTTTGGTTTTGTTGAGTTTGTGTCCATGGTTGAGTCATATTGCTGGTTTAGAAAGTGTTTTTGGTCTTAGTTTGAGTTTTGCATTGTGTGATTCATCCTTTTGAATCATGTCATCACGTCCAGATTAGATTCACCTCTGTCCAGTTTGGTATTTTCATCATATATCGCACCTACGAACTCAGATTTTGGTGTTCTTGTACTTTCTGGAAATCTTAAGAAGTGCTCTATAACTTTCATATTCATCATTTGCTCAGAAAATATAGTTATCGATGTATAAATTGCATTGGTTCCGAATCTGTTCTTGACCTAAAAATTCTGAACAGTCTGTATTTCGGGGGCAATATCTCTTATTGTTCTTTTCGAAAATAGGTCTTCCATATATTGAAATTAAAGAGGAGAGATATATATACAATCTTGCTGTTCTAAGTTTTCCAATTTAGAGCCTATAAGTGTGTCTATTTGTCCTTGGAAGATTGAGAAGAAAATCTGCGACAGACACACGAGATATCTTGGATTGATTTTCATTGTGTTCTTCCCTTGCAGCACATTCTGAAAAAAAAGGAAGGAAAAAGAAAAAAGCAAGTGCAAAACAAGAAACAAAAGCCGCACAAAAAAAGAGACAAAAAAACAACAAAAAAAGCAGAAGTGCTTGCATTCTTTGTGTCATCTAGTGTTATCTCATGTCTTGCTAGCTTGAACTACTAGGAACACATTTAGGCCAGCAACTTTGACACATACTTTGGACACTTATTCAACTTTACTATCTGATTTTATTGTTGCTAATCCTTGCTACATAGAAAGTGCCATCCAAGCTACACCTTACTCTTGAGCAGAATCGATACACCTTTGCAATCATCCCACACTTCATTGGTTTCTTCATACCGGCCACCGTTTGCCACCTGCAGTGTCGGTGAGAACACTTGTAAGAGCGTGGTAAGACGCTTGAGAGTGTGTGATTCCACATCAACATTGCCATTATCCTTTGTAGTTGATAGGGGTAACATATTTTTTTGTTGTCTTCTCTTTGCTACTAACAATGTCAGGTAAAAGCAAGAATCATGCATTATATGCTGAGATGATAGACATGATGAAGAGGACGATGGAGTTGCTCACTAAAAATCAGATATCATCCAAGGTTGCACATTATGTTCAGACCACCTTTACAACTCCTTCAACAACAAGTAATTACATTCTCTCATCTTTTCCTTCTTTTGATGGTCTTGGTTATGATGAATATATTTCTTGGGAAATAGAGTTGGATAAAATTTTTGGAAAATGTCATATGTGTGAGAGGAGGAAGATTAGAAATGTTGCAAGTGCATTAGTAGGTTGTGCATTAACTTGGTGGAACAATTTAAATGATTTAGAAAAACCTCGAACATTGAAAGATATGAAAATTATTATGCGAGAAACATTTACTAGTGTATCCAATTGCAAAGATGAAATACATGAGCTTGAGAAGAATTTTCTTGTTGTACCTCCTCCTATGCCTAACCTTTTGCAGGAACAAGAACCAATAATTTTAGAAAATCCAAAAGCGAATGAGGTGTTCAACAACTCCTGTGAAAATTCAGATCTATCAATTCATATTTCACCCACAATTACTGCTGAAAATAAGAATAAAGGTAACGAATATCACAACACACTTGTTGAAGGTGAGAAGTTTTTGGATGTTTTGAATTTTTTCACCAACCATGCTATTGTCGAGGAGCGACTAGTGGAATCTTTTATTGATACACCATTGCCACATGTTGATTTTCCTGCTGATCCTTCTGTTAAAAATGAGTTGTGTGCTAATAATTATATTGTACCTATGCTACAACAATTGAATGAATTTGATACTTTATCACCCACATGTGCTGAAATTAAAAATTTGATTCCAATTACTTGTGAAAGGGATGAGCTGAAATTGTTATCTTCTCTAAATACTTTGGGCTATATTGAATTTGACACTCTTTATGATCTAGATATCGTAGAGAAGATAATATTTTCTCAATCTGAATTGCCTTTGTTATGTAGAAATATTTTTCATTCTATAGGCAAATATGAACATAGTGGTATGTTTATGGTGCATAAAGTTTACATATGTTCAAATAAGAAAGCTCCTTTTGTGCTGCAACAACATGGTCAAGTAAATGAATATACTAACGCTAATAATATCTTGTCAAGTTTTTCTAGTATTTTTTCCTTGCAGCAGGGACAACAAAAGCATTACTCACTGCGGTTGTGCAATATGGACAGTGCTCACTCTATCCCCAAAAGCCTCTTTGCTGTTGAAAGTTGCCTAGAGGGGGGTGAATAGGCTAATTGACCTGCAAATGACTCAATAAAACGAGATTAAATTACAGGGGGCGGACTAGTCCGGTCAGGGGGCGGACTAGTCCGGTCAGCCTGCGTGAATAACCCTAAAAAAGGTTTCTAGCAAGTTTTAGGGAATTTTCTCATTGCTACAAGTGAGTATATGTTTAAGTCAAGTTGAGCAACAACCTACACAAGAGCAGGTCAAGTTTCCACAAGTTTGTAGCAATGCGGAGTATGAAACGAGACTACCAACCCTAGAACAAAGTAATCAATAGAATGAATGCGAAGAACACAAGGGGACAAGGATTTTATCCCGAGGTTCGATTCCACACAAGGAATCTACGTCCCCGTTGAGGAGTCCACAAAGGACCGGGTCCAACAACCCTTCCCTCACCAAGTTTACCGCACAGGCCTAACTTGGTTCTCCACTAATCACAACGGTGATTACAAAGTTTGTTGGGGCTTCTCACAAACTGAGGCTCCCACACCACAAAGGTGATCAACACAATAAAACAAACTCAATACACAGCCCACAAAGACTCAACGAGTGCAAGAGATCAAACCGGGAGCACAAGCGCGATGTTCTTCCTCTTCTCCACCTCACTAAACCCTAATCCACTCAAGAATTAGTTTTAGAGGGAAAGTAGGCAAGAAGGAGGCTTAGGAGTGCTCCAAGTTGGCTGTGGCGGCGCTAGGGTTTGAGTTTTTCCAAAGGTTTTCGAAATGAGGCCGGGGGTCCCCTTTTTATAGGGGTCCCAAGCCCAATCTGCTGACTTCAGCAAAAGGGCGGACTAGTCCGGCCACTGGCCCGGACTAGTCCGGCCTAGGGGACCACTGGCCCCTTTGTCAGGTCCCGACAGCTGACACACTATCGTCACGCTACCCGCCAAACTTCAAATTCAAACGGTCACTTCCAGAACGGACTAGTCCGGTCAACACCGGACTAGTCCGATCTCACACAGAGCCTTCTGCTCCGTGTGAAAACGGACTAGTCTGAGGACCACGGACTAGTCCGGCCCCTAGGGCGGACTAGTCCGGTCCTCCCAGACTTAGCCACAGAAGCACCTTTTCCTAGCCAACCCGGACTAGTCCGGCCCCACGGGCGGACTAGTCCGTTCTCACTCAGGACCTCTTGGTCCGGTCCAAAACGGACAAGTCCGTGGTTTTGAGACTTAGTCCCCAAAACCCACTCACTGCTACCCGGACTAGTCCGGCCATTAACGGACTAGTCCGATCTCAGTCAGACCCTTCTGGTCCGGCCGACAACGGACTTGGCCGGCCAGGGGCGGACTAGTCCGGCCTCCTGCACAGACTAGTCCGGCCCTACGGCCAGACCACTCATTCACTCATTTCTTTCATAGGTTTGACCTCTAAACCACTTTGAGCTCCCAAACTTGATCTCAATGCACTTTACACACGCACCCTCCTATTTCTACGGCTAGTCTAACTCAACACGCTAGAAACCCTAGTTTCCACGCTTCGAGTTGACTCCGTTTCCTTCCTTTTCCTTTTTGAGGGTTTGCGTCTCCGATCGAGTCCACACCTGTGCTAAGATCACTTGAGCTCATTAGCGACTTAATTGTCGTCATCAATCATCCAAAACCCACGGGGAACCTAGATGCACTTTCAATCTCCCCCTTTTTGGTGATTGATGACAACACATTAAGTCCTTCAACAATTAAGAGTATTAAATTTGGTTTTCATAACTTGTGTGCGTATGAATGACTCCCCCTCAATGTATGCAACATGTAAAAGAGGTGGAGGAGTTCTTTCATACCCACACACGTTATGGTGGGGTGCCTACGTGATGTGCTCAACAATTGTGACAAGACATAAAGAGCATCAATATAATCAAAAGATTGACAATAATAGCATTATATTGATATTAAGCAACATTAACAAGTCTTGCACAAATGTAAACATCCAAGAGCAAGAATATATTACAAAACAAGTCCACAAATCACAAACACGCCCACAAACGATTAACTCCCCCTTAACTCTCCCCCTTTGGCATCAAGGCACCAAAAAGGAAAAGAAGGGAGGAAACTAAGACCTAAGAACTAGTCCTCGTCTTCGCCACTTCCACTCTCCGTGGCCTCGAAATCTTCGACGTCGTCCTCATGATCATCGGCATCGTCGTCGTCGTCGTCGGAGTTCCTTGCCGAGGGAGCAGCCCGAGAGGAGCTTCCATCCTCTTGGAGCTGGGCGAGCTCATCGGCGGTGAAGTTGGGGAATGGAGTGATCTCCCCATCACTCACCTCCGGAGAGGACATCGGGACCTCCAGCTTGTCGCACACCGCCTTAAGGTATTTTTCTTGACGCTTGTGTGCCCTTTGAGCGCGAATCTCTTGCTTCCGGCAAGAAGTGAAGATCGCCTTGAAGCATTTGAAGAAGGCACTCATTGATTGAGGCGGAGGCGGAGACGGAGGTGCCACGGGGCGAGATGGAAGATCCGCATTCTTGCGACGAGGGGGAACAGGGACATTCGGGGGCTTCTGAGGACGAAGCGGGCGATGCGACACGTCCTTGACAAAGGTCACGCCCGACACCTTCTCAATGAGGCACATGATGTAGGGGGCATACCCGCAAGCATGGTTGGGAGTATGCGAGATGTTGAAGATGTCGTCGAAGATGTAATCGACGAGGTTGAACTTCTCTTCCCCATCGATCAGAAGTAGTAGGTGCCTCAGGTTCCCTTGAATCACCCCAACATCACCGTCCTTCGGTGCTATCGTCCGTCTGAGGATTCTGTTCATGATGCTGTAGAAGGGCTTGATGTTGCGGGTGAGGCCGGCATCAAATGGAACGTGACTTGGATACATATATGCTAGCTCTTCACGATCCACGGCCTTAAGGTTAGAGATTATAATCTCATGATCCATGTGTGTCTCAAGCCCTAAAATCCTGGCAAACTCTGCGAAGGTGACTGAGTACTGCTCACCATGAGTCATCCAAATAATTTTCCTGTCACCAGAGGTGGTGAAGTAGATGGTGGAGTAGAACTGCAGAATCACTTCGACGTTCCAGTCATACTTGAATCCCATGATCTGCTTGAGGTCATGGCGCTCAGCGGCTTCGATGACGGCGTCGAAAGCAGAATGTTGCTTGTTGGCCATGTAACCCCAGTCAACCCATTGAGCTTCTATTACCGGCTTCTTCATCTGCTGATAGACCAGCCGGTAGTAGTCACAATGGAAGTCACACCAGAATCTGGGATCTGCCGTGCTCCTCTCAAACTTGTAGACCTTTTCTTCCCTTAGCCTCCTGGCCTTCTCAGCCCCTTTGCCATGAAATACATTAGCAGACAATTCCTTCTGTTTGTTGGGATTCCTCTCTGGTGTGTGAACTTCAAGGGGGCCAATGGAGGTGGCTTTCCCTTTCTCTTTGATCACAACACCTCCAGCTGCCTTCTTTGATGACATCTTGACAGCTGGCTTTTTCTTCTTTGGCTCGACAGGAGCCGGAGCGTTTCCCTTCTTTGGGTCACGCTCAACCCGAGGCTCAGCTTCCATTTGAGCTGGCTCCTTGCCCTTCGCCTTCTCGCCAACGGTGACGAGCTTCTTCCTCTTTGGGGCATTGGCCTCAGCGGCCTTGGAGTTATGGGCCTCCCTATCCTCTCTTTTCTTCTTTCGCAGCTCATTCAGTGATTCTGCGGTGGCACGGGCAATGGCTTCATCCTCATTGCAGATGCTCGCAGCCACCTTGCATGCTTCGAGTGCCTTGAGCTTTCTTTCCTCCTTGGCCTTCTGCGCCTCCATTAGCGCAGCCTTAGTCCGAGCCTCGGCAATTTGGGCCTTGGTACGCCCCTCGAGGTTGACACGCGGAGGAGAGCGCTCGGAGTTCGACATTCTGTGCAAAGGATGGAGAGAGGAAGATATGAGCCTAGGAAGAAGAAGTATTGCCGAAAAGATCTCAAGAACCAACTAGAAGTAGGGTTTGCCCTGTGCAAACTGGACTTGTCCGCCCCAGGGGCGGACTAGTCCGCCGGCCGGACTTGTCCGCCTGGTGGCCGGACTAGTCCGGGTTACACAGGAAGAACCCTAACCCTAATCGATTCATCGAAAAAATTTGTGAACCAATGCGCAATACTCCTAGGCTATGATCGCAAGGGTGTATAGAACAACATTAATGAAGGTGTTCCTATCAAAAACTTGAAGAATCAAGAATGGGGCTAGTTTTTGAGGAACGGTGAAATACCTTCAAAAATCCGCTTGAGTCATCAAAATCGGCGTGGATCTCGAAGGTGGAGCGCGGGGAAGTGATCCCTCACTCCCAAGGACTTCGATGCGCGGATTGGAGTTGAGTTTTGGTGGTTGGAGCGCAAAATCGCCGATTTGGGGGCGGTTGTGCGCGCGTGGAAGCTTGAGAGTCAAGTGAGAGAGAGAGAGGGGGGGTCCGGGCCGCCTGGGGGTTTAAGTCCCCAAGGGCCGGACTAGTCCGGTTGAGGGGCCGGACTAGTCCGGTCTGCGGACCAGACCCAGACTAGTCCGGGTCCGGACTTGTCCGGTGGAAGGCCGGACTAGTCCGGTGTGCGGACTAGCCGCGGACTTGTCCGGCCATAGGGGCGGACTAGTCCGGTCCAGCTGGGCTGAAAAACAATATATTTGGGTTTTGCCCATAAAGATAAGTCCTTTTGGACAGATATAGCAAGGAAAACATGACAAACATGATTATTAGTCAATAAACAACAACTTATGAACATTTTCATGAAGAAAATAGATTTCTCAAACAAATTTGAGGAGAAATCGACATAGAGAGGAGTTTTTCGAAATGTGGCTCAAAATATATGAGGAATGTGGTTTAAGCCACGTTCCGAGAATCCAACACGTTGAGCTCACTCCTTAGCTCACATAAACGCTTCTCGTCAAGAGGCTTGGTGAAGATGTCCGCAAGTTGATGTTCCGTCCTCACATGCGAAATCTCAATGTCTCCCTTCATTGAGTGATCTCGCAAGAAATGGTGTCGAATGTCTATATATTTGGTCCTAGAGTGTTCCACCGGATTATGGGCTATCTTGATTGCACTCTCGTTGTCACACAAGAGTGGAATTTTACGCAGGTTAATCCCATAATCCCCAAGCGTTTGTCGCATCTAGAGAAGTTGTGCACAACAACTTCCGGCTGCAACGTATTTAGCTTCGGCGGTGGAGAGAGCAATAGAGTTTTGCTTCTTAGAGGACCAAGACACAAGAGATCGACCTAAGAATTGGCACGTACCCGATGTGCTCTTCCTATCAACTTTGCACCCCGCATAGTCCGCATCGGAATATCCGATGAGGTTAAACTTGGATCCTTTGGGGTACCAAAGTCCTAGGGTAGGTGTGTGTACAAGATATCTCAAGATCCTTTTAACGGCGGTCAAATGACAAGCCTTGTGTGCTGCCTGGAAGCGTGCACACATACACACACTTAGCATGATATCGGGCCTAGATGCACAAAGATAGAGAAGTGATCCGATCATAGACCTATATAGCTTTTGATCCACACTTGGACCGTCCTCATTTAGGTCTAGGTGTCCATTTGTCCCCATAGGGGTTTTGATGGGTTTTGCTTTGTCCATGTCAAACTTTCTTAGAATATCTTGAGTATACTTAGTTTGACTTATGAACGTCCCTTCTTTGAGTTGTTTCACTTGAAATCCTAGAAAGAACTTCAACTCACCCATCATGGACATTTCAAACCTCTCCATCATTATCTTGGAGAACTCGTCACAAAACACCTTATTTGTGGAACCAAATATGATGTCATCCACATATATTTGGCACACAAAAAGATCCTCGTTGAAGTGCTTTGTGAAAAGGGTATAATCCGCTTTTCCTATCCTAAAACCATTTTCAACTAGAATGTCTCTTAAGCACTCATACCAAGCTCTAGGAGCTTGCTTGAGACCATAAAGAGCCTTTCGCAATTTGTAAACATGGTTAGGATAGTTTTGATCTTCAAACCCTGGAGGTTGCTCTACATAAACTTCTTCCTTGATTGGGCCATTAAGGAATGCACTCTTAACATCCATTTGGTAGAGTTTGAAGTCATGATGAGTAGCAAAGGCTAGTAATATCCGAATTGACTCAAGCCTAGCTACGGGGGCAAATGTCTCATCAAAGTCCAATCCTTCAACTTGTGAGTATCCTTTTGCCACAAGTCGCGCCTTGTTCCTAGTTACCACGCCATGCTCATCTTGTTTGTTGCGAAACACCCACTTGGTTCCAACAACATTAGCTTGAGGGCGCTTGACAAGCTCCCAAACCTTGTTCCTTTCAAAGTTGTTGAGCTCCTCTTGCATGGCAACTACCCAATCCGGATCCCTTAAGGCATCTTCAACCTTATGTGGTTCCAAGGATGAGACAAAGGAGAAATGCTCACAAAAGTTTGCAACACGTGAGCGTGTTGTTACTCCTTTTGTGATGTCTCCTAGAATGTTGTCAATGGGATGGTCCCGTTGAACACTTTGATGAACACGAGGATGCGGGGGTTGACCTCTTGAATTACTTGGTTCATCTTCTTCACTTTGGTCTCCCCCTTGATTCATGCCTCCCCCTTGATCTTCATTCTCATTATCACTTTGGGGAGCATCTAGAGGATCTTCAACTTGTCCAATGGGGTTTTGACCTACTTCATAGAGAGGATGGTCACTTGAACTTTGAGATGGTTCTTGTGGGCGAACATCTCCAAGTGCCATTTTCCTTAGAGCTTCTAGTGGAGGTTCCTCTTGATCAAGGGCATGTTGATCAACCTGCTCCACTTGAGAGCCATTGGTCTCGTCAAACACTACGTCACGTGCTACTTCAACAATTCCGGAGGATTTGTTGAACACACGGTACGCATGAGTGTTTGAGTCATATCCAAGCAAGAAACCCTCATCGGACTTTGAAGCAAACTTCGAAGTCCTAGGCTTCTTGTTGAGGATATAGCACTTGCTACCAAAGACCCGAAAGTAAGAAACATTGGGTTTCTTACCAATGAGAAGCTCATAAGGAGTCTTCTTGAGGAGGCGATGAAGGTACAATCGGTTCACGGCATGGCAAGCGGTGTTAACCGCTTCCGCCCAAAACCGGTCCAATGTTTTGTACTCATCTAGCATCGTCCTTGACATCTCAATAAGCGTCCTATTCTTTCTTTCGGCTATGCCATTTTGTTGTGGAGAATAGGGAGCGGAAAACTCATGCTTGATGCCCTCCTCATCTAGGAACTCTTCTACTTGCATGTTTTTGAATTCGGTGCCATTGTCACTTCTTATAGCCTTTATCCTCAAGGTGAACTCATTTTGAGCTCTCCTTAGAAATTTCTTGAGGACACCGGGAGTTTCACTTTTATCATGCAAGAAGAACACCCAAGTATACCTTGAAAAATCATCAACGATAACTAGACCATACTTGCTGCCACCAATGCTAATATAGGCAATGGGGCCAAAAAGGTCCATATGGAGTAACTCCAAAGGTCTAGTTGTCGTCATGACATTCTTAGAGGGGTTTTGAGCTCCTACTTGCTTTCCCGCTTGGCAAGCACTACATGGCCTATCCTTTTCAAATACTACATCCTTTAGGCCACGAACATGCTCACCCTTAAGGAGCTTTTGAAGGTTTCTCATTCCAACATGGGCTAGCCTTCTGTGCCAAAGCCATCCCATGTTGGCTTTTGCCATTAAGCATGTGTCAAGTTGAGCTTTATCCGCGGTGAAGTCCACAAGATAGAGCTTTCCCTTGAGCACTCCCTTAAAGGCTATCGAGTCATTACCTTCTCTAATGACACTCACTCCCTCACTAGTAAACACACATTTATATCCTCTATCACATAGTTGTGATATGGATAGGAGATTATAGTCTAGAGAATCAACATGCAAGACATTTGATAAAGTATGTAATGAGGAGATAGAAATTTTACCGGAGCCAAGGATTTTCCCTTGGCTATTGTCCCCAAAGAAGATTCCTTCACTTGGGTCCTTATTCTCCTCATACTCTATGAACATGCTTCTCTCTCCGGTCATGTGGTTGGTGCATCCGCTATCCAATACCCATTTCGACCCACCGGAGGAGTAAGCCTACAAAACAAGTTTTATGCCTTTCTTTTAGGTACCCAAGCGGAGTTGGGTCCTTTGACGTTAGTGGTTAGGCATTTTGGCACCCACACGCAAGGCTTGGGGCTCTTGCGGAGTGGCCCAACATATCTAGCAAACACCTTGTCGTGTTTGTTCTTCTTCAACACATAAGATGCATCAAAATCATGAAATAAATGATGCGGTTCAGATTTAGGCAAGTTTTTTCTAGAGGGTGAGTTCTTTTCATTTTTAGTTTGGGATGAACTCCCCTTAACAAAGACAATCATGTCTTTGCCATACTTGGAGGTTTTGGCGTTATGCCTTGCACCTCTAGTATAGCCAAGACCATCCTTGACATGGGGTGGTCTTGTGTTGGTGAATGCACTTCGTGCATATGCCACCTTTTCCTTGTCAAAGATGGCACCCTTAGGTGCTTGTTTGCCTTGTGCTAGGTTGAGTTCATCCTTAAGTTTAAGGATCAAGTTGGAGCACTTGCAAGGTGATGTTGCCTTGGATGAGGCCTTTGAGGGGGTTGAGCTCTTGAAGGAAGAGGCTACATTGTTCTTGAGTGACTCAACTTGAGTCTCAAGGATCTTGTTAGCTTTTGACAAGCTTCCAAGTTCATCCTTGAGCTCAATCGACTTCTCCTCAAGACTTGAACACGTTTTCTTGCAAAGAGAAAGTTTGTGTTCCAATGCCTTGCTCTTCTCTCTTTCGAGCTCCAGGAGCTCATCAAGCTCTTGACATCTCTCCTTCTCAAGGATGAGCATGTCCTCTTGTCTATTGATGAGATCCTCCTTCTCAAAGATCTCATCCATAAGCAATTTCATCCTTCGTAGGGTGCTTTTACTTATGTCCTTAAACATACTTTCATTTTCACTAGCGCTATCAAAATCATCATGTGAGGAAGTTGGGGAGGAAGGATGAGATGTTACCTTTCTCTTTCCTTCCCTTGCCATAAGGCAAGTAGGCTTGTGGTCGTTGTTGAGGTTGGGGAAGAGCTTGCCTCCCTTGGAGTTCCTCCCGATGGCTATGGTGGCCATCTTCTCCTCTTCTTCTTCGGAGGAGGACTCATCGTTAGAGTCCCACTCCTTCCCCAAATGGGCTTGTCCGGAGGGCCTCTTCTTCTTGAAGAATCTCCTTTCTTGAGGCTTCCCTTCCTTTTTCTTCTTCGTTTCTTCGTGTGGGCAATCAGCGATGAAGTGCCCATACTCGCCACAGTTGTAGCAAGACCTTTTTGATTTGGGCCTTGCTCTTTCCTTTCCCTTGCCCTCATAGTTTTGCCCCCCTTTCTTCCTCCTCATCATTCTCTTGAATTTGTTGATGAAGAAGGCCTCTTCCTCATCGGTGTCGAGGCTCTCCTCATCACTTTCTTCTTGCTCCTTTGAAGAGGGCGTTGCCTTGAGTGCAACGTTCTTCATCTTGGAGGCGGTGAACTTTTGGAGGTCGTTGTAGAAGAGCGCCTCCTTCTCCATGATTTCATGGTTGATGATCCTCCCAAGGACCTCCTCCGGGGTCATTTGAGTGAACCCCGGGCTTTCCCGAATCATGGAGCACAGAGAGACGTTCCTAGGCATGAATGCCCGGATCATCCTCTTCACCACCTCGTGGTCGGTCCACTTGGTGCAGCCATATGATCGGCTCTTGTTGATCAGCACCTTCAGCTGGTTGTACATGTCTTGGGGGGATTCACCATCCAAGATGGCGAATCTCCCAGGCTCTCCTTCGATGAGCTCGATCTTGGCCTCCTTGACCACTCGGTTTCCCTCATGCACCGTCTTGAGGGTGTTCCATATGTCTTTGGCCACTTCAAGGCCATCGACACGGTTGAACTCATCTCTAGAGAGAGATGAGATGATCAAACCCGCAGCATGAGCATTGCGGTGGATTAGGATGGCTTGTTCTTGAGTTATGTCGTCCTCATCCTTTGGAATCTCCACCCCGGTCATGACAATTTGCCACAACGCTGGGTTGAGTGACACGAGGTGGATCTTTATGTTGTGTTTCCACATACCGTAGTCCGTTCCATCGAATTGGGGAGGTTTCCCCAATGGGATGGACAGGTAGTGGTTGTTGGCGGCAAGGCGTTCATAGTTGAACCCTTGCCGGTTGTAGTTGGCTCCGCCACCACCACTTGATTGGTTTGACGGATCAATCTTGGAGATGTTCAACTTCTCCCGGAGCTTCGCCTTGAGTTGGCGAGTCTCCTCATGGAGAAAGTTGCCTAGAGGGGGGGTGAATAGGCTAATTGACCTGCAAATGACTCAATAAAACGAGATTAAATTACAGGGGGCGGACTAGTCCGGTCAGCCTGCGTGAATAACCCTAAAAAAGGTTTCTAGCAAGTTTTAGGGAATTTTCTCGTTGCTACAAGTGAGTATATGTTTAAGTCAAGTTGAGCAACAACCTGCACAAGAGCAAGTCAAGTTTCCACAAGTTTGTAGCAATGCGGAGTATGAAACGAGACTACCAACCCTAGAACAAAGTAATCAATAGAATGAATGCGAAGAACACAAGGGGACAAGGATTTTATCCCGCGGTTCGATTCCACACAAGGAATCTACGTCCCCGTTGAGGAGTCCACAAAGGACCGGGTCCAATAACCCTTCCCTCACCAAGTTTACCGCATGGGCCTAACTTGGTTCTCCACTAATCACAACGGTGATTACAAAGTTCGTTGGGGCTTCTCACAAACTGAGGCTCCCACACCACAAAGATGATCAACACAATAAAACAAACTCAATACACAGCCCACAAAGACTCAACGAGTGCAAGAGATCAAACCGGGAGCACAAGCGCGATGTTCTTCCTCTTCTCCACCTCACTAAACCCTAATCCACTCAAGAATTAGTTTTAGAGGGAAAGTAGGCAAGAAGGAGGCTTAGGAGTGCTCCAAGTTGGCTGTGGCGGCGCTAGGGTTTGAGTTTTTCCAAAGGTTTTCGAAATGAGGCCGGGGGTCCCCTTTTTATAGGGGTCCCAAGCCCAATCTGCTGACTTCAGCAAAAGGGCGGACTAGTCCGGCCACTGGCCCGGACTAGTCCGGCCTAGGGGACCACTGACCCCTTTGTCAGGTCCCGACAGCTGACACACTATCGTCACGCTACCCGCCAAACTTCAAATTCAAACGGTCACTTCCAGAACGGACTAGTCCGGTCAACACCGGACTAGTCCGATCTCACACAGAGCCTTCTGCTCCGTGTGAAAACGGACTAGTCTGAGGACCACGGACTAGTCCGGCCCCTAGGGCGGACTAGTCCGGTCCTCCCAGACTTAGCCACAGAAGCACCTTTTCCTAGCCAACCCGAACTAGTCCGGCCCCACGGGCGGACTAGTCCGTTCTCACTCAGGACCTCTTGGTCCGGTCCAAAACGGACAAGTCCGTGGTTTTGAGACTTAGTCCCCAAAACCCACTCACTGCTACCCGGACTAGTCCGGCCATTAACGGACTAGTCCGATCTCAGTCAGACCCTTCTGGTCCGGCCGACAACGGACTTGGCCGGCCAGGGGCGGACTAGTCCGGCCTCCTGCACGGACTAGTCCGGCCCTACGGCCAGACCACTCATTCACTCATTTCTTTCATAGGTTTGACCTCTAAACCACTTTGAGCTCCCAAACTTGATCTCAATGCACTTTACACACGCACCCTCCTATTTCTACGGCTAGTCTAACTCAACACGCTAGAAACCCTAGTTTCCACGCTTCGAGTTGACTCTGTTTCCTTCCTTTTCCTTTTTGAGGGTTTGCGTCTCCGATCGAGTCCACACCTGTGCTAAGATCACTTGAGCTCATTAGCGACTTAATTGTCGTCATCAATCATCCAAAACCCACGGGGAACCTAGATGCACTTTCAGCTGTACATACAAGCAAGCCGAGGACGGCTTGTCATGAAGAAGGGGAGAATGATGAGATCATGCACGTTATCATTGCACCTACAAACATGACAAAATGTTTATTTTTTTGGGATCCTAGCTCAAGTGAATGTGCACTCTTATTTGATGAACAAGATCAAGATGGCGCACTATGTCGTCCGCCACCTTGGCCTCCTCCATTCATGCATACAAGAAGATTTGATTGTGTTGCACATTTAGACCAACACATAAGAGGAGATGAACTTGAGTCGAGGACGACTCCAATTCAAGAAGGGGAGGATGATGAGGACATCACTTCTATAGATACAAACAACACTCCATTGAACATACAAGATGCAATTAATAGAGTTCATACACAACAATTAATTTCAGAGGTGAACTCGTTTTTATATATTTCCTTATATGTTTTTGAGTATAGATTGCTACTTAATGATTTATTTGTGATTAGGATCCATGGAGAGGTTCAAGGAGTACTTGGAGGGAGTATTAGGGACGTGGAAGAACAGATAATTCGTTCAAAGAAGATGGAAACCGAACCAAACTCCAAATCATATCCAACTCGGAGTCCAGGAGCAGTACGCACTAAAACGGATGCCCAAGACGCATACGAACTCCGTTTTGGACGTTCTATATATGCATGGAAAGGGGAGAGGATAAACTTTCCAATGGCGCCGGTCCCATGTCAAAATTCCTTCGGAGTCGACAGGATCGTCGAAACAAAATCAAGTACAGAATCTGTCAGGGTGCTGCGCCACCGTATTGGGCCATTGGGCCTTGTATCAAGTCTAAGTCCATTATTTTCGTGTCTTAGGGTTAGGTCACGACCCTAACACCCCCTTGGACGTCCTCCCACCTATATATACTCCATGGTAGCCGCTATAGACAATTGGGTTTTGCTTAGATTAATAATATCGCTGTTCTACAGTTTGTGAAATTCCAACTTCGCAATTTCAGATCGTGTCTTCTACGTTCTTGCTTGTGTTCTCGGTTGCACTTGCAGGGATTAGCCTTCTTGGCGAGGTCAATCGTGTGCAGCACGGTTGATAACCAACGGAGCGGTGGTGTAGTGATTGCAGGGGTTGTTCGTGTTCTACTCGAGAGCCTCAGATGATCAACGTCGAGATCTCCACATCAATCGACTTATCCATTACCTTTCGGAAGATCGGGACTCATCTTTTCCTATCAGGTCCCCACCGGACTAGTCCGATATCTTTCTGTTTCACTTAAGACTAGTCCTCCCCAATGCGGACTAGTCCTCAACACAATGCACAAGTCACACAAAATCAGACAAGTCCGTTGTAGTCCGGACTAGTCCGATATTCATTTTGATCCACTTCGGACAAGTCCGGTGTCTACACGGACTAGTCCGATATACACACTGATCTAAATCGGACAAGTCCTCCAAGTGCGGACTTGTCATTCTAAACACTTAGGGTTTCATGTATCCGGACAAGTCTGATGGCAATCGGACTAGTCCGAAGATTTCCAGTAGCGAAATCAGACAAGTCCGTTTTCAAACGGACTAGTCCGATATTCCTGGACACTTAGGGTTTGCTACACAAAGCACACCGGACTAGTCCGGTGACCACCACGGACTAGTCCGATCTTTCTAAACCCTAACGGTCATTTTTAGAAACCCCATATAAATAGAGGTGCACGGCCCACTTTCAAACTCTCTCGAACCCTAGCGCCGTCACACCTCCCAAGAGACTCAAAAACCACCTCTCTCCACGAAATTAAGTGCAAAATCGATCAATCTATTGAAGATCACTTCTAGATCATTGGAGAGACACTTGGCACACATCATTGAGCTCTTGGTTTGATTTTCTAACACACTCTTGCGTTTCAATTTGTAATTTTCGAGTGTGTTATTGGTGGCTTTGTAAGTTATAATCAAGGGAGCTCTCAACGTGTGAGAACACCCCTTCAACTTGGTTATTTACCCCTTTGTGATTAGTGGAAGAGGATTGGCCTTCGTGGCGATCCGACGAGGGAAGGGTTGGAGAAGACCCGGTCCTTTTGTGGGCTCCTCAACGTGGATGTAGGTTGCCTTCGTGGTAGCCGAACCACGGGATAAATCTTGTGTCTTGTCCTTTTGTGTTCTTCATCTTAATTGATCAACTTAATCTAGGGTTTGATTCATTTTGTTCAATTTGAGTTAATTTGTTAAACAAGAGCCTTAATTGTTATAGAAGTTGACATACAACTATTAAACTGTCATTTAAGTCTATATTTCCGCTGCCTACATTAACGAATCAATCAAATTGACTGAACTTGATCAACTTAGCCTGTGAAAACCGGACTAGTCCGCACTTTACCGGACTAGTCCGATATATCTGGTATTGACTGTGTTGTTGAGTGTTACAGGAACCGAGAAAAATTCAAAAAGGCCTATTCACCCCCCCTCTAGGCCTACATTCAATTGGTATCAGAGCAGGTTCTTCAATAAAGAGTGCAACCACTCGAAGAGATCATGTCGGACATGAAGGAAGTATAGAAAATCAACAACCAGGAAGAAGTGAACAACGACAAGAACCAAAAGCTAGAAAAGTATCTCGAAGCAATTCAAGACTTCGATGATGATGACGAGGAGACGCTGGAGCTGAAAGCACTCCTCAGGAAGAAAGCACTTTCCAAAGGGAAAGCCAAAGTTGAAGAAAAGAAGAAGGGGAGTAGTCACACCGACTACTCCCGATATCCTTTTAACTATGATCATTTAAATTCAAATAACAACCATTATCTATCTATTCCTATTGGAAAAGCCCCACACTTCGATGGGAGTGATTACTCCATGTGGAGGCAAAATATGAAGATGCACTTGATTTCCCTTAACCCAAGTTTATGGCATATTGTGTGCACAGGAATAGACATCCCAGATGACGACGAAGAGCTCACCCCAAGTCAAGAGCAAGCCATCCACAGAAACGCTCAAGCCGCAGCCGTAATCACCTCCTCTCTAAGTCGAGATGAATTCACAAAGGTGGACGGACTGGAGATTGCCAAGGAAATATGGGACACGCTACAAACAGCCCATGAAGGTGACCAGCATGTGCGGGAGGCGAAAATTGAAATGATCGAAGGCGAACTTGGAAGGTTCGCAATTGAGGAAGACGAGTCTCCCCAGGACATGTACAACCGATTGAAGACACTTGTAAACAAGGTTCGATCATATGGGAGCAAGAAGTGGAATGACCACGAGGTTGTAAAGCTCATCCTTAGAGCCTTTATGCCTCGCAATGTCACACTATGCTCTATGATCAGAGAGAGTCTCGGGTACAAGAGGATGACTCTAGATGAGCTGCTTGGCAAAATCATCAACTTTGAAATGATGGAGAAACAAGCCAAGCACGTCAAAGAAATAGCCGACCTCACATCGGCCAAGAAGAAGGGAGTTGCCTTAAAGTCCACACTCAAGCCACTATCCAAGGAAGCAAGAGAAGCACAGCTTGAGGAGGACAGCGATGATGAAAGCAGTGAGCTGGATGAAGAGGATATGATTTTGTTCATGAAAAATTTCAAAAGAATATTGAAGAAAAGACAGGGAACAAAATCAACTGAAGGCAAGTACAAAGAGAGGACAAAGCCGAAGATGAGGCGGGCGTGCTATAACTGTGGTGAGTATAACCACTTTATAGTCGATTGCCCGTATGAGGACAACAAGAAGAAGAATAAAGAAGTCAAGCCTCAACCGAAGAAATTCTTCAAGAAGAAGAAACAAGCTGAACAAGCACACATTGGAAAGGAGTGGGACTCAAACGATGAGTCTTCATCATCCGATGAAGAAGAGATGGCTAGCATAGCCGTTGAAAGCACGTCCAAGAAACCCACACTCTTCCCCACGCTCGGTACAAAGAAGGGACATGGCACTTGCCTCATGGCAAAGGAAGGAAAACGCAAGGTAAACATCAAAACTCCTTCCATGCATTCCTACTCAAGTAATGATGAACAAGATAGTGATGATGAAGATATGTTAATGGGACTAGACAGAAAAACTGCTGCTAAAATGAAATTTTTACTTGACCAACTTGTTGAGAAGGAACAACTAATTGATCGTCAAGAGGACATGATTATCTCCCAAAAGGAGAAGTATGTCAAACTCGACAATCTTCTAGTTCTTGAAAAGGAGAAAAACAGCTCACTAGAGCTTGAGCTAGCTTCAAGCAAGAAAACTTGCTTGGAGTTAACCAACTCAAACGTTGCAATCAAGGATCAACTTGATGACCTGATCAAGGTTAACAAGATCCTTGAAGTGCAAGTTGAGTCACTCAAGCTAAGTGAATCTTCCTCCTCTTCAAGTCTACCTTCTCAACCCACTTCAACTAATCTTGTTCATATGTGCAAATGTAGTAAAATCAACACCAGTTTGAAGGAAAAGTCTACCTCCACAAAGGATAAAAATCCTACCCAATGTGGAATATTTGACAAGGAGAGGATCAACTATGCACGTAGTGCATACTTGGTCCAAAGACCTCCAAATGTCAAGTATGGCATTGGTTACTCCTATGATGGAAAGCAAAATGCTGGAAGTCATAAGAATAACAAGGGAAAGATTACCTTTGTGAAGGGAGGACCATCACAATCTGGTAACTCAAAAGTTAAAAACCTGAACTCTCATGAACACCGGACTAGTCCGGTTGTGGTCCGGACAGGTCCGGTCATACGGACAAGTCCGACCACCCAGACTAGTCCGATCAACAAACAACAACAACTTTTGATCAAAACCTTTGATGCCTCTTATGTATTAATGAGAAACAATCTTGGTAAAGTTTATGCTTATTATGCTGGGCCACGCCATGGGAACACAAAACCCCATGTGTGGGTGCCCAAATGTATTGTAACTAACCTCCAAGGACCCAAGCAAGCTTGGGTACCTAAAACCAAGACATAATTTGTTTCTGCAGGCCTACTCCTCCGGTGGATCCAAATGGGTGCTAGACAGTGGATGCACCAACCACATGACCGGAGAAAGGAGGATGTTCATGGAATATGAAGAAAACGAGGACCCAAACGAATGCATCTACTTCGGAGATAATAGTCAAGGAAGGGTCCTCGGTACCGGTAAAATAGCAATATCCTCTGAACACACTCTTTCTCATGTTTTACATGTTGAATCTTTACATTATAACCTGTTGTCCATATCTCAATTATGTGACAAAGGTTATAATTGCCTGTTCACTAACGAGGGTGTGACCGTCTCAAGGGAAAGCTTTACCTTGTTGACTTCAACAAGGATAAAGCCGAACTCGACACATGCTTGATTGCAAAAACCAACATGGGTTGGCTGTGGCATAGACGGCTAGCACATGTTGGTATGAGGAATCTTCAAAAACTCCTCAAGGGCGATCACATCCGAGGTTTGAAAGATGTTGTTTTTGAGAAAGACAGGCCTTGTAGCGCGTGCCAAGCCGGGAAGCAAGTTGGAGCACATCATCCCGCAAAGAACATCATGACTACGACAAGACCGCTCGAACTACTTCATATGGACTTGTTTGGTCCAATTGCTTACATAAGCATCGGCGGTAATAAATACGGTTTAGTCATTATTGATGATTTTTCCCGCTTCACTTGGGTGTTCTTTTTGCATGACAAGTCAGAAACACAAGGGACACTCAAGAAATTCTTCAAGAGAGCGCAAAACGAGTTCTCACTATCGATCAAGAGTATTCGGAGCGACAACGACACGGAATTCAAGAACATACAAGTGGAGGAGTACCTTGATGAGGAGGGAATCAAGCACGAATTTTCAGCACCATACTCTCCACAACAAAACGGAGTTGCCGAAAGGAAGAACCGAACGCTCATAGAGATGGCAAGAACAATGCTCGATGAATACAAGATTTCGGATCGATTTTGGGCGGAAGCAATTAACACCGCTTGCCACACCGCAAATCGACTCTACCTTCATCGACTACTCAAGAAGACTCCTTATGAGCTACTCACCGGTAACAAACCAAACATTTCATATTTTAGAGTTTTCGGTTCTCCATGCTATATTTTGAACAAGAAGCCTAGGACTTCAA
The DNA here is from genome assembly GCA_036927565.1 of Tuctoria greenei. Lineage (NCBI taxonomy): Eukaryota > Viridiplantae > Streptophyta > Magnoliopsida > Poales > Poaceae > Tuctoria > Tuctoria greenei. The sequence continues at coordinate 249,310,713 of JAYESD010000002.1, read as the reverse complement.
AGTTCGCTTCGAAGTTCGATGAAGGTTTCTTGCTTGGTTATGATTCGAACACTTACGCCTATCATGTTTTCAACAAGGCCTCCGGACTTGTTGAAGTGGCACGTGACGTAGTGTTCGATGAAACTAATGGCTCCCAAAAGGAGCAAGTTGATCAATGTGAATTAGGTAAAGAAGAAGCTCCTTATCAAGCATTGAAGAGAATGGATCTAGGCGAAGTTCGACCACAAGAGTCATCGTCACAAATACAAGAGGAAAGTGAACCACGAGAGGAGATCTACAATCAAGGGGGAGCTTCTATACAAGATCAATCACAAGAATATGAAGATGATCAACAAATCAACGAGGGCAACCACTCAGGGGGAGAAGAAAATGATCACCAACACACAACTCTCCAAGTGCCACACCCAAGAGTACACCAATGCATTCAAAGGGATCACCCAATCGACAACATCATCGGTGACATCCAAAAGGGAGTAACCACTAGATCTCGTATAGCTAATTTTTGTGAGCATTACTCGTTTGTCTCCTTTTTGGAACCACGCAGGACTGAGGATGCATTGAAGGATCCGGACTGGGTGGTGGCAATGCAAGAAGAGTTGAACAACTTCAAGAGAAACGAGGTTTGGGAACTTGTGGCAAGACCCAATGCAAATATAGTGGGCACCAAGTGGGTCTTCCGCAACAAGCAAGACGAACTCGGAGTGGTGACAAGAAACAAGGCACGACTTGTGGCCAAAGGTTACTCACAAGTCAAAGGTTTGGATTTCGATGAGACTTTTGCTCCAGTAGCTAGGCTTGAAGCAATTAGAATATTACTTGCATATGCTACTCACCATGATTTCAAGCTGTATCAAATGGACGTAAAAAGTGCCTTCCTCAACGGACCGATCAAGGAAGAGGTGTACGTGGAGCAACCACCCGGGTTTGAAGACGAAGAGTTCCCCGACCACGTATATAAACTACGTAAGGCTCTCTATGGCCTCAAACAAGCTCCTAGAGCTTCGTATGAGTGTCTTAGAGATTTCTTAATTGATAATGGTTTTCAAATTGGCAAAGTAGATTATACATTATTCACTAAGAATCTAGATAATGATCTTTTTATTTGCCAAATTTATGTTGATGATATAATTTTTTGGGACAACTAACCAATCCTTCTGTGAAGAATTTAGTAGAATTATGATAGACAGGTTTGAAATGTCAATGATGGGAGAATTGAATTACTTCTTGGGATTTCAAGTGCGGCAACAAAGGGAAGGAACATTCATAAGCCAAACCAAGTACACACAGGACATACTCAAGAAGTTTGGCATGGACAAGGCAAAGCCCATAAAGACTCCCATGGCTACGAATGGCCACTTGGATCTCAATGAAGATGGACCAAGCGTCGACCAAAAGGTATATCGCTCCATGATTAGATCTTTACTCTACTTATGTGCATCTAGGCCAGACATTATGTTAAGTGTATGTTTGTGTGCAAGATTTCAAGCCAACCACAAGGAATGTCATTTGACAGCCATAAAAAGAATCTTGAGATATTTAGTTCATACACCCAACCTTGGTCTTTGGTACCCAAAACGCTCCAAATTCAATCTCATCGGTTACTCCGATGCAGATTATGCCGGGTGCGAAGTTGATAGAAAAAGCACCTCTGGCACATGCAAATTCCTAGGAAGATCTTTAGTTTCTTGGTCATCTAAGAAACAAAATTCCATTGCATTATCCACAGCCGAAGCGGAGTATGTTGCAGCCGGGAGTTGTTGTGCACAACTCCTTTGGATGCGACAAACTCTAAGGGATTACGGTTACAATATGAACCGTATTCCTCTTCTTTGTGATAATGAGAGTGCCATTAAAATAGCCCACAATCCAGTTGAGCACTCTAGGACTAAACACATAGATATAAGACATCATTTCTTGAGAGACCATTCCATGAAAGGAGACATAACCATCTCACATGTCAACACCCAAAAACAATTGGCCGACATATTCACCAAGCCACTTGATGAAAAGCGTTTTTGCGAACTCCGAAATGAGCTAAATATTCTTGATTCTCGGAGTGTGGCTTGAAAAGTTGCATACCTGTATGATTGCTTCAAAATGTTGATTGAATTGTGAAAATCATCCCTCTCCATTTTTCTCTCGAAAAACTATGTCAATTATTAGATCTTGATGAATTTTGATCATTGTATGATTGTTGTATGCTTACTGGTCAAATTCATCAAGATTACTTGATTTGTTTTGCCTCTTTATTCTCTATTATTGAACCTTCAAATATATATGAATGGGCTATGCAATTCTTTCCTGGTGACCACGGACTAGTCCGTGGTTACCCGGACTAGTCCGCCCATGCAGACTAGTCCGCAGAGTGCCGGTTAGGCCGGACTAGTCCGATATACCACGGACTAGTCTGATATAGGTCTCTGGATGACTTCGGACTAGTCCGGTCATGTCCGGACTTGTCCGATTTTTCGTGTCCATAACCCTAGCCGCCACCAAACCCTAATCTCCTCATCCCCACTTTTGCTCACGCCTCCTCTCTCTTGCGCTCGAGCTCCCAAGGCGATTTTCTCCTCCCTCCGTCGAAAAAGTCCACATTTGGGCGGATATCGAGCTTGACCTCTTGGGGATTGAAGCTATCGGACTAGTCCGACCTCCAACCCCCAACACTTCGAGCCTCCATCGATTTCTTCGGTAAATTTCTTCAAAACCCTAGAAATCTTGTTTTTCTCCATTGTTGATCGTATAGCCTAGCATCCTTCACTAGCTACATGCTTATTTGATGTACTACGTGTATGCTAGACTAGATTTGCATTAGGAATCATCCCTTGACCAATCTGTTTGGTTTTTGAGGATGAACACCGGACTAGTCCGGTCCATACACGGACAAGTCCAGTACCCCGGACTAGTCCGTGCCTGAGCACCGGACAAGTCCAATGTTTCTGAACCTGAAACCAAATTCCTTAATTCCTTAATGCCATCCATTGCTATCTTGCCTTACCAATGCCTTGTATAACTTGTCATTATTCTTGCTCAATCATTCTCAGATCATGTCGAGCTCCGACAACGAGATCTCCGACTTTGAGGCTGAGTTGGACCACGAGGTGGCACCTCGGTCCTCGGCGGGACTTGGCAAGAAATGCCAAGAAAGACCTTCCGAGCCTGCTACTTCCCCTCCCCAAGTTCGCAGGAAGGTTTGTGTCAAGAAGGCCGCCTCGAAGGCTGCTCCGTCTACAAGCGGCCTTCGTCAAGCAAAAGGAAAGGGCAAGGGAGTAGCAACGGGGCCAGTTGGGCCCTTGAAGCTCCATGCTCCCAGGGAAGGGGTCCGGGACCCCAATGAAGAGAAATTCAATGGGAAAGGCAGCAATGTGGCAGCCAAGCTCTGGAGCATTGATTGCTATGCAAGGCCAAAGCAGGCAGCTGATGGAAGGTTTTGGACAAACTTCCATGCAGATTTCTACAGGCTGGTTTACCTGCCAATGAAGACTCTGGTGGTGCGCAGTCAGTGGATTGACTGGGCCTACCTAGAGAAGAAGAAGTGCTCAGCTTTTGATGAAGTTATTGCAGCAGCTGAGAGGCATGGCCTGAAGGATCTCTTTGCCTTCAGGCATAACTGGAATGATGAGGTGATTGCACAGTTCTATGCAACGTGCCACTTCTCGAGTGAAGATGAAGAGAGTGTGACTTGGATGACCCACGGATCCAAGTATAGTATCACTCAAGAGGACTTCAATAATCTGCTTCATCTGGACACCTCTGACAATGACAGGCTGATCATCCACAACATAGGGGTCATTGAGAGGGACGGAATGAAGTTCATGTATGAGCCCAACTCTATGTATGTTCCTCCCTCCACAAAGAACATGAAGCCCTTCTTTGTGGTCCTGAACAGAGTTCTTCGGAAGACCATTGCCCCTAAGGATGGGGATGCAGGGAGTGTACAGGGCTACTTCCAGACTCTAATGAGAGTCATAAGCAAGAAGAGGCAGTTTGATGTTGCAGATTACATATGGAATGACATGGTCAACATCTCAAGCACCCCCAATAGGTCCTGTGGCTATGCTCCTTACCTGATGTTTATGATTGAGAAAGTCACAGCTATTGAGTTCGAGAAGGATGTGGAGCACACTCCTCTGAGGCCTCAGAAGCCTCAGCCTGTGAGTGTCCAGGCTGCTCCCTCGCCGGCCTCAAGTCCTGAGGCACCGGCAAGAGAAGGAGATGCTGCCAGGGCTGTCCCTACCTCTAGGGAAGCCCCTCAGAGAGGATCAGCTAGTGGGATCCTCAAGTACCTGACCGCCAAATTCTCCTCCTGCTAGAAGACTGATGTAAAGCTTCATAAACTCAATCAAAAGAGGAAGGAGGATATGAGATACATCAAAGCCAATGTGAAGCAACTAAGTGAAAAGCTGGAGATCAACCCCATTGGATCTCCAGTAATTTTTGAAGATTCTGATCTTGACATCACCGAGCTCGGGCTTCTGAACCCCTCTGAGCTTGCCTACTTTGGCATTGGGGGCTCGAGCAGCTCTGCTCCTTATCCTCCCACTCCTCCTCGTCAAGCGGAAACCAAAAAAGATGAAGACGATGACGAGAGGACCGACAGTGAAGAGTGAAGACCCTAGGACCCTCCTCTACTTCTTTTTGATGTCTTGATGCCAAAGGGGGAGAGATTGAGGGGGAGTCTTAGCTTTAGCTGTGGTAGGGTGCGAGGAGAGAGTTCTCTTTATCTTTTATTTTTGATTGTAATAGTTTAACTCTGTTTTCCTATTAAGTTTGGTCCTGTGATGAATTGCTCAATTTATTTGCGAGTATGTGATGAAAACTGCATTTTTGCTCCTGGAATGTCATATGCACTTTGTATCGGTTGATTAATGTAAATTATGTCATTCTCAATGTATTCATGCACTTAGTATGCATCCCACCATAAAGAATGCACATATGAATAATTTTCTTGTTGCTTGATGTATTTTTGAGTCATATGTGCATACTTTATGAAAATCTCAAATTTTTGCCTTATTTTGTGAAATCTCAATTGGTTGTCATCAATCACCAAAAAGGGGGAGATTGAAAGTGCATCTAGGACTCCCTTGTGGGTTTTGGATGATTTATGACAAGCAATTGGGATCCTAATCCTTTTGTTGAGATGAATGCAGGCAAATGATGAAAAATGAGCAAAATGCCAAAAAGAAGGGAAATGAGAAGCAAAGTAAATTTGAGCTCAAGGAGAAGAAAATAGTAGTTTATTATGTATGGAGTGTGTTAAGGAAACACATCCAAGAGCTCAATCTCTTTCAAGCACACACACACAAGCACAAAGTTATACAGGACCGGACTAGTCCGAAAATAGCCGGACTAGTCCGATATCACATTCTGCACTAGATCGGACAAGTCCGGTCCCCACCGGACTAGTCCGATATCTTTCTGTTTCACTTAGGACTAGTCCTCCCCAATGCGGACTAGTCCTCAACACAATGCACAAGTCACACAAAATCGGACAAGTCCGTTGTAGTCCGGACTAGTCCGATATTCATTCTGATCCACTTCGGACAAGTCCGGTGTCTACACGGACTAGTCCGATATACACACTGATGTAAATCGGATAAGTCCTCCAAGTGCGGGCTTGTCATTCTAAACACTTAAGGTTTCATGTGTCCGGACAAGTCTGATGGCAATCGGACTAGTCCGAAGATTTCCAGTAGCGAAATCAGACAAGTCCGTTTTCAAACGGACTAGTCCGATATTCCTGGACACTTAGGGTTTGCTACACAAAGCACACCGGACTAGTCCGGTGACCACCACGGACTAGTCCGATCTTTCTAAACCCTAACGGTCATTTTTAGAAACCCCATATAAATAGAGGTGCACGACCCACTTTCAAACTCTCTCGAGCCCTAGCGCCGTCACACCTCCCAAGAGACTCAAAAACCACCTCTCTCCATGAAATTAAGTGCAAAATCGATCAATCTATTGAAGATCACTTCTAGATCATTGGAGAGACAGTTGGCACACATCATTGAGCTCTTGGTTTGATTCTCTAACACACCCTTGCGTTTCAATTTGTAATTTTCGAGTGTGTTATTGGTGGCTTTGTAAGTTGTAATCAAGGGAGCTCTCAACGTGTGAGAACGCCACTTCTTGGTTATTCACCCCTTTGTGATTAGTGGAAGAGGATTGGCCTTCGTGGCGATCCGACGAGGGAAGGGTTGGAGAAGACCCGGTCCTTTTGTGGGCTCCTCAACGTGGATGTAGGTTGCCCTCGTGGTAGCCGAACCACGGGATAAATCTTGTGTCTTGTCCTTTTGTGTTCTTCATCTTAATTGATCAAATTAATCTAGGGTTTGATTCATTTTGTTCGATTTGAGTTAATTTGTTAAACAAGAGCCTTAATTGTTATAGAAGTTGACATACAACTATTAAACTATCATTTAAGTCTATATTTCCGCTGCCTACATTAACGAATCAATCAAATTGACTGAACTTGATCAACTTAGCCCGTGAAAACCGGACTAGTCCGCACTTTACCGGACTAGTCCGATAACTCTGGTATTGACTGTGTTGTTGAGTGTTACAGGAACCGAGAAAAATTCAAAAAGGCCTATTCACCCCCCTCTAGGCCTACATTCAACGTGTCGTCCCAAGCCCTGCAAGATATTTATTAATTCATTACTTAAGTAATCAAATGAAACTAAAATTGAACACTATAATTTTTGTTACCTGTCTCCGACTGGATGAATCACGATCCTCTGTGAAGGGACCGCGGGAGGACTGACAAAGTGAGTCCTCCTCGTCCACTGCATCTGCTGGGGCGCCACGTTAGGTGACCCAGACGGCTCCTCAACAGCCGAGTCAAAGGCCTCAGGAACAAACTCATCGCTAGCCGGGGGCTGGCTGGCCGAGGGCTGGCTCGCCGAGGGCTGGTGGGCCGATGGCTGGCACGCCGAGGGCTGGCTCACCGAAGGTGCCGCAGCCTCTGAGTCAGCCGGTGAGGACTACAACATTCAAATGATTCATAAGTAAGTTTAATGTGAAATTGAATTTAAAGAATTTGTCAAAAACGAGTGACATTTACCTGTGACGAAGCTCTAGAGCTGGTCTGAACGTGCCCCAGCAGCTGAGAGCGTCTGCTGCCAGTCGACGAGGCACCAACGAAAGCGTCCTCAGGTCTAGAGGGGTCGAACCCCCTCGTCGGCAGTACCTTCTTACCCTTCTTTGATGTCATCCTGTTGTAATTAGATAATTAGTAAATATGCAAATAAAATATATAAATTTCATGTTACTATCTTCAAGAAAACATTACTTGTAGTCACTTTCAAAATTCATCAACATCATTGTCATGTGCCTATGCCCTACTGCTTAAACCAGCCCAACGATCTTCCACCGTGGCCTGTTCTAATTTTTGTTTTCGCGTAGCATCTGCCTCTACATATTCAACATCTTCAACATCTCCAACTAATTGATCGAGTCCTTCACCAAGCTCGACGATAAAAGTGTCTGGCAACTCTTCTTCTTGGTACACTTCTTCAACATCTTCGCTATCATGGTAACCATCATCCCCAGGAGTATATAGCCGCTCACGAGGATTCACCTTATATACCACCCACCAAGCACTGAGCTTCGTGCATGGATAAGGTAGATAATACACTTGTTCAACTTGATGCGCAAGAACAATTGTATCTCAACCTCGTAGTCGGTCCTTATGTTTCACTTCCACCATTCCAAATTGGTTTTCTCGAGTTCCATGAGTACGATCATACCAGTCACAGTCAAAGAAGACAACTCGAAGGGTCTTATTTCCGGTAAAAGTAAATTCAAGGATTTTGTTAATGATCCCATAATAATCGGTTAAATTCCCTTGAGTGTCCATTGCTCTCGTCACAACACCGGAATTTGATGTTGCCGCGAGAGGACGATGAGCTTCAAAATGAGTTCTACGGAATCGGAAGCCATTTACGTCATATCGACCATAGCTTCTAACATTCACCAATCCATAAGATAGCTGCTGCAAATCTTCATGGACATTGTGAGTCCGACACTGTCATAAATGATCGTGAGTTAAAATAATACTTCTTTAATAATAGTAATTTATAATACATAGAAGACGAGAGAATATTACATATTCTCGAAACCAGGATATAAAACTCGGCCTCCCATTTATTCCTTCCTTTCGCATTGCTTCTACTTGTTTGGCCGTAGGTTGATGCCTATGTGGCCAATATTGTCTGTGGAACTCGCTGAACATGAAAAAACATCTTTTAGAGTACATGTGTAGCAAAATATATCGATTAGCATAAACGTAGGAGAAACACATACTTGAAGTATTCTTGCATGCCTTCTATATTTGCGTACATGTATAGTAAAGCAACAGTCCTTTCATGTTCGGATAGCACGTAGGTCGTGTAGCTACCAACGATGGCGCCTCTCGTTTGAAAAATGGAAAGGTCGCTTAGAGGGGATGTTTCGTCCACATTGTACCGCATCGCCGAAGTATTGATATTGTTTTCTTCCACAAAGTAGACACTTGAAAAGTATCCAACTTCCTTAAGAGCATATGCTTGAGCGATGCACCCTTCCACCCTTGCCCTGTTGCCAACCATTGGTTTCAGATATCGTAGCGCTCTTTCAGTGTGATAAATCCACCTATATTGCACAGGACCGCAAACTTTAGCTTCGAATGGAAGATGGATAAGCAGATGTTGCATTGGATTGAAGAAACCCGGTGGAAAATTTTTTTCCATCTTACATAAAAGTATGGGTATCTCCTTCTCTAACTTATCCATCATCCTGATCTTGATTTCTTTAGCACAAAGATGTCTATAGAAATAGCTGAGCTCGGCTAAAACCTTCCACACCGCATCATCTAGATAGCCTCGGAACATAACAGGTAGGAGTCTTTCCATTATAATGTGATAATCATGACTCTTCAACCCAGTGAGGTTTCCTGTGTTAACATTTACTGCTCGTTTCAGGCTAGCTGCGTAACCATCTGGGAATTTCAAAGTTTTCATCCATTTCATAACTTCTTTCTTTTCTTTCGATCGAAGATAGAAAGAAGCACGTGGCTTTCCACCACTTTCCGAGATTTCAAGAGTTGGACAGTGAAAAATGTCTGCCAAATCTAGTCTAGCTTTATAATTGTCTTTTATTTTGCCAGACATATCCATGCAAGTGCTTATGATACTTTCGCTCATATTACGCTCCTAATGCATGACATTAATGTTGTGCCATAGAATCAATGACTTCACATATGGTAGCTCCCAAAGTCCACATATGTGAGTCCAATTGTGGTCCCTTTCCATAACCTACAAAATATTCAGGAGGACCTTCATCAGACACCAGTTTGTCCAACATATCAGAAATTTCTGACCCGTTGAGACACTTCGGTGGTCCTTTAGTAACAACAGTGTTCTTTCGAAAGACATGCCTCTACTGCCTAAATATATGATTCGAGGGCAGCCAACGTCTGTGACAATCGAAGTAAGATATTTTGCCTCCATGAGTTAGTCGAAAGCAATCCGTTTCTGAAACACATATCGGACACGTCAGACGACCGTGAGTGCTCCATCCGGAAAACATGCCGTATGCCGGCAAATCATGGACGGACCACAAATAAGCAGCTCGAAGGTTGAATTTCTGCTTCTTGTAATTGTCGTACGCTTCGACTCCTGTCCACAAGACTTTCAATTCTTCGATCAGCGGTTTTAACATCACGTTGAGACGTGACCCAGGATGATTAGGTCCAGGTACAATGAGGCTGAGTAACATGAACTCGTTCTACGTACAAAAAGCAGGTGGCTGGTTGTACGGAATGACAAAGACAGGCCAACATGAGTATGGCGTGGCGTTCGTACTGAATGGTGAGAATCCATCTGTCCTAATCCGATGCGAACATTCCTCACATCACGAGAAAAGTCTGGATTGAAACGGTCTAGCACCTTCCATGCATCACCGTCGGACGGATGCGTCAAGAATTCTTTGTTCTCACGTTTACCTTCTTTGTGCCATCTCATGTGTCTTGCAGTTCTTTTTGAGAGAAACATCCGCTTCAACTGAGGTGTCACAGGCAAGTAACGAAGCTGCTTATGTGCGACATCTATCATCACATTATCGCCATCATCATTAACAACTTCGACATACCTCGATTTACCACATTTCAAGCACATCTTCTCATTGGCATGCTCTTTCCAGAATAGCATGCCGTTGTCTGGGCACACATCGATTTTCTCATACTTCATACCGAGACCAGATATCTTGATCTTTGACTGATACATATCTGGTGGCGCTTTGTGAGGTTGTGGAAGGATTTCGCAGATCAATTTCATGAGATCATTGTAGTAGTTGATGGAAAAAAAGTACTTGGACTTAATTGCCATAAATCTGGTCAAGAAAGCAAGTACGGTCACAGCCGTGTGTTCATGCAATGGCTCTTGTGATTTCTTCAGCTCCTCGAATAACTTCTCTGCCTCATTTGTAAGAGGATCCTCCACTTCCAGAGCTTCTAGCATCTTATCCATCCTATCAACCTCTGTTATATCATCATCCTCATTCACTTCGGCTATGACTCGAGAATTATTCTCGCCATGAAAGGTCCACACTTCATAATGTGGAGTGAAACCGTTTTGACATAAGTGAACCGAAAGCTCTAATCTTCTCAAAAACTTGGTGTTCCGGCATTTTGTACATGGGCACCGCACCATATCTTCCGTTGACAACGAAAATGCTCGATCCAAAAATTGATCTAACTTGATAAACCACTCATCAGAGTGACCACCAGTTCTGCTCTTCCAGCCAGTATACATCCAACTGCGGTCTTCACCCATGTTTGGCTTTGTAGTTTAACGCAAAAGAAATTGTCGTTAATGTATTGTTGTGTTATGTCACGGCCCTACAACCTAGGCAGATTGATCCTAAACCCACCCAAGAGTGACCGAGCGGAGCGTGCTCATGACGAGACGCGTGATCCGGATTCGAACGAAATTTCGGCAGCATAACCCGGCTGTTCTCCACTGCACGCCCAAAAATGGTGCAGCAGAGAACAACAGGGTTACGCCACCGAAATCTCGTCCAAATCCGGACCCGCATCTCGTCACAAGCCACGCCCCCTTGGTCACTCTGAGGCTGTCCAAAAAGGGAGACCATCTAGCACCATAGGACCCCAAGAAAGGGGACAACCTTGAGACCCTAAAACACATTGTAGGTACCTCAAACGAGCCCACCTGCTGCAAGATTGTGTAATTCCGCCAGTTACGATATAGAGAGAAAACGACTGAGCATACGAAAACAATATGCATAAACGAGCATAGTTTGATTATCATAAAATCAATGAGTAATCAGATGAAGATAAAGGAAAACATAGGGCAAGAAAGTGATTTTTTCAATTTGGTATTCATAGGAGGAGGTAGGCTTTATAAGAAGGCAACGACCCGCTTTGGATGACAAGGGAGGCAGAGTCTACAGACTTAGGGTACATGACCAGGCTAAGTAGACTACACAGTCTGGACCGGACATCATGAGACACCTTTACACTGTCCTGCCACCATGCTAGGGGTAAAACCTATGGATGTGCTCTACGTTCCAAGTGTTGGAGAGGGGCTCTCCTTCCTCTGTGGCCAGGCGGACGCACCCGGGGCGGGGTACCTGTGTCACCCGGAAATGGCCCTCCCAGCTAGGTAGTATGTTCGATGCTTCACAAGTAAGTATGTGCCACAGTACCAGGTCGCCCACCTACAGCTCTCTACTCTACATGAACTGTTCCTTGTAACGCCGGAGCACCTGCCGGTACCATACATTTCGTGTGGCAGCATGCCATCTTGCTTCGTCGACGAAGTCGACATCTTTACGCCGGAGCTGATCTTGTGCAGCTTCATCGAATGCTCGGACTTGGAGGGAGCCCACGGTGATTTTTGGGTGAGGACGACCTCGACCCCATACACAAGGAAGAAGGGTGTTTCCCCCATGGTCTGACTGGGTGATGTCCGACTTGCCACAGTGCGCACAAAAGTTCATCAACCCACTTGGCACCATGCTTCTCCAAGTTTGCATAAGTGCGTGTCTTGAGGCCCCTAAGGATCTCATCGTTGGCCCTCTTGACTTGACTGTGCTCTTTTGGGTGAGCCACACACGCATAGCAAACTTTAACACCAAGATCTTCACAGTAATCTTGGAATGCTGCACTAGTGAACTGGGTACTGTTATTGGTGATGATCCTGTCCAAGACCCTGAACCTGCAGATGATCGACTTGATGAACTTCACTGCGGACTCCTTGTTGATGGTAACCACTGGGGCTTCTTCAGGCCATTTTGTGAACTTATGTACAGCGAGTAGAGGAACCGGAACCCTCTGATGGTCCTGAGGAATGGAACCACGATATCCATCCCCCAGACAGCGAACGGCCAGGAGGGCAGGATCAATTGTAGCGTCTGCACTGGTGTGTGAATCTGCTCGGTGTGGAACTGGCACACCTTGCACCTTTTCAACAGCTTGACGGCGTCGAGGAGTGTTGTCAGCCAGTAGAAGCCATGTTGGAAGGCCTTACTTACTAGCGTACAGGAAGCCGCGTGGTTCCAACACTCGCCTCCATGGATCTTCGCGAGCAAGTCGCAGTCCTCCTCCCGGGTTATGCACCTCAATAGGATGTCGTTGGCACCACACCGGTAGAGGTCTCCCTCTGCCAACATGTAGTGTCTAGCCACCCAAACGATCCATTAAGTATATACATGTTATTCGAGAAGGATGTTATCCTTCCGGTAGTCCCGGATCTTCTTGATCCATACATTGGGACCCTTCTGAGCTTCTGGATCTTGGGTGCCTGGTTGCACGGAGTCCTTGGTGATGCATACGATCCTTGGCGGGCACCATGGTTGCAGGGCCGCTGAGACTGCTAGCTTCGAGGTGTGTGGCTCGCCTCCTTCACTAGGCTCGACCGGCCTAGAGGTTGGTCGTACCAACTTAGTTTCAAAGACACCCACTGGGACCGGGGCCTCAGTTGATGTCGTCGTTGACAAGGCGTTGGCCACGGAGTTGTCGGAGCGTGGCACATGGCAGATGTCCAAGGCTTCGAAGTCCTTCTCCAGCTTCTTAACTTGCAGCACGTACGCTACGAGTTGGGGATCATTGCAGCATTCTTCTCTTCGGACTTGTTCTATGATTAGTTGGGAGTCTCCCTTGACCAGCATCTGGTGCACGCTGAGAGCCCGCATGTCTATAAGCATGAAGATGAGCGCTTCGTACTCCGCCATGTTGTTGGTCGCCTTAAAGTCAAGGTGCACCGCGTACTTGAACTTCTCCCCTATTGGCGAGAGGAGAATCACGCTGGCTCTGGCTACCTACTTCCGTGAAGAGCCGTCGAAGAAGAGCATCCAGTGGGGTCCGGTGAGGACCGGGGCCTGGGGCTCCGCCTTGCCAATGTCGGGATGCCCTGGGTTGCTTGGTGATGGCATCCACTCAGCAATGAAGTCCACCAATGCTTGACTCTTGACTGCATGTCGCGGCAAGAAGTCGAGCTCAAACTCTGCCAACTCCGCCACCCACATAGCAACATTGCAGGTTGCATTGGGGCTGCAGAGCGAAGTCCCGAATGGGAACAAGTTTACCACTAAAATCCTGTGTCCTGAAAGTAGTGGTGGAGCTTCCTCGACACGAGTAGCACTACATATAGCAACTTTTGTACTTCAGGGTACCTTGTTTTTTCTTCGTGCAAGACTTCACTGATGAGGTAGACTGGGTGCTTGATGGTCTGGACCCTCCCGTTGGGATCTGGTGTGTCCTCTTACATCGGCACTGGACCTAGGGGCTCCAAGGTCCCTAGGTCCAGGGCATCCTCTAGGGGCTAGGACCCAGAGGCATCTTGATCTTCAGGGCACCTTGAGGGGACCCGAGCGCCATCCGGGAGCTAGGAACCGGAGGTAACTTGGTTGTCGGGGCCCCCTGCAGAGTCCTTGCCCTGGAGCTTAGGACCAGAGGCAGATGCCTCGACCGCCTCTTGAGGCAGTTCGAGAATTGATCGCTCTACGACCAGGACCATACTTACAACCTTGGTTGTGGCATCGATGTAGAGGTTGTGAGATCTATGCCTGCTAAATACATTGGCTATGATGATAAAAGTTTTAAATTTTGCCATAACACCCATCTCATCAAGGTCTGTCTCTAGGTCCGGCTTGTTCTAGGTAGCTCCGACAAGGTCCGACTTGCTTTGGCTAGGTATGATTTCATTGTCTAGGTCCGGCTTATTTTGGTTAGGTTTGACTTGCTGTGGCTAGGTCTGACTAGTTTTGGACAACTCCGGCACTAGGTCCGACTAGCTTTGGTAAGATTCGGCGCTAGGTCCGACTAGCTTGAAATGGTTCTGCTTTTAACTTCCAATGTCTCAAAATTGCTTTACACATATGGAAAGATTGCTTAGTATTCTTTTACTAAGTTTGTGTGTGTTGGTGGTTATGGCTGATATTGTTTTGCTATGGTTTGCAACATGCTTATGTGAGGTGCTCACGTAACGTGTTGTGGTTATCGGAGCTAACGAGAGTCAAGTCGAGGACTTGTGCTTGTAAGTATTGGTTGTTTATTCATGTGCAGGTGTTTCTTGATTTCAAGACATGGCTATTGACGAGATCCATGGAACTAGTCTTAGGGAGAAGATGAGGTTCAACAACCATGTTCTGGAGGAATTGTGGTTGAGTTGATCGGGAGGTTGTGCAACATGTTTGAATCAAGAACAATGCATATGAATGTATCATGGATGTCGTTGGATGATGTTTGCACATGTGCAAGGACTGCATGGACATGGCAACATGGTTCCAAAGGCGTGATGAAGAGAAGTGGACGTAAAGAATTGTCCGAAAGGTCCAACTGGCTGAATTATGCCTCAGGCTGCGGCTGAGGTGGTTATGGTTCGTTCATGGAAAGTTTCATCTATCATCTTTAAAAATTTCATGGTCATTGGATTTGTGGTTTCTGATCTACACGAGTTTTGTTATAGTGTTACATATATGGTTTTTAGTCGGTAGAACAGATTGACCTTTGTTCAATCTTTCGATCGTAACTTGAGTTTTTCTCGACAGTTTTTTGTGTTTTTTGTTGTTGCGTCTTCGTGATTTGATTCTCCACAATCTATACTGGTTTTTTCATGATTTATCACATTTAAATTAGTCGCACACACAATTTCTTAACATATTGATTTTCTACCAAGGGGTTTTTGTTGCTTCCGCTGAAAAGGTTTAAATCTACCATTCACCCCCCTCTGGTAGCTTTTCATGTGATCTTTGATCCTAAAATTGATATCAGAGCCACGATGCTCTAATCTTTGTGATTTGCACATGTTTTTGAATAATCATCATGGAGAAATACTCTGCCAAACCTTGTGTATTCAGTTGCATTGAGTTTCAGGTTTGGAAGGCATGCATGGAGGCTTTCATCCGGGTGCAAGGCTTTGCAATATGGGAAAAGTTGTACAAGCCTTAGGACGTGCCGCCAAATGATCAAGTCACGGCTATGAACATGAGAGATGTCAACAACAACAGCAAGGCACGAAACTTGATCATACAGGATTGACTCAAAACAACTTCGATCTACATACGGCGTTTGGAAAGCTCTATGTGATTATCATTGAGGATCCAACACTATTATGGAAGTGAGACAAGACATGCTCAATAAAGAATACATGCGCTTCGAGAGGCAACCCGGTGAGTCAATCGATGACCTCTTTGCTCGCTTCAATAAAGTTCTCAGCAACTTATGTAGTGTCAATGTTAATTTTTCAGATGCTGAGAATGATAGGCAATTCTAAGTGCATTAGACATGTCAATTTGAGAGATGAAAGTCACATCTATTCGTGAATCTACTGTCGTGAGTACACTTACATTACATGTGCTATATTCTAAATTGAAACTCATGAAATTGACATAATCTCATGTAAGAACCCCAACAAGTCTCTTGCATTTCTTTATCAACATGACATGTCTTGCTCCGACCAATCTTCATGTGGTACACTTGCTTTGTTGTCCTCTCTAACCCTTGAACAGGATGAGGAGTTTCCAGAGGAGGAGCTAGCACTTCTCTGTACTAGGTTCGCAAAAGCATTCCAAAATGTGAGAACTAGAAGGAGGGAAAGCTCCGGACCTCAACCATGTTTCAAATGTGGTAAGATAGTACATTTTCATTTGGATTGTCCTAACCTTCCAGGTACTAATTCCCGAGAAGAAAAACAAACAAGGACAAGGCACTCATTTGCTAATGATAAAAAGAAGAAGAATGGTTTTATAGGTCGCCAATTGGTGAACAGTTTTATCTCCGCACTTCAGGAACTTGGCTCAAGCGACATGGACATTGCAAGTGACGAAGATGAAGATGATTTGGCAAACATGTGCTTCATGGCAAGGCAAGTCAAGATCAAGTATGGAGGAGGTAGAACACAACAACGTCAATGAAGAGGTATGTCCTACTTGTGAAGAAATGTGTGATGCTATTTCTCGTGCCACTGTATTAGTTAAAAAAGGACAAAAAGCTTAAAGACAATGCTGTTAAAATTGAGTCACTACAATCTAAAATTAATTGTTTCAAATCTTTGATTCCTAGTGATGATTATTGTTCCTCATGTGATTCAATATATCAACAATTATCTTCTCTAAGAAGTGCTGACACCTCCACACTTGATAAACTTGAGTTAGAAATTGAAAAGAATAGAGACCTTGCTGCACTTAATGATAAAAACTTGAAAGATGCTAGCTGTTCTACAATGTATTTGCATTGTTCTACCTGTAATGATCTTGATAAGAATCTACATGATGCTATGGATGAAATTTCTGTTCTGAACAATGCTTCACGTGCTCATGAAGTTAAATATTGTTCCAATTGTAAACTAAAAGGAAAAACTTCATGTGTGAATTGCCTAGAATTGTCTAAAAAACTTGATGACATGGATAGGACACTAGAGAAATTTTGTATTGGGAACAAATTTCTAAACCTGTTGTCGAATCATCTAAATCCTGCAATGATAAAACTAGTTTAGGTTTTTATTCCCATGCTCATGCTAAGGAACATCCACCTAAAATTGTAAAGTTATTAGGAAGTGGTTTGATTAAAATAGTTCCTAAACAAAAAGAACTGATTCTCAAATATGCAGGATTGCTGTCTCATTCAGCTTCTAATAAAGATGTTGCTTTCTCATCTAGACATGAACACAAAGTTAAATTTCATTGTAGCCACTTTGGTAGAGATTGTCATGTCATAGATTTTTGTTGTAGACTAGCTAAACAACAGAAGAAGGAAAGAATGCAAGCTAGATCTCATAACTCTCATGCAACATTTGCTACACATGCTAAACCAAATATTAAGAACATGCAACCTTCTATTATGAGTCAAAAACATGCAAAGTTTGATCCCAACCTACTGTTTTTCATGATACACATGTAACACCTCGTAAGTCAGTAGTTGGGTACAAAAATCCTCAAGCTTTGGATCATAAACCTGCTATTTCATCACAGCTTTCATGTGTTTTTCCTGCTACACATCATGTGACTCAGTACCGGATTCTTAAATGCCTTTTGACTAACCCCAGTATTGAGTCATCGATGTATTGTGCTCCTATGTAGGCTACACGCTTGAGGAAGGAGAACATTTGGATTGTGGATTCAGGTTGTTCACGCCACAATACCGGTAACAAAGAATGGTTCTCCTCCCTCTCTTTTGTTTCATGTGTAGAGAATGTTACTTTTGCCAATATGTCATCAACTCCTATAATTGCTAAGAGTTCGGTTAGAGTAAGTGATCAGTACACTTTGAAGGATGTGGCACTTGTCAAAAGTTTGAAATACAACTTGCTTTCTGTTTCACAATTGCTAGTTGAAAATCTGGAAATTATTTTCAATAAAAATTATTGCAAAGTTGTAGGTTCAAACAGTGAGCTTATTTTTAACATATCTCGGTTTGGAAGAGTTTTTAAAGCTTATTTTGATATGTCTTCTTGTAAGTATAGGTGTCTAGTTGC
Organism: Tuctoria greenei; assembly: GCA_036927565.1. Taxonomy (NCBI): domain Eukaryota; kingdom Viridiplantae; phylum Streptophyta; class Magnoliopsida; order Poales; family Poaceae; genus Tuctoria; species Tuctoria greenei. The sequence continues at coordinate 249,292,738 of JAYESD010000002.1, read as the reverse complement.
TAATGATTCCAAGGACTTATATTTTTGGTATCGTAGACTTGGTCACGTAGGCTTTGATCATCTCACGCGTGTTAGTGCTCTTGATCCATACGTTGGCTGCCTAAGCTGAAAGGGGGCAAAGAAATTGTGTGCTCTTCTTGTAGACATGCTAAGATTGTTGCAGGTTCACATGCTCCTCTCACAATAACCATGACAACTGAAACGGGTCTACTTTTGCACCTTGACACCATAGGACCTTCACGTGTTCAATCATTCGAAGGTAAATGGTACGTTCTTGTGATTGTTGATGACTATTCTAGATACTCTTGGGTTTATTTTATGGCATCTAAGAATGAAGCTTTTAATCACTTTAGAACTTTATTTCTCAGATTATCAATTGATCACCCATGATCTTGAAGAGCAATTAGAAGTGATAATGGAATCGAATTTAAAAATCAATCTTTTAATCACCATTGTGCTGAAAATGGAATAGATCATCAATTATCTTCACCATATGTAGTGGTAAGTTTGCTTAGTATTCTTTTACTATTTTTTTGGTGTGTTTTAGTGGTTATTGCTGTTATCAATTTGCTATGGTTTGCAACATGCTTATGCGAGGTGCTCACGTAAGGTGTTGTGGTTTCTGAACTAACGAGAGTCAAGTCATGGACTTGTGCTCAGAATTATTGGTTTTTTATTAATGTGCAGGTGTTGCTTGAGTTCAAGATATGGCTGGTGACAGGATCCATTGAACTAGTTTTAGCTAGAAGATGTGGTTCAACAACCAAGTTCGGGAGGAATTGTGGTTGTGTTGATCGAGAGGTCACTCAACATGTATGAATCGAGAACCATGCATATGAAGGTATCGTGGACATCTTTAGAAGATGTTTGCACGTGTGAAAGTATTGCATGGTCGTGGCTACATGGCTGCGAGGCGTGATGAAGAGATGTCAAATTGATCGGAAAAGGTCCAACCGACTAGGTTATGGACTCAAACTGCAGCTGAGTCGTGTTTGACTTAAATATGGAAAGTTTTAAGTTGGTTATGATAGCATTTCATTTGGGTCACGAATTTGAGTTGTTTTAGGAATGTGGGATACGTTCCTAAGGTATTTGGAAGTCTTAAGATTGCTTCTATCTGTGTATAGAAGAGTCTTGAGCAGTTATTGAAAGGTTCGATTCGTGAATTGAGTAGGATTAGAGTCCTAGATTGGTTTGGTTGGCCTCCGGGCTGGTTATAAAAGCAAGGGAGGCCCGAGCTCGTGGTGCACGACTTTGGGGCTGTTTCTCTTGTGTTTTAATCAATAAAATTCGTATTTTGAAGAAACTTTTGTGCCTTGTTTGTCTGACTTGTTTTCTTCAAGTCTTTCTCGTCGAGTTTCTGCACAATACTACCTTTCTTTGGTGGTTTTATCATAACTCGAGTTTTACAGATCCATTGACGTGATTCTTTTTGGGTTGTATTTACACTTTGATTTTATATCATCTCTGAAAATTTCATGGTCATTGGATTTGCGGTTTCTGATCTACACGAGTTTCTTTGCAGTGTTTCAGAACTGTTTTTCTCGGGTAGGACAGATTGACCTTTGTTCTATCTTTCGATCGTAACTTGAGTTTCTCTCGATGGATTAATGTGATTCTTGTTGTGACGTCTTCACGACTTGATTCTCTACAATATGTACTAGTTTTGTCACAGTTGAACACATTTAGATTAGTCGCACACACGGTTTCTTTAATAGATCGGTTTTTGTTGAGGGATGATTCGTTGCTTCCCCTGAAAAGTTTTAATCTAACATTCACCCCCTATGGTAGATTTACACGTGCTCTTCGATCCTACAATTGGTATCAGAGTGACGATGCTCTAATCGTTGTGATTCACACGTATTTTTGACTAATCCTCATGGAAAAATACTCGACAAAACCTTATGTGTTTGTTAGTATTGATTTTTAGGTTTGGAAGGCACGCATGGAAGCTTTTTTCCAGGCGCAAGGCTTCGTGATATGGGAAAAAGTGTACAAGCCTTACGATGTGCTGCCGAACGATCAAGTCACAGCTACAAACTTAAGAGATGTCGACAACAAAAACAAAGCCCGGAACTTGATCATACAGGGACTAATTCAAAGCGACTTCGACCGTGTTGCACACCTTCGATCGGCGCACGATGTCTGGGGAGCACTCTATGACTAACATGAAGGATCCAACACAATCAAGGAGGTAAGACAAGATATGTTCAAAAAGGAATACATGCGTTTTAAGATGCAACCCCGTGAGTCTATCGACGATCTCTTTGCTCGCTTTAACAAAATTCTCAGCAACTTGCGTAGTGTCAACATTAACTTTTTAGATGCTGAGAATGCTAGGCAATTACTAAGTGCATTAGACATGTCAATCTGGGAGACGAAAGTTACATCCATTAGTGAATCTACTATCATGAGTACACTTACTTTAGATATGCTATATTCCAAGTTAAAAACTCATGAAATTGACATAATATCACATAAGAACCCAACAAGACTATTGCTTTTGTTTCTCAACATGACATGCCTAGCTCCGATCAATCTTTATCTTGTGGTACACTTGCTTCGTTGTCATCTCTAACCCTTGAACAGATTGAGGTGTTTCCAGAGGAGGGGCTAGCACTTCTCTCTACTAGGTTTTCAAAAGCATTGCAAAATGTGAGAACTAGAAGAAGAGGATGCTCCGGACCTCAACGATGCTTCGAATGTGGTAAGATAGGACACTTTTGTACAGATTGTCCTAAGATTTTAGGTCCTACTTCCCGAGAAGAGAAACAATCAAGGATGAAGCACTAATCAACGAACGATAAGAAGAAGAAGAAGAAGAAGGGCTTTACAGGTCGCCAACTGGTGAACAGTTTTATCTTCGCACTCCAGGAACTTGGCTCAAGCGACGTGGACATTGGAAGTGACGAAGATGAAGATTATTTGGCAAACTTGTGCTTCATGGCGGGCAAGTCAAGATCAAGTATGGAGGAGGCAGAACACAACAACGACAATGAAGAGGTATGTCCTACTTGCGAAGAAATGTGTGATGATATTTCTCGTGCCACTATTATTGTTAAGAAAAATGACAAAAAGCTTAGGGACAATGCTGTTAAAATTGAGTCACTAGAATCTGAAATTAATCGTTTGTAATCCTTGATTCCTAGTGATAATTCTTGTCCCTCTTGTGACTTAATATATGAATAATTGTCCTCCCTAAGAAGTTCACATACCTACACACTTGATAATATTGAACTTGAAATTGAAAAGAAAAAAAAATCTTGCTGCACTTAATATTGGAACTTAAAAGATGCTTCTTGTTCTACAATTGATTTGCATTGTTCTAGTTGTGATGATCTTGATAAGAAGCTGCAAGATGCTATGAATAAGATTTCCGTTTTGAACAATGCTTTACGACCCCATGAAGTTAAATATTGTTCTAATTGCAAATTAAAAGGAAAAATTTAATGTGAAAACTTCCTAGAATTGTCTAAGAAACTTGATGACATGAATAGGACACAAGAGCAGTTTTGTATTGGGAACAAGAATCTGAACTTGCTACTGAATTCATCCAAATCTTGCAATGATAAAACCCTTTTAGGTTTTGATTCTCATGCTCATGCTAAAGCACATCCACCTAAAATTGTAAAGTCATTAGGAAGTGGTTTGATTAAAACAGTTCCTAAACCAAAAGAGGTGGTTTTTAAATCTGCAGGATTGTTTTCATATCCGGGTTCAAATAAACATACTGCATGCTCATCTAGACATGAACACAAAGTAAAATTTCATTGTACCTATTGTGGTAGAGATGGTTATGTCATAGATTTTCGTTATAGACTAGCTAAATAACATAAAAAGGAGAGAATGCAAGCTAGATCTTATATCTCTCATGCAAAATTTGCTGCACATGCTAAACCGAATGTCAGGAACACGCAACCTGCTGTTATGATTCAAAAGCATTCAAAGTTTACTTCCACAGCTTCATTTTCTGCCTCTTGACCTTCTGTTGTTACCTCCGGATCTTATGTTTTTGCCTCCGGAGCTACTGGTTTTTGTGTTACACATGTAACACCTTATAGGTTAGTAGTTAAGAACAAAAAATCTCAAACTTCGACTCATAAACCTGCTATTTTATCTCAGCTTTCGAGTGTTTTTCTTTCTGCACATCATGTGACTAAATACTGGATTCCTAAATGCCTTTTGACTAACCCCAGTATTGAGTCATCAACGTATTGTTCTTCTATGTAGGTTACACGCTTGAGGATGGAGAACATTTGGATTGCCGATTCAGGTTGCTCACGTCACATGACCAGTAACAAAGAATGGTTCTCGTCCCTCTCTTTTGTATCACATGTAAAGAATGTTACTTTTGCCGATAATTCTTCAACTCCTATAATAGCTAAGGGTTTGGTTAGAGTAAATGATAACTACACTTTGAAGGATGTTGCACTTGTCAAAATTTTGAAATAAAACTTGGTTTCTGTTTCACAACTGCTAGATGAAAATCTGGAAATTATTTTCACTAAAAATTGCTGCAAAGTTGTAAATTCAAATTGTGAGCTTATTTTTAACATGTCTCGGTTTTGAAGAGTTTTTAAGGCTGATTTTATTATGTCTTCCTCTAAGCATAGGTGTCTAGTTGCTAATGATATAAATAACTTATAATTTTGGCATTGTAGACTTGGTCACGTAGGCTTTGATCATCTAACGCGTGTTAGTGCTCTTGATCGCATACGTGGGCTGCCTAAGTTTAAAGGGGACAAAGAAATTGTGTGCTCTTCTTGTAGTCATGCTAAGATGATTGCAAGTTGACATACTCCTCTCACAATTATCATGACAACTGAACTGGGTGAACTTTTGCACCTTGACACCGTACGACCTTCACGTGTTCAATCCTTTGGAGGTAAATGGTATGTTCTTCTTTTGTTAAAGATTATTCTAGATACTATTGGGTTTACTTTATGGAATCTAAGAATGAAGCTTTTAGTCACTTTAGAACATTATTTCTTAGATTATCAATTGATCACCCAAGATCTTTAAAAGCAATTAGAAGTGATAACGAAACCGAATTTAAAAATCAATCTGTTGATCACTTCTGTCCTAAAAATGGAATAGATCATCAATTTTCTTCACCATATGTACCTCAACAAAACAATTTTGTAGAAAGAAAGAACAAAACCTTAGTTGAGATGGCAAGGACTATTCTTGATGAATATCAAACTCATAGGAAATTTTGGGCTGATGGTATTGCAACCATTTGTTATGTCTCAAATCATGTTTTCTTGTGCACTAAGCTAAGTAAAACACCATATGAGCTCCAGTTTGGACATAGGCCTAGTGTTACACACTTTTGGGTCTTTAGTTGCAAATTCTTTGATAAGAAACATGGTAATCTTGATAAATTTTAACCTAGATCTATTGATGGCATGTTTCTTGGATATCCATCTCATACTAGAGGCTACCGTGTGCTTTTACTTGACACTAACAAAATTGTGGAGACTTGTGAGGTGTCTTTTGATGAAGCTAGCCCAGGTACTAGCTCAAACACTGCAGGTTCGGATCCATATCCTCAGAGAGAGGGTATTTTCGAAGAAATAGAAGAGTCGGTGATATTGCCTGATAGTTCCAAAGTTGACATGTGTCCAGCTCCGAACTTTGAACAAGCTCCGACTACCATCTCTGCTGGTCCTGGTCGTCCACAAGACACAAGCTCATCAATCTGTGATGAACCTGATAAAGAAGAAGCTTGTGAGACATCTGTTGCCCTAAAGATTTACAAGAATCATCCCTCGCAACAGATAATTGGAAGCTTGCATGAACGAGTTACAAGATCTAGGTTTTCTGACCCCAATTCTCATGCTCATTCTACTTTTGTTGCTTCTTTTGAACCCAAAAATATATCACACACACTCACTAATGAATCTTGGATTTTTGCCATGCAAAAAAGAGTTAGAAAATTTTGAAAGAAATAATGTTTGGAAACTTGTACCTCCAACTAATGATCACACTTTAATTGGAACTAAATGGGTGTTTAAAAATAAACAAAGTGGGTATGGGGTTGTGAATAGAAATAAGGCTAGATTGGTTGCTCAAGGTTCCACACAAATTGAAGGTCTAGATTTTGATGAAACTTTTGCTCCTGTTGCTAGATTAGAAGCCATAAGAATTTTGTTAGCTTTTGCTGCATCTAAAGGTTTCAAGTTATATCAAATGGATGTAAAAAGTGCTTTTCTCAATGGCTACATATATGAGGAGGTTTATGTTAAGCAACCACCTTGTTTTGAAAATCCAGATTTTCCTAATCATGTTTTCAAACTGACTAAAGCCATGTATGGTCTAAAACAAGCTCTTAGAGTATGGTATGATAAGTTAAAAACATTCTTACTTGAAAAGGGGTTTACCATGGGCAAGGTTGATAAAACTCTTTTTGTGCTTAAGCATGGCAATGACTCATTATTCGTTCAAGTGTATGTGGATGATATTATCTTTGGTTGTTTCTCTCATGATCTTATGTCCATGTTTTCAGCAATGATGAGTTCAGAAATTGAAATGAGTATGATGGGTGAACTCACTTACTTTTTGGGGCTGCAAATCAAGCAAACCAAGGAAGGTACCTTTGTGCATCAAACGAAGAATACAAGGGACCTTCTCAAGATCTTTAACATGAACAAAAGCAAGCCTCTTCGGACACCAATGGGAACAACATCAGCACTTGAACTTGATGAAGATGTTGAACCAGTGGATCAAAAAGAATATAGAAGTATGATCAGATCACCTTTTTACCTCACAACATCAAGACCGGACATACAATTCAGCGTATGTCTTCGTGCACATTTCAAGCTTCCCCACATGCTTCACATCGTGAAGCCATCAAAATGATTTTCAGGTACTTACATGGAACTCAAGAATTTAGCATTTTTCTTCCTTCTTCATCAACTGTTACTTCGAAAGCTTTTTCGGATGCTGATTTTGGGCATTGTAGGGTTGATAGGAAATGTACTTCCGATTCCTGTCATTTTCTTGGTAATTCACTTGTTGCTTGGTCCTCTAGAAAACTGAACTCAGTTGTACAATCCACAACCAAATCTGAATATGTAGCTGCTGCTAGTGCTTGCTCGCAAATTCTTTGGATTGTTCAAACACTTAAGGACTATGGGGTTGATCTAGATAGTGTTCCACTGTTTTGTGATAACACTAGTGCCATTTTCATTGCTAAAATGCCCATGCAACATTCTAGAACTAACCACATTGATATTAGGTATCACTTTCTCCGTGATAATATTGAAAAAGGAAACATTGTGCTTCACCATGTAGATAGCGAACAACAATTGGCTGAAATTTTTGCAAAACCTTTGGATTTCACTCGTTTTTGTTATATTAGTAGTGAAATAGGGGTTATGCATCCTCATGGCTTAAGTTGAGGGGGAGTTTTGAAACTTGGGAAGTCTATGTGTGAGTCTGAACTTAAAATAATATGAGCATAGTAGTTCATACATATATGACTTTGTGATTCCTTTCATGCTAAAAGTTCTTACTGCATTACTCGTGTTATACATTTTGTAGTTTTTTCCATTACTAGTAAATGGAATAATTACTTAGACTAAAGCTGGCCATGATCGAACTTTCTTGCCGTTTTGAACTTGTTGCATGATCACAAGTGCTTTTCATCATAATGAATTAATAAAGTAATCAACTCACATGTTGAGTTTTATGAACAAATATAAATTGAGAAAAGATCAAGAGAATATGCATCGCACTTCTTCTTTTGAGATGGCTTATCATTGCACTTAGATATGAACTTGGAAGAAGTTGTGTATGACTAAAACCATGTCCTTAAGCTTCTGATTGTCAAATGACATAGGCTTGGTTTGGTTGGTTAGAATAAGGCAGATGCACATATAATCTCTTGCAAAAATCATATGATTTAAATTTGAGGGAAAAAGGAAACAACTTCCATTTGAGAGTTTCTTGTGCTATACCCTTGATTAGAAGGAATGAACACAATTGTTTGAACTATCGTAGATGGTGGTAAGGTTTTTCACAATCCATTCCTAAGAATGATTGTTCCCAAACCATGGCTATAATGCGAGGGTGAAGTTCATAGCTGGTAAAACATATGGGTTCCACTGAAGGCAGCAGCTCACAGAACTTGCCCTTTGGGGCAGAATAAGAAAGAATGGTGGGTTGCTCCATATATGTGGTGGCAGTAATAAAAGGAAAGACAAGATAATAAGATATATACGAGGGTTATCAAGGTTCAAAGATTAACAGCAATCATTCCCTGGCAACGACGCTAGAAATGCTTGTTGACGTTTCTTACATCACAGATAAAAATCCACAAGCGCACAAAAGCTGTCGTGTAGCACTTCCCGTTAAGAGTATTTCCAAGGGTATTGAATCCAAAGAATGTGCTTCCTAATCTTACAAACAAATTCACCAAAGGACACAAAGTTGTTTGGTATGCAAGGAAGACTGGAATTCAAATTATTGATTCTAATTCAAAGGAATTTTGCGGTAGCTGCTTGGTTTGGTCACGGGTTTACCCCTAGCAACACTAGGACGACTCCCACCAAGAGTCTATGGCATAGACGAACATGGAGGATTACTAAGGAAAGATAGGGCGGTCACCATCTACTGCTACCTATTCAATATGTCGGTCTAGGAGATATTCACTGGTGATTTCTAACCTAAGCACCACACTTACGTTCTAAATCACAACTCTTGTTGTTTCGAACACAAAGCTACAACTAGAGCCTCCAATAAATTAAAGCAATGAACCCACAAGTACTACTTGTGCAAAATACTAAGAATTTTGAATCAAACATGAAATGAATTCACAAAAGTTGACTTTATTTGAGAACCACCTTTGTAGGGGTACAAGTGTAGAAGAGTGACTTGACAAGCCCAAGCCTCTGTCTCCTAGACTCTCACCACACTCTCCTTCTACTTGGCAGCCTCTAGGACTACTCTAAACCTTAGGAGTGATATTCTATTCTCATCTTATGGGGTGTGTGTGTATGTGTGTGTGTGTGAAGTAAGGTGCGGGGTGCTATATATAGGTGGAGAAGGGTTGGTTCCTGCCACTAAATACACGCGAATCAGTCACCACTGACTTCTTCAAGTCGGGGGGAGCCAACACATGGAAGCTGGCCGGGTTTGGCACAAGGAAGAGGTCGGCCGAACCACCAGGTCGGGCAACCTGATCCTGGCTCCAAACGGCTTGTGCTTTCTCCAGGTGGCTTACAGATGGGACCCATTTACTGATCTAGGGTGTACACTGTTGGATGGCCTCGAATACTTCTGTTTGTGGGCCATTTGATCCATATGGTGCCACATGACGTCGCCTGATTCGTCGAGATCAATTTTATGGATTACTCCCTACATGTTTCGGTATTTTTGATCTAAATTCACCCGCATACAAATAGCCACCAACACTTGTGGAATTGGTTAGTTTTTAACCTTACCACTACGTTGCGTTTCTCTTTTGTGCACATTATAAGGTGAATTGATGGTCTAAATATGGCACTTAAGGACCGTCAACACCTACCTAGACCAACCTATTCCCTACACTGGATGATTTCTATGCTTCCACCTAGCCTTCCATTGGGAAAATATAAATGACACCCTTGGAATACTCTTTTAAGGGGAAATTCTACATCGATAGTTTCCGTACACTTGCAAATATTTATATGTGACATAAGAAATGTCAACAACCATTTCTGGTGCCGTTGTCAAGGAAGGCAGCTGAAGTATTGCATAATTGAGTAAATAGGGTAGGACCCTAGGTAAGTTTTAATAGGATAACCCTTCTTGTTTTTGCATTTTATGTGAAAACAGGGTAGTGTATGTTTGGTTTTTGCTTGCCGGAAAACTTGGTTGAAGATCCCAAATCCCTTTTGAGAGACCAGCCTCGTGTCGTTACTCCTTAGAAGCTTCGTGCGGAAAAGCAAGGCAGCGCTACTGCACCAACAACCAAAATACCAATGGCCCAGAAGACCCTTCATGAGTTTTCGGCTCCATCTGCTAACAATGTGCCTGTTGGGCCCACTGTTAACACTGGGGATGTGTACTTTGAAATCAAGACTAGCCTGATCACTATGGTGCAAGCCAATCCCTTTTGTGTGAAGTCTAACAAGGATGCAAGTGCTCAGCTGCAACAATTCCTTGAGATTTGCAACACTTTTAAGATGAAGGACGTATTGCTTGATGTCGTCCATCTTAGGTTGTTTCCATTCTCTCTTCTTGGGAGAGCGAAGCAGTGGTTCTATGCGAATCGAAGTGTTGTAGACACTTGGGAGAAGTATTCTACACATTTATTTTTATTGGGCAAGACCAAAGCCCTGCATGGAATAATGTCCAGCTTCCAGCAAGATGCTAAGAAGTCTATTCCCGAGGCTTGGGAAAGGCTTTAGGAATACATCCTAGCCTTTCCCCACCATGGGTTGGATGACTGCCTGATTATTCAAAACTTCTACAACAGGCTAATCCCTTCTGCCCGTGACCATGTGGATGCTGCTGTTGTAGGTGCCTTCTTCTCATTGACAGTGTCCAAAGCTGAAGACTTAATTGAGAAAATGGTGTAAAACATGGGTTGGAGTGACGAGCATCTCCATACCTGTCAGCGAGGCATGCACACCATGAAGGAGGTCGACATGATCGCTGCCCAATTGGACCTCCTCATGAATTAGATAGATGGACACGGGGACGTGAGTGGCAATGCCTATGCCCTAGAGTCTCACATTACTTGTGAAGTCTGTGGCAACACGGGCCGTTTGGGTAATGACTGCCTAGAGACCCTTGAGGATGCCCTATATGTAGCCAACAATGGGAACAACAATGGCTATCGTCCAGGAGGTCAAGGGTGGGGCCAACCATGCCCTTTCTTTCAAGGAGGGTACAACAACAATGGCAACAATATAAATCAACCCAACTTGAGAGAGCTTGCCATTAGCCAACTGAAGATCAATGATGACCTATCAAAGAAGTTGTCGGCAAATGAAAAGACCCTAGAGAATATCAATGCCAAGATTGAAGGACTATCCTCGGCCATTAAGAATCAACTAAGCTTCAACAAGATGCTGGAAACTTAGTTGGCTCAACTGGCAGTTGTTGTTCCACCAGTGGAGAATGGCAAGATGCCAGGACAACTCTAACCTCCCGTGAAAAATGTCAACATGATTTCTCTACGGGAAGTCAACTAGTTGAAGGACCATGGATATACCTTCATATCTTGGTCGATTGGGGCTCACTACTTTGAAAAGGCACTTTGTGATATTGGAGCAAGTGTATGTGTGATTCCCAAGGTGGTCTTCGACCAATTGAACTTCACAGAGCTCACTCCACACCAATGCAGCTCCAACTGGCTGATTCTTCAGTCCGTTATTCGGCGGGTATTGCTGAAGACGTTCTGGTGAAAATCCGGAATTGCTTCATACCCATGGATTTTGTGGTGTTCCACATGGATGTCGAGAAGGATACGCCGCTCATTCTTGAGTGCTCATTCCTTAGCACCGTGATAGCTCGCATAGATGTGAGATCTGGATAAATCCACTTCCATATCAATGGCAAGGAGGAGAACATTAACTTTTGACCAAAGCCAGCAATGCTCCATGATCTGTATCAAGTATGGAACAAATGTTAAATACATTCAAGAGGTCGAAGTCACACCTCCAGAGGTAGACCCGCTCATTGCATCCATGAGGGAATTAATCTATGCAAAAACCCGTCTCATCGTCCACGCCGACACCCCAAGAAGACGGAGAAGTTCGGGCCTCCCAAAAGACCCAAGTCCACCAAGCCGCCAAAGAAGGAATGGCGGAAGAAGCAAGAAAAGACATCCGAGCCCATCCCAACGGGCCCGAGTGTCAATATATGAAGAAGGAGGAATGTCCATCTCATCGGACGATGGTGAGACCTAGCCAATAGGTTAAATTGGTAATTAGCTTTTCTTTGATTTTTATTTTCTCTTCATTTGTTTATCCCCACTTAGTTTGGTTTTCCCCACTTCATATTTGAGTTTTCTTAGAAAGTTTAGAGTTTTATATTCTCAACTATTTTTTATTTTTCACAAAAAGAAAATTGATAGGTTTTGAAAAAGGGTTTTATTCGAAAAAACATTTTTTTGAGCTGCAAATGTGGCATTTTACCAACGTGCTAATTTTATAGCCGCTGGGGGGTCACCTGCCAAAAGGGTGAATAGGGGGACCCACATTTCAATGCAGCCGACCCACCCCCCCCCCCCCCCCCCCCCCCCACAGTCCAGCCGTCATGGGGAAAGAGCCAATTTGGCTCTCTCTCCTCCAACGACTACATTTGATTCCCTTGTGACCGTTGGTGAGTGTACACTATAAATGGTGGCCTTGAGGAGCACTCCTTTTTGCACTTCACCTCAGTTCACACCTCCCCAGTCACTCTTTGCTCACACTGTTTTTCCTGCTCTTCATTAAGGTACTCTTGCTCAAATGTGACACAAAAAGATTTGCTTTTGTTTGCATTTGCAATTTGCTCTCAATTTCTTAAAGGGAAAATTCGTCAGGGGTTTTGTTTTCACTAACATCACTTATTTTCGAGTGTTTGTCTTGTTGTGGCCATGAAAGAAATAAGGAGGTTTTTTGGGAAAAGGAAGGAGGCTGCAAGCTCAAGCCATGGTGGAGAATCAAGTGCACATCCCTCATTTGTTGCTACGCCAAATCCATGGAGGAGGACTGTATGTGAGGACACTCCCATAGGCGAGAGGAGCAACCCACGACAACTTCTCCACGACGACGACCTCAACATATGAAGTGAAGTTGAAGATCAAGCATGCAAGCTCCTCCAAGATTGTGAGTTTTCTCATACGAAAGCTTATGATCCGGATTTCATCTCCAAAATAGGTATGGATTTCAAATTCTTCTCCATTTTGCGTGCACTAGGATGGGAAAATTTTGCTCACATAGAGGAGAGAGGTTCATGCCATCTTTCCATGCAATTCCTTTGCACTCTCAAAATGAATACAACATCCTATTGAAAGAATTAAGTCAAATATTAGGATTCAATAAATGTTGTTGGCTAGATTTAGACACTTTGCCTAAGTTTGACAAACAAAGTTTTTGAATGAATTGACTAGTGAGGTCAGATGTAGTGCTCCTAGGAATAGCCACTTGCACAATCCTAGTTTTCGCTTCATGCATAGATGGGTTGCTATGACTATGTTCCCTAGAGGAGATGTTAGAGTCGTTCGTGATGGTGAGCTGAAATTTTATTTGCCATGGTTAAAAAGATAAAAGTTGCTCCACTTGTTGCCAGTATGACACAATGGTTACATTACATTTCAAGGACAGGGCCAATTGAATGCACTTCATTGATCATCCATATTGCTACTAGGGTAGGAGCACTAGAATATACTTCATTTGAATATATTGAAACCAAACAAGAATTAATTAATAAAGATTATGTAGTCCAAGGACATACCTTTATGCATGACCATGATATCTCTTTAATGTTTTATTATGCCGGCTTTGTCAATGATATTCGGTTACCTAACCCGGATTTTCATTTGTACAAATGCCGTAGGCTAACCATTGATCTTATTTTCATCGAGGAAGCTCAAAGAAATAATGTCTCTCGCGGGATAACTAGAAGCCGTGCAAGGATAGCGGCCATGCCTCCAACAACCTCCACGATCCATGAGTACGAAGAGGAAGAGGACCCAACGGGCGATGCACCCGAATGGACTCAACCTCCATTGTATGAGACCGAAGGTACATCTTGTCATGGATGGTCAGGTACCGCATGGGAGCCACCCCTATCCACTTCAAGCTCAATCAGCTTGCCTCCAACGCTCATGAGAAGATGTCGTTCCTTTTCAGCTAGAAGTCATCATTACTATAGCCAAAGAATGATGGATCTCACTAGACGTATGGAATATCTTGAAGTGAGGACGAGAGACATCTATAACACTCTCCAAGAGCATGTCCAACATACTCAACATTGGCAACAACACATGGACGCTCAATTCACCAACTTCAACACCACGCTACAACAACAACAAGCCGATCTTGCAGCATACTTCCGTCATCAAGGGTTCAACACCCATCACGGAGGTAATTGAAGAACAAGCTTGGGGGAGGACCCCCACTTGGTAAATTGTATCAAACCCCTTGCATGTTTATTTTCCATTCATCCACCATTCACCTTGCATATAAAAAAATAGAGTAGAGTTGCTTTCAAATAAAATAAAAGATGTGCGGTAGGAATGATTTAGAATTCACAAAGATGAAATGATGAATAGTTTCTCTATTTTAATTTTCCTAAGTCCCTAGTTTACAACTCACTACTCTAAAAAATATTGCTTTCATTGGCTAAAATTACTTTTGCCTTTATTTAGAAATTGCATGTAGCAAAATCTTAATCCAATTCTAAGTTGTTGTGAGATATGATATAGTGATAGGGCTGCTGTTCCTAGTTTGAAAGTGAAACTTAGATTTCCGGAGAATTCTAAAAATATTTAAGTTACTCTCATTTGATTGGAAATACCTACCAAAGCCATATGACATTTTTACATTGATATACCTTATGCATATACTATTTGTCTTCACATTGAGCCTAGTCAAACTAGTATAGACCTATGTGAGAATTTATTCATTTCTTTTTGAATTCAAGACTTCACTTGCACATGCTATACTTCTACACTGGAAGTAAGCAAATTCCATCATACCATCATTTGACAATAAAAAGAGAAACTTCATACCCTTCATGCTTAGTACTTTCTCAATGTTTATTGCAGAAAAAGGGAGTAGAAGACATGGATACAAGAAAAAGGAAAAGAAAATGCATTCTTACATCAAAATCATGAGAAAAAAGGAGAGAGAAAATAGCCATGTTTCATCCCTGCAAAATAAGAGAGTCCAAACAAATAGGAGTCATCTCAACATCCACATCCACTTACATTCCATCACACATGCACAAGTCTTGAATCAAATAGTTTTGAATTGATTTCTCCTAAGGCTTACTCTTTTGACTTAGAAATATCATGTGTCGCAAATATGCCTACTATATTCCCTACCAAGCTTCACAAAAAAGCTTTATTTAGTGGTAGGATGAGTATAGGCAAATTGCCTTGGTGAGGAAATATTTTCATTACACACAAAGGAGTGATTGAGAGAATCAATTTGAGGTATTTAAAATCTAAAATTGAATCTTTGCGGAAGTTGAGTGGAACTTGATCTCTAGGGTATGCTTGCTCCATTCGCTGTTCTATCTTTCAACCACCTATGAATAGGAGAAGGCACAAGCCCCATAAGGACTTAAGATGGGTAAAGTATCATGTCAATTTTTGCAATACTAGGTAGAATATTTTGTTGTGCACGTGGTACATTTGAAATATAGAATATTGTAGCAACTCCTGATCATCAACCTAAAGTCTTGTCTTTGCTCGGGACGAGCAAAGGATATGCTTGCTAGAGTTTGTTGACGGCTGTTATATACCAAGTTCATCTGTCAATATAACTCAATTATGTTATGGAAATACTATTTCCTCCCACATCACCTTTCTATTTAACCTATTTTCACTTGTCCTTGTAGAAATAGTGCATGCAGGCATGTTATGCAGGAAATGAGGTAAAAGAGGGGGAGCAATCCTATAAAATATCATCCCAGCTAATCAAGCGCCGACATGTGGCATCACATGGATCAAATGGCCCATAAACAGAAGTATCCGAGGCCATCCAATGGTGTATCACCCATATAAGTCAATGGAACCCACATGGAATTCACCTAGAGGAAGCACAGTGGAATTGGTCCAACTTTCTGTTCGGCCGACTAGGGGGTTTAGCCGACGCCGTCCTGGCGCAAAACTCGATCAGCTTCCACTTGTCAACTCCCTGTGGTGTCCTGATCATGATGAAGACTAATTCACGCGCTTTTGGTGGCAGAAACTGACCCTTCTCCAGCAATAAATAGGAACCCCTACCCTCACTTCACACACACACCACTTGAGTATTCATTCTATTGTATCCACTGTTCTCCATAGGTTTAGAGGAGTTCATACTGTAGAGAGGAGAGCCTCTAGTCCATAGTCCAAGTAGGAAAGGAGTAGAAGGAGTCTCTTCCCAATTCCAAATTTGTAAAGGTATGACTCTCATACTCATATTTGTATTTGTGACATTGTTCTTAATAAAGATGTTATGTTTAGTATTCTTTTATTCATATACTTGGATGAAACGTTTCTTGTTTGATTGTGGATTCTATGTATGTGGTAGGAGTAGTATTTATGATTATACTATACCACTCTCACTATATCATCATAAACACTACAAACTTCAACTATAGTATAAATAGTTATGATATGATCATGTTAACATGAATGACTTATGATGTGTTTCAACATTGGTTAAACGATGTTTAGGTCAGTCATCACCTTACGATGGCTTGTGCTGCTGCCCTTAAGGTATTTACTTAATATACTAGCATGGTGCTAGGATAGTTAAGTAGCATTGGATGTCTATTAGACCCACGGGTTGAAGAGGTAGGCAGTAGGTGGTGACAACCCTATCTATCTTGGTAATCCTCCATGTTCGGCTATGCCACAGGCTCTTTGCGAGAGTCATAGTATTGCTAGGGGTAAACCCGAGCTCGATGTGTTGAACAACTTAGCATGAGAATTCACCATTTATATGATCATTAGTATCCGTCGAAGTTTGCCAAAAACAATTCCCACCAGTACCACTAAGAAGTAGTCCGCGGGGGTTCGTATTTAGGCAGGGAGAAAAATAAAGATCCAGGAGCGAGGTGACACAAGGAGTTTTCCCCTACTCCAAGGGATGTTTATGTGTTGGTTCGCTTTGAGCGAGTATGCTAGTGAGCTAGTCTGAAAGACCTAAGTCCTGGATGGCCTGTTTTCTACCGTGCAGCACAGTCCTTTTATATGCCAAGGACTGGCTGTTACAGTTGTTGCCATGGCCCGACAGGTGGCCCCGACTGTAATAACCACCCTATAACGACACTGTGTTAAGGGAGGTTAATAGCGTGATAACGTGCCTTAATAGCAGCATTATCGGTCTTGATAGTCGTCTAATTGTACGTCATTAATATGGCATTAATACATGTTAACTAGGTCTTGTAACAGCAAATTGATATCCCTTGAATGTCTGCACTGTTGGAGATCCCGGTGTCTTCCCAATTTAGACATGGATCCGGACGTGTGACACATGGAAGCTCTGGAGCTTCCCTCTGCAGGGAGGTAGGTCTAGAGCTACTGGACACATGGCAGCACTGGAGCCATCCTAAGCAGGGAGGCAGGTCCGGTACTTTGAGACACATGGCAGCACTAGAGCCACCCTAAGGAGGGAGGCAGATCCGATACTGTGGGACACATGGCATTGCTGGAGCTTCCCTAAAGTGTGAGGTAGGTCCGGCACTGTGATACATGTATTGCCTCCGGAAGTCCACAATACCGGAAGGTGGAACTCAACGCGTCTTCTTCTAGTGCGGAGAGATACCTGGTATGTCGTGTATCAACAGAACTTAGGCTATGTATATGTATACCAGAATCATAGTAGGAGTATCTACCTAACTCTAGCCTAATCCCTATTTACCAATTTACCCCCCTTAGCTCTTGTGTGTGTCACACTACCTCTACAATTATCCATTATCTATCCTTACTAAAACCTACCTAGACCAACCTATTCCCTACACCTGATGATTGCTATGCTTCCACCTAGCTTCCATTGGGAAAATATAAATGACACCCTTGGAATACTCTTTTAAGGGGAAATGATACATCGATAGTTGAAAGCATCTAGACCCCCATGAGGTATGGTTTCAGTGATTAATGACAACCATTGAATTTTACTAATGAATTTGTGAACGCAAGGTCCCCATAATAACTCAATCAAATGAAATAAACATGTTATTGGAGACCCATATACAATCAATATAATTATGTGAAGACAAGAAGTGAAAGCTCTTATGTCAAGTCACTCAATCAAAATTGAAGACACTTAATGATTGACAATCATCAGAGATACATGTTCAACAAAGTCTAAGAGGTCATTTGAGAAAGACACAAAAATTCACTTAGAAAACAACTCGAAGCAAACAAAATCAACTCACCGGATCAACCGATGATACCTCAGAACAACACATCGGTCGAGTTGGTTCAGCTGAAGAAGAAGACCTCAGAACAAAGTACTCACTGGATCATCCGATGTGAATGGCTCAGTAACATCAGTCCATAAGTACAGTTTGCAAGAACATTGGACCAAGTCTAGCACCGGATCAAACGATGTACAGAGAAACACACATCGGTCGATTACTCCAGTAAGCATCAAGATTGAGAAAATTCTGGAGGAAGAGCCACCGGATCATCCGATGAGAAGACAGGATCAACATCGGTCTAACAACGGTCATATCTGACACAATGACATCAGCCAATGTAACTTGACCGATGTTAACTAAAGGGGAGACATCGGATCATCCGGTGTTCACAGTAAAGTTCTGTCAGCCTACTTTTCCAACGGCTATTTCGGGGAGGCTGGCTATAAATACCCCCTAATCCTATCATTTCGTGAAGTCTTGATCACCAGACACCATCAACACATCCACAAGTGTTCAAGACCAAGAGCAATCACTTCCACACCATTTTGATCATCTATACACCAAGGTTTAGGCTAGAACTAGCTAGAGAGAGAGCGTGTGTGCCACCATTCTGGGTGAGTGGACTCTCTAGGATAGTGTGAGAGCCTCAAGGAAGTGTCCTTGGTGTTTGTAATTGCGAGGAGACTTCCGGAGCTTGCCAAGGCGTGTGTGGAAGCCCGGAAGGTCGAAGTTGTACAAGGCTTGAGCTCCACCTTGCCAAGGGAGGCGAACGGAGAGGAATAGTGAAAATCCCTCGTCTTGGTGACTTGGGTGTGGCAAAACCCTTTGGTGGGTGCCACAACGTGGATGTAGGAAGATCTTGACGATCTTGCCGAACCACGGGATAAATCTTTGTCTCCTCGGGAGTTTGCATCCTTCTCCTTCCCTACTTTTATGCATTTTATACTCCGCGAAGTTTCTATCTACAAGAATGCATAGATAGTTGCGTAGGGAATTGGGCTTTAGAAATTAAGTTTCATTGCTTAGAATTTTTCGAAGAAAGCCCAATTCACCCCCCTCTTGGGCATTCGGTCCTTACAATTGGTATCAGAGCAAGGTTGCTCATGGGATCATTCTAGCTTCACCGCTAGAGAGCTAAAATGGCCAAGGTTGGGGGCTCGGTTCCTATCTTCGAGGGCAAGAACTTTGCCTATTGGAAAGCACGCATGCGCGCTTAACTAGAGGGTATTGCTCCCGAAGTTTGGGAAGCAACCCACGCGGGGTTTGGAGAACATAATTATGTTGGTGATCAAATTAAATGGGACGCTAAAGCTAGGAATGCAATCTATGAATGTATTAGTCAATATGTATTTGCTAGAATTGCTAGTAAAGAAAAAGCTTGTGAAATTTGGGCTTGCTTAATAGAGATTCATGAGGGCTCTTCTCGTGTCAAAGAATTAAAATATCATATGCTTAAAGCCAAGTATGATGAATTTAAAATGCTTCCTCATGAAAATGTCAATGAGATGTTCTCTCGCTTAAATGTGCTTATCGAAGAAATAAATGCTCTTGACATTGCTTCTCTTGGCAAGGGACTCATCAACTGCAAGATCCTTATGCTCCTTCCCAAGCCAAAGTACAATATCATCAACTCCATGCTCCAAAAGGAGTCACTTGACCACATTGAAGTTTCGGAGCTCATTGGAGAAATACACGCTCATGAGATGAGTGTACTTGGGATGATGGAGCAATCATCTTCAAAGACAATTGCCCTAAAGGCCTCCACCAAGAAAACAAGCCACAAGAAGAAGAAGGTGGTTGAGCCTAGCTCAAGTGAAGAAGAGCAAGCATCAAGCGAAGATGAAGATGATGATCTTGCATTGATGATGAGGAAGTTCTCACGCTTGAACTCCAAAATAACTAAGAAGGGATACACATTTGATCCCAAGAAGAGAGCATTCCTACCAAGGAGAGATGATCACAAGACTTGCTACAATTGTGGTGATCAAGGCCACATCTCCTATGATTGTCCAAGACCGGACAAACAAAGAGAGAACCACAAAAGCAAGCATCGCAATCTTGAAGGAAGTGATGATGATGAAGAAGAAGCCAAACCAAAGCCAAGATCCTTTGGGAAGAAGAAACATGACAAGGGCAAGAAGGCAAGGCTCTTCCCAAAGAAGAGAAATGGCCCACAAAAGGTGTTCATGTGTGAGGCAAATGAATGGGTCACTGACGAAGAAACGAGTGATGAAGAGAGTGAAGAGGAAGAAGAATGCTTGGCCGGCCTCGCCATCGCCAACCATGATTATGCACCTCTTCATCCACCGCCCATATGCCTCATGGCGAAAGGTAACACCAAGGTATGTGATGACTCTAGCGATGATGAGCTTTCCCCCGATGATTTAACTTCTTTGATAAATGAATATCATGCTATCATTAAGAGGGAAAAGAGTAAGGTTATAGTGCTTAAGGAAACTCGTGCTAGACTTGAGAGTGCTAACCTTGATTTGCTTGACAAGTATGAAAGCATACTCAAAGAGCATGACACGCTCAAATCCCATGTCAAGCAAATTGAGGAAGAAAAGGCTAAAATCAAGATAGATAATCATGAACTTAACTGAGCACACCAAACACTCTTGGAAGAGCGCAACAAGTTAATACAAGAACATCAAACACTTAACCTTGCTCATGACATGCTTGATCAAGAGTTGAAAAATATGAAGAAGCAAACTCTTAATGATAAGATATCCATTACTTCTCATGTCACTAATGCTTTGCACAAGTCTTTGCCTTTGAAAGCTAATGCTAGGGAGAAGGACTTGTTGGAAGAAATTGAGAGTCTCCGCACTAGTGTGGCTAGACTTTCAAAAGGGGAGGTCAAACACAAGGAAATCCTCTTCCAACAAGCAAAGGCCTTCAACAAAAGAGGACTTGGATCCTTCCTGGTGCCCATCAAAGGAAAGGTGCCCTCACCGGAGCTAAGAACAAGCTTCATCAAAGAAGTTGGTTCTTATTGCCAACATTGTGAGGTCACCGGTCACCACACAAGGGAGTGTCCTCTTCCTAACCGACCCTCTCCCAAGCTTCCTACCAATTACAAATCTACTTTCAATGATCGTTATTATCTCTTAAGTAAAGTAGATGGCAAGGTGAAGGCTAGGTTCATTGGCAAGGACATGAAGGACATGAAGGGGAAGCTCCCCAAGCAACTTTGGGTCCCAAAGACACTTGTATGACACATACAAGGACCTAAGTTGGCTTGGGTGCCTAAAGTTAAAAATTGAATTCATGTGTGTAGGTTAACTACAAAGCCGGAGGAAAGCAATGGATACTCGATAGCGGGTGCACCCAACATATGACCGGCAATGATGGTATGTTCACCACCATAGAAAACCCCGACAATCATGAACAAGTCACCTTTGGTGATAACTGTAAGGGAAAGGTAATTGGGTTAGGTAAAATTGCTATTTCAAATGATTTGTCCATTTCTAATGTTTTGTACGTTAAGTCACTTAGTTTTAATTTACTTTCCATTGCACAACTATGTGATCTTGGACTAACGTGCACATTTAGCAAAAATGATGTTGTTGTGAGTAGTGAAACAAGCAAAGACATAGTTTTCAAAGGATTTCAGCATGGACATCTCTACCTAGTGGACTTCGCCAACAAGAATGCTAGCTTAACCACTTGTCTTTTCACCAAGACAAGCTTGGGTTGGCTATGGCACCGACGCATAGCGCACATTGGGATGAGCAAACTCAAGAAGTCATTCAAGCTTGGGATGCTGACCGGCGTGAAGGATGTCACATTTGAAAAGAACAAGCTTTGTAGCGCTTGTCAAGCCGGGAAGCAAGTTGCTTCACACCACCCTATGAAGACAATGGTGTCAACCTCCAAGCCACTTGAGCTACTCCATATGGACCTCTTCGGACCGTCCACATATCAAAGCCTTGGTGGTAACCTCTATTGTCTCGTTATTGTCGATGACTATTCTCGCTATGCTTGAACTTTATTTCTAGGCGACAAGAGTGAAACTCCGGAATTGTTCAAGACCTTCGCCAACCGCGCTCAAAGGGAATTTCAACTTCCCATCATCAAAATCCGGAGTGACAACGGCACCGAATTCAAGAACTACAACATTGGGGAGTGGTGTGACCGCGAAGGCGTGAAACTTGAGTTTTCGGCCACATACACTCCTCAACAAAATGGTGTCGTTGAAAGGAAGAACAAGACACTCATCACTCTTGCAAGAGCAATGCTTGATGACTACGACACGTCGGAGAAGTTTTGGGCCGAAGCGATCAATACGGCGTGCCATGCCGCAAATAGGGTCTATCTACATCGACTACTTCAAAAGACCCCGTACGAGCTTCTCATTGGGAGAAAGCCCAACATCTCCTACTTTCGAGTCTTTGGATGCAAGTGCTACATCTACCGCAAGAAAAGGCTCGGTAAGTTTGAAAGAAGATATGATGTTGGTATATTTATTGGTTATGCATCAAACTCAAAAGCATATCGAGTATTCAACCAAACCTCCGGTTTAGTTGAGGAAAGTTGTGATGTTGAGTTTGATGAATCTAATGGCTCCCAAGAGGAGAGTTTTGGTCATGATGAAATAGATGATGAGCCTCTACGAGAAGCCATGAAGAACATGACCATTGGAGACATCAAGCCCAAAGTTGAGGAGAGCCATGATCAAGGGGGAGCCTCAAATTCCAACAACAACACCTCTATGGCGCCTCAAGTTGACGAAGAAGAGAAGGATGATCCCTTGCCAACTCAAGACTCACAAGCACAACAACATCAAGAGGAAGAAGAAGTCCATGATCAAGTCCAACCACAAGAGGAGCAACTCGCATCACCTTCGCCAAGTGCTTCACAACCACTTATGAGGCATGGACGCATCTCCAAGGCGCATCCAATGGACCAAATCATTGGAAGTCCGTCAAGGGGTGTAAGTACACGTTCTCGCCACTTTGCTTCGTTTTGTGAGCACTACTCGTTTGTTTCGTGTCTAGAACCCACTCACATTGAGGAAGCGCTCCAAGACCCAAATTGGGTGATGGCCATGCAAGAAGAATCAACAACTTCATCCGCAATGAAGTTTGGGTGTTGGAGGAGCAACCCAAGGACAAGAAAGTCATCGGAACAAAGTGGGTGTACCACAACAAACAAGACGAGAATGGCGTTGTGGTCCGCAACAAGGCAAGACTTGTGGCCAAAGGGTTCTCGCAAGTTGAAGGACTCGATTTTGGGGAGACATTTGCCCCGGTCGCCCGGCTAGAAGCCATCCGTATACTTCTTGCCTTTGCATCACATCATAGCATTAGGCTTTATCAAATGGATGTGAAAAGTGCATTTCTTAATGGTTACATTAATGAGCTTGTTTATGTTGAACAACCTCCCGGGTTTGAAGATCCGAGGAATCCTAATCATGTGTATATGTTGCACAAGGCGCTCTACGGGCTCAAGCAAGCACCTACGGCGTGGTACGAACGACTACGGGACTTCCTCATCATGCAAGGATTCAAGATCGGGAGGGTGGACACTACACTCTTCACCAAGGACATCAACGAAGATTTGTTCATTTGTCAAATTTATGTTTATGATATTTTTTTTGGTTCAACTAACGAAGCTTTTAGCCATGAGTTTGGCAAAATGATGTCTAGGGAATTCGAGATGTCAATGATTGTAGAGCTCAACTTCTTCCTTGGATTTCAAATCAAGCAACTTCAAGAGGGGACCTTCGTCTATCAAGAGAAGTATACCAAGGACCTCTTGAAGAAATTTGAGATGGGAGATTGTAGCTCAAGAAGCACTCCAATGGCAGCCAATTGTCATCTCGACGCGGATAAGGACGGTAAACCTATTGATCAATCTAACTACCATTCTATGATTGGTTCATTGCTTTACCTTACCGCATCTAGGCCTGATATCATGTTTAGTGTATGCTTGTGTGCTCGCTTTCAAGCGGCACCTAAAGAATCGCATAGGAAGGCAGTCTTTAGGATACTTAGGTATCTTAAGCATACCCCTAGTGTGGGCTTGTGGTACCCTAAAGGTGCAAAATTCCATCTTGTGGGATACTCGGATTTGGACTTTGCCGGATGCCGCGTGGATCACAAGAGTACCTCCGGTGGGTGCCACTTGCTTGGGCGTTTCCTAGTATCTTGGTCAAGCAAGAAGCAAAATTCCGTCGCTTTGTCCACGGCGGAAGCGGAGTATATTGCGGCCGGTGCATGTTGTGCTCAAATTCTTTATATGAAACAAACCCTTTTGGACTTCGGTATTAAACTTGGTTGTGTGCCACTCCTTTGTGACAATGAAAGTGCGGTTAAGATAGCTAAAAACCCCGTTCAACACTCCCGCACTAAGCACATTGATATTTGCCATCATTTCTTAAGGGACCATGAAGCTAAGGGAGACATCTCCTTGAGAGGTGTTAGGTCCGAAGAACAATTGGCGGATATCTTCACTAAACCACTTGATGAGAAAACTTTTTCTAGGCTAAGAAGTGAATTAAATGTGCTAGATGCAACGAACGTCATGTAAGAATGCACTTCATATAGGTCTTGCCTAACTCTCAAAGGATAGGGGTGAGCAAGGGTTAGCTTGGGATGGAGGTTCCTTTGGGTCTCCCAAGGTTTGGAGAGTGGTTCTCCATGAGGAAGCCTTTGAAAGGTTCAAACTTGGCAAGATTGATTTATTTTATGCCTTGCATGATGCCTGCCATATAGACTTACAATTTCTTGCATTACAAAATGTCTGGCATTGCATACGGTAGATTGTCACAAAGGGGAACCCACCTCATGAGAAAGAGACTTGTTTGAAATGCAATATCTCAACTCATATAAGGTGGAAAGAACAAAATGTTAGGTGCATTAATGCCTAGAGGAACATGCTTTAAAGAGATAGAAGTCTTCATACTCTAGCTCACAAAGCATGGGCCTTACATTTTATTTGGACATTTTCCTCCTATTTTTCTCAATGTTCCATTTGCTTTAAGGCCTAGCCAAGTTATTGGCATATTAGTATCTTTGAGGGGTAAGGGGTTGCCCAAAAAGTCCTAAGACATGTGTTTCTCATGACTTGTTTGTTTGGTCAAAGGATTTATATGGGATGTTATTGTTCTGTAGTCATCGGATTATCCGATGCCTAGGTCAATCCCTCATTGGATCAATTGGTGTTCAATCTCCAAGTGCCAGTTCAGTCAGTATCTCAATTCAACCGACGCGTTCATTATGAAAAACATCAGTCGATCCGGTGTTCACTCTTCTGGAACTGTGCCAAATTCCACCGATGCTACATCCTCCCACGTCGGACCATCCGGTGTCAACATTCCTCTTTTGAATACCCTTACTGTGCCATTCGACCGATGATCCCAACCCTCAACGTCGGTCCATCCGGTGTCAATGGCACTTTTCTGAAAAACCTTACTGTATCATTCAACCGATGCTCCCATCTTTCATCATCGGTCCATCCGGTGTTAAAAATTCGGCTAGGGTTTGGGACCCACTATTTAAACTGGTTGTACGCCTTCCCTCTTCCCTCTCCCGATCCCGACGCCACCACCGCCCATTCTCTCGCCCTTGCGCCACCACCGCCGCCGGACGCCGCCGCCGCCGCCCTCCGGCCGTTGCCGCCAGCCGCCCGCCGCCTCCAAGCACCGCCGCAGCCGCCGCCTCACCTCCGCTGCAGCCGCCGCCGCCTCACCTCCGCCATAGCCGCCGCCGCTGCTCCACCAAGCGCCGCCGCCGCTCTCCCTAGCCACCACAGCGACGCCGCCGCCTCTTCTCGTGCACCACCAGCTATCCCACGCGCACACCTCGCCGTCGTGGTGCCTCCACGGTCATCACCCCGTCACTAGGGTTTCCCGGCCCGTTGATCACCGTATAGTTCCGCATCGTCAACCTCACTCTTGATCATCGCAATGGCTCGCGACAAGAAGAACAAGGGCAAGGCCATCGCGGAGCCGGCCGCGAAGAAGCAAAAATTGTCGAAGGAGGAGAAGAAGGCATTGGTGGCCGCTCGCGCCACTGAGGAGTGTGAGCGTGGCCGAGGAGGATCGTTGAGGATCCGCGAGGCTCGTCCGAGGCAGCCTCCCGTGATCGATGACTCCGAGGCCGAAGAAGAGTCGGTAGAGCCTCTCATTCGTCGGCGATCAGCCCGGACCCGTGGGGGTCATCCCGCGGCAGCTCCACGTCCGAGACCGACGGCTGCCGATTGTCGTGAGGACAGGGAGGCCCACCGTGCTATCTACGAGACGAACACCACTGTCCATGTTGCTGAAGGAGTTCGGTTGAACGACTACCGGAAGATGAAGGCCATGCAGCTTCATAGACTCAGGTGGAGTGTGCTCCTTGAGGAGTGGTACCCGCAGCCCCGGGAGGCCCTGGTGGATAGTCGTTTCTGGACTGCGACGCAGGCGCCCCCCTACGAGACCTACAGACGCCGAGGCAACAAGTTGTTCCAGCACAACTTTCTGGATTGGCATTAGCTTGACCTCACAGCAGAGATGAAGATACTGCCCTACTTTGAGAGGTACAGAGGGCTGGTGCACCTGATGTCCTATGAGAGG
The DNA here is from genome assembly GCA_036927565.1 of Tuctoria greenei. Classification (NCBI taxonomy): domain Eukaryota; kingdom Viridiplantae; phylum Streptophyta; class Magnoliopsida; order Poales; family Poaceae; genus Tuctoria; species Tuctoria greenei. The sequence goes on along the minus strand of JAYESD010000002.1, from coordinate 249,266,121 downwards.
AGTGCTTATGTGGAGGACTGGGTACGCGTGTTCTATGCTACTCTCCACGTCACTGAGGGCAGAAGATCGATTGATTTCATGTTCATGGGACAACACTATCACCTGACGAGGCAGACGCTGGCACAGCTGCTGGGAGTGGACTTGCACGACACCTGCGTGCATGCGAGGGTCTACGGTCAGGCAGATCCACCGAGGAGGCCGCTCACTGGAGGAGTGGCACCACAGCTGGAGGAGATTCGTTCCCTGTTTGGTCCCACTTTCTCTCCTGACTAGCCGAGAGTACCGGCTTTGTTGACTCCTGCTGCACGCACAGTGCACCTCGCCTTGCGCCACACGCTCCTGCCGAGGTCTGGCTACTTGGAGGGGTTCACCAGCTTACAGCAGACTCTCCTGTTCTACATCATGAATGGGATGGAGTTCGACATAGTGGACGTCCTCATATGCGAGATGGAGGATGTGATCACAAACGGAGTGGGCATGATGAAACAACTCGTATATGGACACTGGATCAGCTACCTGCTCACCATGATGGTTCCTGAGGGATCCGTCGTGCATGACCGCCTCACTGACGAGGGCGTCACACAGTTCGGTCACTACCGTGCCCCGGCTCCTGGAGACCGCCGTCTTGGCCGTCCAGTCGAGCGTCAGGGCAGGGCTCGTCTTTCTGAGGAGGACTGGTCGGACTTGGAGAAGGAGGATGAGAGGCTAGCCGAGGCAGAGGCACAGGGTGAGGACCTGCAGAACATATGGTCTGAGAGCGACACCGACGACAGTGTCAAGGAGTACGTTCCACCTCCTCCCTCACCCAGGCAGCACGACGCAGAGGCTGGAGGCTCTACAGTACCACCACCTACTCCACCTCCCGTCGCTGAGGCACAGGTCACTCAGCCGTCAGAGCTGACTTCGCTCCTCCAGTAGATGGTTGAGCAGCAGCGTCTGGATAGGCTAGCAGCAGAGCAAGCTCAAGCGGAGCAGGCTGCCCATCTCCTTGAGCTCCAGCAGCAGCAGCAGGAGATGCAGCGTCAGATCGCCCGTGAGAGGTGTGAGGACACTGACCGGCTGACTGGACTCATCAACCAGATGCACCAGCGCACCCTCGACCAGCAGCAGCAGACGCAGCAGGCGATGATGGGCATCCTGGGGTTGATCACCAACCTCTACACCCAGACCGGGATTGCCCTCCCGTCGCAGCTACCAGGAGTCGCTCCACCACCACCAGTCCTGACTCCAGCTGCCGCTCCGGTGCCGTCTACGCCGATTCCCTCCTTCAGCATGTCTCCACTTCTGGCTCCTGGTGCTCCGATTCACTCCCCGCTGCCGGCTACGACCTTGTTCCAGCAGACGCCGGCCTCCGTCGTCAGTGCCCCTATTCCAGCAGCTCCTACACAGCAGGTACCGACGGTGTCTCCTACGGCTCCGGCAGCTCCTTCCACCGCTACTCCAGGCAGCAGGTCCGGCGACAGCACTCCCGACGGTGACCAGTTCGTCATCGCGCCTAGCACTCAGGATCCTTAGGCACTCGAATCCCTTTTTGGTGTCTTGATGCCAAAGGGGGACAAGAGTTAGAGGAATCAGGGGGAGTAGAGGAGTCATGGGGAGTGTCTTAGTCTCTGGGGGAGTCCTTATGAGTTATCTTTTGTATTTGGAGTTTATCTACATTATCATTGTGTAATTCGACTCATTTGGTGTTTATTGAGTACTCTTAAGTTGTTAATCGATTGAGCTTATTTGATGTCTATCTATATCTTATGATCACTTGATTTTGAGCCTTCAAATTTTAAAGTGTGATAATCTTGTATTCATTACATATCCGTTTAAGTTTCATTCTATCAAATTCATTACTATTGCGCTTTAATTGTTGTGTTGTCATCAATCACCAAAAGGGGGGAGATTGAAAGCATCTAGTCCCCCATGAGGTATGGTTTCGGTGATTAATGACAACCATTGAATTTTAGTAATGAATTTGTGAATGCATGGTCCCCATAATCACTCAATCAAATGAAATAAACATGTTATTGGAGACCCATATACAATCAATATAATTTTGTGAAGACAAGAAGTGAAAGCTCTTATGTCAAGTCACTCAATCAAAATTGAAGACACTTAATGATTGACAATCATCATAGATACATGTTCAACAAAGTCTAAGAGGTCATTTGAGCAAGACACAAAAATTCACTTAGAAAACAACTCGAAGCAAACAAAATCAACTCACCAGATCAACCGATGATACCTCAGAACAACACATCGATCGAGTTGGTTCAGCTGAAGAAGAAGACCTCAGAACGAAGTACTCACCGGATCATCCGATGTGAACGACTCAGTAACATCGGTCCATATGTACAGTTTGCAAGAACATTGGACCAAGTCTAGCACCGGATCATCCGATTTACAGAGAAGCACACATTGGTCTATTACTCCAGTAAGCATCAAGATTGAGAAAATTCTGGAGGAAGAGCCACCAGATCATTCGATGAGAAGACAGGATCAACATCGGTCTAACAACGGTCATATCTGACACAATGACGTCAGCCAAAGTAACTTGACCGATGTTAGCTAAAGGGGAGACATCGGATCATCCGGTGTTCACAGTAAAGTTCTGTCAGCCTACTATTCCAATGGCTATTTTGGGGAGGCTGGCTATAAATACCCCCTAATCCTGTCATTTCGTGAAGTCTTGATCACCAGACACCATCAACACATCCACAAGTGTTCAAGACCAAGAGCAATCACTTCCACACCATTTCGATCATCTATACACCAAGGTTTAGGCTAGAACTAGCTAGAGAGAGAGCGTGTGTGCCACCATTCTTGGTGAGTGGACTCTCTAGGATAGTGTGAGACCCTCAAGGGAGTGCCCTTGGTGTTTGTAATCGTGAGGAGACTTTCGGAGCTTGCCAAGGCATGTGTGGAAGCCCGGAAGGTCGAAGTTGTACAAGGCTTGAGCTCCACCTTGCCAAGGGAGGCGAACGGAGAGGAATAGTGAAGATCCCTCGTCTTGGTGACTTGGGTGTGGCAAAACCCTTTGGTGGGTGCCACAACGTGGATGTAGGAAGATCTTGACGATCTTGCCGAACCACGGGATAAATCCTTGTCTCCTCGAGAGTTTGCATCCTTCTCCTTCCCTTACTTTTATGCATTTTATATTCCATGAAGTTTCTATCTACTAGAATGCATAGATAGTTGCGTAGGGAATTGGGCTTTAGAAATTAAGTTTCATTGCTTAGAATTTTTCGAAGAAATCCCAATTCACCCCCCCCCTCTTGGGCATTCGGTCCTTACAATAGTTTATTTACGCTTGTGGATTTTTATTTCTGATGTAAGAAACGTCAACACCCGCTCAACCAGTCTAGAGATAAACCGGCTGAGCGCAGCCAGGCAGCCCGCGAGCTTCTGCACATCCTTGATGCGGGATGGAGACCACATCAGCTCCACCACCATTATCTTCTCTGGGTTGGCTTTGATCACTTGGTGCGATACCAAGAAACCGAGGAGCTTCCCTGCTGAGACTCCCAACATACACATGTCTTGGTTGAGCTTTGTGTGTGTGGTTCGTAGCCTATTGAAGATTAGAGCGAGGTTGTCTAGCAATGATGTATTGTTTGGATTTTGACTACTATGTCATAGACATACACCTCTACCAGGTCCCAAATGAGGTCCACAAATGTTTTGTGCATGGCACGTACAAAAGTAGGGAGGTCATTCATAAGACCATAAGTCATGGAGACATAAAAATATAGACCATCTACTGTTATAAAAGCAGCATGTTCTTCATCCTCTCTGGACATATGGAGTTGGTGGAACCGTGAGTAAGCGCCTAGAAAGCACAGTAGATCACATCCTGAAGTTGAGTCTACAATTTGATCTATCCTAGGGAGAGAGGTTTAGGGTTTAGGGAAGGGATATTTAGGGCATGCCTTATTGATGTTAGTGTAGTTGATGCACATCCGAAGCTTCCCGCTAGCCTTAGGAACGACAATAGGATTGGCCAGACACCTGGGGTGGTGGACCTCTTGTATGAAGGCAGCATCGAGCAGCTTCTTAATTTCTTCAGGGATGAAGTTCAGCGGCTCGATGGATTGCTTCTAAGGCTTCTGTTGTACCGGGCAGGCGTCAGGGTAGATCTTCAGATGGTGCTCAATAACCTCCCCGGGTATCCCGGGCATCTGTGACGGTTACCAGGCAAAAACGTCGACCTTAGCTCGCAGGAAGGCAACGATCACATATTGCTATTTGTTGTCCAGACTCCACGCTATGTGGGTGGTTTGGGTAGCATCAAAACCAATCTAGACAGCCTTTACGGGGATGTCATCGCTGTTGGAGGGCTGCACATGGGGTGCAACGGTTGAGCCACGCTGGTGCAAGATCGGCGGAGACTAACTTGGTCCAGCACCGCCCTGGGCAGGTGCTGCGGCCAATGCATGTGCTTGGAGCTTCTCCAAGGATGACACTGCAGTAGTGCGGTCCCCGAAGATCCTGAGGACATCGAGGGAGTCGGCATCTTTAAGACTAGGTAGTCGTAATGGTCTACGACCATGAATCGGTATAGGGCGAGCCTGCCGATGATGGTTTTGAAGGGGAGGCTGACCTTCGCGATGTCGGACAGGATATTCTCCGTCTTATAGTTCTCGAGTGTCCCGAAGTTCACCCAGAGGTGGACGTTGCCATGTGGGGTGATGTTCCCTGATCCCACCCCCAAGAACGGTCTCGAGGGGGTGAGCTTGGACACGGGGATTTGCAACTTGTCGAAGGCTGCACGACTGATGAGGTTGAGGCGAGCCCCGTGATCGATCAGGATGTGGTAGAGCTTGACATTGGTGATGGTGCGAGTGACGAAGAGAGGCAGGAGCTCGGCTCCAGCCATGTTCTTGGGGCAATCGGAGGTGTCAAAGCCGATCGACATCTCTATCCACTTGTGGTGTGGCGATGGAGTTGGGTAGGAGCTACCAGGCCACCGTACAATGCAAGGTCTTGACCGTTTTCCGAGATGTGGTGTCCCAAGACCCCCCATAGATAGTGTGGAGCATCTTGTGATGCTCGTGGTTGCTGCTAGAGTTGGAGTCCTCGTGCAGGTGGACCGCCTTGATGGCCCATTCGAGTTCCTGGAACTCCATCTCCTTGCCCTCGTTTACATGTGGGTCGACCTTCTGCTTGCCCTTCCGTGAGTTTCTTTATCCCTCGGCGGTCAATAGCGCCATGGCCACTAGCACTGAACATTGCTGGCTACTGTCGCCACCGGCTGGTGGCTATCACGGGTGCTTGTCCAGGCGTGGTGGCCTGAGACCACCGGTCACAGCTGCTGCAGTGACGGGTGCCCCCTATAGCTTTTTTTTCTGTCCACCGCCCTTGTTCTTGTTCTTTTTTTTTTCTTGCCACTGCCCTGGGAATGAAGCACCTGCGCCAGGCTGGTCAGCCTTACCAACCTTAGGGGCGGGCTATGAGTGCCAATCACTGCCTTTTGCAGCCCAGGCACATCCATCAGTGACGGAAAAGAGCTCAGAGACATCTTGCACGTTGTGCGTGGCTAACTTCTCGAGCATATTCTCATCTCGCAAACCTAATGCTATTATGATAGAAGCATTTGGGATGTTGGGGATCGAGTTGCGTACCTGGAAGAAACGCTGGACAAAGGATTGCAGTGTCTCTGCAGGACGCTGTCGCACAGCATGGAGGTCGAGCTCCGTCCCGGGACACGTGTAGGAGCTGCCAAAGTTTGCCGTGAACTGTCGGCAGAGCTCTTCCCAAGAGGTTATGGACCCCTCGGGCAGGTTCATGAGCCATGACCGAGTCGAGCCGGTCAGGGCGACTGGGAAGTAGTTCGCCAGGATGGACTCATCCGCCCCTGCAACAAGGGGTGTCGTTGTGTAGAACTGCATAAACTCGATAGGGTTGACGTTCCCGTCAAACTTCTCTAGCAGATGTGGCCGAAACTTGCACGGCCATGCTGTCATGTGGAGGTGCGGAGCCAGAGCCGTGCACCCTCTGATGGCTTTCGATGAAGGTGGGTATGGTGCAGCAAACACCTGGGGGTCCTTGTTGCATGCCATACGGTAGAGGTGGTGGCACAACCTGCACGATGTACGGCTGTTGTGATGCTTGTTGCATCGCATATTGTTGCGGAACATGCAGTTGTGGAACATGCTACCGCAGAACATGTTGCGTAGCGTACTGCTTGGGAACTGTTTCCTCATTGTACTCTTGAGGAGGAGGCAGCGTAGAGTTTACCTGTGGTGTAACTCGCGTGATGGATGCCTGAGGCTCAGGCCCTTGAGCGTTATAGTCAGCCTAAAGGTTGCATCGCCTCTCCCACTACCACTCGATGTGGATGTAGCTATCTTCATTTGCTCGATGGCGGCCGAGCTTGGCCCTAAGGTCGGTTGTGGGGATCCCGCCAGTACCAGTGGGCCTGGTGGTGCAGGAGTCGGCCGTGTAGCAATCAATGGTAGGCGTGCACGACAGTGATATGTGACCTCTCCCCTTGATGGGAGAGTTGATGGCTGCAACAATGAGGTGGTCGACGTGGTTGATTGACTGTTGTGCCGCTCTCTGAGAAGGGTTCATGGAAGGCAAGTTGCAGAGGAGGGCTGTGGCTGCTACTAGAGTGCTCTCCGGACTTGCAGCCGGTGGCTCCAGAGGTGCCGATGGGGCCAGCATGTGTCGGGAAGTGTCGGCCTGGCCAGCTACAATCGTGTGTGAGCGTGACGTACCGGTCTGTGCTTTGGAGCGAGATCTCGTCACGGCACCTGATGAGTAGGTTTAGGCCCGATCTTCCGAAAGGTATGTCGATTGGGATGGAGAACTCAACGTTGATGATCCGTGGCACTCGAGCGGTTCGAGTACCCCTGCAATCACTACACCACGGCTCCGTTGGTTATCAACCGTGCTACACATGCTTGACCTCGCCAAGAAGGCTAATCCCTGCATGTGCAACCGAGAACACGAGCAAGAACGTCAAAGACACGATCTGAAATCGAGAAGTTGGGGTCTCACAAACCGTAGAACGGCGATATTATTTATCTAAGCAAAACGCACCAAATATGACCGGCGGATGCTTTATTTATAGGCTAGGGTTCGACCAAACACGATTAGAAGCGTCCCTAATGGACTCTTACGGGGTACAAGGCCCAAAGGCCCGATTCGGTGGTGCAGCACCGGACAGAAATCTGGACTCGACTTGTTTCGACGATCCCGAAAGACTCCGGAGCAATTTTGAGGTGGGACCGGATCCATTGGAATTTTTATCTCCTCCTCTTTCCGTGCATATGTAGAACGTCAAAAACAGAATTTGTATGCCTCCTGGGCGTCCGTTTTAAGGTGGACTGCTCCTGGACTCTAAGTTGAACTCGAGTCCGAGTTGTAAACTGTTTCCATCAACTTGTGGACGTCCCAGCTGGTTCTCCACGCTCCCAAGGCCTCTTTCCTTCACTTGTTGATCTTCTCCATTATTCCTAATAAAAATTAAATCACCACATAGCAATCTATTCTGAAACTCACATGCAAAAGATATTAAGAACGAATTCACCTGCTGATTTAATAACCGTGCTCGTGCTCTTGTGATTGGTCCTTGCAGTTCAATGTGCGTCTCCGCTGTTGTGATGTCCTCATCATCCTCCCCCTCTTGAATTGGAGTCATCCTCGACTCAAGTTCATCTTCTTCTCCAAAGTACGGTCGCAAATCTGAAATGTTAAATGTAGGACTAACCCCAAAATTGGGAGGCAATTCAAACTTATATGCATTATCATTAATCTTTTCAACGATCTTAAAAGGACCAGCAGCTCATGACATAAGTTTAGATTTTCTCAAGTCGGGAAATCGCTCTTTTCTCAAATGTAACCACACCAAATCACACGGTTCAAGTTTTACTTCTTTTCTACGTTTACTACCTGCAATCCTATACTTCTCATTCATCATCTCAATATTTTTCTTTGTAGTTTCATGCATCTTAAGAATGAATTCAGATCGCTGTGTAGCATCCAAATTTATATTTTCAGAAGGAGGCAAAGGTAGTAAATCAATAGGAGCACGGGGATTAAAACCATACACTACCTGGAATGGACTTACCTTTGTCGTGGAGTGAACGTATCTGTTGTAAGCAAATTCAATATGTGGTAAACACTCCTCCCACAACTTCAGATTTGTTTTTTAAGACAGCCCGCAACATAGTGGATAAAGTACGATTAACTACCTCGGTCTGTCCATCCGTTTGTGGGTGACATGTAGTCGAAAACAGCAACTTGGTTCCCAATTTATACCACAAAGTTCTCCAAAAATGACTTAAAAATTTTGCATCACGATCAGAAACAATGGTATTTGGCACACCATGTAAACGAACAATTTCCGTCATAAATAAATCAGCAATGTGTGAGGCATTATCATTCTTATGACAAGGTATAAAGTGTGCCATTTTGGAAAAATGATCAACAACTACAAAAATACTATCCCTCCCCCTCTTTGTCCTAGGCAATCCCAAAACAAAGTCCATAGAAATATCCTCCCAAGGTACACTAGGAACAGGAAGAGGCATATAAAGACCATGTGGGTTAAGGCGAGACTTAGCTTTGTTGCAAGTAGTGCATCGTGACACGTAGCGCTCGACATAACGCCTCATCTTTGGCCAAAAGAAGTGTGTGGACAGCACGTCTTTAGTTTTATTCACTCCAAAATGTCCCATCAAACCTCCTCCATGTGCTTCCTGCAAAAGTAATAGACGAACGGAGCTAGCTGGAACGCATAGCTTGTTAGCACGATAGAGGAGACCCTCTCGCAGCACATTTATTCCAAATTCTTCCTCCTCTACAATTTTCAAAAGCATCTTTGAAGTCCAAATCAGTAGGATATAATGCTTTAATTGTTTCCAAACCAAAGATTTTATGGTCAAGTTGGGACAGCATGGTATAATGCCTAGATAATGCATCGGCAATGATATTTTCCTTCCCTTTCTTATGTTTATTGATGTATGGAAACGACTCTATGAACTCAATCCATTTAGCATGTCGTTTATTCAGATTGGTTTGACACTTAAGATACTTCAATGATTCATGATCGAAATGTATGACAAACTCCTTAAACCAAAGATAATGTTACCAAGTTTGTAATACATGCACTAAGGCATACACTTCCTTATCATAAGTAGAATAATTCAGCTAAGGACCATGAATTTTTTCACTAAAGAAAGCAATGTGTTTACCTCCTTGTATGAGAACGCCTCCAATACCAATGCCGCTTGCATCGCATTCTAGCTCAAAGGTCTTGTCAAAATCAGGAAGTTGTAGCAACGGTGCTTGTGTAAGCTTCGATTTGAGAGCATCAAAAGCTTGTTGCTGCTGTTCGCCCCATCGAAATGGAACTCACCTCTTCGTTAGCTCATGTAGAGGTGCTGCAATGGTGCTGAAATCCCGCACAAAGCACCGATAAAAACCTGCAAGACCAAGAAAACTACAAACCTGTGTGACGGTTGTTGGAGCTGGCCAGCTGGTGATTGCTTTGATTTTTGCCTTATCCATCTCAATTCCCCGCGATGAAACGATATAGCCAAGAAACGGGACTCGATTGGTGCAAAAGATGCACTTTTCGAGGTTACAGAACAAACGTGCATCTCTCAAAAGAGTAAAAACATCACGTAAATGATCAAGATGTTCATCATATGACTTGCTGTAAATGAGGATATCATCGAAGTAAACCACCACAAATTGTCCAATGAAAGCACGTAAAACCCCGTTCATTAATCGCATAAAGGTGTTGAGTACATTAGTTAAACCAAAAGGCATGACTAACCACTCATAAAGTCCAAACTTGGTTTTAAATGCAGTTTTCCATTCATCTCCTAGTGCCATTCTAATTTGGTGGTAACCACTACGCAAGTCAATTTTTGTGAAGATGATAGCACCAATCAATTCATCAAGAATGTCATCTAATCGAGGAATAGGATAACGATATCGAATGGTGATGTTATTAATCGCTCGACAATCAACACAAATGCGCCAACTACCATCCGTCTTAGGAACCAAAAGAACAGGACCGGAACACGGGCTAAGGCTTTCACAAATGTACCCACGGTCCAAAAGATCTTGGACTTGTTGCTGAATTTCCTTAGTTTCTTGTGGATTCACCCTGTATGCTGCATGATTCGGCAAACTTGCTTCTGGAATCAAATCGATCTTGTGTCCAATGCCTCTCATCGGTGGTAAACCAGGGGGTATCTCGGAGGGAAACACATCCTCAAACTCATGCAAAAGGTTAGCAACAGAAGGGGGCAATGCAATAGACAATTCATGAAGTGAAAACATGGCTTCTTTGCAAACTAAAGCATAGCACATCCCCTTAGCATCGAATAAATCAGCAAGGTCAGATTTCGTTGCGAGCAATGATGGTGATTTTAACTTAATAACTTGCTGTTTTTCAGATTCTAATTTTGTTGCTTTGCCATCACGAATTTTACTTTTCTCAAAATGCACAATTTCAGCAGGAGTCATAGGCAGCAAAGTAATTTTATTTCCCTTATGCATGAGAGTATATTTATTGGTTCTACCATGATGAATAGCATCTGTATCAAATTCCCAAGGACGACCCAATAAAAGAGAACAAGCATCCATAGGAACAACATCAAAATCAGCAAAATCATGGTATGAACCAATTGAAAAATGTATTCTCGCTGCTTGTGTTACCCGAACCTTACCGCTATTGTTGAACCATTGAATGTGGTACGGATGAGGGTGTGATCATGTTGTCAAACCAGGTTTCTTGAAGACGTCCGTGTTCACCAAGTTATTGCAGCTACCTCCATCAATTATAGTGTGTACACAGCAGTCCTTGACGACGAGAAACATGTGGAAGAGGTTGTGTCGTTGTAGCTTGTCATCGGTCTCCACTTTGGAGCTCAAGGCACGCTGTACAATGATGCTCCTATAGTTCTACGTCGCCGCTGTACCAAGTACCTCTTCTTCGGTGTGTTCGTCATTTGGATCTGTAAAGTCAGTAGCAAGAGAATATTCATATTCAACATCCGAAGTACTATCATACCCGCCATCGTCGCGTGCTATCTATGCTCGTTTGCTCGGGCAATCTCTAATCATATGACCAAATCCCTAGCAGCGGTGACACTTAATGTCGGAAGTACGACCCGTAGAAGGAGTGGACGAAGAAGGCTTGAATGATGTCACCTTGCTGCCTTCCGGCATGCGAGAAGGTGGACCAGCAGGTATAGTTCGTTGGCCGCCATTGGGTGGTGTAGTCGCTGCACGGGGGGTCGAAGATGGTGCTGTTTTGGATGGTGTAGTCGCTGCACACGGCGTGAAGTTGCTCCTCGTGCGATGTTGCTGTTGTTGTCGGCCCTGCAATTGTTTTTCTACCAACATATCAAGCTAAAACAACTGTTAACAGTATCATATTCCTTGTAATCAACAATGTCCTGAATTTCACGCCTCAACCCCCCATAAAACGAGCTATTTTATCATCCATGTCCTCTACTACCCCACAACGTAGCATACCCTTTTGTAACTCTTGATAATACTCCTCTACGGACATGTTACCTTTGTCTAAACACTGCAATTTTTTGTGAAGGTCCCGCTGAAAAGATGGAGGAACAAATCGAACACGAGTTCATTCCACCATATGATAGCAAAGTCCTTAAACTCACTAGTGGCTTGACGAACTCTATGTTGTTCAGGGACAAGATGGGAATTAAATTTTTTCTCTACTGTCATCTCCCAATCAAGATAAGCCTCAACATCATAAGCACCAGAAAAAGAGGGTATAGTAAATTTCACTTTAGCAAAAGGATCATCAGGAGGACGATTATAATTGTTATGATTATTACCTCCCATACCTCGACGATAAAGTGGCAGTCTTGGCTGATTATTGTGATCTTCGAGTTCATCATAAACATTGTCTTCATGTGTTCCAGCGAGAGGCAACCAAGCCTCAAAAGTATTCATCTGAAGAGCAAGGTCATCAAGTTGGTGAGTCAAGTTTGCCAATGACTCCTCCGTTGATGCGTTGTATTTGGCGAACATATACGTCATGGTCTTCATCATATCACGTAACTCAGCATGTTGAACACATTCGTCATCATTGTCTTCTCCTGCCATTGTTAGTAGGAAACAAAAGACAACAAAAAAGAATATGTTATCCCTATCAACTACAGTGACAATGTGGAAGGTGGAAGAAAACAATCTCTCTCGCTGAAGCGTCTTACCACGCTCTTACAAGTGTTCTTACCGATACAGCAGGTGGTGTGGACGGTAAGATGAACCAATGAAGCGTGGGGTGATTGCAAAGGTACCTGATATGCTCAAGAGAAAGGTGGAGCTTGGATGGCACAATATTGTGGCTAATAAGCGGAAAATTGTTAACAGCTAAACAAAGTTGAATAAGTATTCAATGTAGGAAATTGTTGCTGGTCAACCAAGTGCCCTAGAGCCGAGCACAACACAAGGAAGTATCAAGGCAAAAGAAAGACAAAATGATATAGCCAACAAAACAACACCAAGTGGTATAGGCCAATTGCTTTAATATGCGTGCTCTTCACTTTTTTTTTCTTTTTTGTAATATTTTTTTGATATTTTTTCTTTACTCAGGAGCACAAATATAGGAAGCACACAAATTTGCGGCTCAATTGGATGTAATATGGGGCCTATAGATAATCAAGAAGATTCTTTAAAATTCATGCTGAAACCTCGAAGGTTGGATAGCCTATCTTCCAAGGGGAATTTGGGCAATCTAATTTCGAGGGGAATTTAGCCTATCTTCGCGTAGATGAATTTGAAAAAAAAAATAGCCCGATTTCGAGTTCGTATGCGAAAGTTATGGCCGTTTTAAGGTAGGCTGTCGGAGTTATGTTTTTTTGGATGTTGATTCCAACTCGGTTTGAGAACAGAACTCGCAATCGGATATGAAAACCATCAGGAATTTGCACAACAACTAATAGGGTGGTGTGTGATGATTCAAAGATGAATAGAACAAAGGTTTGTCACCTAATCTAGGGCTGGCGATGCGGGAGTTCACGCAAGGCGACTAGCTAGGGCAAATCGATAAACGTGGTGGATCAGTTTGTTATTTAGGGATTGTGGAATAGGTGCCGAATAGCAAGAAAACAAGGACGAAACACGATAACTAGGACCCAAAACACAAAGCTAAACCAGCAACAAGACTCGACCACACGAATGCAAACTCAACAATGCAAACTGAAAAACGAAACTGTAGGCACTATAGTCTAGGAAGCGGTAAAAACGATCTAATTTTGCTTTTCCGTGGACTCTAGGTACGAAACAAAATCGATCTAATGGAAGGAAAACAAAGATACCTCACGGGAAACCTGGAAATCTGATACCAATTGATGAGTAGGTTTAGGCCCGATCTTTCGAAGGGTATGTCGATTCGGGTGGAGAACATGACGTTGATGATCCGCGGCACCAGAGCAGTTCGAGTACCCCTACAATCACTACACTACGGCTCCGTTGGTTATCAACCGTGCTACACACGCTTGACCTTGCCAAGAAGACTAATCCCTGCAAGTGCAATCGAGAACACGATCTGAAATCGCGAAGTTGGGGTCTCACAAACCGTAGAACAGCGATATTATTGATCTAAGAAAAACCCGCCGAATATAACCGGCGGCTGCAGTATTTATAGGATAGGGTTCGACCAAACACGATTAGACGTGTCTCTAATGGACTCTTACGGGATACAAGGCCCAAAGGACTGATTCAGTGGTGCAGCACCGGACAAAAATCTGGTCTCGACTTGTTTCGACGATACCCAATGACGAATTTTGAGGTGGGACCAGAACCATTGGAAAGTTTATCTTCTCCTCTTTCCGTGCATATGTAGAACGTCGAAAACGGAATCCGTATGCCTCCTGGGCGTCCGTTTTAAGGTGGACTGCTCCTAGACTCCGAGTTGAACTCGAGTCCGAGTTGTAAACTGTTTCCATCAACTTGTGGACGTCCCAGCTGGTTCTCCATGCTCCCAAGGCCTATTTCCTTCACTTGTTGATCTTCTCCATTATTCCTAATAACAAATTAAATCATCACATAGCAATCTATTCTCAAACTCACATGCAAAAGAAGTTAGGAACGAATTCACCTGCTGATTTAATAACCGTGCTCGTGCTCTTGTGATTGGTCCTTGCAGTTCAATGTGCATCCCCGCTGTTGTAATGTCCTCATCAGCACCATCCGCTGTGTGGTGACAGCCTCGGGGATCATCCAAATCCCTTATGTTCATCATTGTGGTGAAGGCACAACTTGTTGAGAGAGAAAATGACCCCTTCCTGGCGTGGCAAATGTCGAAGTGTGCGAACGACACTTCCCCCGGACCTGTTTTGAGTGCAGCCCACAAAGTTCTTTTTTATTTGGGGGCTTAGTCTCTAGTGAGGTCGCACGTTTGAGGTACTACTGTGAGATGGTGCTTTTACGTGGTTCATACTGTCGGAGTGTAATATCCTTCTCCACGGTGAGGTTTGTATTGTTTGGGTGTCTGAGTGTGTGAGTGCAAAAGATTAGATCTTTGTAATGGTGGTGGTCCGGTCCTTTTATAGTCAAGGTCGGACGCCATACAAGTGGGGTATGGGGCCCGATGGGTGGCCTCATGGTGATCTTATCCAGTACAAGATCTAAGGCTTCTTGCGTACGCTGCCTCTAACCGCGGCTTGAAGACCAGACTTCTTCCAGCATCAAAGGCTAGTGGCTATGTGTAGTCGTTGCTGATGGCACGTAATGTCCCATCCGTCTTGTCGCAGCAAGCTACCCACATGGCAGTTTGGGGTAGCCCTGCAGCACCTTCACTGTGATGTGATTGGACGCGGTGTACCTAACAGGGGGCGTGCGCCTCATCTCGTGTCTAGGGTCGGTGCGTGCCTTAAAAGCCCGACTTGGACAAGGCGCAACACCCATTTACTGTTGCAACCTACCGATCAGGACATGTTGCAGGACGTGTGGTAGCACCGGAGCCAAACTCCGTGGGGGAGGCTGTGTCCTGCGCTGCAGGCCACGTGGTGGCCTTGGACCCCAACTCTACTAGAAAAGTGACGGTTCCAGAGCCCACCTTTGCGGGAGAGGCCAGCCCGGAGTTTTGGGCCACGTGGCAGCAACAGACCCCAATCCTGCAAAGGAGCGGGGTCCCGTCCCGCTCAACAAGTGGCAGCTCGGGAGCCCATCTCTTCGAGGGAGTTGGGTATCGTGTTGAGACCACGTGGCAATTTTGGAGCTTGCCCATGAGGAGGGAAAAGGTCCAAGCCTGCTGGACACGTGGCGCCACCGGATCCTACCTCAGTAGGGAGGTAGGACACATAGGCATTTTTATCCTGTGCGCGGGGGTACCCGGTCTGCTGGGTACCAACAGTCACGTTGGCTTTGATCACCTCACACGTGTTAGTGGTCTTGTTCGCGTATGTGTGCTGCCTAAGCTTAAATGGGACAAATAAATTGTGTGCTCTTCTTGTAGACATGCTTAGATAGTTGCAGGTTCACATCCTCCTCTCACCAAGACCATGACAAGTGAACCAGGACAACTTCTGCATCTTGACACCGTAGGTTCTTCACGTGTTTAATCTTTCGGAGGTCAACGGTATGTGCTTGTGATTGTTCATGATTATTCTAGATACTTTTGGGTTTACTTTATGACATTTCAGAATGAAGCTTTTAGTCACTTTCGAACTTTATTTCTTAGATTATCAACTAATCACCCAGGTTATTTAAAAGCAATTAGAAGTAATAATGTAACTGAATTTAGAAATCAATCTTTTGATCACTTTTGTACCGAAAATGCAATAGATCATCAATTTTATTCACGGTATGTACCTCAACAAAACGGTGTTGTAGAGAGAAAGAACAGAACCTTAGTTGAGATGGCTAGGACTATGCTTGATGAATATCAAACTCCTAGAAAATTTTGGGCAGGTGCAATTGCAATAGCTTTTTATGTCTCAAGTCGTGTTTTCTTGCGTGCTAAGCTAGGAAAAACTCCATATGAGCTTCGGTTTGGACATAGCCTAGTGTCACACACTTTAGGGTCTTTGGTTGCAAATGCTTTGTGAAGAAACATGGTAATATTGATAAATTTGAAGCTAGATCTGTTGATGGCATGTTTGTTGGTTATCCATCTCATACTAGAGGCTACCGTGTGCTTTTACTTGACACTAACAAAATTATGGAGATTTGTGAGGTTTCTTTTGGTGAATCTAGCCTGGGTACTAGATCTAATATCACAGGTCCAGATCCATATCCTCAAGGGGAGAGTATTTTCTTCGAAGATGAGGAAGAAGTGGTGTTGCTGCCCGAAAATTCAGAAACTAATAACATCGTTTCAACTCTTGATCCCGCTCCACAACCAGCACCAATGACCACTGCTGCTGGTTCAGATCTTCCTCAAGCCACAAGTTCATGGATTTGTGATAAACATGAAGAAGAAGGAGCTTGTGAAGTTTCTACTCCCCTCTGCGTCCTCAAAAGTCATGTTCCACAATAAATCTTTGGAAGCTTGCATGAACGAGTCATAAAGTCCAGGTTTTGCGATCCAAGCTCTCATGCTCATTGTGTTTTTGTTGCTTCTTTTGAACCCAAAGATATATCACACGCAATCTCTAATGAATCTTGGATTATTTTCATGCAAGAAGAGTTAGAAAATTTTGAAAGAAATAATGTTTGGAAACTTGTACCTCCACCTCAAAGTCACACTTTAATTGGAACTAAATGGGTGTTTAAAAATAATCAATGTGAGGACGGGGTTGTGGTTAGGAATAAGGCTAGGTTGGTTGCTCAAGGTTTCACACAAGTTGAAGGTCTAGATTTCGATGAAACTCTTGCTCCTATTGCTAGATTAGAAGCCATAAGAATTTTGATAGATTTTGTTGCATCTAAAGGATTCAAGTTATATCAAATGGATGTTAAAAGTGCTTTTCTTAATGGCTACATAGATGAGGAGGTTTATGTCAAGCAACCATCATGTTTTGAAAATCAAGATTTCTCTAATCAAGTTTACAAACTTTCCAAAGCCTTGTACGGTCTCAATCAAGCCCCTAGAGCATGGTATGATAGGTCAAAAACATTCTTACTTGTAAAGGGGTTAACCATGGTCATGGATAATAAAACTCTTTTTGTTCTTAAGCATGGTAATAACTCACTATTCGTTCAAGTGTATGTGGATGATATTATCTTTGGTTGTGCTTCTCATGAGCATGTGTCCAAGTACTTAGCTATGACGTGTTCAGTATTTGAGATGAGTATGATGGGAGAACTCACGTACTTTTTGGAGCTGCAAATCAAGCAAACCAAGGAGGGTACTTTTGTGCATCAAACGAAGTTTACGAAAGACCTTAAGCGCTTCAACATGGACAAAAGCAAGCCTCTTTGGACACCAATGGGAACAGCAACAATACTTGAACTTGATGAAGATGGTGAACCCGTGGATCAAAAAGAATATAGAAGCATGATCGGGCCACTTTTGTACAGCACAACATCAAGACCGAGCATACAATTCAGCGTATATCTTTGTGCACGAATTCAAGCTTCCCCACATGCTTCACATCATCAAGCCGTCAAAAGAGTTCTCATGGAACTCAAGGATATGGCATTTTTCTTCCTTCTTCCTCAATCATTACTTTGAAAGCTTTTCGGATGCTGATTTTGGGGGTTGTAGAATTGATAGGAAAAGTACTTCAGATGCTTGTCATTTTCTTGGTAATTCACTTGTTGCTTCGTCCTCTAGTAAACAAAGTTCAGCTGCACAATCCACGGCTGAATCTGAATGCATAGTTGCTGCTAGCGCTTGCTCAAAAATTCTTTGGATTGTCCAAACGCTTAAGGACTATGGTGTTGACCTAGATAGTGTTCCACTATTTTGTGATAAAATTAGTGCCATTTGCATTGCTAAAAATCTCGGGCAACATTCTAGGACAAAGCACATTGACTTTAGGTGTCACTTTCTTTGTGATAATGTTGAAAAAGGAAACATTGTGCTTCGCTATATAGATACCGAACAACAATTGGTAGACTTTTTTACAAAATCTTTGGATTTCACTCATTTTTGTTTCATTCATAGCGAAATAGGGGTTATGCATCCTCATGGCTTAAATTGAGGGGGAATTTTGAAACTTCAGAAGTCTATGTGTGAATCTGAATTTTAAATAATATGAGCATAGTATTTCATACATATATGACTTTGTAGTTCCTTTTACATGCTGAAAGTTCTTACTATATTATTCGTGTTATACATTTTATAGTTTTTGCCATGACTAGTAATTGGAATAATTACTTACACTAAATCTAGTCATGATCAAACTTTCTTGCGGTTTTAAACTTGTTGCATGCTCACATGTGCTTTTAATAATGAAAAATTAATCAATCAACAATCTAACTGTTGAGCTTTTATGATCAAATACAAAAATGAGAAAATATCAAGAGAATATGCATGCATCGCAATTCTTCTTTTGAGATGTCTTGTCATTGCACTTAGAAATGAACTTGGAAGAAGTTGTGTATGACTAAAATCATGTCCTTAAGGTTCTGATTGTCAAATAACATCGGCTTGCCTTGGTTGGTTAGAATAAGGCTAATGCGGCATATAATCTCTTGCAAATATCATATGATTCAAATTTATTCTTTAAAAATAATAAACATGCACTAACATATGTCATGCTTTCAGATTTTGAAATAGTTAAGTTCGTGAGATCATGACTTGCTTAAATTGGAAAATACACTTGATCTCTAGCATGGCTTACACTACTTTATGTATCTCATTGATGTGATGGTGTAAGTGACTTGATAGTCTGACTTGAATGAGATTTGTTTTATATGTATATGTCATATTATGCTCATGACAATTGAAATTTTTCTTTTCAACCTTGTTGAATAGATTGTCGAAGGGGAAAAAAATATGTCACACATTGTTTCACATTCACAAGTTTTTACATGCTATTCAGGGGAGAAACTTTTGTTTAGAGATTTATTTATCACTTGATTTTTGATTTTTAAAAGGGGAGAAAATTGTTTTTAAAATTTCATGTGAATAAACTAATGTTCGGATTTTAGGTGGTATTGCCAATGCATTCATCAAGGAGGAGATTGTGAGACCCATGTGTGTTGAATACATTAGCAATTAGAATAAAAGTGAAGGTTTACATTCAAAGTTTTGAGCTTACACCGGTACAGCCCGACACACTGTCCGAACTTGTCTCTGTACATTTTGGGAGTATCATTACCCTCGATGGTTTCGGGTTGTCCGAACTTTTTCTCACCAGAGTTGCACGTGTTTCACGCTTCGGGTTGTCCGAACTTTCACTCAAATGAGCTGCACGTGAGTTGATATGGTGGGAGTGTTTTCGGGGGTAACATTTACTCTTTACTTGGTTAGGACTGTCCGAACTTTTCGACACATGATTTGCACGTGAGTTTCGGATTGCAATGTTCGATCGTTTGCCTTTACATTGCAGCACCGCTTTTGGTTAATTCGATAATTCTATTTGCTGAAATAATCATACGACGACTCTGTTTTTAACTTGCAATGTTTCAAACTTACTTTTGGCTTACAGTAAGGTTTGTTTAGTACTCTTTTAGTATGTTTTTGGTGTGTTTTGGTGGTTATGACTTGTATTAGCTTGCTATAGTTTGCAACATGCTTACGTGAGGTGATCATGTAAGGTGTCGTGGTTTTTCGGACTAACGAGAGTCGAGTCAAGGACTTGGGCACGCAAGATTGGTTGTTTATTCATGTTTAGGTGTTGCTTGAGGTCAATACATGGCTGGTGATGGAGATCCTTGAACTAGTCTTAGGGAGAAGATGAGGTTCAACAACCAAGTTAGGGAGGAATTGTGGTTGAGTTGATCGGGAGGTCACGCAACATGTTTGGGTTAAGAACAATGCATATGAAGGTATTGTTGACGTTTTGGAAAGTGTTTCCACATATTCAAGGGGTGGATGGATGTGGCTACATTGTTCCAAGGCATGATAAAGAGATATGGATGTGAAGATGTGGCCGGAAAGAACCAACCGGCTGGATTTTGGACTCAGGCTGTGACTGAGTCAATTATGACTCAAATATGGAAAGAAATGAGTTGATTATGATAGAATTTCATGCCTAGCATGAAGTAGGGTTAGTTTACGAATGTTTGGAACGTTCTTAAGGTATTTGGAAGTCTTAAGATTGCTTCTATCTGCGTATGGAAGAGTCTTGAGCAACCATCAAAAGTTTCGGTTAAAACTGAGTAGGATTAGAGTTCTAGTTTGGATTTGGTTGGCCTTAGGGATGGTTATAAAAGCAAGGGATGCCAAATATCGTGTGGGCACGACTTTGGAGTGTTCCTCTTGTGTTCCATTGAACAAAATTCTTAGTTTTGAGAAGCTTTTGTGCCTTGTCATCCGACTTGTTTTTGTCATGTTTTTCTCGTCGAGTTTCTGCGCTGCCCGACCTTTCTTCGGTGTTTTGATGATAGTTTGATTTTACATATACAATTGATGTGACTATTTTTGAGTTTCCTCACAACTTGATTCTCTATTATTTGTTAAATTTCACAGTCATTTGATTGGTTGTTTTAGATCTACACGAGTTTCATTGAAGAGTTGCTGATCTGTTTTTAACGGTTAGAACAGATTGACCTTTGTCTAGTCTATTGGTCATCTACTTGTATTTTCATGTTATTCTTGTTGAATTAGTTCTGTGACTTGATTCTCTATGATCTACACTAATTTGTCATGTTTTGAACACGATGGAAACACTCGCACACAAGATTTTTCTATCAGATTGATTTTCTGCCGAGGGGTTTTTGTTGCTTCCACTGATAAAGTTTTAAATATACCATTCACCCCCTCTGGTAGCTTTTCACGTGCTCTTTGATCCTAAACTTAGATTTCATATACTCGAACAAGCCTCGTTTGTAATATGTTCTCTCGCCTTTTGAGCTAACAAAGATCACGGGTAGACTCCCTCTGGGCGTAGGGCCTTTTTTGCCCGAATTATGATAAATCTCTTGTTCTTTGCAGCTAGCCATTGGAAAACGAATGTGATTTAATACAAATTTACTAGTCAGTTTCTAAAACTCCGACAATATGCTAGACGATTGAAGGTACTAGGCAACAGCTGATAAGAAACAAATACCTACAATCCAAACCACTCTCTCAAGATTATAAAGATTTGGAGACTCACACATCTGGTCCGGATTTATGAAGGTGAAACATGTTTTTTTTCCAATTCAGACCTTCAAAATCAACGATGGAACAAAAATTAGGTTATGAGAAAATAGATGGTTGGATGCATCCACCTTCACTACAGGAATCTTGATCAATTATGTCGGCCTTTACTGACGTAAGTTACTTACTTACGTTGGTTTTCCCTTAATTATGTCAGTTCACGGCCGACGAAGCAGTTTGGACATGATTAAGGTAACTTACGTTGGTCGCCGACGTAAGTTAGTAACTTTCGTTGGTATCCCATAGCCGATGTATGTAAGTTACAGGATGGGCTGCGGGCTAGGCCGGAGCACTTACGTCGGCCGCGGCTGGGCCGACTAAAGTTACTTGCCTAACTTATGTCGGTGACGCCGGACTGACGTAAGA
Source organism: Tuctoria greenei (assembly GCA_036927565.1). Classification (NCBI taxonomy): domain Eukaryota; kingdom Viridiplantae; phylum Streptophyta; class Magnoliopsida; order Poales; family Poaceae; genus Tuctoria; species Tuctoria greenei. Next base: position 249,244,574 of record JAYESD010000002.1, on the reverse strand, counting down.
TAACCTGGTATAACTTACGTTGGCTATGACCATACCGACGAAAGTTGACGGTTAACTTACGTCGGTGTAGCCACACTGACGAATGTTAACCTGGGCTAACTTTCGTCAGTATGGACATAGCCGACGTAAGTTACGTTTTCAATTTTTTTTTTTTAAAAAAAACAAGAACTAACTACCTCGCATGATGGCGAGAACACAGAACAGACACCGAAACAGATATATACACAGACACAACAAAACAGTTTCAAAACATTATTTAAAACATCGACAACAACACAAAGTTCCACCGAGCTACATGCTAGCCCCTCCACTAACTCCAGAGCCGAGAAAATTTTCTCGGCGCGGCCCTTCGGGTGCCGTTGTTCCTGAACCCTGCAAAAGAACATTAGAGTTAAATTATTTACTAAAGAGGTGATATATAGAAGATTCATTATACACGTTTCTATTTTAAGGTTGTTAAAACTTAAAATTCTGGAAACTGTATTAGCAACTTAAAATTCTGGAAACATAAAATTCTGTAACACCCACTATTTTTTAAGAGAAAAAAAATTTGTAAAATGAATTTCTCTTGAGATAAAAACATTTTCTTGGGAACAAAATTCATATAAGGCAAGTTGCATCATGTATTGAATGTGTCGACTGTTGGAGTCGGCAGATCTCCTGACACTGCTAAAATGTTGAAGGAGTTTGTGGTTCGGTGTGGGCGCGCGGAGACTCAAGAAGGTGAATTGTGATTTAACACAGGAGACACAAGGATCTACGTGGTTCGGGCCGCCTGAGCATAATACCCTACTCCACGGGTGTGTTGATGTTGTATTAGCTTGTCACGTATGATTGCTTGTCAACGTCCGTGAACGTCCCTGAGTGTATCGTCGGCCTGTCCTTTTATAGTACAAGGACAGACCGTTACAAGCTAGCCTGGCCCGACATGTGGCCCCGGCGGTTACTAGTATTGATACACGATTAATTGCTGTTAATGATTCTATAACGGGCTCCGACAGTGCCGTTACTGGTGTTAAGATCGTCCGTTTAAGCGTCATTAATATGGCATTAATGACGCTTAATCGGGTCTTGAAGTCCTTGGCTCTCCTTTGAAGATCCGGAGCCGTTACAAGGTCTTCCGGAGGTTAGAGGCTGTCAGCTCCGACGTTTGGAAACGTGGCAGCTCCGGAGCTTGCTGTGGGAAGCAGGTAGCTCCGGGGCTATCTGACACGTGTCAGGTCTGGAGCTTCTCTCGGTCAGGGGTTAAGTCCGGAGGTGCCATTTCGGTACTTGGCCCGAAGCTTCCCCCTTGTGGGCGGTAGCTCCGGTTTGGCAGTACACGTGGCGACCTAGGGATTAACCATGTTGGAGAAGCAGGTCCGGTCATGTCTGACAAGTGGGCCTCCAAGGGTCTTCAATCCAAGTAGACGGCCTTCCATCGAGATCTTTGTAACCTCAGGGGGTGTACGGTTTTTAGGGTACCGACAGTGGCCCCCTGGACCTACCTCGGAGGAAGGTCACTGGGGTGAAGTCGTTCCGTCGGAGGTGGGTCCATCCTTGCGACTCTTGAACTGGGTCTTCAAGGGTCTTCGGAGGTGCCGTTGGCAGGGTTTTACAGTTAGATCCCGCCGCGTGGCGCACCTCAGGCGGCAGATGAGATCTTTGACGTGCGGATCTCACGCAATTGAAGGTCGTCGGTTCCCGATACGAAAACCGTATCGGTTCCACGCGCCCTGTCAGGCCGCCGCCTTTGGATTTCCCGCCTCATGATGACAACCGTTCGCCTGGGTAAGAGCTTCGACTTGATCGTCGGGGTGGTCCCGGGCCCTCTTGTCATCGGCTGGATTGAATTCTTGAGTAGTATCTTCGACTTTCCTGCAATTTCCATCCAAGCGTTGCGAGGGATTACTTAAGAAGGAAAGCGCGCACCGTCGGGAGTTCTTTACGCCTCTCATCTGATCTTGCTCTCAAACTCCCGACTCGTACTTCGCTCCTCTTCTCTTGCCTAGCTCTGCCGCGATGGAGTTGGGTCTGCGTGAGAGTCGCCTGAAGACTGACAACAATTTGAAGAAGGTCCGGGCCCTCATGGGGTGGTCCTCGGACTTCTTCAACCGCTTGGTCCGTGCCGGCGGAGAGCTCCCCTTTGAGAAGGAGCGCGCTGGCGAGATGGTGTACTTTTCTTCGTACGCCATGGTGGGGCTGATCCCACCTTTTTCTTCTTTCTTCTTGATGCTGCTAGACTTCTATGGTCTGCAGCTATACCACCTTGGCCCTCACTCCATTCTCCTCGTGTCCATCTTTGTCCACTTCTGCGAGATGTGGGTGGGCATCCCCCCCTGCGTCGAGCTCTTCCGAACCTTCTTCACCGTTCACACCACCGGCCGGAGCAATGAGTACCTTGGCTTCTACTACTTCGTGAAGCGCAAGAAGTGCCCATTCAAGTACCTCCGGTCGTTCCCTTCCGGGAAGTGGAATGACTGGAAGAAAGATTGGATAGTCGTCAGGGTGGAGGAGCATGATCGGTTGGAGCTGCCAGGCGGTCTGCCCGGCATCGACACGTCGATATGGAGTGAAGTTGCTGGCGGAAGCTTTCGACCCTGCCCTGACCAGGATCCGCCGATGCGTGGAGGGAGGATTGACTCCCCAGGCGGTGTTCTGCAACTTCCTGGCCAACAGGTGGGCGCCACTAAAGAGGAGGGAGAAGCTCGCCTGGGCCCTCAACAGCGTGATGGACGAGGACCGGGTTGAGACCGGGTTGAAGTCCAACATGGTGGGAAGGCCTTGGAGTTTCACCTCAAGAAATTCCAGCACGGCATCGACGTCGACAGTGATGACTTGACTCCACCGTCGGCCTTTCTCCCCCTGAACGTGGAAGTGGAGTTCAGCAGGGAGCTCCAACAGACGATGCCCGCGCTTGATGACCTTGGTGTCGTCGAGAGAAGACCAACCACCCGGGTGGCAATCCCCGGGGTGCCCGAAGACGGCTCGGTCCCTGCTCCACAGCCGAGGGTCGAGGTCATCGGCAAGGGCAAGGAGCTGGCGGAGGAGCCGGAGAGTCGAAAGAGGAAGCTACGACATGCCGACGGAAGGTCCGTCAGGCCCGCTACTTCTGCCTCGGTTCCTTCTCCCCGGGGGGGAAGATCTTCTGCCGCCGTGGCGACTGTCCCTGTAGTGGGGTCCTTCCGGAACAATACTGTTCCTGCAGTGGGATCCTCCCGGAGCACGTCTGTCCCCGTGGTGGAGCCCTCCTGCGGTGCTAGCTCCGGGTGCACGACTCCGGCACCTGGGACGGTGGGAGCCTCCAGGTCCAGGGGTTCCTCCCGATCGAGGAGAGCCTCGACCCGGGAAACGCCCGTGGCTGCGACAAGTTCTGGGGGGCCTCCCGGAGCTCCTATGCCGACCATGGCCAGCCCGGAACGTCCGGGAAAAAAGTTCCGCGCAAGCTGGTGCGGAAGCCTTCCAAGGTAATTTTTGATCTTTACCTTGGTTAACTTTTTAATTGTAGCGATTGTTTGTTAATTTTCTTTATCCATCCTCTGCAGCGTCCCCAAGAAGGGGAGTGAAGCTCCACCCTCGGCCACGATGTCTGAGGCCGTGGGAGCTTCTGCTCCTGTCCCAGTGCCGCCCCAGGTGGTGGCTGAGGCTGCGATAGCTCCGGCGCCGGCTGTCGTGGTCATGAACCTCGACTCGTCCCCAGAATTTCCCGTGGTAGCGCCGGACCACGGGAGTGAAGACACGCCAGCGGCACTTGTCTCGGAGGTTGAAGCTCCGGGTCCTGGTGCTGCAGTAGTGGAAGCTCCGGTTGTAGAGCCGGAAGAAGTAGTAGTCCCGGCCTCGGAGCCGGAACTTGTCGAAGCCCCGGCGATTGAGCCGGAGGTGACTGAAGTTCCGGCATGCGAGCCGGAAGTCGAGGTAGTTCTGGTAGTTGAGCCGGTTACCTCCGAAGTACCGGTCGCTGAGCCGGTTATTGTTGGAGCGCCGGTCACAGAGCCGGCGGTTGAAGAGGCGAGGGAGCTCGAGCCTCCCTCGAAAGAGGTGTCCCGGCCGGAGCCAGTAGTAGCTCCTGTTCCGGAGGTGACGACATCGATGGTACCTGCGGTCGAGCCGGAGTGCCTAAGCGAAGTCGCTGGCCCCCTGCCCGAGGGGGCGAATGAAGACTTGGCGGCGGGGCCTTCTTCGATGGCGACTGAGGCCATCCCGGAGGACGGCCCTAGCGCCTTGGAAGCTCAGGGTTCCACTCTCGTAGAGTGGGACCCAATTTTTGTATGTGAAGACCCGCTGGAACCAGCGGAGGAGACCCCAGCAGGTCCGGAGCCCATCCCGCTGTCGATGTCTATCGACAACGCCTGCTCCAGTCTACGTCAGGTCCAACTGGCCTTCTTCCACGACAGCAAGGCTCTTAAAGAGGAGCGCCAAACCCTTAGGCGGTGGCGTAATCGGCTCCACTTCGAGACTAAGATGGCGCAGTCGAGGCTAGCGGACGACAAGGAGTGGATCAAGCGGGAGAAGATCCGCCTAGAGTACTGGGATAAGCTGCTGGATGACAGGGAGAGCATAACTCATGCCCTCGACGCTCAATCCCGGGAGATCCACGATCAGGCCAAGGCTGCCAACGACGCGGCCAATGCTCGGCACGAACAGCTTGAGGCCATCAACGCCGCACTCATCAAGCGCCAAGAGGCACTCGAAGGGAGGGAGAGATGGCTCGAGGACGAAGAGCAGAAACTCCTAGAGCTGCGGGATGACGTCCTGAGGAGGGAAGAGGAGCTCGCCGAGAAAGTAGCTCTGGCTGACAAGGGCCTCGAGGAGCGCACTATGAAGTTGGAAGAGCGCTGCCTCGAGGAAGAGGAGAAGACCTGGGTGCGGGGGTAGGAACTCTACGAATACGAGTGTGCCCTTGTGGCCCGGGAGAAGAAAGTGGAGGCTAGGGAGAAGGACCTGGTCGATCGTCAGAACAAGATCCACCTCCGGGAGGAGGAGCTCGGAAGACTTGAGAGGCGGGTTGCTGCAAAGATTCAGCAAAACGCCAAAGAAGTTGAGCGCCTCGCCCGTGAGAATTTCGAACTAACGGCGGCCAAGAGATCCCTGGAAGAGGTGAAGAGCCTGAGGACGGCGGACTCCCTGCAGATTTGGGAGTTCCTGGGCAAGGCCAATGATGCGCTGACGCCGATGGGTTTCAGCCCCGTGCGCCCGAATGATCCGGAGTCAGAGCCGGACCTTGCGCTGCAGGCGTTGAGCGCAGCAGGTAGCAAGCTCTCCAAGGTGGGCGACGTCGTCGCGGACCAACTGGAGGTCGAGGGGCAATCCCTGGCGAGGAACATCACAGAATATGTGCTGACGTGCTACACCAGCCGGAACCCTCAATTTCCTCTGGACCCGGTGCTTGAAGGCCCTGTCGAAGGAGAAGGCGAAGCTACCCGAGCCAGCGTGTCGGAGGTCGCCTAGAAGGTCGCCGAGTTCTTCCATAGGGTCTAGGACCATCTCTTTAGCTCTCACTTGTATTTTCTCTTCTTCTTCCTCAATTTTGTAATCCCTTGTCTCCAGATGTAATCTCCTGTCTCCAGATGAATGAAATCCCCAAATTTTTGCGAATTTCATTTTTTGTCTTCAACATCTTTATCTTCACTTGGCCCCCTGGTAGATGTACACAATTTGATTGTGAACATGTACCAAAAGGATATTGAGTTTTGTTGAAGACGAATTTGCTCCGAACTTGTAGAATTTAGGTCCGAAGTCTTTGATAGTGAAGGTCCCCTGAAGTTGTTGGAGCTTAGAAGCTCCGGCGTTGTCCATCGCTGGAGCTTGGTAGCTCCAGCAATAGCCTCTATCAACACGTAGAGTGTCGATAGTTAGTCCTCCGAGGTGTCGGAGCTTAGTAGCTCCGGCAGTGACCTTTGCCAACACTTGGTTTGTTGGTAACAGACTCCATTTACGGGGTCTTCTCACCATCTTTTACTCAACGTCGACGGTTGACCCCCTTGGGGGAGTCGGAGTTTGGTTAGCTCCGGCTTTTCTCCATCAACGTAGAGTTTATTTTTCCTGCACACTTAAGCCAAGAAAAATAGTAAAATTCGTTCCTTGTCTATAATTTCGTCGCGGCTTACGATTCTCAAGAAAATTTTAAGTTGAACGCGATTTTAAATACAAATGGATGCGTTGTCTTTTCTCTTAGATCTAGTTGTCCATTGAACCGCCTTACTTCGGCCTGCCGGGGTGTAGGTAGAGTGGCGTACTTAGGGTGCTTGACCAGGCTAAGTCGATAGCGCACTCCGGCCCTAGATTGGCTTGGCGGCTTTCAAGCGAGTTGGCCATAAACGATATTTAAATCCAAAAGATCTGACAATACAACTCGAATTGTATATAAACCGGTCGAACTAAAAATTTCTTAAGAATTGCACATCTCTGTTATAGACAAGAAAGAGAAAAATAAAAATGTCGAGCCTGCACAAAATGAATGCACGTGGAGTCTATTTCACATGAAGATGTCTTTCATTATAGGTCCGGGGTACAAGGGAAACAAGTACACTCTTAGGGTACGGGACCAGGCTAAGTGTGTTTGGTTTCTCGTTTGACCCAGGGTAGTTAGCCACACTTTTAGTCCGGAGACTATGACAAGTGCTGCATGAGCTTTGCGGACCTTTCGGGAAAGGTCCGGCTGCTCTTCCGGAGGAACTACCCGACTCTGTACAATGACCCTATAACATACATCTCAAGTTACTCAAGACTCACCTCCGTGGTATTAAGTGTAGAACTTACGGAGGTGCTCGATGTTCCAAGGATTTGGGAGAGGTGTCCCATCCTCGGTAGCCATGCAAACGCTTCCGGGACGGGATACTTTGATCACTCGAAAGGGCCCCTCCCAGTCGGGGGAGAGTTTGTTTAACCCTTCTCTGGATAGTATTCTCCGTAGCACCAGATTGCCTTCCTCGAGCTGTTGGTTGTGTACATGCCGCTGGTGATAATGCCGTAGAGCTTGGCGATATCAGGCATTCCGAACAGCTGCTTGGCACCTTCCCTCCTCGAGGAGGTCTAGGTCTTCACGCCGGAGCTGGTCCTGCGCGGCTTCGTCGAAGGTCCGGACCCGGAGCGAACCCAAGGTGATTTCCGGAGGAAGGATTGCTTCAGCTCCGTACACCAGAAAGAAGGGTGTTTCTCCGGTTGACCGGTTTGGAGAAGTCCTGTTGGCCCATAGAGTGGGCGGAAGCTCTTCGATCCAGTTGGCTCCGTGCTTTTTCAAGCGCTCATAGGTGCGCATTTTGAGTCCTTTAAGGATTTCTGCATTTGCTCTCTCGGCTTGGCCATTGCTGGCTGGATAAGCTACGGAGGCGTAGCAAACTTGTATGCCGAGGTCTTCGCAATATCCTTGGAATGCGGAGCTTGTGAATTGAGTCCCATTATCAGTGATGATCTTGTTTGGGACTCCGAATTTGCTTACAATGGATTGCAGAAAGTTGATAGCAGATTGCTTGTTGATCGTCACAACTGGAGTTGCTTCCGGCCACTTGGTGAACTTGTCAATGGCGACGTACAGGAACTTGTAACCTCCGACGGCTCTTGGGAAGGGTCCCAAGATGTCCATCCCCCACACAGCGAAGGGCCATGTAGGAGGTATCATTTGCAAGGGCTGAGCAGGTGTATGAATTTGCTTTGCATGAAATTGGCATGCTTCGCATTTCTTCACCAGCTCAGTGGCATCCTGGAGCGCTGTAGGCCAGTAGAAGCCATGCTGAAAGGCTTTTCCGACCAGCGTGCGGGAAGATGCGTGGTTCCCACACTCGCCTCCATGGATTTCTACGAGGAGCTCGCAGCCTTCTTCCCTTGTGATGCACCGCATTAGGATGCCGTTGGCACCGCGCCGGTAGAGATCCCCTTCTACCAACGTGTATCTTTTAGCCAATCTGACTACCCAGTCAGCGGATACATCATCGTCAGGAAGGATGTTGTCTTTCACGTAGTTCCGGATCTTCGAGATCCATGCATCGGAACTGACTTGAGCATTTGAGTCTTGCGTGCTGGGTTGCTCGGAGCTTCCGGCAGCACCTACGACCCTTGATGGCTGCCATGGTAACAGGGCCATCGGGACCGTCAGCTTCGGGATGCTGATCTCGCCCCCTTCGTTCAGTTCGGCAGGCTGAACTGTGAGTTTTAACAACCTCCGGACAAAGATTCCGTCAGGAGCCAGAGCTCCGGTTGACGCTTTAGTCGAGAGTTCGTCAGCTTCAGCGTTGTGGGCACGCTGAACATGGTGGAGGTCTAGGACTTCAAAGTCCTTCTGAAGCCTCTGGACTTCAAGGAGGTAAGTAGCTAGCTGGAGATTATTGCAGGAGCATTCACCCTTCACCTGCTTGATGATGAGTTGTGAATCTCCTTTGACCAGCAGTTGCTTGACACCGTATGACAGTGCCACCTTTAGTCCCTAGATGAGTGCTTCATACTCCGCCATGTTGTTGGTTGCCTTGAAGTCAAGGTGCACCATGTATTTCACCTTCTCCCCAGTAGGTGAAAGGAGAAGGATTCCAGCTCCGGCCCCCTGCTTCTGCATGGAGCCATCGAAGTAGAGGGTCCAGTGAGGCTCGGTGAAGGTTGGAGCTTGATGTTCCGTCTTCTGTTCACTGGGGCCCCCAGGGTTTGATTGAGAGGGAGTCCATTCCGCCACGAAATCTGCCAACGCTTGACTCTTGATGGCTTGCCTCGGAGTGAATTCGAGATCGAATTCAGCCAATTCCGCTGCCCACTTTGCTATATTTCCAGTTGAATTGGGATTATGAAAGATCGCTCGAAGTGGATAGGAAGTCACCACCGAGACTTTGTGAGCTTGGAAGTAGTGTCGAAGCTTCCTGGAGGCAATAAGAACTGCATAAAGCAGCTTATGCACCTCTAGGTATCGAGTCTTGGCATCGTGTAATACTTCACTGATGAAGTATACCGGGCGTTGAATGGTCCGGACCCTCCCGGAGGGGTCCGGGGTTTCCTCTTCATTTATCCGGACCCTGTCGGAGGAGTCCAGATTCTCTTCCGGGACTTCCGGGTTCTGGCTGGAGGAACCCGGAGCTTCTTCGGAAATGACCTGGACCCTCTTAGAGGAGTCTGGGTCTTCTGAAGTGACTTCTTGTGGATTTGAGTCTGGGAGCTGGGACCCAGACTCACTTTCAGGAACCTCCGGACCCTCCCGAGGGGGTCTGGATTCCTGAGTATGGGGTAGTTCCGGTCTCTCCGCAACCAGAACCATACTGACGACTTCGTCAGTAGCTGAAATGTAAAGCAACAAAGGCTCACCAGGGTTCGGAGCTACCAGAATTGGTAGGGTGGTGAGGAACTGTTTCAGCTCCTAGAATGCCTTCTCTGCTTCTTCGGACCATTGGAATGGTCCGGACTTCCTCAACAACTTGAAGAAGGGAAGTGCTCGTTCCGCCAGTTTTGATATGAACCGGCTGAGGGCTGCTAGACACCCAGTTAACTTTTAGACGTCTTTGATGCGGGTTGGTGGCCGCATGTCTTCAATGGCTTTTATCTTCGCCGGATTAGCCTCTATGCCCCGGTAACTTACCAGTAAACCAAGAAGTTTTCCGGAGCTAACCCCGAAGACACACTTGTCTGGGTTTAGCTTCGTGCGGGTGGCCCGCAGCTTGTCGAAGACAGCCTGCAAGGTGTCCAAGAGGGACTCCTTGTTCTTGACCTTGACCACGATGTCATCGACGTACACTTCCACTATATCTCTGATGAGTTCTTCAAAAGTTTTGTACATAGCTCGTACAAAAGTTGAAGCTGCATTCTTGAGACCAAATGGCATGGCTGTGTAACAATGCAATCCATCTACTGTGATGAATGAAGTATGCTCTTCATCCTCCCTAGACATCCTGATTTGATGATACCCAGAATATGCGTCTAGGAAACACAGTAACTCACACTCGGAGGTGGAATCCACTATCTGATCTATTCTAGGTAGTGGGAATGGATCTTTTGGACATGCCTTATTCAGTGTGGTGTAGTCGATGCACATTCGAAGCTTCCCACCGGCCATTTTGGATGGAAGACTTCTCGGATGAATCCGGCTTCGAGCAACTTCTTCACTTCTTGTCGGATGAAGTTCTGCCGCTCTACGGATTGCTTCCGAGGCTTCTGATGCACAGGTCGAGCATCGGGGTAAATCTTCAGATTGTGCTCAATCACTTCCCTGGGGATCCCAGGCATTTGTGACGGTTGCCACGCAAACACGTCAACATTAGCCCGGAGGAAAGTGATGAGCGCGAGTTCCTATTTGTCGTTCAACCATCCCGATATACGGGTGGTTTGAGCGGCATCGGAACCAATTTGGACGACTTTGACGGGAATGTCGGTGTCGCCGCTTGGCTGCACACGGGGTGCAGAGGTTGAGCCTCGTTGACGAATGCTCGGGGGTTTTGGAGCTTGCTCCTGCCTGGAGTCCTCCTCTTGCGCCGTGGTGAGTGCATGGAGCTCCTCCAGAGCAGTTACTCCGGCGGTGCGATCTCCGCGGATCCGGAGAATGCCTACTGGTGTTGGCATCTTCAACACCAGGTATCCATAATGAGCAGCTGCCATAAATTTGTATAGGGCAGGTCTACCCAAGATGGCGTTGAATGGTAAGTTGATCTGAGCGACGTCGAAGACCAACTTCTCGGTGCGATACTTCTCCTGTGTCCCGAAGGTAACGGGGAGAGTTATAGCTCCGAGTGGGGTAATGGCCCCCGGACCTACTCCGGAGAAAGGTCGAGAGGGCTGGAGATCCGAAGGTCGGAGCTGAAGCTTGGTAAAAGCTTCAAAGCTTATGAGGTTCAGCCCCGAACCTCCATCCACCATAACATGATGGAGCTGGATGTTATTAATGGTTGGAGATACCATCAAAGGTAACTGTCCAGCTCCGACCATGCTTCGAGGACAGTCCAAAGCATCAAAAGTGATGGATGTGTCCATCCACTTTCGATGTGGCTCCGGTCTAGCTGTAGGAGCTACAGCGGCCATATCCCGCCGCATAGTCTTGATGACGCGACGGGAGGTGATGTCCCATGGCCCACCAAAAATGGTGTTCATGGTCTTCCGACGCTCGTTGTCAGAGACGTCAGGGTCATCGTCGACGGAGGTGTAGACGGCCTTCAGGACCTTTTTGGGATCCTGAAACCCTAACTCCTCTTCAGCCGGAGCTTCGTCGACCTTCTGTTATCCTTCCCTCTGTCGGAAAGGGGACCCTTCCCGACGCTTGCTGTAGCGCTCGGCAAGGTTTTGGACCTCCCGGCAGTCTTCCAAACTGTGGCTGCCCGTTTTGTGAATGGGACACCACACTTTGGGTTTGCCACCGTCTTTGGAAGACGGTCGAGGTCGCTTCTCGGGGCGTGGCCCCCGGCCACCCGGAGTTGCAGCAGCTGCAACGTTGGATGTGCCGGCTGAGGGCTTCTTCTTGCTGTTGGTCTTCTTTTTCTTCTTGCCACCCCCGGAGGTAGCGGCTTCTTCTTTGGAGGATTTCTTGTGATCCTCCGAGGCTGGTTTGGAGTGCATTTCACGGCCCTCTGCAGCACTGGCACATTTGTCTGCCAGGCTGAAGAGTTCCGTGACGCTGGTGATCTCTTTGATCGCCAGCTTCTCCAACATCTTCTTATCCCGTACGCCCTGTCTGAATGCCACAATGACAGAAGTGCTTGAGATAGAAGGGATTGTGTTGCGTACCTGAGAGAACCTCTGGATGAAGGACCGCAAAGATTCTCACCCTTTTTGCACGACCGCAAAAAGGTCCAGTTCAGTGCCTGGTCGGGTGTATGAACTCCCGAAGTTGGCAGTGAACTGACGGCACAGCTCCTCCCAACTATTGATAGAGTTGGGTGGAAGGCTCATAAACCAGGACCTGGCGGTCCCAGTTAAGGCCACTGGAAAGTAATTGGCCATTACAGCCTCGTTTCCTCCAGCTGCCAAGATTGCAGTGGAGTATATCTGAAGGAATTCGTCGGGGTTGACAGTCCCGTCGAATTTTTCCGGCAGGTATGGTCCGAACTTCTGTGGCCATCTAACCATGCGCAGATGCATGGCTAGGGCTGAACAGCCTCCTCCTACCCCTTCCAGAGTAGAAAGGTCCTGAGCTTCCCGTCTTTCACGAGTTCGCTCAATATGGACACGGCCATCTTGCTAGCGGTATCGGCGATCAAGCTCCGCCCGGAGGTCATGAGTCGAAAGCCTGGATACCGTATGGGTGCGTCGTGCCCCAGAGGGCAACGACGTCACCTGCTGTGATGCAGATCGTCTCCTGTTGCTGGAGACGTGCGGACCAAGTCTTCCAGACAAAGTCCGCCGCTACGATGGGGCCCGTCCTGAAGGAGGAGGACCCTGGTTGTTGAGGCGTTCGGCCGCTGCTGCGACCAAATGCTCCACATCGGCCCTACACTGCTCCATTGCATCTCGAGATGCGTCCGGAGGTGGTGGACGTTGGAGAAGAGCACGCGCTGCATGGAGCGCGTGTTTTGGGTTGTCATGACTTGCCGACGCAGTAAGTGACGCCGGCGCACCATCACGTTGCCCAGCACGATTTGCCGGAGAAGATAGTGGTGGTGGGAGTGTGGCTCCTGCTGGTGCTGAGGCTCCTGCTGGTGGCTGCCTGTTGGAGGGATTGCCCCCAACAGCCTGAGCAGCAAGTTGGCCGTTGGATGATCCAGCCGCGGAGTTCACCATTCTCGAAAATCTCAGGCGCCCCTACCTGGCGCGCCAACTGTCGACTGTTGGAGTCGGCAGATCTCCTGACACTGCTAAAGTGCTGAAGGAGTTTGTGGTTCGGTGTGGGCGCGCGCAGACTCAAGAAGGTGAATTGTGATTTAACACAGGAGACACAAGGATCTACATGGTTCAGGCCGCCTGAGCGTAATACCCTACTCCACAGGTGTGTTGATGTTGTATTAGCTTTTCACGTATGATTGCTTGTCAACGTCCGTGAACGTCCCTGAGTGTATCGTTGGCCTGTCCTTTTATAGTACAAGGACAGACCGTTACAAGCTAGCTTGGCCCGACATGTGGCCCCGGCGGTTACTAGTATTGATACACGATTATTTGCTGTTAATGATTCTGTAAGGGGCTCCGATAGTGCTGTTACTGGTGTTAAGATCATCCGTTTAAGCGTCATTAATATGGCATTAATGACGCTTAATCGGGTCTTGAAGTCCTTGGCTCTCCTTTGAAGATCCGGAGCCGTTACAAGGTCTTCCGGAGGTTAGAGGCTGTCAGCTCCGACGTTTGGACATGTGGCAGCTCCGGAGCTTGCTGTGGGAAGCAGGTAGCTCCAGGGCTATCTGACACGTGTCAGGTCCGGAGCTTCTCTCGGTCAGGGGTTAAGTCCGGAGGTGCCATTTCGGTACTTGGCCCGGAGCTTCCCCCTTGTGGGCGATAGCTCCGGTTTGGCAGTACACGTGGCGACCTAGGGATTAACCATGTTGGAGAAGCAGGTTCGGTCATGTCTGACAAGTGGGCCTCCGAGGGTCTTCAATCCAAGTAGACGGCCTTCCTTCGAGATCTTTGTAACCTCAGGGGGTTTACGATTTTTAGGGTACTGACAGAATGATTGTGTGAAATTTTGAAAATTAATTCGCTAGAAATTAGGTTTACAAATTCAAAACATAAAAGAGAAGAAAAAGAAAACAGAAAAGAAAAAGAAAAGGGAAAAGAAAAAGGAAAACTGCTCCTAGGCAGAATCTTCCCGCCCCGACCCACTTCCCTCCTCTCTCCCGCGCCAGCCCGCGCTCGCACCCCCTCTCTCTCCCCTTTGCTGACAGACTGACCCCGCCTGTCAGAGCTTCCTTCCACCTCCCGCCGCACGCGCGCGTTACACCCCGCCGCCCACTCATTTCCCCCTCTTCATTCCCGACCGTTTCTCTCTAATTAAGTGGCGCATCGTGCCCATGATGGCCGTCGGCCGTTTCTACTCTGGACCCCTTATAAAAACCCGGTCAATCCCTCCCCAATCCCCTCACCCGACATCGAAACCTTAGCGCCTCCGAGCTTGGTAATTTCGGCCATGTTCTCGTCATTCCACCCGATCGCTTGCCTCGAAAACTAGCCTCACACCTTCACCTTGTTCTCAGGATCACGCCAGACACCTTCGTCGAGGGAGACAGGCTCTGTGTCGCCGACTTCGTCGGGCGCCGAGGAGCACCGCCGCCATTCATTGTCGCCGACCCACCTCTGACCAATTTCTGGCCTCGCGACAACCCTCGGTGAGACCCCCTTGCTTCCCTCTCCATTTTGCGCTAGTTGAATATACCCCGTAGCCTCTGCGGCGTGGTTTTTGGCCGCCTCCGGCGAGCCGCCGCCGTGCGCGCGTCGCCGCCGCCGCGCACTTCCGCCCGACCCTAATCGGGGCGACGTGGCTCAATGCCCGTCGTCCATTTAAAACCTGCGGCTGAGATTAGAACACCCCGTACCCCTTAGGTACATTAAATCTGGGCCATCCATTTTAAAACCAACGGCCAACATTCAAATCACTTTTCCCGCCGCCTGTTTTGCGCCCAAGCCCCTGGAATCTTGCGGGCTACCCCCTATGTTTCTCTGGAATTCAAATCTAACCCCTAGAAATGACAAACTAGCCCCTGGACTTTCTGGAAATTAGGAAAATACTGGTTAATTGAATAAAAAGTGTTTTTAAGCCCCTGGAGTATTATAAAATAGCAACTAAAATCTGGAAAATTGTAGAATAATCCCTGGACTTAATAAAAATTATTTTTAGCCACTGGAACAGTTCTGATTTTACAGAAAACCCCTGTTAATTCTAGAAATTAAATAAAAGTCCTTAATTTGTATAAAATAATTATAAAAACAGATTTAAATATGTTTTATTTATTTTCATTTCCATATTATTTTTATTAATTCATTTAATTTGCTGAAATAGTCATAAAAATATTTTTTAAATATATTTAGTTCATAAAAATAGTTTTGCACATAGAAATAATTAGTAAAAATAATGTAAAAATTGTAAAATTTACATTATTGATTATAAATCTATTTTAAGCTTATTTTGAAAATAATATTAGGGTTCTAATAAAAATAAAAATGGTATAAAAAGCTCTAAAAATATGTTTTACTCAATAAAATTTCAGTTAACTTTAACTTCTCATCAATTGATGTGTTCCTATAATTTAAATTAACCCTAAAATCACTTTTGCGTAGGAATTTGCGTTTATTTGAATTGTTTGTGTTTTTTGTATGTTCTTATTGTATGTTATTTTTCGTGCATCGACGTAATTTTAGAGTCGGGGCCAGAACCCACTTTTAACCTGCAAGAGCAACAATTTCTCGACGACCCCAAAGCACAATTTGGAGGCAAGTTCCTTGACCATCTTGCACCCTTTTTGGTTAAGTTTTAGTTAGTTGAATGCTAAATTAAAATATGAATCCTATGCTATTTTTTCCTAGATTTTCCACAATATTCCTTGTCAACATGGTTTGGGTGTTTTACTATTAAATTAGTTTACGCTTAGCCATGCTTTAATGAAATATGATCTATTCTACAATATTACATTTGAAGTACTTTGATTCATGAATTGATGGCTATAATGGAATTAGTAGATAGGAATTTGATAGGGGGTTTTGTATGGATTGGTGCATGCGTGCACAAGACCTTGGTTTGGGGCTTGACACCTATCGGATTCTAAGGACCGGTTTATGGTGGAAGTTGATAAGTCTTTTAGTATCGCCACAGAATTGTATATGGGATAACTTGGTTTAGTAATTTGGTCTCTCCCAATGTAGCATAGGTAATTGATCGGGCGGGGAATGGGCTTTGCCTTGGGATCCGCATGGCTCAAGAGGGGGCTTCTCCTGACGGAGGGAAAATAGACTCCAGATGCCGGAGCGGTGAAACCTCAGAGTACCAATTGCAAGTCGGGAGAACCATCAGAAACACCTCGTAGTGATCTCCTGGCCACACACCTACGTAAGTGTGTAATTGTGGTTAGCTACCATGGGCATCAGGGAGGTTTACCTTAGTCCACCTGACAACAGGAGACGAAATCACGAACTGTGGGTAAAGGATACACACTCTGCAGAGTTTTGTCAAACTGTCTAGACAGCCGTGCTCACGGACACGAGCAGGTTGGAAACCAAATTCATAATTAGCACATGGTTACATAGTGGATGGTTTGGGTTTGGGTTTACCTGGATTAATTTTTGGGATATTGGGCTTTTACCTAGATGTAGGTGCTTAATAACAATTAAGAGTAGGCGGTAACTGCTATAGTGCTTTACCAATTATTGGTCGTCCTTGTTGTGAACCACACATGTCATAACTTCCCAACTTGCGAGTACCGTTGGTACTCAAACTTGTTAGTTGCATATCGCCCCCCCCCAGTCTACGAAGACGCTGAGGTGGAGAACCAGGACTTCTACGGAGATCCCGAAGAGATGTTCTAGGCTGGCGCTACCCCGTACAACGCCTGTGTTGGAGCCCTTTGTTATGTTTTTTCGCTGCTTGTGTACTTTTATTTTAGACCTGGAAGGTCATTTATGTAATAAGGTGATGTACTCGAACATGGTATTTTATTTGGTATTTCACTTTCGTCTACACATGTATGAGTTGAACTAATCCTGGCATACATGTGGAAAGCATCTGGTTGTCTTCTTATTACTAGGTGTGACAAATTCTATTTGAACATTAGAGTTATACTGTATTAAAATTCTATTATACAGCCCTTCAGAAGATTATCAATTTCAGCAGGTGTTAAAACTGTATATCTGTGAATACTGGAAAAATGATGGGCTGATGGAAAAGATAGGTTGTTGGCCATACAATTATCAAAACCGCAACAATTACCTCACTTATTTTGTGCAGGGTGATAAAGATGTTGGCAAGAATGGTACATTAATAATTAGCATAAATTCAGTAGAGTTTTCATACTGTTCTGCTTTTCACTCAACACAAACGTGGGCAAATGTCATTCCCTTGTGTTCCAAGTGCATACTGGTGTAAAATGACATGACCATTCCATAAATTGTTGAAAGTGACTAAAACATACTAGGTGAGAATTTGTATCATAAGGGACTTTGAAGACCAATCATGTAGGGAAAACTAAAAAAACAGTATGTTCACACCAAAAACTAAACTTTTATTTAGAGCTGCACTAAGGAAGTTTTTATAAAAAAAATATGATACTCATCAATTATCGATCCAATAATTCCGCACAGCAAAGGTTACGTGTGTCCAGCAAAGCTAGAATGCAAACACGTTGGTCCAGCAATCACAAACCATGTAAAATACTGAAATGAATACGACAATATTAAAGAAAGATTTTATTACTAGCTCTGAGGTCTCCTGCGGATGAAGCGCAGGACTCTTGATATCCTGACTGCTATTTTGAGCAAGAGTCTATCATTGCAAAATATTAGAAGATATATTTTATTATATTGAAATTCTATGAAATTTAACTACAGTAGTTTAAATTACTTACCTCCACCGTTGCTTGCATCTGGGCCATCATTAAGGTCATCATCCGCTGCTCCTCCCTTGCCTCCGCCCTCGATGTCTCCAGCTTCTCCTGGATCTGTGTCAGCGTCTCCTTCAAGGCAAGGAGCTCCAACTGGGTCTGCGAGAGACGACCACTTGAGAGCCCAACAGACGAGGCCTGCATCAATGAAGCGCCTCTCAAAGGTCGCGCCGGCCTCAAGTCGTCAAATCCATAAAAAATGGCAAACCTACAAAATAATGAAAACACCAAGTAGAAGAAGATAAATTGAAAAAGAAATGAAACAAATGACCAACTCACTGTCCATGGGCCTTCCCGCCTCCGCTCGCATACGCGGTTTGGGGGTTGATCGGCACATTTCCCAATCGTAATCCACACCGTGTATCTTCGCGACCTCCTGCGCGTACTTTGCCTACAAAACAAAGAAATATTGTAAGCATGTCAATAATATTATTAGTTATAATGAAATTGATGAAATATGAAAACTTACCAGTCGGTCGGTTGCGACCTGACTACACTGCCTTGGCTGAGAAGGGTCACTTCCCTTGTGACCTCTCTTCCAAACCTGGGTCGGGGTCGCCTCCTGACCAATCTCTCGCTCCTGTATAACCATGTTAGTGAGATAAATATATTAGGAACACATAAATAAATTGAAAAATTACTTACCTTGCTATTAGCCAAACGCAAGTAGTTGTCGCCGCCATAGTTGTGCTTGCCCTCGGATCCCATGCGGTACTATCTAGCCATTGTCGACTTACTGATGGAAGCTTCGCTAGCCCAGTGCCGACAGAGAGCTAAGTACGCCTCAGGGTTACCCTTTAACCAGAGATTCCTAACATGCACATATTTCATTTTTCATCAATGCAGTTAACATACATAGGTATTTTAAATATTTCACAATATTAAAAGCTTACTTCCGCATACTGCTCCTCTGTCAAATACGTGTCGGAGTCCTTCCTAAATGGACTCCCTTGCTGCTACTGCTCCCGGCGGTGCCGCTTGTAGTACGCGTTGACGGCCTGAATTCGGGCGTCTGACAACGATTCCGTCGTGAGCTTTTGAGCGTTGTAATAGAACACAGGTCTTGCGTGGTCCTCCATGCTCGGTTCCTCTACTTGGTACCTCAGCTTTAATCAAACAAACATTTAAATGATATTTATTAACAATTCAAATGAGTTGAAAAAAATAGTTAAACATACCATAAAACTGTGTCACTCAGCTCCCTGAACCGTGTCGTGGACCTGATGAGAGACACGAGCGTAGTCATCCCACGACAGGGCATGGAAACCATCAATGACACTGGGGTAGTGCAACTTCACTATAGCACCCATGACACTATTAACCTACCTGTGGTGTTTCTCGGACACCGTGAATGATGTTTCATACCAACATCTACAAAATATATTAAATCATTAAGTAACGGAAAGGAACATTTAATATTTAATATATTATATACAGTTTTTTACCTATCTCCGACAGGACGGATCGTGATCCGCTAAGAACGAAGCATAGGAGGAGCCACAAAGTGGATCCTCCTCGTCCATCACCTCTGCTACGGCGCCGCCGCGTTCTGTGACCCTAAAGGCTCTCCGGAATCACCGGAGACCAAAGGAAGGCTAGCGCTAGCGGGCTCCTGTAGCGGACCCCTAGGCTTTGACTCAAACTTAGATGACATTGAGTCAGACTGCACAAAAGAAAAAGATTGATAATAAATAATTATTAACAAGATGCCTCGAATTCCACAAATGGAATAAAAAAATTCACAGTAAAAGAATACTGCTCGGATTGTCTTTTTTCCGAAAAAAGTGAATTCAGAGATATTTTAATAATCCCGGAGTAATGAGTTTCACGTTCTTGTGAATTGATTGCCCTCATCACAACTCCGGTATTTCATTTTTCCGCGAGAGGACGAAGATATTCAAATTGAGTTGTACGGAATTGAAAGTCGTTGATGTCATATCGACCATAGCTTCTAACATTAACCACTCCATCGGATAGTTGTCGCAAATCTTCGTGGACGTTGGCATCTTTTTTGCAGTGTCCAAGATATGAAGTTATTAGAAAACGTAAGCATTCTTAAGTTATAAGAAAACATTGCTAATATCAACAAGTTAACGAGAAAATATTACATGATCTCAAAACCAGGAAAGAAATTTAGATCTCACTTTTTTTCCTTTTTGTTGAATCTGTTCTATTTGTTTGCTCGTGGGTTGATCTCTATTTCTCCAATTTTGCTTGTCGAACTTACTGCACGAAAAGAGAACCTTTTAAAATAGATGTGTTGAAAAAATATGCTGAAATGCATATATGTAGGAGAAACACTTACTTGAAATATTCCTCCATTTCATCCATATTAGCGTACATGTAGAAGAAAGCAGCACGCCTTCCTTTTTCGTTAACGTCGTAGGAAGTGTAACTACCAACATTAGTGCCTCTTGTTGCAAGAATTGAGAGATCACCACAAGGAGGTTGCCCATCCATATTGTACCGCATTGCCAAAGTATTAATATTGTGTTCCTCTGCAAACTAAACACTTGAGAAGTATCCTACTTCCTTAACAGTAAAAGCTTCGGCGATGAAACCTTCAACCATTGCTTTGTTACCAACCATTGGTTTCAGATATCTGAGTGATCTTTCAATATGATACATTCACCTATATTGCATGGGACTGCCCACTTACGCTTCAAATGGAAGATGAATTAAGAGATGTTGCATTGAATTGAAGAACCCTAGAGGAAAAAAAATTGCATCGTACACAAAAGTATCGAAATCTTCTTCTCCAACTTAGTCATCATCTTTGGCATGATTTTTTTAGCACATAGTTGCCTATAGAAGTGGCTAAGCTCGGCTAACACCTTCGACACTACATCGTCAAAGTAGCCTCAAAACATAACAGGTAGAAGTCTTTCCATGATTATGTGATAATCATGACTCTTCAACCCAATGAGCTTTTCCATTTTCACATTCACGGCTCATCTCAGACTAGTTGCATAACCATCTGGGAATTTCAAACTTTGCAACCATTCGAGAACTTCTTTCTTTTCTTTAGGTCAAAGACAGAAAGGAGCGCATTGTTTACCACCATTTTCAGAGAGCTCAAGAGTTTGGCGGTTAAAAAGCTCGGTGAGATCCTTTTGAACCTTTAAATTGTCTTTTGTTTTGCCCATCATGTCCACGCATGTTACGCTCTTGATGCATTACATCAATGTCGTGCGTTAGAATCAACGACTTTACATACGGTAGCTCCCAAAGTCCACATATGTGAGTCCAATTGTGTTTGTCTCTGTAACCTTCGAAATATCCAGGACGACCTTCATCTGGCACCAATTTATCCAACATATTAGATATTTCTGACCCGTTAAGACGTTTCAGTGGTCCTTTATTGACAATAGTGTTCTTTCTGAAGACATTCCTCAGTTTTCTAAACACGTGATTCGGAGGTAGCCAATGTCTATGACAATCAAAGTAAGATATCTTTCCTCAATGGGTAAGTCGAAAGCAATCGATATCCGAAGCACATATTGGACACGTCAACCGACCATGATTGCTCCATCTAGAATACATGTCGTATGCTAGAAAATCATGGACGGACGACAAATAAGCACTCAAAGGTTGAATTTCTGCTTTTTGTAACAGTCGTACGCTTCGACTCCTGTCCACAATATTTTCAACTCTTTGATCAACGGTTTCAACATCATGTTGAGACGTGACCCAGGATGATCCGACCTAGGTACAATGAGGCTAAGAAACATGAAGTCATACTTCATGCAAAAAGCCAGTGGAAGATTGTACAAAATGACAAAGAGGGGCCAACAGGAGTATGGTGTGGCGTTTGTGCTGAACGGCGTAAACCCATCTGTCACCAACCTGATGCGAACATTTCTCGCTTTACGACCAAATTCTGGATCAAAACCGTCTAGCATCTTCCATGCCTCACCATCAGAAGGGTGCGTCATGACTCCATCGTTTTGACGCTCACCTTCTTTTTGCCATCTCATGTGTCTGGTTGTTTTTTTTTAAGGAACGGTCGCTTCAACCTAGGTGTGACGGGTAAGTAACAAAGCTGCTTACGTGCGACTTCCGTCATCACAGTATCACCATCGTTATTAACAACTTCGACAAACCTTGATTGACCACATTTTGTACATTTTTTCTCATTGGCATGCTCTCTCCATAAAAGCATCCAGTTGCCCGGACACACATCAATCTTCTCATAGTTCATACCAAGATTGGAAAGAATTATTTTCAACTTATACATATCTTTAGGAACTTTGTTGGGATGTGGAACGGCATCGATGAACAACTTGATGAGTTCGTTGTAACAGTTATTAGAAAAGAACTGAGCCTTAATTGCCATAAGTATACTAACAGAATTGAGGATTGTCATTTTAGTGTGTCCATGCAGCGGTTGTTCTGAATCTTTGTGAAGTTTGAAGAACTCTTTAACCTTTGTTGTTTGAGGATCTTCCATAAACTGTGGTTGTATAGCTTCCAGCATCTCATCCATCATATCAACATCAATGGCATCATCATTGTCCGCTTCCACTTCTTTTACAGTATGAGAAGTTGTCTTGCCGTGGAAGTTCCACAACTCATAATGTGACACGTAACCGTTTCAGCACAAGTGCATCGTAAGTTCCACTTTGTCTAAAAAATTTCCTCTCCAGCATATCATACATGGGCAGCACGTCTTATCGCTATTTGACAATGAAAAAGCTCGTTCCACAAAAGCTTCTGTCTTGGCATACCACTAATCCGAGTGACCACCAGTTCTGCTCTTCCAACTAGTATACATCTAACTACGGTCTTCACCCATGTTTAACTCTGCAGTTTAAAGACGGCCAAATTATTGTTAGTTTTTCGTTAATTTATGCACGACAAAATTTCGGCAGCATAATGTTGCTTGTTTCTACACTACACCCCCCCCCCCCAAATACGGTGTAGTTCTTCATGCTCTAGGAAACTAGGTCCATCGAGGTCCGCCATACACACGCACAGGTGGTTTACACGCATACTTTAACTTCACACTAAATGGGCCACGATAGAACCTAAATGGCCCATTGGGCTGGGGCCAATCCAGTTGGACTTCCACGCGCCTCTTCTCCTTCTTCACGGCATTGGCATGGCAGCCATTAGTGCTGAGAAAGATAAAGGGGATGCAGTCGTTCACACCCTTCCTCTTTCTTCGTTTGGTACCCCGAGCAGTTAAACTATCTGCACTATGATTTTGACATGGTTATGGTCATGTAGAGAACCTTACGATGCATGAAACTCTACTGGAGCAACTTGACATGGTCGCCGCCCCCGGTGGCGCGCGAGGTCATTGAGAACGCAGAACCGACAACATAAGCGCGGATGCGGAGGCAACGAACTTGTCGAGGAGGAGGAAGAGAAGGCGGTGGGGTCGAGACATGGGTCGGAGGAGGAAGGACAAGGAGGAGAAGGGGCACGACGAGAAGGAGAGCGTCCCCATGGCGGGGCGGGTGGCTTTGCTGCCCGTGGCAACGAGGAAAGGAAGGAGATAAAGATGGCCGGTCGAATAGGCCTTTGATGTTTAATGGGCTAGGCCCAATGAGTCAAAGGCTGTCCATTTTGGCCCATAACTGATTGGGCCCATTCATCGACTTTGGTATCAGCATTGCACACATCCAAAGGCCCATCCTTGCTACCTCTCGTGCTTGGCGAAGAGATTATTGAGGACAAGGATCTGGCGGTGGGGTCGGAGGAGGAAGGACTAGGATGAGTCACCAACTAACAAATCTTTGGCCCACACGACCCACCTCTCTTATCTTCCTCACACAACGCTGCCACCCACCTCATCTCTCTCTCTTCTAGAGACACCGGCGACACCGTGGCACCTGACAGTCGGCGGCCCCCGATGCCACCTCCTCATGGCGCTGGAGCTCGGTGCCCCCATCGCACCTCCCTAAGGTCGGCCACCCCCAGCGCCGCAGCACCGTGACGGCTGGCCACCCCTGTCTCAGCCCTCCCCATGGTGGTCAAGCTCGGCGCATAATCAAACAAATTAAGCATAATCTACATAAACCAGTTAAGCATAATCTACACTAAGAAATTTAAGCATAATTAAGCAAATTAACCACTTAAGCATAATTAAATAAACATTTAAGCAAAATTTAAACAATTAAATTCAATTTCAATTTCAAAATTGAATTTGATTTGAATTCAAATTGAAATTTCAAATTCAAATGGTCGGTGTAGGGGGGGGGGGGCTCGGGGAGGATGAGGGTGGGTGGGGGGGAGGGTGAGGGGGGCTCGGGGAGGGGGGGGGGTGGGGGCTCAGGGAGGGTGCAAGCCGGCGCAGAGGGGGGAGGGAGGAGGCGGTGCCGCGGTGGTGAGGGTGAGGGGGAGCTCAGGGAGGGTGGTGGCCGGCGTGGAGGGGCGAGGGATAGGGGTGGAGCGCATGGAGAAGGCGGAGGCCTTACCCGGCAAGACGACGAGGAGGCAGCAGTGCTCCGTCTCATGGCGCGTGCGGCCACAGTGCCACAGTGGTGTGGCGCGGCCGGGGCGGCAGGCGGCGGTGTGGGCGGCTGCGTGGAGCAGCGGGGAAAAAGAAAGAGGCGAGCGTGGGCACGCGGCTCGCGACGGTAGAAGGCAATAATATTGTTTTTGAGTGAAGACATAGAGTTGTTTGTATGCAGCTTATTTGTATAGCTACACACTGGCTCCACGCCTGGGCTGTTCTTAAAAAGCATACTTTCCAAGCCACGATCTTGGATTTTCCCAGGATATGGTCTTGGCCTCCTGCAGCAGTTGGATCAGGTGGTCAAGGACATTTTCTCCAAGACAGATGGGTGGCGATCTAGTCTTCGGATTGAATTTTGCTAAAGTGTATGGATGTTTCCCTTCTCTCTGTTGTATTTATCTTTTGTTTTAGGCTTTGTGTATCTAGATGCAGAAGTCGGGTGTGAGTTTTTCGTGTAAGTGATATCATCTTGTTGTAACTGACATAAAAATTTCAATAAATTCTGTTATCAGAAAAAGGATGAAAGTGGGGTGAGGTGTAGGCGTGCACTGCTCCTGACGACCATGCCTCTATCATCCTTCTCAAATGGCAACAAGTAATAATTCCCTCCCTTTATTTTTAATGTTGTAATAGATGGTTTAAAAAGAGAGAACATGAATTGTCTGGATGACTCTATACGTGAGCTAATACGCTTCAAAATCCCATATGGAAAACTATACAGGATACTAGTATGTAAGGCGTGGGAACATAGGCATCCCTTGTCCACTGTTGTAGCTTTATCCAGGCAGGTTTCGGGTCACACGTCGTTGTTGCTAGACCCAGGAGACTCATCTTTGAGGAGACCGATACCTTTATTCATGTTTGAGTTTGGTTGGCTCCTAAGAGATGGTTTCAAAGAGATAATCGGGGTCAGGTTATCAGCCATGGCCCTATGGATGTCTGGCAAGCTAAAATAAGTAAATTGCACAAATATTTAAGAGGTTGGGCAAAGAACACAAGAGGTACATCTAAAAAAAGAAACAAAAAGCATAGATGCGGTGGATGCTTTAGACAAGATATTTGAATCGATACCTTGAGATGTTGAGGAAATAAATCTAAAACAGAGATTGCAAGATGGATTGGTAAGTATGATAAAAGAAGAGGAAATAAATTCGTACCAGAGGGATAAAATCAAAGATTCATTGGAAGATGATGCTAATACCAATAATTTTCACCCCGTGCCCAAGGGTAAACATAGGAAAAATAGGATTTACCAGATGCAAGAGGGGGATGAACAGATAAGCAACGAGAATGGACTTATAAGATATACTACTAGATATTAAAAAAAAACTCTTCGGCCCTCCGATCAACAATCCTTTTCAACTGGATGCATCTTGGAGAGATGAAATTTCACAGGTGTAGGATGAGGAAAATATCTTCTCAATTGAGGCCTTCACTGAAGTCGAGGTTAAGTAGGTGTTTTCCAAATGGAAATTAACGAAGCACCCGGATAAAATGGCTACCTGGCAAAATTATAGCAAACATTTTGGGAGGTGTTACAAGGGGATATGATTGCACATTTTAATGATTTTCATGTTGGTCAAAGAAATATGTAGATTAGATTTTTGGACGATCGTTTTGTGAACTAAAAGTGTGGATGCAAAAAAGATTCAATAATATAGACCCATATGTCTATTGAATGTCAGTTTTAAAATTTTTACAAAAGTAATCGCTAATAGGATATTGACAATAGTCCAAAAAGTTATAAGTCCCATCTAGACTAGATTTTTACCTGGTAGGAATGTTATGGAAGGATTGATGATTTTACATGAAATAATACATGAGTTGCATAAGAATAAACAAGATGGGATTATCATAAAAATAAATTTCAAGAAGGCGTATGAAAATATGAATTGTAATTTTGTTAGGCAAGTATTACATATGAAAGGTTTTGCCCCCTTATGGTGTGACAGGGTGGATGCTATTATGAAAGGGGGTCATGTAGGCATCAAAGTGAATGATGAGATATCCAAGAATTTTCAAACAAATAAGAGACTACGTGAAGGAGATCCTTTATCCCCTATTATTTTTGACATAGTGGCAGATTTGGTAGCCATACTAATAATACAACTAAAGAGAGTGGATTGATTCCCAGGTAGTGCATCATTTGGTTGAGAATGGATTATCCATCCTATAATATGCCGATGATACCATTTTATTCATATTGCATGCCAAGAAACTAAAACTTATATTGTGTGCCTTTGAGAGACTCTCAGGGTTGAAGATAACTTTCACAAGAGTGAAATATTATATTTTGGAGTGGCTAAAAGGCATAACAACAATATTCTAGTTTATTCGGGTGTTAGGTTGGGACATACCCATAAAAGTACCTAGGATTACTGATGCACTACATGAAGCTGCATTACAGTGCGTGGAAAATGATAGAAGAGAGATTTGAGAATAAAATGAGTAGTGAAAGGCAAACACCTGTCAGTAGGAGGTTGATTAGTGTTAATTAATTCAGTATTGACGAATCTGACAATGTGTATGATTTCCTTCTTCGAGGTTCCTATGGGAATTCTCGAGAGAATTATTATAGATCAAGGTTTTTTTAGCAAGCAGATAACCATAAGAAAAAATCACTATGTAAGAAAGGCACATTCGAGACATGCACGAACGAAGAAGGGAGACGAAAAAACTGTGCGTCTCCGTCGTCGCGTCTCGCATTATGTTGTCATCAGAGGCAGACGGCAAGGCGCATCGCTGATCAGACTAGGTGGGAGACACTCTCAAAGGAAGTGTGTCTCCTTTCATTGAGTCATAACAGACGAGCTCTACGAGGTCATTGGAGATGGGCGAGGCGCGCGTTGCCCATCATTTTGAATGAGATACATGCTCTAATGCAGCGCGTCACATATATTTTGAATGGTCCGAGACGTTCTTTATAACATCCCGTCGCACATTTGTTGTCTTATCTGAGACGTCCTATAAGGAAACGTGCCTCCTTTATTTAGATAATCCAAGACATCCTCTGTTACAACGCGTCGCAGATTCTTTACAGGCAAGTTTAGTGTGGTGCTGACAGGAGACACTCTCTGCTAGACGCACGTCTCTTATTAGGTACCCCCGCCCCTGATTATCCTGGTTCCCGGCTGCATCCTGGAGCTAGCTAGAATTTTGCAGCCGCATTGTCTGTGTCAGCAACATACACATATAGAAACATATGTAGCCAAATGTCTCCTATTCATCCAGCTTAACATGTAACTAATCAAATATTAAGAAAGTGTACACACATTGACCAATCAAATATTAACAAATGTAAATCATGGTTACCATGTAACTATTTATAAAGAATTATCCTATTCATCCAGCTTAACATGTAACTAATTTACACAAAGTGTCACCTAATCCTCTATTGGGTAATGAAATTCTTTGTTTGAATTAATGATTTCAGAAAAGATAAACCTGCATAGGACGTCTCTAACTTGCTCAGGGCTACGATGTTCAGCGTTCCTTAAGATGGGTCCGTAGTCCCGCCACACGATAAAATGAGATATAGCAAAAGATTAGTAGTAAAGTAAAATAAATGGACATACACATACATTGCAATTAGGTTGCCCTCCAAAGAAATCCATGTGTATGCGGACATGGAAGCCGCATGTGTTGCCCGGAGCTCGTTGTGGGACGTCAAATGCAGTATGATGTGTAAGCTATCGGCGTTTTCCTTTTACTTGTCCAAAAGCCCTAAATAAAAACATTCACAGTTAATGTAAAATTGTCGTGCAAGGAAACTAAATTGAAGAAGGAACTTACTTGTCAATAACGGAAGAGATATCATTCCATGATCGGGTCTTTTGCTCGCTAGTTTTTTCATCTGTCGGCCTTGAGGAGTCACAATACCCGACCTGGTCGTACCGTGTAGATATTGCTATGGTTACCCAATGGTTACCCGTGTTGAACGGTAGGACTAGGACGTCCTTATCACTGTAATGTTTCATTTCCTTCACAAAATAGTTAATAACTTCTTTTCTGCCCTTCACCGTTTGCAAAAGAGGTTTTGCTCCTTCTTGCGGGTCAAGATATGCAGCAGACACGTTTTGTGTGTTATTACTAGCATGTTGTTGCTAGTACCTACACGCAAAATGCCATTTTTGTCACATTTACACTTGTATTGAGTATGTATTGAAGAACCTAGTTTTTTAAAAGACTTACAATGTGAAGCAGCGTATTTGGGAGATATCCAACGCATCCAGGTTGAAAAGGTCGTAGATATCGGACCATGAGATGAAAAAAGTGCCATCACACGAGAGAAAGTGTTTATCCTTCAATGACACTGGTATGGTAGCACACTTTTTGCAATTTTCCATGTAGTGTTAATGAAGCTAAACACAAGGTTTAGGAACTTGTTCGAGTGTGGCCGCAGTTAGCATTGGCTTTTTACGTTCATACTTCAGGTTTGCATGCGTCATAGCTTTCGGCGCCATCGGGTTAGGTTCCAACTCTCTCATTGTTTTCTTCCAACCTTCCTTCAACGATAATCGCCGCTATTGCAGACCCTTGTTCTTGGAACGTACATTCTTTGCCAGCATTGCCGGCAGCTGATCAGGTGTAGGGTGCAGGGCACTTTGAGTGCGATGTGGAGATCGATGTGGCTATTCTTCAAGTGGAGAGTTATGCGGCAGCTCTACAGTTGGAGACAGATAAGGCTTCTCCATGACTAGAGGCAACTGCTCTCCAATTGGAGATTTCTGCTGCTTCTCTATAACTGGAGGCATCAATAGCTCTAGAATTGGAGACAGATCCATCTGTTCTAGATTTGGATGCAGAAGCAGAGATGCCTCAGGAGACATCAAAGCGGTCGATAGGAAGCTGCTGCTGCTGCTAGGTCAACAACAATAAGGCTCTGTCTCCACTGAACCCTTCTAGTAATTGCATCCTGCATAGTCAGTGTTGTATCATTCAGTGGCACTTCGAGCTCCAGGTTTTTTGTATTTTCATGCACCATGTCCACCTTGACTACAACATAGGATGTTATGTCCACCTGAATGTTGTCAATCATGGTCTGATCAGGATACACTAGCCCTCTCCTGACCTCCATTTCAGTTATTCCTTCGACCATTAGAAGAAGGCTGCATGTTTTTGGCTGAGCCAAATTATCTATCGTGTCCAGCTCAATTGAAGGTCCAGACGCTGGTGCCTAAAGATCCTCCCGTGGTTGTCCACTCCCAGCTGCTGTAGAAGCAAAGCTGCTCCTACGCTGTTCATCGTTGAAAAACGCATCAGGGATTGGTATACCTGCTCCCTCTAGCATTTGCTTTACGTCTCCTAGGAGCTCCGTTCTCAGCTGTCTTTTCAGCTCATGTCGAGGCCGTTTTCTGCTTTCGATAAGTAGTTTTGTGTTCCGGAAAAGCCTCCCTCTAGGTCAACTTACCAGAAACACCACGAACACGACCTCATTGCTCCGGTCTTTGCAGGGCCTTGGTGAGGGTATCATTTCCCCTCTCACCATTTGACTCTTCCCTGCTCAGGTTCTAGGATCTTTGAGCAACGTTTGCAGTGCTCGGGCTGTAGAAGGTGATGCTGCCTGACTCAGACAGTTGTGAATGAGCACGCATAAATGGTTTCAACCGTCCACTGAAACCGTCGAATGGATTCTAAACACCTAGCAGGGCCAATGCTGAATCTTGTTCTTCCCAAATCCTTTTTTTAGCGGCATAACCGATATTGTAAAGGTGGTGGTCAAGCTCGTTCAGCGATCGGAGCCACTTCATATGTTCACTGCTCTTGGCAAATTCCTAGTGATTTGTACTTTTCAACAAATCCCGTGCAGTCCTCTTCTAACATGTGGATACTTATGGAAGGGGGTTTATCGATTCTTCGCAAACTCACGAAGCTTATTTTTGTAGGTCCTCCATGCATGAGAGATCATCTTCATAGATAGCTTCTTCCCCTTCTGTTTCTTATGTTTCGGATATTGAACATATGGTTGGATAGAGCTTTCGAAGAGTTCATCCTTTCCATTTTCTTTCAAGTGATCGAATCTCTCCAGGTTTAGTGGCACCCTTTCCCGAGCAGCTAGACCACAAATTCTTGACAGTCTTATATTCACATCATGTTACAGAGGTACGCCTTCAACATTGGACTCATCAACAACATTGGACTTATCAACCTTTTTTTCTTGTGTTACTAGAGGCAGATGTATCCTCTTCATGTGTCTGCTGCTGAGTGTGCTGTTGAGCCTCCTCTTCAATACGCTACTGATGCTCCGACTGAGACATCTTCAAATTCACAAAAAACACTGAAATCCTGTAAAACATTATCAAATTTCAATCACATTCGCACAAATGGTCACATAAGGGAGCAAATTCTCTCATGGCATTTGTACCTTAATAAGAAAAGATCTATCTGCCAAGCTTAATAGTCTATGGACCATTTGGACTCGAACCAAAGCATAAACAAACCTTATTAGGGCAGTGGCAAGATGGTCGACGGGGAGTCGAGGGTCGACGGCGGTAGCGCGACAATGATCAAGAAGGCAGTGTCAAGGCGGCGATGAGCTCCGGGGAAGCGTGCCGACGCGGCGGCATGCTCCGGGGAAGGGGACGAGGCGTCGGTAGTTTCTAGGGCGAGAAGTGATCAGTGCGCGCAGAAAGTGAAAAGTTGCGCTAAGTGTTGCAAAGAAGGAGTGCAAAAGAGCTAAAAGTACCTTAGGACAGTGTGAAGGCGGCAACGAGCTCCGGGGAAGCAGACTGACGCGGCGGCGTGCTCTGGGGAAGGGTCGAAGCAGCGGCGGTTTCTAAGGCGAGAAGTGATCAGCGCGCGTGAAAAGTGAAAAGTAGTGCTACGTGTTGCGAAGAGAGCGTGCGAGAGAGCTAAAAGTACCTTAGGGCAACTATTGCAGACACCTCAGAAGAGCCACCGCCAAGCGCGTCCCACTTTAGGAAAGCACGTCTCTTTTCTTTTGAATTAATGTGCGTCCGTTACCATAATGCCATTCGGGCATAGGATTCGAAGCGCTCCGACCTCATTGTCAATGACATGTGGGACCATGCCAAATCTAAATAACAAAAGCGTCTAAATTGGAGATGGGCTTTCTGTACTTGCATCTCACATTAGTTCGTCTGAGAGACACGCCTTTGTGAAGCGCGTCTCGTATCACTTCAGTATCATTTTAGGCAGAGTCTAAATCGGAGATGGTTTTTTTTAGAAACGCATCTCTCATTACCTTGTCTGAGAGAAGCGCCTTTGTGCGGCCCTTCTCGCATTACTTTAGTATCTTTTTAGGCAGAGTCTAAGTCGGACGTTCTTCTTTAAAACACGTCTCACATTTTCTTGCCTTTGAGACGTGCACTATCCCATTTTTCCGGGGGAACCAAGTACTACATTCAGTAGTGCTTCCTTAAGAAACAGAACACAAGGCAACAATACTTCTCCATAAGAAACAGAGCACATATGACCAATGAAAGTCAAATTTTCACTCAGATGGCAATATTTTCACACATTTGAGCATATATCACATAAATATCCAAATGGGAGTCAAATTTTTACTCAATTGACCATATTTGAACATTTGTACACACAATAAATTTGGTACTTTACATTGAGAGTCTTTGTTTTTTGAAATTCTTGACTTTTTCATGGTGACCGGTCTGCAAGTAAGGAAGTTTGTTGGCCGATGGTATTCTTAGCTTGACCATCGAGTTGACAAAAGGAGGAATCTCATCAAATTGATCAAACTCTTCCTCATCAACAACATTCTCGACTCCGATGATTCGTTGTTTTCCATGTATAACAACCTTAAGTCTTTTATTTGTTGTGTCTAGAACATAGAACACTCGAGAAACGTGTTCTTCTAACAAGAAAGGCTCCTAGTTATATCCTTTACGGTTAAGATCAACGCTAGTGAAGCTGTACTTGTCTTGTACAAAACCTTTGATTCCATCAACCCAGTTGCTACGGAAAAGAGGAATCTTGAATCCTTGAAAGTCTAGCTCCCATATCTCTTGTATTTGACCATAGTACATGTCTTTGTCTTGGCCCGCAGCGTTAAAAGCATCAACACGGACATTACTATTCTAATACGTGCTTTTCTTATCTTGTTCTTCAGTGTAGAATGTGTATCCATTTATGTCGTACCCTTGATATATAATAACTGTGAACATAGGACCACAAGCCAACTTTTTTAGGTACTCACTTGTTTGAGTATCCGATGAGCAAGAAATCTGATCCTGGAGCCAGCCAATGAATTTTCTCCTGTATTCATTTGCTAACCATGATTCATCGCGGCCAGGATTGTCTCTAAGCACCACCTCCTTCTGCTCATCAAGGTACTCCGACACAATGGACATGTGTTGCAACACGTGGAAATAAGTGCAGAAGAATAAATGTGAATCTGGAGTTATATACTTCTTCCCAAACGTTCCTTTTCCTGTGAGCCTCCCCTCATGACGAGACTTGGCAACATCAATCGGGTTACCTGGGTCAGTGTAGTTTAGAGACCACACCACAACTTCCTCTGTAGAGTATTCTTGGACCATGTTGCCCTCCGGGTAAGCTCGATTTCTAAAGAAGGACTTCAGTATACCGTTGAATCTCTCGTAAGCATACATCTGGTGAAGGAACACATGACCAAGTAGCTTTATCTCCTTAATAAGATGAGTTGTGAAATGGACGCTGATATCGAAAAAGGCAGGTGGAAAATACATTTCAAGGAAGCATAAAGTTTCATAGTGCCTTTTTTCCATTGACTCGAGATCTTCTTCACATAGTACCTTTTGACCAACTGCATTAAAGAAAAAGCAAATGTTCATTATAGCCTCCCGAACATTGGCTGGTAGGATATTCCAAATTCCAACAGCAATCATTTGCGTAAGCAATACATGGTAATCATGAGACTTCACACCGGGAGCTACTTTTAGATCTGGAAATGAAATAAGCCTTGAGAAGTTCGTCAAGTAGCTGGATGGTACTTTCACATTTTTCAAGAACCCACAAAACTTTTTTTTTCATTTTTTGAAAGGGTGATGCATGATGTGGGTAGTTCTGTTCCTTTTACCGAGTCATCGATCAACAACTCAGGGCTAATTCCCAATTTCTTTAGATCTGTTTGTGCATGTCCATGGCCCCGAGTTTTCCCATCCGTGTTAAGCAATTTTCGAGTAGGCTCTCGCACACATTCTTCTCAACATGCATCACATCAATCGAATGACGGACGTCTAAGTGTTTACAATACGGTAGCTCCCAAAAAATCGATTGCTTCTTCCACATGTCATATTCACCTGTATTTTTGCCAGTCCTTTTCTGCTTACCAAGGACAACATGGATATCCTTGACCATTTCATAGACTTCATGACCCGTGGTGTGAGGTGCAGGATGCATCCTCTCAGTGTCACCATTGAAATTATCCTTCATACTCCGAAACGGGTGCTTCATTGGAATGTAGCGTCGATGTCCCATGTATACTATTTTTCGTGACTCACTCAAGTATTGTGAGTCTATTTCTCTCAAACAATATGGACATCCACAACCTACTTTCTTACTCAGCCTGAACAAGTTACGTGCCGCTGGAGAATCACTAATAGTCACAAATAAAATGGCTTTGAGGCAAAAGTACTCACGCTTGTGGTCATCTTAGGCCTGCACTCCGTCGTTGTACCACAACGGCTTCAGATCTTCAACCAGAGGCCTGAAATAAGTGTCGATGTCATTCCCAGGTTGTTGTGACACCGGTATCAGTCCTGACAGCATAATATATTTCCGTTTGTTGCACCAAGGAGGAAGGTTCAAAATTGTAAGCACAGTTGGTCATGTGCTATGTGTGCTACTGTTCAAAAAAAGGATTCATGCCATCGGTGCTCATTGCAATCCTAATATTCCTCGGATCAATGGCAAATTCAGGATTTCATGAATCAATGTTTCACCACTGTGTGGCATTAGCAGGATGTCTTATCATTCCAGTATCCTGCTTATGCTTCTCTTTGTGCCATCGCAACAATTCTGACTCCTTCTTGTTTGCAAACCAACGCTTTAAACGAGGAATGATAGGAAAGTACCAAAACACCTTTTTAGACCCTCTTTTTCTTCTATTGCAGTTCTCATCATCACCGTTTTCTTTCCTACGATTGAATCTGTCCACTCCACAAATAGGGGATTTGTCGAGGTCTTCGTACTCAGGACCATGATATAAAATACAATCATTCTTGCACGCATGGATTTTCTCCACCTCCAAACCCAGTGGATAGATTATCTGTTTTGCCTCATAAACTGCCGTAGGGGTTGTGTTGCCTTGGGGTAACATGTCCTTAAGGAGCGTCAACAATTGCTTAAAACTACAATTACTCTATTCGTTGCTTGCCTTCAACTGGAAAAGTTTTACCATCACAAACAGTCTGGTTTACTTAGCGCACAACCATGATACAATGGCTTCTTCGAGTCTTCAATCATCTTCCTGTAATTTGCAAGTTCACCATTACTATACCGATCATCGTCGCCATGTCTCTCGACATTGCGTACCATCTCCTCTATGTTATTCACCTGAAACTCAATGTCGCCATCGATGAACCCTGATATATTTAGCTCATTCACATCCTCGTCGTGATCTTCTTGGACACTGGTAGTGACCTCCCTCTCCAGATATGAATCTCTCATCTCCGCTTCATTAAGCCCCTCCTCCCCATGTTTGTTCCAACATCTATAATCCACCGTGAATCCATGCGTGATCAAATGTGACCTCAACACTTCATCTGTCCGATATCTCTTCTCATTCTTGCAGTGTTTGCAAGGACACCAAATAGTCCTTCTAATGTTGTCCAACATATCTTTCTTCGTGAAAGCGATAAATGCAACTACCCCTTGGATATATTCATTGCAAAGGCGCAGCCCATATATCCAACTTTGATCCGACGACATCTACGTATAGAAAAAAATGAGCTAAATCAAAGAAATTTGAAGCCACTCATAATCACCGCAAGCCAACATCAATCAAAGAAGATCTAAAGGTAAAAAAAATAGTAAGGAACAGGAGAGGAGGAAAGGACTAACCTTTTGTTTTAAGATCCACTGATAATCACCGCAAGACTTTTAGAATGAAGAGGGAAAGAACAGAGCAAGAAAAGGGCAGATCTGGTAGCCACTTGTTCTGCCATAGCTAGGAGGTCATAGAAGGGCAACAAAAAATCGAGATGAACCGATATAAAGCTTGCCTCTCTATAGAGGGAATGGGAGACGAGCCCGCTTTCATAACAAAAGGGAGACGCGCCTGACCAGTGAGTACGGGAGACGAACCGGATTCGATTATGAAAGAAGACGAATGGCAAGGAAATTCCATCTCAGTTACGAGAAACATATGAGTCACGCTCAATGGAAGCGCGTCACCAGTTTGCCACAGAGGCGGGCGCGTCTCGGATACCTACGTAATTGAGACGGGCTTTATTGTAACATGTATCCTTGTACATTCAACAGAGCCATGTCAGATCCTCGCTGAGGAGGGCGCGTCTCTCGTAAGGTTATCAAAGACGTACTCCTTTTAGCTCGTCGCCCATCTTTGTCTCTTACTTGGGTTTATTACGTAGTGAATATAGATTAGCTAAATGGAGCTTGGTCTGTCAACCTAAAGAGCAAGGGGATAATTGGAATTCAAAACTTTGACATTCAAAATCAATGTCTTTTGAGCAACTGTTTATTTAAATTAATCAATGAAGATGGGCTATGACAAAGATTACTGAGAAAGAAACAATTGAGAAATAGGACGTGGAACAGGTTCAACATAGACCAGGTGAATCTCTTTTTTGGTCAAGTTTGATGAAGGTTATGGATAAGTTTATGGTTTTGGTCAACAAGATTTGAGGAGGATAATTGGTTGGGTATTTTTTCTTCAAAGGATAAATTTCCAGCTCTATATAATATTGTTAGACAGAAGCATGTTTCTGTTGTGCATGTTTTTAGTTCCGTACCGTTGAATATTTCTTTTCAACGAGGTCTGGTAGGAAATAACTTGGTGAGATGGAACTGAACTGTTGCAATGATTATAAATTTAACACTAAACAAGGATAATGATGTTTTTAAGTGGAACTTCATCAGAGCGATTATTTCTCGGTTAATTTAATGTATAGAGCTTTAATTTCAA
The DNA here is from genome assembly GCA_036927565.1 of Tuctoria greenei. NCBI lineage: Eukaryota > Viridiplantae > Streptophyta > Magnoliopsida > Poales > Poaceae > Tuctoria > Tuctoria greenei. The sequence goes on along the minus strand of JAYESD010000002.1, from coordinate 249,208,561 downwards.
ATGGACATGTGCAGAGAAATAATATGTTGTCGGTGCTGAAATTACCACTCAAAATTAGAAATTTAATGTGGTATCTAAAATGTGAAGTAGTATTAACGAAAGATTATCTAGCATGGTGTATTTGGAAAGATGATAAAAGTGTGCTTTTTGTATGCAGGAGTCCATTCAACATCTGTTTTTATTAGGACTCGCTAGATTTATTTGGAGAGTTTTTGGTATTACTTTTGACGTTGTTACCCCACATTCTATTTTATCACATGTTAAATGGTTGGATACAATCTTTCAACAATACCCAAAGGAAGATGATTATCGTCGGTGTAGCAGCGCTACGCTGGTCCATATGGTTATGCAGAAATGATAGTGTTTTTTACAACTGCCCAATGAAAAAACATATATCCAGATACTTTTCAGGGGCACGTTTGGTAGCACATGGGTGCTTCTTGAAAGATGCAATGAGAGATTCGAGACGATGAGGGTGGCATACAGGTAGCTGGAGGTCACCGTAATTACCATTTTCGCCCGATACGGATGGTCGTTTAGATACACTTTCTCTGATTAATAGTTTATCGGGTTTTATTTTGTTTCTGCCTTCATTGTGTGGTACACTGTGTCTGGTGATGAATGACTATTCTGTTTGTTCAGCCATTACCTCATGTTTAGGAGAAGATCGGGTTTAACCTCATTATCTAAAATAAGTACTCATTCAACACAGTGGCAGATCCATATGATAAACTGATCTTATTTCTCCTTGCACCTCCCCTTTTCACTCTTCCTCTCTTCTCTCCCTTCCGCTCTTCTTTCTCTTGGGAGGGGCCAAAAATGATCTCCAAGCTGTGGTGCCAGTAGCAGGGTCTCTATCCCACCCGCAAGCACGTCTAATCCACCCCTAATTCCACATAGAGAAAGCAGGTTTGTCGTTTTCCTTGTCCAGATCATTTGCCACAAAGGGCAGGGAGATTTACCTTTTTTCCAAATGGAATCATGCATTCATGCATGCATGAATTCATTAAATCTGCGTTAACAAAGAATGCATGCGGTACAGGTACGGATAATTTCGTTCGATGGAAACCTATATATATCTTTCTCTAGATTGACCTCGTCCCCTTCACTGTATATGGTGTCTTCAACTTGAGTATTTTGACAAAATTTTCTTATACTTTTGGTTTCGCTCTTTAGGATTCCAACGGACGACCCCATAAACCATGTAGCAGAATCGACATCAATATTGTAGTTCCTTGCCAAGAAATATGTTTGAAATAAAGGAAAAGGCAACAGCAAATTTATTGTCTACTAGATCTCAGTCATAGGGCCGACCCAAAATCAACTTGTAACTGTTATACTGAAGCCGAGCCTAACTGACGATACCCGATAACGAAGCGAAGCTTAGCACATAGGCTTGTAGCACTGCATCCACATGTTGGAGTTGTTTGGCGTCCTGAAGAAGATTGCGTCCTCGTAGTGCATCACCTGGTTCCTCATCTGCGTGCTCCTGAACACGATGACATCATGCTTCAGCCTTTGCATCTCCCACGGATGTGGCTGCTTCATCGCGATGCTCTCGATGAAATGCCCATACCCCAGATGCCTTCGGACGAGAAATATATGTATCCGGACGCTCTCGATGAAAGATGCAGATCTATCACCGTTGTACTTTACTGCACGTACTGCTCCAAGTAATCCTTGATTTCTTCTGAGCTCGGAGGGGGCCTTTCGGGGAAGGAGATAAACCCCGTCCGGGAGTCTGCCACTAGCATATTACTCTCGATGATGATAGTGTGCCGTTTCAGTTGGATGTGTGTTGTTTCGTGCATTTTGGTTGGTGGTACCCTCTGGCTAGTGAATTATGTGTCTTTGGAAGCATGCTTGTCTCTCAGTTGTGTTATCTGAATTCTGATGATGTCTGAAATGGTCGACTATAATATTATGTCATGGAATTTGCGGGGACTGAACAACTCACCCAAGAGAACAAAAGTTCATCAGGTGGTTAAGCTGCATAGGCCAATGATAGTATGTCTACAGGAAACAAAACCAGAAGAGGTTAGTGAGTACTTAATCAGACACACATTGGGTATTCAGTATGAAAGGGGCTTTGGCTTTCTACCGGCACAAGGCACAAAGGGGGTATTTTCTTAGCATCTGATGAATCTCATCTCAAAATATCTGACTTCAAAATCCCAGCATACAAAATCACAGCCACAGTAACAGACACTATGATGATGACATCACTTCTAGGGATACAAACAACACTCCGTTGAACATACAAGATGCAATCAATAGAGTTCACACACAACAATTAATTTCAGAGGTGAGCTCGTTCTTATATGTTTTCTTATATATTTTTGAGAATAGATTACTACCTAATGATTTAATTGTGATTAGGATCCATGGAGAGGTTCAATGATTACTTGGAGGAAGTCTTAGGGACGTGGAGGACTAGAGAATACGTTCAAAGAAGATGGAAATCGAGCCCAACCCAAAATCGTGTCCAACTCGAAGTCTAGGAGCAGTTTGCACTTAAACGGATGCCCAAGACGCATACGATCTCTATTTTGGATGTTCCACATATGTATGGAAAGGGGAGAGGATAACCTTTCCAATGCCTATGGTCCCATATCAAAATTCCTACGAAGTTGACGGAAATCATTGAAACAAAATCGAATTCAGAATCTGTCAGGGTGTTGCGCCACCGTATTGGGCCATTGGGCCTTGTATCAAGTCTACATCTCTTGTTTTCGTGTGTTAGGGTTAGGTCACGACCCCAGCACCCCCTTGGACGTCCTCCCACCTATATATACTCCATAGTAGCTACCATAAACAAATGAGTATTGCTTAGATTAATAATATCGCCGTTCTACAGTTTGTAAGACCCCAACTTCGCGATTTCAGATCGTGTATTCTACGTTCTTTCTTGTGTCCTCGATTGCACTTGCAGGGATTAGCCTTCTTGGTGAGGTCAATCGTGTGTAGCAAGGTTGATAACCAATGGAGTGGTGGTGTAGTTTTTCCAGGGGTTTTCGTATTCTACTCGAGAGCCTCGGATCATCAACATCGAGATCTCCATCAATCGACTTATCCATTACCTTTCGGAAGATCGGGCCTAAATTTCCTTATCAATTGGTATCAGAGCATACAATCTCTTATTTGATTTCTTGCTGAAAAAGAGAGTAATGTTAATGGACAATGCTCTGCAGTTAACCAAGGTATTACATTTTAAATGTGCTTAATTTTGCTACCAATCATGCTATCGATGAGCAGCAACAAGATGAAATACATGAACTTGAGAAGAATTTTCTTATTGTAACCCCTCCTTGGCCTAAACCTCCTTATCAATTGTATCAGATTTATAGGTTGCCCGTTAGGTAATTCATCTATCCATTATATTACTTTTGTTTTTCATACCTAGAGTCCACAAAAAAAGCCACAAAAAACTTTTAGTTTAGTAGAACTATTCGTCACATTGTCTAAACCACCATTGAGCCTTTGTAACTTTGTTTTTCAGTTCGGTTTTGTTGAATTTGTGTCTGTGGTTGAGTCATATTGCTGGTTTAGAAAGTGTATTTGGTCTTAGTTTGAGTTTTGCAGTGTGTTTATTCATCCTTTTGAATCACGTCAACATCCAGGTTAGATTCATCTCTGTCCAATTCGGTATTTTTGTCATATCTGACTTATTTAAACTCGGACTTTTGTGTTCTTGTACTTTATGAAAGCTTAAGAAGTGTCCTATAACTTTTGTATTCATCCGTTTTTAGAAAATATAGTTATCAAGGTCAAAATTGCATTAGATCTTAATCTGTTCTTAAACTCGAATTTCTGAACAGTCTGTATTTCAGGGGCAATATCTACTTTTTTGTCTAAACTAGATGATCCATGTACACAAATTAAAGAGGAGAGATAGATCTATAATCCTTCCATTGAAAAGTTATGGATTTGGGGCCATAAAGGGTGCCTAATTGTCCTTGCAAGACTAAACAGAAAATTTGTTACACACCAACAAGATATCTTTGATTGTTTTTCATTGTTTTATTCTTTTGCAACACATTTTGATAAACAAAAGGTAGAAAAAAATAAAAAGGCAAGTGCAAAAAAATATACAAAAGCCGCACAAAAAAAGAAAAAAAACAAAAATAAAACAGAAGTGCTTGCATCCTTTGTGTCCTATAGTTTTTGTTTCATGTCTTGCTAGCTTGAACTACTAGGAACACATTTAGGCCAGCAACTATGACAAGTACTTTGGACACTTATTCAACTTTACTATCTGATTCCATTGTTGCTAACCCTTGCTACATATAAAGTGCTATCCAAGCTAAACAATACTCTTAAGCAGAATTGATACACATTTGCAATCATCCCACGCTTTATTGGTTTCTTCATATTGGACACCGTTGGCCACCCGCAGTGTCGGTAAGCACACTTGTAAGAGCGTGGTAAGACGCTTGAGAGTGTGTGATTCCACTTCCACTTTGTCATTATCCTTTGTAGTTGATAGGGATAACATATTTTTTGTTGTCTTCTATTTGCTACTAACAATGTCAGGTAAAAGCAAGAATCATGCATTATATGCTGAGATGATTGACATGATGAAGATGGTGATGGAGTTGCTCTCTAAGAATCAAACATCAACCAAGGTTTTACATGAAATTCAGACCATCTTTACATCTCCTTCCATAGAAATTAATTACATTCTCAAATCTTTTCCTTTGCACCACTCATGCATTCTTTTGAGCGGGACGGGTTGTTTTCTAAGTTGTACAGATGTCATGAACGGCTTCCCCTGCTCAAATTCAGGAGGAACATCCTCAAGATTGTATATTGGAACTCCTGGTTTAACTAAAGCCGTTCGCGATTATACATGACACCGTCTTCTTCCCACTCCTCGATACTTACTAATTCTGGCTCATGAGAAGAACGAGATGCACTCGATTTTATAATATTTTCCTTCATAGTTTCAAAATACTTTGACACTTCTGATGAAGGTTTCTTATTTTCGTATGAGCTAACTTTGATAGGCACTAATGATCGAGGAGTAGTCGTCGGAAGTTGGACACTAGCTTGTTGAACCTGTTGTCTAACTGATTGCTCTTTACTCCCAGCAGCTGGCTCTAGTACTACTTCAAGCTGTTACTCAACTGGTTGCTCTTTACTAGCAATAGCTTGCTCTGGTACTGCTTGAAGCAGTTGTCCAACTTGTTTCTCTTGGATGTCTTTACTAGCAAGGTTACTATCATCCTTGCTGAGACATAGGGGTAGTGGATCTTCCTGGACTGGGAGTGGATCTTCATGCACTTTCGCCTTAGAAGATGGGGTTGCAATATTTCGAGATGCGACGGGGCTAGAAATTGGCTCATCGTCCAACATGATATCGCATCAGTGCCAAAGGATCAATTGGTTGACAGCCTGCCCCAGAGTCGCGATCCCCTCAGGTGTGACGTGGTCTATTTCATAATCTTCATAATCATTATCAATGATCTAAAGAACTTGCACCACAACATAGTACAACGGAAGTGGATTCCCGTTGAAGTCATGATTAGGCTTTGCCATAGGAGTGGCAACCTGTTTGGTTTTGTTCTGTGCTTTGCCGATCGGGACAAGAAGACGACAAGATTTGTCGTTAGTAATATCATCAATAGGGAACTTATGGGTTGACCCTGAGCCTGGCACAGAACCAACGCTGCTAGGGTAGGCAGTTGGAGATACTAATTGCTCCTTTTGCACCAGAACCATCTATGTACTCGGTGCCACTAATTGTCTCAATTGTCTAAGTTGTTCCATTATTTCTTGCATATTTTCTTTGACCTTTTGAGCAATCATTTCATCAAGTGTTTTCTTAAACTTCTCACGTCTTCTATATGTGTCTTTATCTTTAGGGAAACCATCTAGCCAAGACAATTGAGAAGAGACCGCTCTAACCCGTCTGCTGTGTTCCGGGTTTCCTAAGATAGTGGTAAGTTGGTCATTCTCCCTCTTCGGCTTGAAGAGACCCTTCTGTTACTTTTCAATTACTTCTTTCATTTTTTCCTCTACTTCATTCATAGAGTCGGGCTTTTCATGTTTGCCCTCGCCGGTCAAACCTGACCGGGCAAAGACCCACTGCTGAGTTCGCTCATTGCAGCCTTCTAATGGGTGAGGATTGCACTTATTGGTAATTTCGTCTAATATCTTATTCCATTTCTGGACATTGGGGGCATATCCGGTAGACCCCAAGCGATGATGGTATTTGTTCTTTTTTGCAAGCTCTGACCTAGTTGCACTTAGAGCTTTAGCATCAGGTGTGGTCTTTTGACAAACAAACTCTTGCCACTGAGCTTGTGTGATTTTTCCCATCTTCCTCGGGCTATGGAGCTTATCGGCCTTAACATAAGCATTCATTTCGCTCTTCCAGCCATGAAACTTCTTGCCGCAAGAGACCAATGTTGCTTTCTTTACAGCTTCTTCCGTCCTTTCAGGAACTTGAATTGTTTCTTTATTCTTTCCCACAACTCATTCTTGGTCTACTCGGGTAATTTCCTCCAGTTCTTGGTCGTGATCGGCACGAGCTCCCTAACAAGAAAACCGCATGCATTACGATACTTGTTAACTGAATCCAGTGGTTCTTGGGGAAGCCCACCTGGACCGACCCTTGTTATGTACATTATGCGGTCCAATGGACCCTTATTGGGACCTCGTTGCCCTCGTTTCCGCTTGAGTGAAGCTGATGATTCATAAATTGGAGAACCTTACGCGGTTTTAGGAGTCAAAGTCACCTCGTTGTCTTCGCGATTAATCTAGTTAGAAAAGAATTATAAGACTTCATGTACTTGACAACCAACATTAACTTGAACTGCTAAAGTTAAGATTCGTGATCCACACCTCGTCAGCAGGATCATATTCCGGGTTGATATCCTCTGAAGTCTTTTTAGTTTTTATATTAGGAAAAGGATCTGATGGACTGTGAAAGGTGCCTGAACTGCTGGAGTCAGTAAACTCCATATTGTCTTCTTTATTGTTACTACCAGGACCAGTCTTCTTAGGGCTTTCCATGCTAGAATTAATAAGACAAAAAATCTAATAAATGGCATATTAACTTTACATGAAGTGTTTCATGAAGAAAAAGATGGAAGCGTTCTAGGATTTGATAAGGCATTCTAGGGTCTAAGGCGACTGACCAAAAGGTTCCTATACATTGCGAGGGTGACAAGCATGTTAAAGTTGCTCACCAGGATAGCGACACTGATTTCGAAGGAGCACAACCCTGTGAGATTAAATGCGGCATGACTACATTATATTTTCAGTACAGATGGTACTATTTACTCATGATCCTACTATAAATTACAATCCAAACAGCAACTGAATACATAACTGTCCAGATTCTGGATTGTTACGACACCTTAAACAGTACTTCAATTTAGACCTGGTTATTGCGTGTTTTAGCCTTAGCGTTGAATAGAAAATTGATAGAGGAGTCTTTAAGCTTTCTAGACATGTATAGATATGCATAGGTTGCTTTTCTAATTTAAGAATTATGGTTGTTCAAAGATAAGAAATTTTGTGGCTTTTTCAGAAAACACTGTACACAGGTACTAACTTCAACTCTAGTTTCTAATTAGTTCTAAACCGAATTTGAGGTAACAATTAATAGAAAAGTTGTAGAATAGTTCTTCCACTTTCAAAAAATGTAGCACAGTAGACTAGAAGAGCTTTCTACAGATAATTATGGCAAAAATTCAGATGCTTGTTCATACAATATCAAGACCCTAAGTACAATTTAAAGCTTGCTGATCTACTCAATGCCATACTTAGTAAGCATATTTAACAAAAGTCTCTTTTTGTGCTCACATACTTAGTAAGAATATTTCCATGTGCAATATCGGATAAAATCATTGAATGATCATATTTCCATGTGCAATATTTCCATGTACTAACTCACAAAACTTTGAATGGTCAAGTATGTGCAGTATAGGGCTATCTAATGGAACCTCAAATGCTTTTATTAAAACATCGTACTTGCCAAAGAAAAGGACATGATCCGATAGCAATGTCCTCGCTTCTATGGTTTACCGACAACCCAAGGATGCCTACCCACCGAACCCTAACCAATGATGCCACCGAACTTGATAGTTTTTCGAATTCCATCGAACCCTAACCAAGATGCCTACCATTTTACAGTTCCCGAACCCTAACCAAGGATATGCAAGGCGGCGACGAGGGCGGGGAGGGAGGCAACACAGTGACAGAGGATGGAAGGTCGAAGGGTTTAGGGTTTACCTTGAAGCTCGGCAGCGACGGCAATGGCTTCGCTCGACGTACCTGGAAGCGGCGATGGCGAAGCTCGGCGACGACGACGAAGCTCGGCGGCGAAGGTGAAGCTCGACGGCGACGGCGGCGAACACGTGGCGGCAAATGAAATTTTGGCAGCCTAACGGCGTCTAAGTGTTCTGCCCGGGTTAGGTTTTTCCAAAGCTGCCGAGGGGTATATATAGACTCCCATTTTCTCAGGCGGATTTTAAGAACCGACCGCCCGAGAAGATGGTTATCTCAGGCGGGTTTTACTTACCGACCGCCTGAGAAGAAACAATATCTCAGGCGGTTGGTAAGTAATAACCGCCTGAGATAAAATTCTTCTCAGGCGGTTATTAAGTACCAACCGCCTGTGAAGATCTTTACTTCTTCTTATTTAATATTCTTGATTAAATGTGGGTCCTTTAAAAAGGAAAAATTCCACTTTCTTGTAATATTATTGATAAGTAAATGTTACCATTAAATTTCACTTCATAAATCCTTTTAAATTGGTCAGAACATAAAAAACATACAACAAGTGCTATTTTTCATTTTTCTATATTGATGAATATAATGCTTTTTTCGTTTATTTTTTAGTGGACATTTTTACTCAACATACCAACCTCTATGAATTTTTTCAGATTTTTTTAAAATTTTTTTGAATCAATGTGTGTTTATAATTTGTTGAATGCCTCATATGTATATGAGCATTTAGTTAAAATGATGGATAATTTGAAGTTTGACATGTTGGAATGCTTACAAAAAATAACAAAATTCATACATGTATAAATAATACAAATATGTTCATACAAACAAATTTAAGTGAAGGATCCTTTTTTTATGAGACACACAAATGTGAATAATATGTGAGTAGAAATTAATATGATATTTACCAAAACATTACAATGTCAGCTATACAAGTTATAAAATATTTGGTTTAGCTGGTAGATGTTAATTTTATACAAATATAGAAGAAAGAATCATCGAATTTGGACTCAATTTGCAGAATCTAAATTGGTTTGAGTATTTATATTGGAGTCTAAAAAAAAGAAGCAAGGGATAAGGAAACTGAAAAACAGTATTTGGCATTATCGCAGGCGGTTGGTAAGTAATAACCGCCTGAGATAAAATTCTTCTCAGGTGGTTATTAAGTACCAACCGCCTGTGCAGATATTTACTTCTTCTTATTTAATATTCTTGATTAAATTTGGGTCCTTTAAAAAGGCAAAATTCCACTTTCTTGTAATATTATTGATAAGTAAATGTTACCATTAAATATCACTTCATAAATCCTTTTAAGTTGGTTAGAACATAAATAACATACAACAATTGCTATTTTTCATTTTTCTATCTTGATGAATATAATACTTTTTTCATTTATTTTTCAGTTGACATTTTTACTCATCATACAAACCTCTATGAATTTTGTCAGATTTTTTTAAATTTTTTTGAATCAATGTGTGTTCATAATTTGTTGAATGCCTCATATGTATATGAGCATTTAGTTAGAATGATGGATAATTTGAAGTTTGACATGTTGGAATGCTTTTAAAAAATTAACAAAATTCATACATGTATAAATAATACAAATATGTTCATACAAACAAATTTAAGTGAAGGATCCTTTTTTATGAGATACACAAATGTGAATAATATGTGAGTAGAAATTAATATGATATTTACCAAAACATTACAATGTCAGCTATACAAGTTATAAAATATTTGGTTCAGGTGGTAGATATTAATTTTATACAAATATAGAAGAAAGAATCATCAAATTTGGACTCAATTTGCAGAATCTAAACTGCATTGAGTATTTATATTGGAATCTAAAAAAAGAAGCAAGGTATAAGAAAATTGAAGAACAATATTTGGCATTATCGCAGGCGGTTGGTAAGTAATAACTACTTGAGATAAAATTCTTCTCAGGCGGTTATTAAGTACCAACCGCCCATGAAGATCTTTACATCTTCTTATTTTATATTCTTGATTAAATGTGGGTCCTTTAAAAAGGAATAGTTCCACTTTCTTGTAATATTATTGATAAGTAAATGTTACCATTAAATTTCACTTCATAAATCCTTTTAAATTGGTCCGAACATAAAAAACATACAACAATTGCTATTTTTCATTTTTCTATCTTGAGGTATATAATGATTTTTTCATTTATTTTTTCAGTGGAAATTTTTACTCATCATACCAACCTCTATGAATTTTTTCAGATTTTTTTAAATTTTTTTGAATCAATGTGTGTTTATAATTTGTTGAATGCCTCATATGTATATGAGCATTTAGATAGAATGATGGATAATTTGAAGTTTGACATGTCGGGATGCTTTTAAAAAAAATAACAAAATTCATACATGTATAAATAATTCAAATATGTTCATACAAACAAATTTAAGTGAAGGATCCTTTTTTTTATGAGATACACAAATGTGAATAATATGTGAGTAGAAATTAATATGATATTTACCAAAACATTACAATGTCAGCTATACAAGTTATAAAATATTTGGTTTAGGTGGTAGATGTTAATTTTATACAAATATAGAAGAAAGAATCATCGAATTTGGACTCAATTTGCATAATCTAAACTGGTTTGAGTATTTATATTGGAATCTAAAAAAAAAGAAGCAAGAGATAAGGAAACTGAAGAGCCTCGAGCATTATCACAGGCGATTTTTATGAATAACCGCCTGAGATAATGGTTTTCTCAAGCGGTTATTAATTACCAACCGCTTGTGAAAATTTTAAAAACTGCCTGTGAAAAACTTATGCCTATATAAAGACCCCTCGCCACAGTCAAAACGTAATCCTGGAGAATTTTCCACAGCCGCAAGGCCGCCGAAATTTCCCACCGCCGCGCATGCCCTGCCGCGCCGCCGCCCATCCTGCACTGCCGCGCCGCCGCTCAGCCAGCACAGCCACGCCGCTGCGCCGCCGCCTAGAGCCAGCACTACCGCGCCGCCGCCCAGCCCCGCGGAGGCACGTCTGAGATCTGCCCAGTCCCACATCGCGCCACAAGGTACCTAAGTAAATTCTCATAGTTTCCTTGTGCACGTTATGTTGGTATATGGATTGTGTCCTTTTGCATGTTGGTATATTCTCATAGCGTGTTGGTATATGGATTGTGTCATAGTTTGTTGGTATATGGATTGTGTCATTTTGCATGTTGGTATATTCTCATAGTGTGTTGGTATATGGATTGTGTCATAGTGTGTTGGTATTTGGATTGTGTCCTTTTGCATGTCAGTATATTCTCATAGTGTGTTGGTATATGGATTGTGTCATAGTGTGTTGGTATATAGATTGTGTCATAGTGTGTTGGTATATTGATGTATGGACTATATTATAATAATCTTATTATAGTGATTCGGGTTAGCTTTCTAGGGAGATGGTTTGATAACTCACCCATTTAGTTACCACTATTGGATGAGATCCGACATCAAGATATAACAGACCGGATTCCACCCAGACCTAGCCCATGCCACTGGGCCTGTTTGCCCCACGACTTCAATCCTTCACCCCCGCTTGCTGCTCCCGACGCCTGCGACTCCGTCCGCCTCAAGACGTCACACGTCTCCTACATTAGTCACTCTAATCATACTTGTTATGTCTCTGTAAATTCATTTTATAGAAGACCTTTAGGGATTATTTGTTTGTAAATTTTGTAAATCTAACAAAAATTCTATTATTGAAGCATGGACCGTCAAGCGTGGATGTATAACATGCCAAGACCCGATCTTATGTACATTCATAATGTTGCAAATTTTATTGAAGCATCCAAGAGACATGCGAAGTTGCAAAAGATAGATGACATATTATGTCCATGTATCGACTGCAAAAATAAGATTACTTGGACGGATACTATAGTAATCCAATCTCATTTGGTGAAAAGAGGTTTCAAAAATAACTACACAATATGGATAGAGCATGGTGAGTTAGATACACATGATGTGGATAAAGATGATGAGAGAGGTTCAGATGATGATAATGTTCATATCGATGATGGTAGTGACAATCAAGCTGGTGATGATGATGATGAGTTCGATTGTGAGGAGATGTTGCGTCACATTGAACTATATGTATTGACTTCTATGGGAGCAAGAAAAGGTTTAAGTAAAATGGAGACATTGCAGAATGCGGCGACGGAGCTTTATATGATGAATCAAACAGTTGTGATAAAGAGTTTACTACATTGCATGGAGTCTTAGAACTACTAAAGTTGAAAGTTACGAACGGATGGTCCGATTGTAGTTTCTCTGATCTTTTGAATATTCTGGCAGAAATTCTTCCAAATCCAAATAAACTGCCCAGAAGCACTTATAAAGCGAAGAAACTTCTTTGCCCAATGGCACTAGGTGTGACAAAAATACACGCTTGTGTGAACCATTGTATTCTATATCGTAAAGAGCATGAGCTTGCAAATTGATGCCCAATTTGTGGTGTCAGTAGATATAAGAAGGACTACAATCACCAGTATGTTACCAACACGAAAAAGTGTCAGAAGAATAAGAAGTTTATTATTGGTCCTGAAGGTGACGATGACGATACTTCTGGCGATACAGACGGGAAGAATAAGAGAAAAATTCCTGCCTTGGTGATGTGGTACCTTCCGGTAATTGATCGCTTGAAGTGTTTGTTCTCAAACCCTAGGGAGGCTGAACTTATGCGTTGGCATTCCGAGCAACGCAAGAAGAATGAAAAACATATACGCCACCCTGGTGATGCAATGCAGTGGAAAATTTTGATATTCCGTATCCAGAATTTGCAAAGGAAATCAAAAATGTGAGGTTTGCCTTGGGTACAGACGGAATGAATCCGTTTGGTGAAAATAGGAGCATAGACAGCACATGGCACGTGGTCTTAACGATGTACAACCTACCAACGTGGTTGTGTCACAAAAGGAAATATATCTTGTTATCTGTTATTATCCAAGGTCCGAAACAACCCGACATCGAAATTGATGTGTTCTTGGAACCTTTAATGGAAGATATGGCAAAATTGTTGAATGAAGTGGTACGTACATGGGATGAGTACAAGCAGGAGTATTTCACGTTAAGAGCAATGATATTCATTACAGTGCATGATTATCCTGGACTGTTTACATTATCAGGACAAATGAAAGGGAAGAAAGTTTGTGTAAGGTGCGTGGATAGAACTGGATTTCTATACCTCACTTCATCCAGAAAGACGGTGTACAAGAGACACCGATGGTTCTTGACAGATACACACAAGTATAATAAGATGAAAGAACAATTTGATAACAAAATCAAAAATATACTTCACCAAAACCTTACAGTGGAAAACTTGTGTTTGAAATGGTCAATAACATTCATATTGCTTTTGGTAAGGGCAAAAATTGTAAAGGAATTAGGAGAAAAAAAAAGTACATCTTCGGATGATACAACTGACATGGCTTTCAAGAAACAATCAATTTTTTCAGGTATCTTCTGTATTGGAAGAATCTGGAATTTTTACATGGTATTGATTTGATGCACGTTACAAAGAATGTATTTGACAGCATCATTGGGACCTTGCTGGACATGTCGAGGAAAACAAAGGACGGATTAAATTGACATATGGACCTAGTAAATCTTGTTTTGAGACCAGAGCTTCATCCAGTAGAAAAGGCGAACGGGAAGCAATGCCTTCCTCCAGCCAGCTACAACTTGACGCTAGAAGAGAAAAAAGCAATTTGCGAATGCTTGCGTGGGATCAAAGTGCCCACGAGTTTCTCATCCAATATCCGCAATCTAGTCTCGATGAAAGACTTGTCTTTATTCGGTTATAATTCTCACGACTGTCACATGATGATGACAATTTTCCTTGTCATTGCAATAAGAGTCATCAAACCGGAGCATATAAAAGTTGTCATCACACGTTTGTGTTACTTCTTCAATGCAGTATCGCAAAAGGTGATAGCACGTGAAGATTTAGACTATCTGAAAACATACATCATCGAGACAATGTGCAAGCTTGAGATGTGTTTCCCACCATCCTTTTCTGATATGCAAGTACACCTAATCATACATCTTGTTGATCAGATAAAAGCATTGGGGCCACTATATTCAAATCATATGTTTTCGTTTGAGAGATATTTAGGAGTATTAAAAGGTTATGTGCGGAACCGAGCTCATCCAGTGGGTTCAATTATAGAAGGATAAACCAGTGAAGAAGTGATTGAGGGTTGCACTGATTACATCAATGATGGAAAATCTATAGGTGTGCCTATACTGGTACATGAGGGTAGACTACGTGGGAGAGGCAAAGTGGGTAAGAAAACTTTTATCGTTCAAGATTACAAGAATGTACACCGTGCACATTTTGGTGTACTACAACAGCTCGCAATAGATGAGTCGTACATCGAGGAACACCAAATTGAGCTTCGTGATAAAAACCAAGACCGCACAGAGGACTGTATCATGAAAGAGCACAGAAGATGTTTCACTGAATGGTTAATGGACAAAAATATACTATACGGAAACACTATAGAAGAGACAACAATGAAGAAGTTAGCTTCTTGCCCATCTGCTTTGGTGACATCATGGCAAACATATGACATCAATGGTTACACATTTTACACTAAAGAAAAAATGGTAAGAGTGTTGCACAAAATAGTAATGTTCGTATTGAGGCTTATGATTCACAAGGGCAGAAGACCACATACTTCGGGTTCATAGAAAAAATATGGGAACTCAATTATGGCGAAAGAATGGTAATGCCCGTATTTAAGTGCCAATGGGTCAAACAGCCTGATGGTGTGAAAGTGGACAATTACGGGCTAACACTGGTAGACTTGAATAAAGTGGGTTATAAAGATGACCTGTGGGTTCTCGCCGATAATGTTGCACAAGTTTTTTATGTTCAAGATCCAGAAACTGAGAAGATGCACGTAGTTGTTTCTGGAAACCAAAATATTGTTGGGGTTGAGAATGTGGGAGATAACGAAGAGGAATATAATCAGTATGAAGAGATGTACCTTTTCACCGAACCAGAAAACATCAAGCGCGTAGAGAGAAGCATTAAAAAGAATTTGAAACCCTATATGCGAGAAGATGTAAATGCTGGAAAAATGTATATAGCAATGCGAGATGATATATATTGTATATATTTGTATCTTCTTAAATCAACTTCGAACAATGTTCTATTTTAGCTTTAGATAGCATGTTTCGAACATTATGAAATTCAGCTTCTGTTTCGAGCTCCTGTCAAGCTAATCCCTTCACAACAAGCTCTTGTAGATGCAAGTAACACCCGAGACTCATCATTTGGATTGTTAAAAGCTTCAATTGAAGTCTGACAATACTTCCCGTCCATTTGAGGGCTTGTTTGGATAGGAGTACACCCAAACAAGCCATGCAAGATTTCTTTCTCTCCTCTCCATTTTGATAACTTACTAAGATGCTACCTTATCCGTTCTAATGGCTGAATATATTGACTACAAATCAGTACCATCTCTCTTAGTGCTTTACACAAGCGACGAAGCATACAACTTCAATCACAAATCTTGTTTTTACCATTTTCATGGGAATTTGACCTTAATCTTTCAAGCATAGATTTATCAATAATTGAAGCTTCTTCATTAGACATGTTAATGGCAGTTACAAGTGAAGGGTGTGTCGAAGCTAACGAAATCTCAATGGGATTGAAGACAAAGAGATGCTGCATATGAGTGACAATGTCCAGGTTAGACAGCATGAAGCTATGATGACAGCCTTAACGCCGTTTAACCTGTACATTGCCACTCATATGCAGGATCTCTTTATCTTCAGTCCGATTCAGATTTCGTTAGCTTCGACGCATCCTTCACTTATAACTGTCATTAACATGTATGATAAGGAAGCTTCACTTATTTGATAAATCTATGCTTGAAAGATTAAGGTTAAATCCCTATAAAACTGTAAAAACAAGATTTGTGATTGAAGTGGTTCGCTTACTCGCTTGTGTGAAGCACTAAGAAAGTAGGTACTGATTTTTAGTCAATATATTTAGGCATTAAAACTGAAAAAGGAGCATCTTCCTAAGTTTTCAAATAGACAGGAGGGAAAGAAATCATTCAATGGATGGGAAAATGCTTCCAAGGATCGTCAGGCTTCAAAATGATGCTTTCAACAATTCAAATGATGAGCCACAGGTGTTACTTGCATCTACAATAGCTTATGTGTAGGGATTAGCTTGACAGGAGCTTAGCAGCATCAGAGGCGGTTGGTAAGTAAAACCCGCATGAGATAAACATCTTCTCAGGCGGTTATTAAGTACCAACCGTCTATGAAAAATTTAACAACCGTCCGTGAAAAATTGACGCCTATATAAAGACCCCGCGGAGGCACGCCTCTGCCCAGTCCCACATTGCGCCACAAGGTACCTAAGTAAATTCTCATAGTTTCCTTACTTTGCATTGCATGCTACCTTTTTCTTTGTATATTTTCATAAGATGCCAGTTTTTTGTGTTGGTATATGGATTGTGTGCTTTTGCATTTGTGTACATATGCATTTGGACTCAATAATTTGGAAGTTTGGTCTTTTAGATATTTATGTCTCGGGCGTGTAGCCCATTGAAGGACGAGCGCTTGGCGTGGCGCAAGAACCATCCCCATGTATGTACATATGGCACACCGGTCGCATGGTTTTATATAAATATGTATTTGCAATGGAATGATGAACTTAACTATAGTTTGTTTTTCCGTCTTGTTTGTTTTTGGTATTTTCAATTTCTCTATGTAGGGTTTCTCTGCAAAGCCTGAATCGGGAGATTAATTGAAGTGGCAGTGCATCGTCCCTGGTAAATAAGGGGTAAGTCATGAAGAACAAGAATAATATAAGTTTAACCATAATCCTCCTATTAATAAATTTCTTTTGCAGACTGAATGGGAAGATGGTTACTACCCCCTGACAATCACCTTCTCTGAGGACTATCCCTTGGTGCCTCTAAGATGCGCCTTTCCAAGTGGGTTCTTCCATCCAAATGTCCATCATTCGGGAGCACTCTGCATCGGGATTCTTGATCAAGAGACTGTAAGATAGACATATTTTGCTCATGTAATTAATACTTAATTGTTGTCGAACTTATTTGAACTGGTTTCTTATATTGCTTAAATTATATTTCGTAGGGGTGGTGCAGTGGTTTTGCAATCAAAACTATACTACTTGAAGTTCAATGTTTGCTGCATCAGCCAAATGTGCCCGATGTTGAAAACGATTGCTATAATCTACTTATAAAGGTTAGATGACACTTTGACTTGGTGACCAATGTAGGTTATTCATTCCTCCTTCGATATTTGTTAATTTAAATAGTGTCAATATTTTCAGGATCTAGCGGAATATAAGAGACGTGTTCGGGATCAAGCCGGACGGTACAATTTAGATTTATCGATGGGAGATTCATCAAGTTGTGAATTACCTCTGAATTGTCGAGCTTCATACAGTTTAAATTTGAAATTAGTTTAGAGGGCACACAATGTATGATCTATGGAATTCATCGAGTTGTGAATTACCTCTGAATTGCAATGTCATATGCGTTTATCCTTGTATTACAATTAAATCACTTAATTGCAATGTCATTGCATTTGTTTATCCTTGCAACGGACGCTCACGATCTAGGGCACTCTGTCGTTTCCGGGGACACAAAATAAGTGGAAATAATGACTTTCCCTAGGCGGTTCTTCAATGAAAATTGCTTCTGATAATTGAACAACTACATACTGTTCTTACATAATGACCGCCGGTGAAAATACATCATCTTCTCGGGCCGTTGTTAATTAAGAGCCGCCTGTGAAGTTCATTACATTACAGGCAGTTCTTAATTAATAACCGCCTGAGAAGATCATGTATTTACCCAGACAGTTGTTTCTTAAAATCCACCTGTGATGTTATTTTATTGCAGGCGGTTCTTAAGTAATAACCGCCTGAGAAGATCGAGTATTTACCCAGGCGGTTGTTTTTTAAAATCCGCCTGTGTTGTTCTTTCATCACAGGCGGTTATTATATCATTCGTCATCACAGTCGCATATTTTTAAGGACCGTCTGTGTTTGAAAAATTGAGGCGCCTGTAAAAATGCTTTTTGTAGTAGTGAACCTGTCCTTATATAAACACGGAAGAGCAGCTTGATGAGTTCATCCTCCTAGCCACAACATTGAGTGATATATAAATTTATCAGAAGAAGAGGATCGTATAGTGTGGAGGTGGACACTAAGTGGAACCTTTTCAGTAGCATCAGCGTATGAAGCACAGTTTGTAGGAGGAATTTTAAGTTCCTTGGCTGACTCTGTATGGAAAGCAAAAACTCAACCTCGTTGCCGGTTTTTTTTCATGGCTAGTCGGCCAAGGTAAGATCCTCACTGCTGACAACCTACTCAAGAGGGGCTGGCCCTGTGATCCCATTTGCTCCTTTTGTTATTATTTTCCGGAAACTACAGACCATATTCTATCACAGTGCAACTTTGTAGAAGCGGCCTGGCACAAGCCAGTGGACTCACTAAACATTCAAGCATTGAATCTTGAAGTCAATACAGAAGGTGCGATCCAGTGGATTACTAAAATCTCAGCATCAGGCCCTGCTACTCAGAAACGTAGAAATGTTGGCACCCTCATCTCCTTCTGGTGGCAGATATGGAAGGAAAAAAACATCACGTCTTTCAGCGGGAAGAACTATCCTATAATCAGGTTGCTAGGCTTACCTCTGATGAGCTATCTGTATCAAGGGCGGACTCCCAAAATACTGTACCTGTGTGAGTGTGGGGCGTGGGTTGTCTCTGTTGTATTACGGGTGTGTAGTTTGTATTAGAGTCTCTGTGTTCTTCTACTTAATGAAAGGCAGCGCTCCTGCCACTTTTTTTTTTAAAAAAAAGAATTGAATCGTGGACAGCTGATAGCATATAGAAAGTGATGGGCATGTATTCATACATTCATTCACAAGAGTATTTATACATCGAGCAGGAGGCGAGTCTGTTATAATGAGATCCTAAGGAGCCGGCGAGATAAGCATGCATGGCTATCTAACGTGCTGCATGGATAGGTACGCATGACGATCTAAGACTCATCGCAGCAGTTCACCTCTATATATCCTCTTTTACAGTTACTTCTAAAAGATTACCTCCTTTACAGTTTCGTTTCCCACGCTCGTTCACCACTATACCAACTACCATTGATTTTATATTATATAATATAACTAACTCTTCATTTTTATTTTATCTCTTTCATCTTCTTTCCTATTATTTATTTTAATAATATTTTCTATATTTTCCTCTGTTTAATTTTTACTACTATTAAAATTTCCTATTACTACTAGTATAATTTTTTTCCAACTGCCTGGAACCTTTCCGTACTCTCCTGGAACATTCCCAGGCTCCCTGGAACCTTCACGGGCTCCTATTTTTAACGGGATTTTTCATTAGGCGCCAGATGGAATCTTCCCGACACCATTTTCTTTCCATCGAACATTCCCGGCACCATTTTATTTCCTCCCTCAGCCCCACCCACTGCTCTCCCGATCTCTCCCGAAGCGCTCCCGAGGCCATGGCTGCCGGTGCCTCGCCTCTCCCGCTCGCTCTGTGACGATCCAAGCACGCCGCCGCGCCCTCCGCCCGCTCTGCGTTGATCCAAACGCCGCCGCCTCTCCTCGCTCTCGCCGACGCGGACGAAGCCTGCGCTGATGGATCCAAGCGCTGCCGCCTCGACCCAAAGACTGTCGCATTGTCGTCCTCCTGTGCCAGCTCCTGTCGCCATCCTCCTCCCCGCTCCGCCTCGGCTCCGTCCGGTTCGCCTCGTGCTGCGCCGTGCTGCTCCTCCCTGTGCCGCCTCGGCTCCAGCATCTTCGCCTCCTCCGCGCGAAGCAACCGTCGGTTCCTCTCTCCTCATATCGTGCTGTGTCAGAGTCTCTATCTGTGGCGATACTGTAGTAAAACCTATTTTAGCGGGCCCTCTATAAGCACTGCGGCGACACCAATTTTGGGCTCTTGGCTGCTATACGCCGATTGCGGTGGCGTTTACAGGTACCGCTTCGAGCGATCTAACGAGCCGTGCGTGTAGGGAGCGTGAACAGACTCGATGAACTCGGTTGCTTCAACACATTGTTATCTTAGTTGCGGCTGCGTTTTTCCCACTGTGAACGATCTTCCGGGTAGAAGTGTTACAACGAGGCAGCGTGCATTCTGCGCGGGCACACCACTCTCGCTGCCTGTTCGATGAAACGGCGCAGTGGAATGTCTGCCCTCGTGGATGCCGCAAGCGTCACGCGTCCCGGGGCAGCTGAGGTGATAGGAAAATCGTCGTGTGCTGCAGCGCGCCAGGCGCCAGCGCCTCTAAGGATGTGTTTGGTTTGGAGTCAAAGTGGGATGGGATGGACTCATCCAAGTTTTCAGGGATGTGATGTTCCTGTTTTCTATTTGTCTAGAGGGATGGGACGATTCCTGTTTGTTGTTTGTTTTGAGGGATGGTGTGGGACGTAATAGTCCTATCTCCTGTTTGATTGAAAGGATTGGACAGGGACATGTGAGTATGAGTACCTCTGGAGGGTTGCGCGCCGGCCTCCACGGAGGTGGGACGAATCCATCCCCATGTTTTTGGTGGGATGGTTTCATCCTGCATCTGGGTGGAATATTCTCTTTTGCGGGATGATTCCATCCCATGTGTCTCCAAACCAAACAACAGAAAAGTGGGATCGTCCCGTCCTGTCCCACCATATCCCTCGAACCAAACACACCCTAAGATAGTGCGCATCCACGCGGGGTACTCGCGCACTACAACCTTGATATACTGAACCCAACACAAGAGCATGAAATCCTGGGTGAAAACAATGCAAAAGGCCTGTGAGAGGGAAAAGCAAGCACATGAGTACAAAGGATACCGTTGTTTTGTAGCGACTAAAGGACAGAGGTTGCACACCAGAAGGATGTTGTTTCTTCATGGTGATTACGTACGAGACAGAGGATGGGCTTTTCACCAGAGAGCGTGCATGGTGCTCGGGGTGGGAAACACGAGAGATCGCATGCACGTCGTTGCGTGCATGTTAATGTACTTACACTGCAAGGATTCCGGTTTATCGCAACAAAAAAATTCATCACAATAGGTCGTTTTTCGTCACAATAGGTCGTTGTTGCAACGAAAAAGAGCGTGGCGATAGTTTTTATGAATGGTCGTAATAATTCTCACGGCGATACGTTATTTGCAACGACTTGGCATCCATGGCGAATAGTATGGTATTGCAACGATTTTACATCGGTGGCAAATAGGACGCTATTGCAACGATTTCATGTATTGCGACGATTCAACGTATCGCAATGAATTGTACAGTATTGCAACAGGTTCACAATCGTGGCAAATAGTTGGGTATTTCAACGATTTCATATTCGTGGCAAATAGTATGTTCTTACAATGATTTAGCGTATTGCGACGATTTAACGTATTGCAACAAACAGCATAGTATTGCAACGATATCACGTTCGTGGTAATTGTATGTGGTTGCAACTTTTTCACAGGCGTGGCAATGGTACGGTATTGTAACGATTTCACATTTGTGGCAAATAGTATGTTATTGTAATGGTTTAGCGTATTTCGGCGATTTAACGTATTGCAACGAATAGCATCGTATTGCAACGATTTCGCAGGCGTGGCAATAGTACAGTATTATAAAGATTTCACATTCGTGGTAAATAGTATGTTATTGCAACTGTTTACCGTATTGCGACGATTTAAAGTATTGCAACGTATAGCATTGTATTGCAACGATTTCGCATTCGTGGTAATAGTACGTGATTGCAACGATTTTCACATTCGTGGTAATAGTACGTGATTGCAATGATTTTCACATTCGTGGCAAATACTACAGTATTGCAACGATTTTCACAGCCGTGGCAAATAGTAACATATTGCAACGATTTCACATCCGTGGCAAATAGTATGATACTGCGACGGTTTAACATCCGTGGCAAATAGTAGGTTAGTGCAACGAGTCAACAAACGTGGCAAATAGTACCGTACTACAATGATTTTAGATCCGTGGGAACTAGTCTGGTACTGCAACGATTTCGTATCCGTGGCGAATAGTTGGGTATTGCAACGAGTCTAAAAACGTGGCGAATAGTACCGTATTGCAACGATTTCAGATCCTTTGGAACTAGTATGGTACCACAACGTTTTCGCATCTGTGGTGAATAGTTTGGTATTGCAACGATTTCTTATCTGTGGCAATAGTGTTTTAATGCAATGTTTTTTGAGTCGTTGCCAAATGTTTATACTGCAACGTTTTGTCATTCTATTGCCACATTTTATCATCCGTGTTGGCAATAGCTTCCTATTGCAACAATTTATCATTCATGACAAGAAATTCGTAATGCCACGTTTGATAATTAGCGGCAGTAGAACCCGAATGCACCAGGTTTGAAATTTAGTGCCAATAGAATCACGAGTTTAACAATAAACATCCATCAATTTTACAACACGCATAACAACACTCAAGGATTACTTAAGCGATGTGTTTGCATGCTAAGAGTTTTCCTAAGCTGACCAGGACTAATTGTTGGAGCATGTGGCTTTTGGTGGTTCCTTATTTGTTGGACCTTCTGTGGAGTGGTCGCCATCATCATTTTGTGCATTTCAGCCAATGAGGTGCGCATGTCCTGCATTTCCTTAGCTGTCAGTTCACGATCAGCTGCTATCTGACCTTGTAAGTTCTGGACTTCAATGATTAACTCTTCATTCTTTTAGTTTATGCAGCCCATCTGGGTGTTTAAACTATCATTTCTTCCTTCCAAGTCCTGCACTATTTCATTGAGGCCTGCATTTCTAACTTCTAAGTTTCAAACTTGGTCGTTGAGGTGTTCAGACATCTGGATACGCATACGTTCACGTTCGGGACCAGTTGGGTTAGCCATATAACCACGCCACCGAACCTGTGATCCTGCACAACCGACTGAGGATCTATAACAATGCTGGAAGATGTGGTTTCTCTCCTCATTTGGAATTGGGCCTCCCTGCTCAGCTTCCATGTCGTCCACTTGGGCACGTGCCTAGATCTATATACGAAAAGAAATGTCACAGGTAATTTGCAAATATTTATTTAATTGGGGGTTGTTTGAAGTGTTACTCACATGTACAGCTTCTGCCAGCTTGTTTGTCCAGTTACCGTTCAACAAATGGCTTGCCTCCCACAGTTGTATGTCATCGGGTTCTTCTCTGGTCTCTGGATATCGCTACATAAAATACAAGTAAACTTCAACATGTCGGTATACATATTGTTCCTGCTTTTAAGAATCGGTCCTGCTTCTTGACTGCAATAATTTTAAGAATTAAATCCACGAATCAAAGTAAATGAAATATTTTTTGTATGATGTGAAGCTATTAAAAAGTTAGCTGACCTTGAATCGCTACGAACCAAAATATTCTATTAGGTGCAACCACTCGGGCGTCGTTCTGTCAGCAAGCTGGTTTCGTATACGTTCATCATCGGTAGAATAACTCTTATAGGTGGCATGCAAAGTCGAGCGCCACCCCTTGTAGCGCTCACCAGCAATTTTCAAAATATTTCATGCGCTCTCCGGTATGACCTCCATGTCCCAAGAATCCTGTACATTGTATAACAAGTCGCTGTAAACGTACAGGATGGAGATTGCAAGAAAAAAAATACTTGTGTGGGGGTGTGACAACACTAACCAGAATGTCTCGTACTATATCTCTCTTGTTACAATGGCCAACCTCTGCCCACTTCGTTGCACTGGTGAGGGATGCATGTCTTTTTGTAAACATAACCACATCATCGACAAAGTGCCACTGATTAATACCAACCGCAGCACCCAACCTAGTGGAGAACTGAATTGGTAGCTTCACATGCTACATTTTGCTAACTTGGGATGCATACCGTATTCTGGCAACCTTAAGTTCTTTAGCCACACTTCTTCCTAGCTTCCTTCCTTCTGTTACATTGATTCAAACGGTAAACGATTAAAGCAAATGACCGCCTAAACAAGTTTAGTATCATGTACAAATAGTGTGAAAAGAAGAAAAGTCTGATGTTCATACCATCTTCAGGACGAGTGCGGCAAATACGAGCGTGGGAGGACCGCGTCGTGCCAGCACCATTTTGTTCTGTAGTACTCCCTCCTAGTTTATATTAATTGTCGCCCACAAATGAATTAAAAATGAACTACTACAATAGTTAGGACTGTCCTAACGACACCTATTTTGATGGGGGGGGGGTTACATTATTGACTTCTTTGTTGCTGTTCATACCCTAAAATGAGCCATTAGGTACACATGTCAGTGGCGGTATGCACTCGTAGTACTGCAGAGGATTTTCAGTCCATGAGCGAAGCAGGCAAGATTGTGAGGGGGCATGCAGCTGGCAACACTAGACTAGACAAAGATAGGGTTCGTCGGTTCGGTCTGACTGACATCAGCCGGAGCGCGTCTCGAAGAGAATTATTAGTTGCAGGGCAAGTAATGAACGCCAGCGATAGCAGGTGGCAAATGCAAGACAGATAAGACAAGCAGCTTGCGGGATTGAAATCCTCCGCAGTACTGCACCTACATTAGCTGCCACTGACATGTGGGCCCATGAGACATCGGGTCTACTTGTCAGTGGCGGCTACTGTAGGTGCAGTACTGCATAGTGCCAGCTTGGGACACTCAACAAAGCGAGGGTTCGATCTCCCCGAAACTCTCGAGGAGGATTGGGGCAGGGCGAGTAATGGCTAGGGATTTGCGGGTGGCGAGGTAATCATGGCACGCGAAGGATGGGACGTGGCGATGGAAGAGGGAGACGCGTCGGGGAGGACACTGAAGTGAACAGCGGCAGGGCATGGGCGTGTGCGCCGGTGCGGGCCGGAGTGGCCAGCGGCGAGAGAGCACAGCGTGGGGGCATAAAAAAATCACGCCATCATCACACAGGCTGATGAACTGTTAACTATAAAGACTAAGTACTAATAAGAAAGTAGAATCGCAAGGCATGCTAAAACAATTAGTAGAGCCTAGGAAAGAGTGCAAATGACCATGATACGCCCATCATCAATATATCTGAAGGACAGAACGTAGTCTCTCAAAATGCTCCAAATTCAATGCCAAAGGAGTAGAGTAAAAAACTAACACGCTCTGCCAAAACAAATGGCACGGTAGAGAGGCAGGTAGTAATGTGATGTGATATGGGTAGTTGGAAGCTACTACCGAGGATAGAGTTGGAGTGGGACATTTTTTGAAGCTCCAAAAGTACAATTACGCTGGGGCGGAAGGAGTATTTCTGGTTTGTATATCTATACCTGTTGTTGGTTCATGCATCGTAGTAGTACCAGGGAGTGAAGAACCTCGGGGTTCCTGAACATCATGTGCTGCAATATTCTCTGCGTACCATGCAAACGATTTAATGTTGTCTAAATTTGTTTAATTTTGATAGTAAACACATTTATAGTTATACCAGGTGCTTGTTGGCCACCATGAATGCTTGTAGACAACATCACGGTTTGATGTCTTGTTCCTAATGTAAAGAGCATTGTAAGTAGTCATTCCAAATAACTGTGATAATGTTAGATTACATGAACGACGTAGATTTTGGATCGGACGGTGTGCTTTCTATAAACTACAGTGTTTGTTACTAACGGAGGAATTAGAAAAGAAAGAATAGAAAAAAATGTACGATCCGAGAAAGCCACAAGAAAGAAAAAAGTGAAAACCATGGGAACTGAAAATCTTAGGAATACAAATTTGTAAAACAGGAATGAGAGTACAACATTTGGAGTGGTTGATCAGATAACCCGTGCATCATTTACTTCTAAATCTATAAATTACATACTAGTACCTCTGGTTTTTAGTATTTGTCGTTCCCGGCCAGGAATTGAACTAGAAATACACTACCGTAATAAGCTGTTGGAGCAACATTTATATATATATATAACTAAATTCGTGAAACAAAAGACCACATTTCTTCTTTGTTAATTTATTTAATCTTCGTATATCAGGATGGATTGCGTATAACTTAACTAGGCCAAAATTGCATGGATCGTGTACAACCAAGCCAATATAGCTCTATAAAAAGACGGCATGGATCGTGTAGTTTACCTAGCACACAACTGGAGTCCGGGATGCGATGTCGCAGGGAGGTGTCGGCGACGAAGAGGTTCGGTAGAGCCCATCAAACATGGTCGCTCGGCGTTGTACCCAGGAGTCAACACCACCAAGAGCTTCGATGCGTCACTGCGAGATCCATGGGGGAAAAATTGTAAAAACCGTGGGAAATGAAAACACAGGAATTTCTTAGGAATACAAGTATGGAAGACAGGATAGAGAGACAACACATTTTGGAGTACTGCGAGATCACCGGAAGGGCGGGCAACGGTGTGTCGGGAACGGAGGCCAGTGTTTCCATTTATACTCATCAGGGCTGAAATAGGGTTACAATAATAGGAGGCACTAAAATTGGATGCGCAGGTAGTGAAAATTGAATTGTCAAAATCTCAAATGTGGCGCGCCAAGTAGAACGAAAAAAATTTCGCGATAGTGTAGAATTTGACGCAAGCCGTGCCCTTGTGCACGCATCCAATCGTGATTAATTACTCTCATGTCGTGTCGATTCCTGCACATGGCTGGTGCGTGTAGCTAGAGGGGTAGACTTCGTCTTAAGACAACTTGCTCGCTTCTTAATCTAAAAGCAGTCATCTGCTAGCTAGTGGGACATTCCAAAAAAATACGAAAAAAAATATGAATCGCCAAATGTATACGTATGTGCTAATGCAAACGATATGCAAATGCAGCCACGTGCACGAAACGATGGTAAACAATAACATTTTGTAACATTAATCACAATGAAACGATAACATGTAGTATATACTACTACATACTAAATATACATTTTCCCATGCGCCAACTACAAATGAAAAAATTGAGTGAAAGAACAAAAAAGAGGAGAAACGCAGCCTCAACCATGATCTCAATGGAGTTTCAACCAAGAGTCGTCGATTGTCGCAACATAATGAATTCTTGGCTAGACATTGAACAACAGTTATATCACCCCTTTTTCAGAAAGGAGATGTTTTTCGATACTGCATAAGACGCATTGTTCATGAATAGAAAAGACATTTATCATTAAAATAGAAACAACACATATTACAAACAAGAACTACGAAAGCACATAGAAGACAAGAAAAAGAAAAACTACA
This sequence comes from Tuctoria greenei, assembly GCA_036927565.1. Lineage (NCBI taxonomy): Eukaryota > Viridiplantae > Streptophyta > Magnoliopsida > Poales > Poaceae > Tuctoria > Tuctoria greenei. The sequence goes on along the minus strand of JAYESD010000002.1, from coordinate 249,181,162 downwards.
AATACTACTCTACTCAGAGTCGTCGGAGATTTTCTCCACCTCCGCCTCCTCCGCTGCTGCCGCCGCCGCCTCCTCCGCCGCTGCCGTTGCCGCCTCCTCCGGCAATTGAGTCCGAAGCTTCCGGGCGACGGTCCGCAGAAGATGCTGGCGGCCCTCCACCCCAGCCACCTCCCAGATCGTCTCGTGGAGGACGTTGAGACGACCGGCCACGAACCCTAACTCGAAGCAGTAGTGGCTGGTGGTGTCCATGCTAGTGCAGACGGGAAGTTTCCCAAGACCTAGACGCTCACACGAGCGAGATGTATCAGAAAATACATCCCACGCAAATATGTCGAGCTTTTTTGCTCACCCGACAGTGGCGAAAAGGTGCTCTGTGGCCTCCTTTAGGCGCCGATCGAGTTCATCGAAGTGGTGTTCGACGAGGTGGACAGTCTCCTGAACCCAAACCGGATGAGGAGGTGCAGGCGCCGCGGGCGGAGAAGGGGAAGGAGGAGGTGCGGGCGCCACCTCCAGTTCCACCGGCATTGGTTGCGACGGAAACTGAGAAGAAGGAGGTTCGGAGGGCGTCGACGGCCCGGAGCGCTTCGGTGCGGGGCTAACCATTTGTGCGGCGACGAAGTTGCGGAGAAAGAGCGAGAGGTGGTCGGCGATGGTGCAGCGGTGAAGGAAGAGAAGTTTGGAGGCTACGATCGATGGAGATGGAGTGGTGCGGCGGGGACACAAGAGGACGGGTGTGCCATTATAGCGGATCCTCATCCTGTGCGAGTGGAGATGATCAGACGCTTCGAAAACCGCGCTTTCGAATTAATCCAAACCGCGGTTGGCTTCCATCTCCGCTTCACACGGAGTTTTTTAATTTGACATGAAAAGGGTCCAGGGTATGAAGTGGCCCACCTGGCATACTTTGTAGGTCCGTCCGGCGGTGTTTCAGTTTTCCAGATCCAGTTTTTAATTTTGACACGCGAAGGGCACACCGGCCCAAGGTATATGCAATGTTCCAGTTTTTTTCAGTTTGTCACACAAAATACCTCGATCATGTTTCATGAAGTTATGCGTTTTCTCTTATTTTTTGAAAGATCGTCATATATATATATATATATATATATATATATATATATATATATATGTATATAGTTGAAAGATCATCAGAAAACACAAGAAAAAAGTACAAGACGATGAACACACCACATATTCATGCATTCATTAACACACACACACACACACACACACACACACACACACACACACACACACATATATATATATATATATATATATATATATATATATATATATATATATATATATATATATATATATATATATATATATATATATATATATATATATATATATATCGGAAACCCTGATTCATGTTTTCTGTTTGACATGCAAAAGACCTCGATCATGCATGTTTGATGACGTAAGTATTTTCTAATTTTGTTGAAAGATCGTCATATTTGAGACTCGTTGATCATGTTTGTGGTGTAGCAAGTATGCATGGACAAATAACATATGCACTTGAAAACCTCGCGACGATCATGTTTGATGACAACATTATTACGTGTTTTCTCTGTTTTTTGTTGAAACATCGTCATATATAATTTTGGGCTCGTTGATCATGTTGGGCGTGACAACTAACATGTTATATATATACATATATATATATGTATATATATATATATACATATTGTTTGGCTCGTTGATCATCCTATGTTTGGGGCGTAGGGTAGCATGAATGGACAACTATAACTAACATGCATGTGAGAGAGACGTCGATGATCATATGTACTCCCCCTGTCTCTATGAACTTGTCGCATTGTCGTAGTTCATTTTTTAACTACAAAAGCCGCATCAAAAGAGCTTGTTTATTGGCTCATGGACAAGGAAAATTATTTGTACTAGTACAAAAAGTATAAGTTGGTCGGCGTTGCCGTTCGTACGCGAAGGATGCGGCCAGGTAGTTGCTCTTGCAGGTGTATGGTAATTACGTGAGTGTTTGGTTGGGTCATGTGGTTAGTACACGATGCACCCTAAACCCGGTGTTGAGGCCATTTATGGTAATTACGTGAGTGTTTAGACAGTCCTTCCAAAGTCTGTCGGTGTCACCCTCCACGCCGACGCTGACGAAGCGGTAGTCGGAATCACCGAGGAAATCTTCCAGCTCGTCGGGGAAGTAGTCAGCGTGGATGACCTCGAAGATGAGGCAGCGGCGGCTGACACAGAGCAGCAGAATGGCGACGAGGTTCTGGTTGGCGGAGTAGCTGGGGCACCACTCGACGTCGAGCCCGATGACGATCTTGTGAAGGCGCCGACGGTGGACAGAGAGGACCTCATCGAGCCAGTCCTCCACAGCCTTGCCAGAGGACGTCACGGTGGTGGTGATCACGTCTTCCTCAAATGTCACGTTGTACACCTGAGTCCCCGCCATTGGGTTTCTCTCCTTGTCGTCCCTACGGTTGCCGTCTGCGGCGGCGTAGCGCAACTCACTCTCTTGTGCAAAACCTTCGTCTACACCTTTAGTTTGGATTTTAATTGGAAACGGGCCTGGATATATAACTAATGCAGTTACGATATGAGTGGAGGAGTTTCCAAATTTGACGGGCCCGAGCCCAGAGGAAAGAGAGTAATGAAGATTTTTTAATCTTATATACTCTTTCTAATTTTTAATTCTTATCATTATGACCACAAGTTGCATGGTCTCAACCTAACACCACGTACAACAACAACAACATTTCTCAGGAGCCCACCGACTAGATATGTCAGGTGGGCCACGGGATACCCTGGGTCCAGCCACCAGAGAGTAGCTAGTGTGAATACATGCTGGAGAGATCAGCGGAATCGAGAACTGGCCAATGAAGATGGATGTCAGTAGTGTCACGGTTCATGTATCGAAACGCGCACCATCCTTTTTCTTCTTCTCCTTTTTCTTATAAGTTCATATTATTTTCCACCAATCTTCTAAGCGCATCTCCAACCCGTTTGCTATTTTTTTTTGCTATTCTTTCAAATAGCAAATATGCTATCCACATTTAGCATCTCATTCTATGAACATCGCCAACCTGTTTGCCATATGATGTGCTATATTAAAAAATTTCATATTTTATTAATATGTAATAATTATTTTAAAATTCAAATAACATTGTTGCAACGACTATATTGTGACTTTTGTATTTCTAACGGCTATTTTTCAATGGTTATATTTCTAACGACTATTTTTCAACGGTTGTATTTCCAACGGTTAATTTTCAACAACTATTTTGCAACAGAAATGACAATAATGTAGCAGAAATTGGGGATAGCGAACCGGATAGCATTTGCTACTAGTAGCACACCGAGAGCTTCATATAGAAAATGACTAAAAGTAGCAATCCTAATAGCAAACGGGTTGGAGATGATTTTTGCACTAAATTTGCTAAATAATAGGATATCACACCATATAGTTAATGGCTAAAAGAGCATCTCCAACCCATTAGCTATATGATGTGCTATCCTATTATTTAGCAAATCTAGAGCAAAAATCATCTCCAACCGGTTTGCTATTTAGAATTGCTACTTTTAGCCATTTGTTATATATGGAGCTCTCGGTGTGCTACTAGTAGCAAATGCTATCCGGTTTGCTATTCCCGATTTTTGGTACATTATCGTTGTTCCATTGTAAAATAGTCGTTGAAAATTAGCCGTTGGAAATACATTCGTTGAAAAATAGTCGTTAGAAACATAACCATTGAAAATAGCCATTATAAATACAACCGTTACAATATAGCCATTGCAACAATGTTATTTGAATTTTAAAATAATTATTATATACTAATAAAATATGAAAAAAATTTAATATAGCACATCATATAGCAAACGGGTTGGAGATGCTCATGGAATGAGATGCTAAATGTGGATAGCATATTTGTCATTTGAAAGAATAGCAAACAGAAAATAACAAAGGGGTTGGAGATGCTCTAACCCTCCTTTATTTGAAGTTGTACGGTTGGATCAGGATACGTGGCCGGCGTACACTTTATGACACACTAGTGAAAGAAAAACACCCGATACATTTTATAACACACTTGTGAAAGTTAAAATACCCGACACATTTTATTATTATGGATGTCTATAACTAAAACTCAATCCAAATCGGGCAAAAATTTTGATGACCCTGACTTCTAGTTTGTTTTTGCAAGCCATCTGAAATCAAGTCTTTTTTGTCATCACCCTTTTGCAATGACGCCCACAAAATCTGGGCTAAAGTTCATACGTACTCCAGAAACTGTTGTTGCGTTTTTTGTGATTTACTACGTGCTTTGTTGTTTGATTGCTCATTATGTTGGATCCGTGTTGGGATTGAATAGAGAGTGGGCTTCTCCCTGCTGGTCCTGTTAGATAAACTAGTATAGGTGATAGTCACTTTCTGGATCTTCAGCTCGGTAGAGTTGGAAGTGGAAATATAATCCATTCTAAAAGATAAAAGAGATAAATAGTCCACTAGTTTATCGTTAGAACAGCAACATTAGAACTATTTTTGTGCACCAATGAACAGAAATATAAAGTTCATTACCTTAAGACGATACATTACAAATAGGAAAAAAGAAAAACACAAACTAAAGACAAGAAAAGATAAACAACACAACTAACAACAAGAAAAAAACTACTTCTCCACCTCGCTCCACCTACTTCTCCTTCTCCTCATCCTCCTCCTTGGGCTCCTGGCTGGGTGGGGGCGCCTACCGCGACGGAGACGGGAAGCCCAGTTTTCTGGACGTCGCCGCCACCAGGTTGTCGCGGCCGGCGACGCCGAGCTCGTCCACCAGCGTATCCTAGAGGACGTCGAGGCGACCTTCCAAGTGCGTCATGCCAAAGACGTAGTGGCTCGTGGTCCCCATGGCAACATACTCTGGAAGGGGACCAAGCCCAAGGCGACGCATGGAGTGCGATGTATTGTCAAATTCATCACGCGCCATCTTCCGGAGAGCCCACTCCATGTCCGGGGGGTGTCCGGTCGGGGACGCTTTACTTTGGCATCCTTCGGCGGGCTTGGCGGCGGCGTTGTCTTGTCAGCCATGGTGTTCTTGGCGCGGTTTTGGGAAGAGAGGAAGAGTGGCTGTGCAGAGAAGACGATGGCGTGCCCGGGTGATCTTATAGCGTAGATGAAATCCCCTGTAGCAATTGCACTGCGGTTACCACAACTGAGTGGTGGGGCATCTGCAGTACTGCAGGTGCAGTAGAGGTGGCTGACATGTGGGTCCCACACCATGTGGGGCCCTCATGTCAACCATGTCTACTGCACCTGCAGTACTTCAGGGGATTTGAACCCGCCTGGCTGTTCGTCTCTCAATGCGCGCAGTAGTGGTGATGGGACGCGGAGTGGTTCCAATTGAATTCAAAGATGCGCATGCACTGCGCGCGTTTAAGGCGCCTCGGTGACTGGCGCGCACGTAAGCTCGGTGCGCCCGGTCGCATCCGCCGCCTGTACAAATGGCTACGGCTTGAACGAAGGACGAAACCTTATGCGGCGGACAGCAACGTATAATACTTCCTCTGCCCCAACTCAACTCTATTTCTGTTTTGGTCAAACTTATTACCTTTGACAAAAGATTTATATGGAATTTATTATATTCAATAACATGTAGTACTAGATTCTATATATTATGGAAATATTTTCATGGTGAATCTAAAAGTACAATTCCTGTATTGTTAAAATAGATCAAAATTGCGTAAATCTCAAAGATAGATTTGACGAAACCTAAGACTCCCCTTTGAAAAATTTTATAATTTACATTAGTTTTACAAATGTAATATGCACATAGGATATATCACTAAATAGTTTTGCAAAAAAACATGGAGGAGAAATATGTATATCTCATATGCTACTACTACGTAAATTAGTGGTGGACAAATAAACTGAGACCTTGATGATTAGGACAATGACCAGGCAAGAAATCATTGATCAAAGGTAAGTTTGACCAAAGCTAAAAATAGAGTTGAGTTGGGGCAGAGGGAGGAGTACTTTTTACAGACTGCTTTGCAGGCCCCACTGCAGGCAATATCCTGCCTGCTGACAACTCAAATGGCTAAAGTAGCGAACAGTTGCACTTTAGAAGCCGTAACTCCAGTTTCGCAATTAGCATTCCAAACGGTGCACTCTAGAATCCATAACCATCACTGCGCACGTCTCATCGTCTTCTCCGCACGTACTAATAAAGACACACCATCCTTTTCTACGCAACACACACAGGCCATCCTCTTCTCCGCGCGTACTCTTCCTCTTCGTCCCCGTCGTGCGCGTCCTCATTGGTTCCCTTCGAAGCCCATGGAGTTCACCTTGCCGCATGATATTGTGGTCCTGATCGCGGGGTGGGTCGCCGCAACCTCCCCGCAGCCCATGGACGACCTCTCCAGTCTGCGTGCCACCTGCAAGGCCATGCACGCGGCGTGCCTGGATCGCGCCGTGGGCAGGCGCGTGGCGCTGGAGCGGTTGAGCATCTGGAAGTATAACCGGAGCTACGACCGCCTCGTGGAGCGCCTGGCAATCGTCGGCAACCCTCATGTGTGCTACGTCACCGGGTTCGACCTCGTCTTCTTGCACGGTCGCGTGCAGCCGGGCACCCAGTTCCTTGCCCGGGCGGCCGCGAACGGCCACATGGTGGCAGCCTACGTCCTTTCCAGACTCTGCTACGACGCCGACCACGGGGCCCGCGACGCCTTCGATTATATCCGGCAGGTCGAAGGTGAGGCCCAAGTCAGCTACAACGCGGTCGGGTCCGTCACCATGCAGTGGACCAACAGGGAGTGCTACCGGTGTCGGCGTGAAGCCATGAATAGTATCGATGGTGTCGCCTGGAGGTTCCTGGGCAGGCCTCGTCCACAAGCGCCGCCGGTGGCGGTGCCCAACATTGATGATGACACTTGGAGCTGCTTAATGGGGGGGAACCAGGGAACTGCCCACTGCGGCAGGCCTACGTGGGAGATGTGGTCAGTCTTCTGTACAGAGAATTGTAGTATTAAGCACGAGCATCACCTGTTCTGCTGTCTGGTGTTGTACTATATGGATTATATTCCCTCCATTCCCATTTGGATGCACCGCTAGTTCTCCCAACGCCAATTAAATGAGAGAAAAGGGATTATATAAAATAGACTTGTACTAGTACATGTGTTTCCCCTATGCCCGCTAGTCTCTGATGAATGTTGCACTTGTTGTGTTTCCCCTATGCGCGCTCGTCTTATGTTTAGCCCTGTTTGTGTCAAAGGAAACTCACGGGACAATTTAAAGAAATGTATTCTTCCGGAAATGAATACATTCAATCATACAGTAGTTTGTAACGAAGGCAACGACTGCTGTGCAATCTGGGCTTCGGTGCAAGTGTGCAATCCGTGAATCTAAGCCGTGTGATGGACATCCAAGGGTGTCGTACTTTTTGCACATAGATCCCTCCACCTGCTTGCGCACTTTTTACACATTTATATGTAAAAGGTGCAGCCACCTCTAGATGTCCATCAAACGGCTAAGATTCGTAGATTGCATGCTTACACAGAAGTCCTGATTTCACAGCAATCGGTGCCCTTCTCTCTATTCATTGTCTCCAATTTTCATTCCAGTCGTCGCTAATCGACAGAACTAGCTGTTACATAATCCCCAATAATCACAAAATAAACTAATCGGCACATCTAGTCTGCAGCACTTCCCTTGAAGTAGTGGTAATAACTTCTGGCCGCGTATAGGAGTAGTGGTAATGATTACACCGCGTATAGGGGCATAGGGCTAGTGGAACGTTGGAGTTATACCTATCTTTTTCTAACATTTTTCTCGTCCTTTCTTTTCTCTCTGTTCATTGTCACATCTTTTCTTTCCAGTCGTCGCTTCTTGTTAGTACTGTATACTACATTACAGACCGCTTTGCAGGCCCCGTTGCGGGCAATCTCCTGACACCTACAACGGCTAAAGTATCGTACAGGCCACTTTAGAGGCCATCAGTGGTGTGGACGATCGTTCATTAGTAGAGAATACAGATTGAATAGATAGTTTACTAAATAGCAGATAGAAAATAAAATAACAGATGGAATAGCCGAACAATATTGAGTTCATTATCATAAAACATTACTCCCTCCTTCCTATATTACTTGTCATTAGAACAAGGATTTTTATTTCATATTTGAATTAGAAAATAACTTGTCCTAATTATTAACGACAGGTAATATAGGAAGGAGGAAGTACAAAACATGAAACACAACATCACAAAACAAGAAAAAATAAAACATTACAAAAACAAGAAGAGAAAAACATCACGACTGGATTAATCTGTGTCAAAAGGTTTCCTGTTTTAAAGTTGGGTTGAACTAGAATGTAATTAGATGTTTGGTGCAATCGTGCAATCAACCATCTTTAACCCTTGGATTGATCTACATTACGATCGTTGAATCTTTTTATTTAACCTCCTCCACCAGGTGGAGGGGTGGTGGTGGTGGTGGAAGGGGTTGAATGAAAAGGTGTAATAACCGTAAGATGTAGATCCAACGGTTGAAAATCTTTGATTACACGATTGCACCAAAACTTTAATTCCATGTAGGGCTATCAACGAGTCGAACTTGAGCGAGTTTTTTTCTATCATATATAAAAATTGTGTCGCATAGAACATTTTTAATAGAATTATATAGTTTAGTTAATCATACATACATATCACAGATGACAACAACAAATGAGCTTACTCGAACTTTTTGAGCTTGAGCTCATCAAGCTAGCAATACTCAACTTCATCCTCAAACTTTCAATCAAAACTATGTTTGGTCCTTGAACTTTCAAACAGGTCAATTATTTAGTCTATCAACTTCAGAAGACCGTTTCGCTATCATCCTTAGTCTGGGTTGGACATCCACATTGGCATGCCAAATAAGCTATTATTCCATGTACATCATCTACCCCGGCCACCTCACATAGAAAAAGATAATAATTTTTTATCATCTTAAAAAATAACTAGCAAATTAATTGGGGTGCATTTACGTAGTTGCATGGGATATAAATATTTCTCCTCCATTTCTTTTTTGTAAAAACCATCAAGTTATATATCATATTTCATATTACATATGTAAAAATATCGTACAATATAAAACTTTTAAGCCTAGGGAAGGGCAAACATAGCAAAAGCAGAGAGGAAGAGGAAACTTTTAAGCCTAGGGAATAAAATATAAAACGAAACTACGCAACTGGCCAGGTACACGTACAGTCCGGGCCGGTGTTGCGGTGCACCTTAACCCCCGTCGTGCGTCCCTGGTGGTTGTTGGGAAGACCCTTGCAGACAGACCAGGATCGCCTGACGTAGTGAATTTTACCGCATCCTATTTTCAGGAGTCTTTTTAAATATGGTATTTTCTCATTAATTATTGCGGTCCATCTATATGACACTTCATGCTGTAGGAAAAAAAGAAAAAAGATTGTACTTCATGCTGATGCAGACAAGAGGCAATTAAAATGGAGGACAGGAATCAGAGCTTACCTTCCTGGACCAAGATCGCCTGACGTAGCGACATTTTGCTGCATGCGTGCAGTAAAGGCTGCATCCACCATTTTTTGATGACACTCTCGCTGACATGTCATAATATTATTTGTTGTGAAGATATGGTAGTTAAAATAAGCATTAATAAAGGCACCAATAATATTTTGACACATCAGCGGGATGACGCATGGGAGGACAGAACGCGAGGGACACGGCTTGTATACTCCCATTCAGTGCTTCCATGCGTGCTCTTACTTAAGTGTCATGATTTTATTGGCCCTTTCATTTACCTAACATAATGCCTTAATTAACTTCAACCAATTAGATGGTGACACATAAGCGGGAGTACGCATGGAAGCACAAACGGGAGCACCAAAGTTGCATCCCCAGATGGTTGCCACGTACGTTCACGCTCCAAATCTTACAGCCAAGGGCGCACTGCACGGTTCTCGTGACTGTACCATCCTGCCCTGATGATTGCCACATACGCGAGCGCACCGAATCTTGCAGGGCGCACGGGCACACACGAACTAAACGTCCGAACTTTGCTCAGCGATCCGAATAACTCGGCACTCGGCGTGCACGATCCATCATCATGCACATGAATAATATTATGAAATTATCAGCTTTGATGATTCAATAATCCCAATCAAGTTTCATCCAACCTACCAACAAAAAATTGGATCGTCCAGTCCATCCAACCAAATGTTAATTTGGATGATCCAAGACATAAAGAAATGGATGATCTATCTCCAATCGAACTTCGACTTCAAACCAAACGCAATTGATGACTGAGCACTTTGTCACATGTCACAAGAGTGTACGCTCAAATGACAAATACATGGCCTCAACACCGGGTTTAGGGTGCATCATGGACTAACCACAAGACCTGACCAAACACTCAAGTAATTACCATACACCTGCAAGAGAAACCATCTGGCCGCATCCACCAACGCATCCCAACCCTGCGAAAGGATGACGAGCAGCGGCAGGTGAACACGTTGCAGCGGCGGTGCAATGCAAAATGGTGGCAGCGGATGGTGATGTACCTGGATGTTGGCGTAGTCGACCTCGCACATCTTCCGCGAGTCGGTCACCTTCCAACGTAAGCCATGCACGTGCTTCCACAGCCGGAACGCCGTTCATCTTCACTGGCACATTATGTACGGTCCGGGTGTGTCAGTGTGTACCTTAACCCCCGTCGTGCGTCCCCGGTGGTGGTTGGAAGAACCCTGCAGGTATGTTCTGATTCCTGTCCTCTAACTACATCTAGGTTTCCGATGACGCATGCGGTTCACCACCGCCTAGGAATCATGATCCTGGTCCAGCCAGGTATGCTCCGATTCCTGTCCTCCAACTCTAGATAGGCTTCTAATGATGCAGGCGGTTCACCACCAGACTGTAGAAAGGATAAGCACGCACACATGTAACAATTATTGTTGACTGCGTTGGTCTAACGTCATTGTTTGATTGCGTTGGCCTACGTTTAGTCATTAACACTAGCTTTTGAATTTGTGTAGTGCCAAAGGGTTTAGTTTTGGTTTCACACTACACTAGCTAGCCTATATAAAGTGTATCTTGTGTTCCCTGATGAATACACAACAAACATTCTCCATACAGAATGAAACTTGCATGCCGCTTTCTTCTGCTGGAGGTTTGAAGGAAACCACTAGTACACGTCTGGCCGGGTTCACGTACTGTACGGGTGTGCCGGTGTACCTTAACCCCCCGTATGTTGTCTGTCCCCAGTGGTTGTTGGGAAGAGCCTTACAGGTATGCTCTGATTCCAGTACATACGGTACAGAAGTTGAAGTCAGTTTGTCATCAAGAAATTTGCATGCCGCTCATCACCGAGGCTTTGTTGGTTTGTCTGGTGGTGAACCACATGCGTCATTGGAAACCTAGATGGAGTTGGAGGACAGGAATTAGAACATACCTGCAGGGGTCTTCCAACCACCACCCGGGACGCACAACGGGGGTTAAGTTACACACCGGAACCGAATCTCCTGCAGTACTGCAGGTGCATTCTGGGCCTCATGCTTCGTGACACCCACACTCTGGCCCACCCGGACCGTACATATGTGCCAGTGAAGATGGAACTCCAGCAGTCTCACGGTTATGGATAGAAAAAAGGAAGAAGAAAAAGGATGGCGCGCGGTTTGATTTATGAACAGTGAGACTGCTGACTTCCATTTTAATTGGCCAGTTCCCGATTCAGCTGAGTCATTGCTGAGTCATAGATAGATACTAGATTGTATTATTTCCGCTATTCGAGATGACCTGACCATGTGGTCGGCGGCGGGGTGTAAGGAGGTGGCTGCAATCTTAGTAGCTACCGACCATCGCATGTAATCCCTAGGCTACTGCTGTAAACATTTTCTACTCTGCTTAATATAACGCCCGCGGGATTTCGAAAAAAATTGTTGTTGTACGCTGGGCCCTTTCTTGTGTCAAATTAAAAATTTCTCCTTTATTGAAATACATCTCCTTTATCGACGCACCGGAGAGCAAGTGCATACCGTTCTCAGATGGTGCCACACGTACTTCCTTCTCATGTCTTCAATCGTCGTTCCCTGATCGTGGCACCACCTATATACCACTGGACCCAACGTAACACTGGCCCAATGCCCCTATACACGGTGTAATCATAACCACTACTCCTATACCCGGTGTTCGTAACAAATTTGTGCGAGCGATTTTGACAAGCTGTGAATTATTTTGTCCCACCTCAGAAAGTTGAGCTCGTTGCAACGATAATACTATAAGGCAATGTGCGCTATTGTAGTCAGACATTCGATTGGTAATGATTACACCGCGTATAGGGGCATAGGGCCAGTGGTACGTTGGAGATCTACCTCTTTACAGACCGCTTTGCAGGCCCCGCTGCGGGCGGTCTCCTGGCACCTCTAGCGGCTAAAGTATCGTACAGGCAACTTTACAAATGAGCTTACTACAACTTTTTGAGCTTGATCTCATCAAGCTGGCAATACTCAATCTCATCCTCAAACTTTCAATCAAAACTAACTTTGGTCCTTCAACTTCAAATGGGTCAATTATTTAGTCCATCAACATCAAAAAACCGTTTCACTTTCATCCTTACTCTGTGTTGGACATCCACACATTGTCATGCCACATAAGATAGTTAATGTGTTTTTAATCCTGTTAATTTGTGATAGAAGTTTGTTTTATTTAAATGTTTGAAGTATGCATGATTATATGCATGTAAACTCTTTCTCATGTTGAAGCAAGCAGGCAAGAGTTTAAGAAACGATTTGAATGGACCCCTTAGTTGGATAGCTGGGAAGTACAACCGTCGGATCAAAACAAACGGTGGATGCAGCCTTTACTGCATGCATGCAGCAAAATGTTGCTACGTCAGCAGTGGCGGACCTAGGTTTTTATTGAAGGGTATGCCATATAAAAAATTTTATACTATGCAATTTAGATTTGATAAACTTAAGCAAACAAGACCCAAAAAATATCCTGCCTTCCTTATCGAGGCAAAAACAATAACGAAATGTTTTGAACAAATCATTTTCTATTACTAAAGGAGAAAATAATCAATAATCTTGTTGATGCACTTCCACAATCATTATCAAATTGATGATTACATGTTAGAAAGCATCAACCGGAAATCTCCTATTTTGAATTGTCAGGCAAACCATTCTGCAATTCCACACAACGCAATATGCAAAACTAAATCCATCATTAGATCTCCTACTTTGAATTGTCAGGCAAATCATTTTCCTGGAATGCAACGCGGGGCACTGATCCAATATGAATAGTAAAGAAATGGCGGAGGAGTAGAATTGAATTGAAACAAATCAATTAGGAATTGAACCCATGTGTTCCCATCAGCCTGCACGCTGCGTGCATACACCGCCTAAACGCCTACAGCATAATCAATCAATTATTGATCCATCCATTCATTTTCTTACTAGGCTGGCCCAGGGTATGCCGGGGCCCACCCGGCAAACCCTATAGGTCTGCCCCTGACATCAGGCGATCCTGGTCAAGCCAGGTATGCTCTGATTTCTGTCCTACAACTCCATCTAGGCTTCTGATGACGCAGACGGTTCATCACCAGACTGTAGAAAGGATAAGCATGCACACATGTAACAATTATTGTTGACTGCGTTGGTCTAACGTCATTGTTTGACTGTGTTGGCCTACGTTTAGTCATTAACGCTAGCTTTTTAATCTGTGTAGTGCGATAGGGTTTAGTTTTGGTTTCACACTACACTAGCTAGCCTATATAAAGTGTATCTGGTGTTCCCTGATGAATACACAACAAACATTCTCCATACATAATGAAACTTGAATGTTGCTTTCTTCTGCCGGAGGTTCGAAGGAATCTACACGGCTGGCCGGATACACATACGGTACGCGTGTGCCGGTGTACCTTAACAACCCGTACGTCGTCCGTCCACGGTGGTTGTTGGGAAGAGCCTTACAGGTATGCTCTGATTCCAAACCTCTTACTCCATCAATAGGTTTCTGATGACGCAGGCGGTTAACCACCAGGAAAACCAAAAAGGTTGAGCGGCATGCAAGTTTTTTGATGAAAAACTGACTGCGGCCTGCTGACACATCCATCTCTAGTTTTTTGATGACACTCTCGCTGACGTGTCATCATATTATTTGTTGTGAAGGTATGGTAGTTAAACTAAGCATTAATAAATGGACCAATAACATTTTGACACATCAGCGGGGTGACGCATGGGAGGACAGAACGGGAGGGACACGGCTAGCAGCCAGTTTGTCATCAAGAAATTTGCATGCCGCTCTCATCACTGAGGCTTTGCTGGTATTTGTATTGCGGTAAACCGCATGTCATCGGAAACCTAGATATAGTTAGAGGACAGGAATCACAACATACCTGTAGGGGTCTTCCAACCACCACCAGGGATGCATGACGGGGGTTAATGTACACACCGGCACACCCGGACCGTAAATATGTGCCGGCGAAGATGAACGCCGTTCTGGCTGTGGAAGCACCTGCATGGCTTCCGTTGGAAGGTGACCGACTCGCGGAAGATGTGCGAGGTCGACTACGCCAACATTATTTGTTGTGAAGGTATGGTAGTTAAACTAAGCATTAATAAAGGGACCAATAACATTTTGACACAACAACGGAATGATGCATGGGAGGACAGAACGGGAGGGACACGGCTTGTATACTCCCATTCAGTGCTTCCATGCGTGATCCTACTTAAGTGTCATGATTTTATTGGCCCTTTCATTTACCTAACATAATGCCTGATTTAACTTCAACCAATTAGATGATGACACATAAGCGGGAGTACGCATGGAAGCACAAACGGGAGCACCGAAGTTGCATCCGAACGGGAGGACACGGCTTGTATACTCCCATTCAGTGCTTCCATGCGTGCTCCTACATAAATGAAATGGAGTTCTTGTCAAGTTTACAAAATGAAAGCATCGCAACCCTCCCTAATGTCTTCGATAGTTAACGTGTTTTTAATCTTGTTAATTAGTTATAGAAGTTTGTTTTATTTAGATGTTTGAAGTATGCATAATTATATGAATATAAATTATTTATCATGTTGAAGCAATCAGACAAGAGTTTAAGAAACGATTTGAATGGACCCCTTAGTTGGATAGTTGGGAAGTACAACCGTCGGATCAAAACAAACGGTGGATGCAGCCTTTACTACACGCATGCAGCGAAATGTCGCTACGTCAGGCGATCTTGGTGCGGGCAGGTATGCTCCGATTCCTGTCCTCCAACTCAATCTAGGCTTCCGATGACGCAGGCGGTTCACCACCAGACTATAGAAAGGATAAGCACACACACATGTAACAATCATTGTTGACTGTGTTGGTCTAACGTCATTGTTTGACCACGTAGGCCTACGTTTAGTCATTAACGCTAGCTTTTGAATCTGTGTAGTGCGAAAGGGTTTTGTTTTGGTTTCACACTACACTAGATAGCCTATATAAAGTGTATCTGTGTTTCCTGATGAATACACAACTGTAAGTGCATCTAGGATATCCCTTGTGGGTTTTGGCTAATTGATGACAAACATATGAGATCCTAATGAAACTACTGAGATGATTGCAGGACAAACAAGTGAAATATTTCGGTGCACACAAAAAGGTGAAAAAAGAAGTGGTGTTCAAAGAGAAATACTTTGATGAAGCTTGGAAGACCAAAATAGATTTTGAATGTATAGGGAGTGTATGAAAGACACACTCCAAGAGCTCACAACTTTGCGCGAGGGTAAGAGATTAAAATTAACCTAACTTTCACAAAGCACTGGACTAGTCCGATCATGGACTGGATTAGTCCGTTCACCTTTCTGGAATCCCACTCACAAGGAGACCGGACTAGTCCGTTCATCCACCGGACTAGTCCATTGATGTTTCTGGAGTCTCTCATACTGAGGGACCGAACTAGTCCGATCATTGACCGGACTAGTCCGTTGAACTTTCTGTAATCTCCCATTCGTGGAGATCGGACTAGTCCGCGGACTAGTCCGATGAACTTTCTGGGGTCACTTTCACACAGCTCCGGACTAGTCCGATGTTGGACGGGACTAGTCCGGCAAACTTTCTAGACCTCGAAACACATTGGAACCGGACAAGTCCGGACTTGCACCGGACTAGTCTGGTGTTAGGGTTTTTCAACGGCTAGCTTTTGGAAACCCTATAAATAGAGAGTCCACGACTTTCCTATGAACACACACGTCGAATATTGATCAAAGAGCAAACCCTAGCGCCACCACTTCGTCCCAAGAGCCCAAAACACATCTCCCCACACATCTAAAGTTCAAAAAGAGTGAAATCAATTGAACACATGGATTCGGGATTGGGAGATCGTCATTCTTTCATTGCGAGCTCTTGGGGTTTGATCTTTCTACACTCATACTCTGCATTGTAATACTTTGGAGTGTACTTGATCACTTTTTCATTGTAATTCTCGTGGGAGCCCTCAACGTGTGAGGTTGTCCCACAAACTTGGTGATTACCCGTGATAGTGGAATCAAGTCGGCCTTCATGGTGACTTGAGGAGGGAAGGGTTGGAGACCCGACTCTGTGAGAGCTTCCTCAACGAGGACTTAGATCTCGTGGTTAGATCGAACCTCAGGAAAAATTCGTGTGTCTTGTGTCTCATTTACTTTAGATTTTGTTCATTAGATCATTTGAGTGCTAAACTTCAACATAAGGCAATTAGAAGTTACACCTACATTCTTATATTAATATCAAGTACAAATATCAGTTGTTGTCAATTCCGCTGCTAAAGAAATTTATTTTCCCAATTAACACCTGATCAACACACATAATTTTTGCACACCGGACTAGTCCGCCCACACAACCGGACTAGTCCAGCCAACTAAGTTTTGACGATTCTATTAAGTGTGCAGGAAATTCAAAAGGCCTATTCACCCCCCCTCTAGGCCACATTCAATTGGTATCAGAGCAAGGTTCTCCACCAACGAGACTCACATCTCGGAGAGATCAATGGCCTCTGAGAAGAACAATGATATCTCGAAGATGAACATCAATGAGGAGGAACAAGAAACTAAAGCTTTTGATGTGCTGAAAGAGAGCCCACACGATGATGAAGAAGTGCGGCAACTGAAGGCACTTCTGAGAAAGAAGCTGCTAGGACAAAAAGGAAAGGAAGAAGAGAAGACGACGGGGAGCGGTCATCACGACTACTCCCGACAGCCTTACAACTACAACCGTCTCAACTCAAACAACCATTATCTTTCTATTCCTATGGGAAAACCTCCACAGTTTGACGGAAGCAACTATACAATGTGGAAGTACAACATGAAGATGCATCTAATATCCCTAAATCCTAGTCTATGGCACATCGTTTGCGCTGGCATAGATATCCCGGACACGGATGAAGAACTCACCCCAGAACAAGAACAAGAGATTCACAGAAATGCACAAGCCGTCTCCGTGATCACATCATCATTAAGTAGAGAGGAATTCACCAAGATTGATGGCTTAGAAAGTGCAAAGGAAATCTGGGATACACTTAAGACGGCTCACGAAGGAAATAGATCAGTTCGTGAAGCAAAAATAGAAATGCTTGAAGGAGAGTTGGGGAGATTCGCTATTGAAGAAGGCGAATCACCTCAAGAAATGTACAACCGGATGAAGGCAATCATCAACAAGTTACGTGCCTATGGAAGTAAGAAATGGACGGATCACGAGGTAGTCAAGAGAATGATTAGAGCCTTCATGCCAAGAAATGTCACACTCTGCTCAATGATTAGAGAAAGCCCTGGTTTTCATAAATTTACCCCCGATGAGTTGTTGGGGAAGATCATAAATCACGAGATGATGGAGAAAGAGGCAAAATACGTCAAAGACTTGGCTGAACTCACTTCCTCCAAAAGGAAAGAGGTCACTCTCAAAGCTACATTCCGACCCAAACTCAAAGAAGCTCGTGAAGATCAAGACGATGGGCACACAAGTGACGAGAGCACCAATCTTGATGATGAGGAAATGGTACTCTTTATCAAGAAGTTCAAGCGAATGATGAAAAGAAGACACGGCAACAAATCAAATGAAGGCAAAAGCAGGGACAAAGGAAAATCCAAGGCTCGACGCACTTGCTACAACTGCGGAGAGTATGGTCACTTCATGATGGACTGCCCCTATGAAGAAAATAAAAAGAAGAAGGAAACAAGATCTCAAGAAAAGAAAAATTTCAGAAAAAGAAGACAAAACCATCAAGCTCACATTGGCAAGGAGTGGGACTCAAACGACGAGTCCTCCTCCGATGAAGAATAAGAGATGGCCACTATTGCAATCAAGAAGCCTACTATGAAGGCCACACTCTTTCCAAACATGGGAGGACAGGACATGAACAACCACACTTGCCTTATGGCTAAGGAAGGCAAGAAAAAGGTACGACTCACTCCTCCTACGCTAAATTCCTCTATTGATGACTTTGACAGCTCTAGCGATAACGAAGAAATGTTTAGAGGACTAAGTAAAATTGCTCTAAAGAAAATGGAAATGTTGTCGAACGAAATTTTTGAGAAGGAAGAACTTCTTGATCGACAAGAAGATATGCTCATCCGTGAAAGGAAGAGATATCAAGAAGTTGAAAAGCTTCTCGAGCTTGAAAGAGAGAAGAACAAGTTGCTTGAAGTTGAGCTAGTCTTGAGTAAGGAAACTTACTCAAAGCTAAAAGACTCGCATATTGCAATCAAGGAAGAACTTGCTAACTTGTCAAAAGTTAACAAGATCCTTGAGGTGCAAGTTGAGTCGCTGAAGCAAAGTGACTCTTCTTCCTCCAAGAGCTCTTCCTCCAAAGATATGAGTTCGACAACAATCATAACTTGCACTTGCTCTAGTAAGAAGAATATCATCTCTAATACATCAACTTCTCGTAATATGCATGCCCCTCCAAGAGGCATCTTTGATAAGGAGAAGATCAAATATGCACGCAGTGCATACATGGTCACTAGACCTAATATCAAAGATGGCCTTGGTTTTGATAAGAACAAACACATGCCTACTTCTAATCATGCTAAGAATAGAATTGTCTTTGTCAAGGAAAAATCTCATGAATCTGAACCACAAACATTGTTTCATACATTTAATGCTTCTTATGTTCTTATGAAAGCCAAAAATGGAAGAGTCATTGCCAAATATACAGGGCCACGCCACAAGAACTTGAAAACTTGTGTGTGGGTGCCAAAGACTCTTGTGACTAACCTGAGAGGACCCAAGCAAGCTTGGGTACCTAAAACCAAGGAATAATTCTTTTTTGCAGGCTTACTCCTCCGGCAGAACAAAATGGGTACTTGATAGCGGATGCACAAATCACATGACCGGAGAGAGAGGCATGTTTGTGGAGTACGAGCACAACAAGGATCCAGGTGAAGCCATATACTTTGGAGACAACAGCCAAGGAAAGGTTCTTGGTAGCGGTAACATTGAAATATCCTCTCAACATACCTTATCAAATGTTTTACACGTAGATTCTCTAGATTATAACCTTTTGTCAATATCCCAACTATGCGACAAAGGTTACAACTGCTTATTCACTGATGAGGGTGTGACTGTTTTTAGAAGAAGCGATGGCTCGATTGCATTCAAGGGAATGTTGAAGGGCATGCTTTATCTAGTTGACTTCAACAAAGATAAAGCCGAACTCAACACTTGCTTGGTTGCTAATACCAACATGGGATGGTTGTGGCATAGACGGCTAGCCCATGTTGGGATGAGAAATCTGCAGAAACTTCTAAAAGGTGGTTACATCCGTGGTCTTAAGGATGTAGTTTTTGAAAAGGACAGGTCGTGCAGCGCTTGTCAAGCAGGAAAACAAGTCGGAGCACCACACCCCGCCAAGAATGTGATGACCACCGCAAGACCGTTGGAACTTCTCCACATGGATCTTTTTGGTCCAGCCTCGTACATCAGCATCGGCGGTAACAAATACGGTTTAGTAATTGTTGATGATTTTTCAAGATTTACCTGGGTATTTTTCTTGTATGATAAATCAGAAACTCAGGGGATCCTCAAGAAGTTCTTAAGAAGAGCTCAGAACGAATTCTCATCAACCATAAAGAACATCAGAAGTGACAACGGGACAGAATTCAAGAATCTCCAAGTTGAAGAGTTTCTCGATGAAGAAGGGATAAAGCATGAATTCTCAGCACCCTACTCCCCTCAACAAAATGGAGTGGCCGAAAGGAAGGACAGAACATTAATCGAAATGGCGAGAACCATGTTGGATGAATACAAGACATCAGATCGGTTTTGGGCAGATGCGGTGAACACCGCTTGCCATGCCGCTAATCGACTGTACCTCCATCGACTACTGAAGAAAACTCCATATGAGCTCCTTACCGTTGATAAGTGTGTGCTAGATGAAGAGGAAGCTCCATATGAAGCACTGAAGAAAATGGGACATGGCGATATCTTACCACAAGAGCAAACATTCGACTCAAATGCACAAGTTGAACCTCAACGCGGAGGCAATGATCAAGGGGGAGCCCTTGCACAAGATCAAGAGGAGGAAGGTCATGAAGATCAGGACCATCATGGAAGCAATGATCTAGGGGGAGACAATGCACATGAAGATAATGAAGAACAAGCATCCACACAAGCTCCACACCCAAGAGTACACCAGAGCGTGCAAAGAGACCACCCTGTCAACAACATCATTGGAGATATTGCAAAGGGAGTAATTACTAGATCTCGAGTTGCAAATTTTTGTGAATCCTACTCTTTTGTGTCTTTTCTGGAACCATACAGGGTAGAAGAAGCCTTAGGGGATCCAGACTGGGTGATTGCAATGCAAGAGGAGCTGAACAACTTCAAGAGAAATGAAGTATGGGAGCTAGTGGAGAGACCAAAGGCGAACATTGTCGGAACTAAATGGGTCTTTCGGAACAAGCAAGATGAACATGGAGTAGTAACAATAAATAAGGCAAGACTGGTGGCCAAAGGTTATTCTCAGGTTGAAGGTTTGGACTTCGATGAAATTTTCGCTCCTGTAGCTAGACTTGAGTCCATTCGTATTTTATTGGCATATGCTACTCACCATAATTTTAAGCTGTATCAAATGGACGTCAAAAGCGCTTTCTTAAACGGCCCAATCAAGGAGGAAGTTTATGTGGAGCAGCCACCAGGATTCGAAGACCCGAAGTATCCCAACCATGTCTACAAATTGCGTAAGGCTCTCTATGGCCTCAAACAAGCTCCTCGAGCTTGGTATGAGTGTCGTAGAGATTTTCTAATCTAGAATGGATTCAAAATTGGTAAAGCTGACTATACACTTTTCACTAAACATTGTGATGATCATTTATTTGTATGTCAAATTTACGTTGATGATATTATCTTTGGATCAACTAACAAATCCTTCTGTGAAGAGTTTAGCAAAATTATGACAGATAGGTTTGAGATGTCAATGATGGGCGAATTAAAGTTCTTCTTGGGATTCCAAGTCAAGCAACTAAGAGAAGGTACATTTATAAGCCAAACCAAATATACACAAGACATTCTCAAGAAATTCAATATGGACAAAGCCAAGCCCATCAAGACACCCATGGCCACAAATGGACATCTCGACCTCAATGAAGACGGTCCAAATGTAGATCAAAAGGTATATCGGTCCATGATTGGCTCTTTACTTTATTTATGTGCATCTAGGCCAGATATTATGCTTAGTGTTTGCTTGTGTGCAAGGTTTCAAGCTGCACCTAAAGAGTGTCATTTAGTTGCTGTAAAAAGAATCCTAAGGTACCTTGTGCACACACCCACCTTGGGCCTTTGGTATCCCAAAGGATCCAAATTTAACTTGATAGGATATTTTGATGCTGACTATGCAGGATGCAAAGTCGATAGAAAGAGCACGTCAGGGACTTGTCAGTTTCTTGGTAGGTCCCTGGTATCTTGGTCATCTAAAAAGCAAAACTCCATTGCCCTTTCCACAGCAGAAGCAGAATATATTGCAGCGGGTAGCTGTTGCGCCAAATTACTTTGGATGCGGCAAACCCTTAGGGACTTCGGCTACAATCTTAACCAAATCCCACTTCTATGTGACAATGAAAGTGCTATAAAAATTGCACACATCCCAGTAGAGCACTCAAGAACTAAGCACATAGATATCCGTTATCATTTTCTTAGAGATCATTCATTAAAAGGTGACATTGCTATTTCACATGTTAGAACTGAAAAACAACTTGTAGATATTTTTACCAAACCATTGGATGAGAAAAGGTTTTGTGAACTAAGGAATGAACTTAATATTCTTGACTCTCGAAATGTGGCTTGAAACGTTGCACATTTGGTTGATACTTCAAATGTTACATTTTATTGCTAAAACTGCCCCTCACTTTTTTTCCTAAGAAAACTATTTTTAATGAAGAAATCTTGGAATTTATGACCATGTTTTTGTGTTGATTGCTTTCTGGTCATAATCACCAAGATTATTTGCAAAACTTTTCCTTGGATCACTATTAGTTATCTCCAAATACTTAGTTTGTCCAGTATCACCGGACTAGTCAGCCTTTCCACCGTACTAGTCCGGATAATCCCTTTTCCTAGGGTTTTCAGGGACACCGGACTAGTCTACCCCCAGACCGGACTAGTCCGGTCGGCTTCCTATATAAGCAGCTGGCCCGTTTCAATCTCCCTCCACTTGACCTAAACCCTCTCCTCTCAAACCCTAGCCCCCAAAAGGTGATTTTCGAGTTGAGCCCTCAAAATCCAAGCTCTCTCCGTGGGAAACTCTCCCCTCGACGAGTTGGTACTCCTCTCCAAACTCATCCGGACAGATTTGCGCTCCTTCAACGCGAATCCTCAAATCTCGGTAAATTTCTCCCTAAAATCAATCTCTCAACTTTTCTAGTCCCAGTTTATTTCTCTTGGTTCTAAGGAAGTACATTAGCTTCAAAGATGTATTCCTTTCACCTTCATACTCATTTGCACCCTAGATAGAAGTCATGATTCTAGTTTTGTTAGGGTTCTTGTGTCAGGCTGGACTAGTCCGGCTCCTAGGTACGGACAAGTCCGGTACACCGGACTAGTCCGCACTTTGAAACAGGACAAGTCCGGTCTCTGACACTTGAATCCTCACATCACCTTCATTCTCAGTTCATTCTCATCTAAATCATGAACTCCTTGTTAGGCACGATGTCTTCAAGCTCAGATGACAGCTCCTTCCATGTTGATAAAGAAGTTGAGCGCGAAAAGGTGAAGAGAGCCAAGGAGAGGTACATGAAGAAAAGGCATGATGTAAATGTGCACTCTCCACCCTCCGACGACAACTTTCCCAAGAAAAGGAGGGTAGTTGTGAAGAAGGACCAAGGGAAGGCCGGTGAGAGCTCCTCAGGGCCAAAGAGGACTCTCAACAAAGGAAAGGGACTTGCTAGTGGTCCCATTGGACCCTTGAAAATGAAGAACCCAAGTCACCGCAACAGGCAACGCTCAAGTAAGGATTTCACTGGAAAAGGGGGTGAGCTTGCCGACAGCTTCAGGCAGGTTGATGTGTATGCTCAACCTCAACAATGCTCAGACCCAAGATTTTGGAGCAACTTCCATGCCGACTACTACGAGCATGTGTACATAAAGATGAAGAATCCCATTGTGAAGAGTCAATGGGTGAACATAGGGTACATGCAGTCAAAGAAGTATCCTACTTTCCGTGAGGTGGTTGAGTCCCTGGAGAGGCACGGACTGAAGGAACTGTTTTCCTTTGAAAATGACTGGAACAATGAGGTGATCACCCAATTCTACTCTACCCTCTGCTTTGCTCGGGGTGATGGAGACAGTCTTACTTGGATGACCCATGGTTCCAAGTATAGTGTCACTTATGATGAGTTCGCAAGGATTCTCCACCTTGAGCATACCTTGGATCATGATCTAGTCATCCACAATTTGCAACCCCTGGAGAAGGATGAGCTCACATTTCTCTATGACACAAGGATGCCGTATGTTTCTCCCACTATCAAATATTTGAAGCCCTTCTTGTGGTCCTCAACAGAATTTTGAGGAAGACAATAGCCCCAAAAGATGGAGATGCGGGGACTATTCAAGGAACCTTGAGGACCCTAATGAAGGTCATTGGTGGGAGGAGACCGTTCAATGTCTTTGAATACATCTACAATGACATTGTGAACATCTCAATCACTCCAAACATATCTTGTGGGTATGCCCCGTACATCATGTACATGATTGAGAAGGTGACTGGACTTGAGTTCGTCAAGGATGTTCACCACACGGGGATGAAACCGCAAAAGCCCACCGAGTACACTCTACCTTAAGCTCCTGATGCACCTCCCTCCCCTGAAGCTGAGGGGAGGACTAAAGAGGCTCGAGATGTGAATGCAACAAAATCCTCAGCTACTCCTCCTAGCTCAGCACCTGCTCATGAACCCTTCGGTGGTGTGCTCAAAATGCTCACCTCTATCTTTGCTTGTTGCCGCAAGATTGAAGTCAGGCAGAAGAAGCATCAACAATATGTCAATGCCAACATCAAAGCAATCTGCGACAATCTAGAGATTGAGCCGGTGGGATCCCCGCCCGCCTTCGAGGTCTCCGAGGAAGAGCCCACTGCGGCAAATGATGGTGACGGTGGTGAAGATGAGGACCGGATCGAGACGGAGGAAGAGAGTGACGATGAGTGATTCCCCTCAATTTTTCCCTTTTTGGTGCCTTGATGCCAAAGGGGGAGAGATTGAGACTAGGAGAGATTAAGACTAATAATTTGAGAGTCGTTGGTGCCTTTATGTTTTTGTGATCAAGGACATGTGTACTTAAATTTTTTAAACCTTGTAATGCACTATTTCTTCTCTTATGTGTGATGCTTATTGTTGCTTGGATGATTCTCTTTATACTCATTGTTGATTATCTTCACTTCATCACACCTTGTTGATCACACACTTGTTAGGCACCCCACCATAAGGTGTGTGTATATGTGAGAAGTTGTTTTGTGGACTTATCATTATTCTGATATGTGCACACCTTATGAAAATCAGGATTTTATTCTCAATTGTGATATATCAAATGGTTGTCATCAATCACCAAAAAGGGGGAGATTGTAAGTGCATCTAGGATATCCCTTGTGGGTTTTGGCTAATTGATGACAAACATATGAGATCCTAATGAAACTACTGAGATGATTGCAGGACAAACAAGTGAAACATTTTGGTGCACACAAAAAGGTGAAAAATGAAGTGGTGTTCAAAGAGAAATACTTTGATGAAGCTTGGAAGACCAAAATAGATTTTGAATGTATAGGGAGTGTATGAAAGACACACTCCAAGAGCTCACAACTTTGCGCGAGGGTAAGGGATTAAAATTAACCTAACTTTCACAAAGCACCGGACTAGTCTGATCATGGATCGGACTAGTCCGTTCACCTTTCTGGAATCCCACTCACAAGGAGACCGGACTAGTCCGTTCATCCACCGGACTAGTCCGTTGATGTTTCTGGAGTCTCTCATACTGAGGGACCAGACTAGTCCGATCATTGACCGGACTAGTCCGTTGAACTTTCTGTAATCTCCCATTCGTGGAGATCGGACTAGTCAGATGAACTTTCTGGAGTCACTTTCAGACAGCTCCGGACTAGTCCGATGTTGGACAAGACTAGTCCGGCAAACTTTCTGGACCTCGAAACACATTGGAACCGGACAAGTCCGGACTTGCACCGGACTAGTCCGGTGTTAGGGTTTTTCAACTGCTAGCTTTTGGAAACCCTATAAATAGAGAGTCAACGACTTTCCTATGAACACACACGTCGAATATTGATCAAAGAGCAAACCCTAGCACCGCCACTTCGTCCCAAGAGCCCAAAACACATCTCCCCACACATCTAAAGTTCAAAAAGAGTGAAATCAATTGAACACTTGGATTCGGGATTGGGAGATCGTCATTCTTTCATTGCGAGCTCTTGGGGTTTGATCTTTCTACACTCATACTCTGCATTGTAATACTTTGGAGTGTACTTGATCACTTTTTCATTGTAATTCTCGTGGGAGCCCTCAACGTGTGAGGTTGCCCCACAAACTTGGTGATTACCCGTGATAGTGGAATCAAGTCGGCCTTCGTGGTGACTTGAGGAGGGAAAGGGTTGGAGACCCGGCTCTGTGTGAGCTTCCTCAACGAGGACGTAGATCTCGTGGTGAGATCGAACCTCGGGAAAAATTCGTGTGTCTTGTGTCTCATTTACTTTAAATTTTGTTCATTAGATCATTTGAGTGCTAAACTTCAACATAAGGCAATTAGAAATTACACCTGCATTCTTATATTAATATCAAGTACAAATATCAGTTGTTCTCAATTCCGCTGCTAAAGAAATTTATTTTCCCAATTAACACCTGATCAACACACATAATTTTTGCACACCGGACTAGTCCGCCCACACAACCGGACTAGTCCGGCCAACTAAGTTTTGACGATTCTATTAAGTGTGCAGGAAATTCAAAAGGCCTATTCACCCCCCCTCTAGGCCACATTCAACAACAAACATTCTCCATACAGAATGAAATTGCATGCCGCTTTATTTTGTCGGAGGTTCGAAGGAAACTACATGGCTAGCCAGGTACACATACGATACGGGTGTGCCGGTGTACCTTAACCCCCTGTACGTCGTCTGTCGTCGGTGGTTGTTAAGAAGAGCCTTGCAGGTATGCTCTGATTCCATGCCTCTTACTCCATCTCTAGGTTTCTGATGATGCAGGTAGTTCACCACCAGGCAAACCAAAAAAGGTTGAGCGGCATGCAAGTTTTTTGATGAAAAACTGATTGTGGCCTGCTGACGCATCCATCTCTAGTTTTTTGATGACACTCTCGCTGACATGTCATCATATTATTTGTTGTGAAGGTATGGTAGTTAAACTAAGCACTATTAAAGGGACCAATAACATTTTGACACATCAGCGGGATGACGCATGGGAGGACAGAATGGGAGGGACAGGGCTTGCAGCCAGTTTGTCATCAAGAAATTTGCATGCCGCTCTCATCACCGAGGCTTTGCTGGTTTGTGTGGTGGTGAACTGCATGCGTCATCGGAAACCTAGATGTAGTTAGAGGACATGAATCAGAACATACCTGCAGAGGTCTTCCAACCACCACCGGGGATGCACGACGGTGGTTAAGGTACACAATGGCACACCCGGACCGTACATAATGTGCCGGTGAAGATGAACGACGTTCCGGCTGTGGAAGCACCTGCATGGCTTCCGTTGGAAGGTGACCGATCAACTCGCGGTAGATGTGCGAGGTCGACTACGCCAAAATTATTTGTTGTGAAGCTATGGTACTTAAACTAAGAATTAATAAAGGGACCAATAACATTTTGACACATCAGCGGGATGATGCATGGGAGGACAGAACGGGAGGGGACACGGCTTGTATACTCCCATTCAGTGCTTCGATGCGTGCTCCTACTTAAGTGTCATGATTTTATTGGCCCATTCATTTACCTAACATAATGCCTGATTTAACTTCAACCAATTAGATGATGACACATAAGCGCGGAGTATGCATGGAAGCACAAACGGGAGCACCGAAGTTGCATCCGAAGGGCCCATCGTATGTGGGGAAAATTATGCTTTAGAAGGATACGATTCCTTGGCGTTATCCCTGTCATGTCCGGCCATCATGGGACCTCGTTCGTTCATGTGGACACATGTCACAGTCATGCAAGTGCTTCATCCGTTCGTTCATGTGGACACATGTCACATATGTGGAACTGCTTTATCCGTCCGAACCCGACATTTATTTTTCAGGTATTTATATTTGCTACCCGAAAAGTACCCGATATTTCGGTCTTTTCAGTTCCGGTCTCGGTTTTATCGGTTTCGGTTTTTCGGTCTCGGTTTATTTGCCCACCCCTAATTTACGTAGTAGTAGCATATGGGATATACATATTTCTCCTGCATTTTTTTGCAAAACTATTTAGCGATATATCCTATGTGCATATTACATATGTAAAACTAATGTAAAGTATAAAACTTTTTCAAAGGGAAGTCTTAGGTTTTCATCTGTCTTTGAGATTTATGCAATTTTGATCTATCTTTGAGATTTATGCAATTTTGATCTATCTTTGAGATTTATGCAATTTTGATCTATCTTTGAGATTTATGCAATTTTGATCTGTTTTAACAATACAAGAATTGTACTTTTAGATTCACCATGAAAATATTTCCATAATATACAATCTAGTACTACATGTTATTGAAGTTAATAAATTCCATATAAATCATTTGTCAAAGGTAATTAGTTCGACCAAAACAGAAATAGAGTTGAGTTGGGGCGGATGAAGTATTATACGTTGCTGTTTGCCGCATAAGGTTTCGTCCTTCGTTCAAGCCGTAGCCATTTGTACAGGCGGCTGATGCGACCGGGCGCACCGAGCTTACGTGCGCACCAGTCATCGAGGCGCCTTAAATGCGTGCAGCGCATGCGCATCTTTGAATTCAATTGGAACCGCTCCGCGTCCCATCACCGCTTTACCGTGAACCACTGCGGATGGTCTTAAAGGCAGGTCCGGCTCTGGGCCTAGGCGGGCGGAAAAAAATTTTCTGCGGCCCTGTCGCACAACGTCGCCTGCCGCGCCCCCGCCGCCGCGCCCCTGGCTCTGCCGCCGACCCGCCGCCCCTGCGCCCCCACCGCCGGCCCGCCCCTGACTTGAGAATGGACCTGGGGGAAGTCTCATCGCCCATAGCGGTCGTGTAGCTTCCGTCCCCTCGATCCGTTGGTGATGAGCCTTCTTCTCATCTGTTCTCGAGTTCGCGGCGGCCACGGCGCCACTTCGACCCTGCTTCTGGACTGACGACGCTGATGTTCCGCATACTTTTAAATTTGCGCGTTGGTATTCTCCCCCTTATATTTGTTGATGCATTAATACCTGATGTTTTACATCATTTTCCACAGGAGGCAAAAAGTAATGAACATCATTGATCAGCACCGCGCCGAGGAGAACGCGAAAATTGCAGTGGGCCGCGTCAAGTCAGTTTTACGATTTTATTCACGTTCCATTTGACTTCAAGTACCACTAATATGCTTTGAAATATATGATTATACTAATCAAGCTCCGGTCTTTTACTGATTGATACTTAACCTCGTTTGTTGCATTTGCCAAGGTGCGAGGCCAACAATGGCTACTGCTTTGTCAACGTCACATCGCCAGATGCGGTGTTCTGGCTATGGACGAAGCACCTGCATGGCTTCCGTTGGAAGGTGAACGACTCGCAAAAGATGTGTGAGGTCGACTAAGCAAACATGCAGGTACGTCACCGTCCGCTGCCACCGTTTTCCATTGCGCCGCCGCTGCATGGTGTTCACCTGCCGCTCCTCGTCATCCTTGCACAGGGTCGGGATGCGTTGGTGGCACATTTCTCCAAGTCATGCTTCGACTGCGAAACCGAGAAGTTCAGCTCGCCGCGCGGAAGATGTGTGAGGTCGACTACGCCAACATCCAGGTACATCACCGTCAGCTGTCACCATTTTCCATTGCACTGCCGCTGCAACGTGTTCACCTGCCACTGCTCGTCATCCTTTTGCAGGGTCAGGATGCGTTGGTGGATGCGGCCACATGGTTGCTCTTGCAGGTGTATGGTAATTATGTGAGTGTTTGGTCGGGTCATGTGGTTAGTCCATGATGCACCCTAAACCTGGTGTTGAGGCCGTGTATTTGTCATTTGTGCGTACACTCTAGTGACATGTGACAAAGTGCTCAGTCATCAATTGCATTTGGTTTGACATCGAAGTTTGGTTGGAGATAGATCATCCATTTCATTATGTCTTGGATCATCCAAATTAACATTTGGTTGGATGGACTGGACGATCCAATTTTTTGTTGGTAGGTTGGATGAAACTTGAATGGGATTATTGAATCATCAAAGTTGACAATTTCGTAATATTATTCGTGCGCATGATGATGGATCGTGCACGCCGAGCGCCGAGTTATTCGGATCGCTAAGCAAAGTTTGGACGTGGAGTTCGTGTGTGCCCGTGCGCCCTGCAAGATTCGGTGCGCTCGCGTACGTGGCAATCATCAGGGCAGGATGATACAGTCACGGTAACCTTGCAGTGCGCCCTTGGCTGTAAGATTTGGAGCGTGAACGTACGTGGCAACCATCTGGGGATGCAACTTCGGTGCTCCCGTTTGTGCTTCCATGCGTACTCCACGCTTATGTGTCATCATCTAATTGGTTGAAATTAAATCAGGCATTATGTTAGGTAAATGAAAGGGCCAATAAAATCATGACACTTAAGTAGGAGTACGCATGGAAGCACTGAATGGGAGTATACAAGCCGTGTCTGGGCCCATCGCGTGTCAAATTAAAATTTTCTCCTTTTATCGAAAAACAGCTCCTTTAACGACTCCAAATTTCAGTACATGGGCTCACGCGTACATGTGGACGAACACCAAGCATTCCAGCGCAGTTTCGGCCCTGGAACACAAAGTGACTTAGAGCAGTTTCAGCCCACGAATAACAAGCGGCCCAGCGCAGTGTTGGGCCTACTCAGATAGCTTCACGTACCATTGTCCTGGCTGCCTCCCTGCCGAACCCTTCGATCCACAACGGCCCCTCTCCTGATTGCACAAAACTTGCCTGGAGGAGCGTCCACCGGCTGCCATGCTCTTAGAGGAGCATCCGTCGGCCGCCACGCTCTTGGAGGAGCATCCGCCGGCCGCCACGCTCTTGGAAGAGCATCCGCCTTCCACCGGCGTGGAGGAGCATCCGCCGGCCGCCACACGTGGAGGAGCAATAGCGCTAGGTACAATTGCTCACATAAATTTATTGTAGTTCAATCATCTTACGGATATGCTGATTGAATTGTAGGAAGCGATGTCCCAAGATAAGACATGGATGGGAAAAGACAGCAGTACGAAGGAGTGGCAGGATGGAATGAAGTCATTTTTAAATTTAGCATTCCAGGGCACTCGTGAAGAAGAAACTAAGCCTTGTCCTTGCACGAAATGTCGTAATATTTGCCACAGGAGATGCAAGGAAGTTCACCTTCACTTGCTTTGTAATGGGATGTCGTTTGATTATACTTGTTGGGTACACCATGGAGAAAAACGAGTTGAGAAAAAAATTGCTGAGCAATCAACAAATAATGAGGAGATAATTTCTGATGATGCTACTATGGAAAATATGCCGTCCAGCCTTCTTAGAGGCACTGGTGATCATGGTGGTACTTCAGCAGGTGTTGATGATCCAAAAAATGCTATAAACCAGCAGGAGCCAACTGGGTGTGCAAAGGCATTCTATGACTTATTAAATGATGCCAAAAAGGAGTTGTATCCAGGTTGTGAGAAGGTGACCCAATTATCCTTTATTGTCAGGTTGTACCAGATAAAGTGTTTAACTGGTTTGAGCCAAAAAGCGTGTGAGTTCATCCTTGAACTATTCCCATATGTGCTTCCAAGGGGCCATTGCATTCCTAATACACTTGATAAAGTTCAGAAGGTTGTTCGTGACCTCGGGCTGAGCTACGAAAACATCGATGCATGTGTCAATGACTGTGTGTTATTCCGGAAGGATTATTCTCTGCTGGATCGATGCCCAAAATGTGGTGAACTAAGATGGAAAAATAGTACTGGTGGGGATGCAAGAGAGGCTTTACCTTGTGGAAAAGCCAAGAAGCTTGTAGCACGCAAGATTCTACGATCCTTCCCTCTTATTCCCCATCCTCAAAGGTTTTATATGGCAGAATCAATGGCATCAAACATGCGCTAGCACAAAGAAGAACGTATTGATGATGGAATATTACGCCATCCTGCAGATTCGAAAGCATGGAAGCATTTTGATAGCATTCACCCAAATTTCTCATCTGATCCTTGCAACATAAGACTTGGGCTAGCATCTGATGGTTTCAATCCTTTTGGAGTAATGAATGTTTATCACAGTACATGGCCCGAGATTCTAATCCCTTATAATCTACCACCTTGGTTGTGTATGAAGCAGCCTTATTGGTTGATGTCAATGATAATTCTTGGGCCAAAGTCACCTCGAAACAACATTGATGTGTATCTGCATCCTTTGATTGATGAGATACTGAAATTATGGTCTGATGGTGTTGAAACATACGACAGTTCAAAGAAAGAGACATTTCTCATGCGAGCTTCTATATTGTAGACAATAAATGATTTTCCAGCATATGCAATGCTATGTGGATGGAGCACAAAAGGTGGGCTAGCATGTCCATACTGCCACGTAAACACTGACGCCTTGTGGTTGAAACATGGAAGAAGGTATTGCTACATGGGCGTCATCGTTTCCTAACTCAGGATCACCGGTGGCGTCGGGACAAAGCTTCTTTCAACAACAAAATAGAGAATAGAGAGGCTCCAACATCACTCTCTGGTCACGAAGTACTCCAACAATACGAGACTTTTGATCAAGTGAGTTTTGGAAAGACGAATAATAAGAAAAAGCGCACTGAGGAAGATAGGTGGCATAGTTGGAAGAAGAAAAGTATATTTTTCAGCTCCCGTATTGGCAGACATTGCTAATAAAGCATAACATGGATGTCATGCACATTGAGAAAAACATTTGTGATAGCATATTGGGTGCGTTGCTTAATATGGATGGTAAAACAAAAGATAGTCTACAAGCTCATTTTGATATGAAGGAAATGGGTATATGGCCAAAGCAACATCCGGTGGGTATGAATGGGAAGTATGATTGTCCATCAGCATCATATACTTTGAAAAAAGATCAGAAGACCACCTTGTGCAAGTTTTTGATGGATGTGAAGATGCCCGATGGTTATGCCTCAAACATCAAGAGAAGTGTGGAAATAACAGCACGTAAGGTATCAGGTCTAAAAACTCATGACTGCCATATTATATTTCAGAAGCTCCTTCCTATTGCAATACGTGACATATTGCCTGAAAAGGTTGTTGAACCTTTAATTCAGTTTAGCAAATTCTTTTCTAGAATTTGTTCTAAAGAATTGGCGGAACCAGATTTGGATAAGATGATTGAATAATTTCCTGAAACAAATTGTAAGCTTGAGATGTTGCTTCCTCCTGCTTTCTTTGATATCATGGTACATCTTCCAATCCATCTTGGCGAAGAAGCTCACTTGGGTGTACCTGTTTCTTATAGATGGATGTATCCAATTGAGAGGTACCTTGGTACATTGAAGAGGTATGTACGTAACAGAGCTCACCCGGAGGGTTTTATAGCTGAGGGATATATTATGGAAGAGTGTATGACTTTTTGTAGCCAGTTTTTGGATAACATCAGCACCAAGCTTAATAGGCCAGAATGTCATGAAGCTGCAGCTAGGAATGAACCTTCTCTCGAGTCTAATATATTTACAGAAGTTGATAATTCTAAAAAAGGGTTTAAATGGGGTGAACTTACTATGGTGGAACTACATAACATCAGGCATTATATTATTTCTAATGTTGAAGAGGCCGCTCCATGGATCAAGTACGTATAAAACTTAGATGTTCTATACTATATTAATGGATCATGCTTATTGTAGATGGCTAATTTAATTTTGTACCCTTTTCAGTGAGCATTTTGAAGAACTGGAAAACATTCATTCTCGTGATGTTAAAAGACGCCATAGAGATGAGTTTGTTTATTGGTTTCAGGGACGAGTAAGTACATGCAAGTTTTTACTTTGATGAAATATTAAAGAAATATCTGTTTTGAAGTTGGTTTATCGATGACCCATTTTATACTAATTACTGTGTAAAGATTACGACATTACAAAAAGAAGGAAAAGTAACTGATTATTTGTATGCATTATCTAGAGGAACTGATCGTCGGGCACGTTTTTTTAGTCGATCATTCATAAATTGCTTCTTCTTCCGAACAGCAGCGGTGGAAAAATATCTACGGACGCAAAACAGTGGTGTTGTTGTTCGGGATGGTGATCATGAGTGGTATGGAGTAATCAATAAAATGATTTCTGTTGATTTCTAAAAAGAAAATCAAGAGGTTATGTTATTTGAATGTGAATGGTTTGATCGGCCTCGTTCCGGTCAGAGCCAAAGCAGAGGCTACAAAATGGATCGATACAGTATGATCGATGTGGACACTACTATTTCTCAATTTAAGTATGAGCCTTACATTCCAGCCACCTAAGCAGAACAAGTTTTTTACATTAGAAGTGTGAAGCAACCTAAATAGGCTACAATTGTTAAAACGATGCCATGAAACCTTTTTGCCATGCCCCCTGGAGACAGTGAAAATAATGTCACTGAGACGATGGAGGCTGAGACATTATTTGATGATCGATGACTTACTGATATAAATGAGGATATGACCACATGGGATATGAATGACATTGACGGAGCAACAGGTGATGCTTCCGCTCTTCCAAATGAAGATGACGATGACGACGACCAAGACGATGATGATACATATATCAATGATGGTATTGTACCTCCAATATTGATGGAGGACAGCGAAGATGATGATTTTTTCATATAGGTACTGTGTGAGCTAGCTGTACGTGAACACTATATGTAATGCAGTTTATGTTCCATGGCGGTAGATCTTAACGCCACCAACCGGTATTTCGTGGCAACGGATCTTAATACAACGATTGTGTTTCGTGGCGATAGATACTATCGCCACAAACTTGTGAATCGTGGCATAAGTTCATAATGCAACGTTTGTGTTTCGTGGTGATAGATGCTAACGCCACGAACTATTGAATCGTAGCAACAGATGCTAATGACAAGATCGGGTTCTGTGGCGATAGATGCTAATGCCACGAACTAGTGAATCATGGCAACAGATTTGTGGCGATAGATCCTAAGGCCACGAACTAGTGAATCGTGGCAACAGATCCTAGTGCAATGATCGGGTAACGTGGCGATAGATCCTAATGCCACAAACTAGTGAATCGTGGCAACAGAATCCTGGCGATAGATGCTAAGGCCACGAACTAGTGAATCGTGGCAACAGATCCTAGTGCAACGATCGTGTTCTGTGGTGATAGATCCTAATGCCACGAACTAGTGAATCGTGGCAACAGATCCTAATGCAACGATCGAGTTCCGTGGTGATAGATACTAATGCCACGACTAGTGAATCGTGGCAACAGATTCATGGCGATAGATCCTAATGCCACGAACTAGTGAATCGTTGCAACAGATCCTAATGCAACAATCGTGTTTCATGGCGATAGATGCTAATGCCACGAACTAGTGAATCGTGGCAACAGATTCGTGGCGATCGATCCTAATGCCACGAACTAGTGAATCGTGGCAACATATCCTAATGCAACGATCGTGTTCCACGGCGATAGATGCTAATTCCACGAACTAGTGAATCGTGTCAACAGATCCTAATGCAGCGGTTGTGTTCCATGGCGATAGATGCTAATGCCATGAACTAGTGAATCATGGCAACAGATTCGCGGCGATAGATTCTAATGCCACGAACTAGTGAATCGTGGCAACATATCCTAATGCAACGGTCATGTTCTGTGGCGATAGATGCTAATGCCACGAACTAGTGAATCGTGGCAACAGATTCGTGGCGATAGATGCTAATGCCACGAACTAGTGAATTGTGGGAACAGATCCTAATGCAATGGTCGTGTTCCGTGGCGATAGATGCTAATGCCACAAACTAGTGAATCGTGGCAACAGATTTGTGGCGATAGATCCTAATGCCACGAACTAGTGAATCTATACAACAGATCCTAATGCAATGATTGTGTTCCGTGGCGATAGATGCTAATGCCATGAACTAGTGAATCGTGGCAACAGATTCGTGGCGATAGATCCTAATGCCACGATCTAGTGAATCGTTGCAACAGATCCTAATGCAACGATTGTGTTCCATGGCGATAGATGCTAATGCCACGAACTAGTGAATCGTGGCAACAAACCAAGCTTACTGCAACGATTTAGTATTCGTAGCCATGTAAATTGACAAGAGAGCAACTAGAATGCAGTCTGAGTTATGGTGCAATCATGCAATCAACTATTACCATTCGTTGGATCTGCATCCTACGGTCGTTGTATTTTGTATTTAACATCTTCCACGTGATACACTTAGATGGAGGAGTTTAAATAAAAAGATGCAACAACCGTTGGATGAACATCAGACAAATGAGGATGGCTGATTCACTATGTAAGAAACGCAAATAGGAGACAAAGATTAGAGACGAGCGCAAAGGCGATCGTCACTGATATGAGTAAACGGGACGTGCTTGCGTCAGTGTATGCTGGTTCACAAAAAAATCGTAATAGGAGACGGGGTACTATAAGGTGTGTCTCATTTAATGAAATATCTGAGGCGCGCACGATCCTCTGACAAACGGGAGACGCACATCTAACAAAGCATGTCTTCTATTTGCAAAAGAATTGAGACGAACTTTATAGAAAGCATGTCTCCTTTATCTTCGGTTACAGACATGCATGAACACATCACTGAATGAATGTAGAGCACATTAACTTCATAAATAAATATTCATCCCAATGTACAGTACATTCACTGTAGTATTTTAAATACAAAAATTAATCAAATCCTTCCTTATGAATTTTCATTCCTGAAGAACACGATGAACAAATTCATTCGTTCACAGTTGAACACACAAGATAATATTCATTCACAAAGATGAACACAGATAACACATTCATTCATCAACAATATATTATAAAACACAAGAGAAAATTACAAGACACAAGAAAAGAAAAACAACATCAACTAAAAATAACAAAAGAAAACCTAAATCCTACCTCCTCCTCCAGCGGCCATCCGGCGTCAGTGCAACAAGAGTTATGGCCGGCTGCTTCGGCTGCTCCGCCGGTTGCTCTGGCTGGTTCAGATCCGGCGGTGCAACCTCGCGACCGAGGTTCCTCGCCATCGCAGCCACCAGGTTACTGCGGCCCTTGGCGCCGAGCACCTCGGCCATCATCTCATGCAGCCTTTGGAACTTGTCGAACGGCATCTCGAGCACCTGGGTCATCATCTTGAGCAGCTTGCTGTTGAGCCTCTTGGGGGAGCGGCATATGACACCCGGTTCCGAATATCAACCAAGTATAGCTTATATGTGTGCCCGGGACGTTCAACACACATACACGGAAATATCACAAACGATATACAGAATTTAACCACGTCTCGAATAGTAAATAAGTACCTTATGATAATAATCCAATGGTTCATAAATGACAAGCCTCTAATTATTGCAGCGGAAAATAAACTAAGTAGCACGACTGCACTCCACAGGCAATTGACGGTGGCACGCAACCTAGTACTCCACGTGATCCTCTGAGTACTCCCAAGTGTCTCCTTTAGCTGTTTGTGGGGGAATTGCAAAGGTGAGTGTGTGTCGTACTCAGCAAGTATGAGAACAAATGACATGTAGCTAAACAAAAGGATGGAAATAAATGGCTATATGCATAAAACTGCATCTAAAACATATGAAAAGCATCCTACAATGTCTCTGTGAATTTAATCCCATCATAACCCAAGTAATTATCATAACATGTATCTACATTCTTATTTACCATCATAACTCATTTATAACCAGCCAATAATTAATATCATCACGATATGCCAATTTCATCGCATAACCAACCATAGTCACGTGACAAAACCAAACCAATTCCAAAACCATCCCAAAACCCATGTCCAATTCTAATCATGGAAGTTGTCTAGGTGCTCGTGACTGGGAGCGCGGCTATCATGATAGTTTTTAACACTCTGCAGATGTTGTACCACTTTACCCACATGTTCGTGATTTCATCACCTTTCGATGACTAAATAACCTCTATTATGCCTTATCACACTTCCATAGGTGTATGGCCAAGAGATCACAAAATAGCCTTTTAAAAGGGACTACTAGTATGTATGGGCCCACTAAGGTTTCACCGACAGGCTTGAATCCCCATTCTCCCACCCACGGTCCCCCTCGTGTCCCATGCGGATCCCAGGGTAGCCCTACTCGACTCCCATTCTTCGCACCATCCAACGTTCCATACAATACTAGTAGAACTCCTAATTATTTAGCTACGCCGTAC
Source organism: Tuctoria greenei (assembly GCA_036927565.1). Lineage (NCBI taxonomy): Eukaryota > Viridiplantae > Streptophyta > Magnoliopsida > Poales > Poaceae > Tuctoria > Tuctoria greenei. Next base: position 249,143,218 of record JAYESD010000002.1, on the reverse strand, counting down.
CCATACTTGGTCTTTGGTGACACTATTGTCTTGGCATATATTTGCATGAACTGGTCCTTAGATCTAAGGCAAGCAAAACCACCGTACCATCCAACCCATTCCACTATGACATGCTTGCTTAGATCACCTAAGTTCCATGTTGCTAAATTAATCATCATTCCATTACCATCCCAATTTCTCATAGTTGAAGTTTTCAAGTATATTATTTAAGTTACACATAACCCGTGTAGCGATGCGGGGCAAAAATAAAAATACCCAAACCTAACTCATCATGTATATCCCAGCGACAAGGAGTGGCATACAACGCTAGTAAACTCCTACGTATGGGTTCCCATCATATGGACACGAGCATGCAATTTTGCAAACGATACATTTAATAAAAACGAGATCAATATGATCAAGGACACTTGTCTTGCTCCGACGGGTTTGGTTGCTCAAGAGCTTCGAAATCTTGGTTCTGGAAATCCTCATATACGGCCTCTCGAGCACGTCCATCTACTTGCAATCATACACATACAAGAAAACACATACAAATCAACATAGTGCACACATATTAATCAATATGTAATGACATGAATGCATAGAAAGTTCAATAATTAAGTATCTATCGTTGTTTATTAATTAGATGCAACTAGTTCATATGTGTTCATGTGAGTTTTGGGGGTTTTCGCGATAATTAGTGTTGTTGTAATAAAATAGATGTAGATGCAACTACGATTTTATTCCGGGTATTAGATCTATTACGTCGCTAAAATTTGTCTCGGAAAACGTATCCTACCATAGGTACAGCGGCTTTGAAGGTCGTGGGACGGAGGCGTAGCATAGACGAAGTAGACGATGCAGCAATCCTCTGGCGGCACGACAACGGCGGTGCGATGATCTCCGGTGGACGATAGCTTCTTCCTTCTCTTCCTCTTCTTCTCTTGTCTATCCTCCTTTTTCTCCTTGCTGCGGCCTCCCTTTTTCTTCCCTAGCAGCTAGGGTTTTTCTTTTCTCCTGGCACCATTGGGACTTACGATCGCTTGAAAATTTTTTACAAGGGGGGCTACGGGGTAGGGCGGCACTTTTATACCGTAGGAGCGGACTCTGTACCGGGGGCGGCTCGAGCCTCGGGACTCAATGTCCAGATCGGCCTCGGCCCAAAACGCGGGCACGCGGAGAGCCCCTCTCGGGCGCGCATGGGGCGCGGACTCGGACCCGAGAGCCTTGCCCAGAACCTTCTAGGGGTGGAAGGGAAGCTTCCCCCCGGAAAATTACGGAAGGTTCCGGAGATTCGTTTTTTCCCTTTATAGATTTTATATATAATTGTTTTATATTATATATATATATTTTTTCCATTTGTTTATACTTATTTTTCTAATATATATTCTATATTCTCATTCACTTTTCTTATTACCTACGCATATTTATATATGTGTTTTCTCTTTTATTTTTCTTCTCTTTTGTTCTCCTAATGTTTTATGCATGGGAATGTATGGAAAGCATGATGCTAAAAATGAGGGTGTTACAAACCTATCCCCTTAAAATGAATCTCGCCCTCGAGATTCGATAGCATAAAGAAAATATGAGGGAATTTGGCCTTGAGGTCTTCTTCACGTTCCCACGTAGCTTCGGCTTCCGTATGGTGGTTCCATTACACTTTGTACGAACAGACTTTCTTGTTCCTCATGACTCTTTCCTTCATATCTAAAATTTTGATCGGTTGCTGGACATAGGTCAAATCCTCCTGAAGTTCTAGCTTGTCCATTGGTACTTGCTCTTCCGGCACTCTTAGACACTTCTTGATTTGAGACACGTGAAATACGTCGTGTACATCGGAGAGACGCGTCGGTAGCTCAAGTCGATATGCTACCTCTCCTCGCTTGTCCAAAATCTTAAATGGCCCGATATAACGAGGTGCTAGTTTCCTTTAACGTTAAACCATTATTGACCTCGGATTGGTGACACTTCAAGGTATATGAAGTCTCCCACTTGGAAAGCCAAATTTCTTCGCCTATTATCCGTGTAGCCTTTTTGCTGAGACTGGGCAGCCCTTAGGTTTTCACGTATTATTTGAACTTGCCTTTCAGGGTCTTGTAACACATCAGGACCAAATACTTGATTCTCTCCTGTCTCATTCCAAAACAAGGGTGTCCTACACTTCCTTCCGTATAGTGCTTCATAGGCTGACATTTTCAAACTAGCTTTGTAGCTATTGTTGTACGAGAATTCAGCATATAGCAAACTCTTGTCCCAGCTACGTCCATGTTTCAACGTGTAGGCTCTCAACATGTCCTCTAATATCTAGTTTGTCCTCTCAGTTTGTCCATCACTCTATGGATGGTACGCAGAGCTGAAATTTAATCTTGTACCCATTGCTTCATGCAGTTTCTGCCAGAACCTAGAGGTGAATTGAGAACCTCGGTCTGAGACTATTTTCTTTGGAGCCCCGTGTTGGCATACAATTTTCTCCATATATAGCTCTGCGAGTTTTGATGTGGTATATGTGGTTCTGACTGGAATGAAGTGAGTTGTCTTGGTCAGGCGATCCACAATAATCCATCTAGAGTCGTAACCGATCTGGGTTCGTGGTAATACAACTATGAAGTCCATGCCAATTTCTTCCCACTTCCACTCGGGTATTTTTAGCGGCTACAATAATCCAGCAGGTCGCTGATGCTCAGCCTTTACTCGTTGACACGTGTCACATAGGGCAACATGTTCGTCTATGTCCCTCTTCATGCCATCCCACCAATAGCGGGTTTTTAGGTCCTGGTACATCTTCGTACATTCGGGATGAATGCAATAGAGTGAGTCATGTGCCTCGTTCAATATTATCTCACAGACATGCTTCACATTAGGCACAACAATTCTTTTCCCAAACCATAGAGTGCCATGGTCATCCTCATTAAATCTGAATTCTCTCCCTTCATGGATCTTTTCCTTGATTTCTTGGATTTCTTCATCCTTTGTCCATCCTTCCCGTATTTCCTGCTCTAATGTTGGGTTTACTTCCATTGCTCCCATCTCATTTATGAATCCAAGGTTCAACCTTTCAAATTCATGTATAGCTCGGGTGGTATGTATCACCATCATTTTCATGCATCATGCCCTGCATCCATTATTAAACATGTCTAACATTAATCCACAAAAAAGGAATAAGTTTAAAATGAATTAGAAACAAAACCACACTTAAGAATTCTGGAAAGTGCGGACTAGTCCATTTTCTCTGCGAACTAGTCTGATTTCTCTCTGACTTCCTCTTTGAACACCTTCAGACTTGTCCGGTCCAGTGCGGACTAGTCCGGTGTTCCAATTTCTTGAAAATTTTAGCTAAGTCCCTAGACTTCTCAGGACTTGTCCGGTGTTCTAGCGGACTTGTCCATTTTCCCCTCTGACTAAAGTCAGACTTGCCCGAGTATTTGTCACACTTGTCTGTTTTTCACCTCTGAATAAGTTCCGACTTGTCCATGTCCAGTCCGGACTTGTCCGATTTCTCTCTGTCCAACTTCGGACTAGTCCGGTCCCTTTTGGACTTGTCCGATAAATCGCAACTCCGAGTTGATCTTTTGTTTCACGAATTGTTTCTTGGGTTTTATGTAAGGTGGGCCTAGGGACGTCGTGCCTAACTCTTTTAGAGCTCTTGTGGGACTCTAAAACGACCTCTACTCACCCCATACTCAAAATCCATCTAACCCTAGCCTCCACCCCTATATAAACAACCCCACCCCTTGATTTGACATCTATTTGCCACTTTTTCACCACACCCAAACCCTGGCTCGTGACTAGCTTCCACCAAGGAGGGAGAAAGAGATCTAGAGCAAGGAGAAGAAGAGGAAGAAACGAAAAAGAATCGAGATCTCCATCAAATTCGCGTTCTTCATCAGCAATTCACCATCAAGTTCTACATCAATCCTAGATCGTCAAGATCCAAGTGTTGCCTCCAAGATTCTTGATTTATTGGAGTTATAAACACCTGGTATACCTCCTATTCTCTTTTCCTTACATGAATTCAACCCTGTTTCCCCAAATTCACCTCGATCTAGAAAACCCTAATCTGTTGCTCTTGCGCAGTGTGGACTTGTCCGGCCCCTAGCGGACTAGTCTGATCTTCCTAGTTAAATTGTGTTTAATTACTTCCAAAATTAGATCTAACCAAATCCAAACCTGTATAAACTTGTTACAAGCTATTAGAACTAGTTAGTGATCATTAAAAGCAACTCATTAACAAGTCCACCTTGAATTTGCATTTATCATGCATGTCATATCATACTGAGTAATATATGTGCATCTATTGATTGTAATTCTTGTTTGTATGTTTATTGTGCGATTAGACGGATTTGCGCTAGAGAGTGCCCCGGAGGATCTCCAGCACCAAGAGTTTGAAGTCTTTGATTCGAACAAGGCTCAAGAGCAAGGCAATTGTCCTTAAAGCATATTGATCTTGTTTTGAAATAAATGTTTTGTTTGCAAATTGCATTCTTATGTAAATTTCATGGGAATCCTATGTTAGGAAGTTTACTATATTTGTTTAACCACCCTGGTCACCTGGAATACATGGTAGAGAGTGGGGATGGACTTTTTACCCTTTTTCCTTCGCTTAATTAATTGGGATGGGGAAAAAGACACTACCCATTTAATTATGCATTCATGAGATTATGGATAATATGAACGGGTTAATATGATATGGTGATGGGTGATCTAAGCAAGCCTGGCATATGGATGGGTTGGATGTTATGGTGGTTTTGCTTGCTTTAGATCTAAGGACCGGTTCGTGGAGCGACCATCCAGGATTTACAGTGCCACCACGAGGCCATGTATGGGTGCGGCGCAGATGATTAATTAGGGCTTTGCCAGTGCTATTTGGACCATTGGATGCTCAGGGAAGGCGTAGTCGGATTGGGTTTTTTGATGATTGGTGGGACTACCCTGGGATCCAAATTGCTCGAGAGGGGGCTGTTGGTTGAAGATGTGCTCTGTAGGATACATTGCCACCAGTGAAACCTCAGTGGGGTCTAAATAGGCTAGTAATCCCTTTGTAAAAGCTATTTTGTGATCTCTTGGCCACACACCTTAGGAAGTGAGAGACAGCATAATAGAGGTTGTAGTCACTGCAAGGTGATGAAATCACAAACACGTGGGTAAAGCGGTACAACCTCTGCAGAGTGTGTCTTAAAAATATCATGATAGCCCTGCTTGAGGTTATGAGTAACAGGGACCCTCGCATGATTAGAATGATTTGGGATTTGCGATGGTTTGGTTTTGGTCTGGTACTGGTTGTGGTTTAGTAATGGTATGGCTAGTTATGGATTAAATTTATATTGATTATGGTTATTTGTAATGAGAAATCTGGAATATGGATGATGGTAATGAATTTGTATTAGTATTACAATGATTACATGGTTTATAATGGGCTTATTTCACATACACATAATATGATACTTTTCAAATGTTTTAATGTACTTTTCAGCACTTAGACATTATTATATACGTCATTTCACTTGCTGAGTACGACATGTACTCACCCTTGCAATTCCCCCACCAACAGTAGCAGGTCAGGATTGGGAGTTTGACGATGATAATGCGAAGTCCTAGGCCGTGTCTACCGTCAGCTTTGCCTGTGGAGTGTTGGAGCCGTGCTATCCCTTTGCTTAGTTTGCTTATTAGTTTAATTCTGCTGTGTTGAACTTGTCATTAATATTCATTAGAGCTTGTATTCGAGGATATTATGAATTGTGTAATAAAAGTACTTATTTAATAATTTGAGTTGTGGTAATTGTCTATATATCGTTTGTGATGCACTTGTGTATGTGTGTTGAACATTTTGGGCACACATATGCGTTCACTTGGTTTATTTTCGGAACCGGGTATCACAAATTGGTATCAGAGCCATAGGTTGACCATAGTACGCAACCTAGATAGAATGGACACTTTAGAGCACATAGGAGCACTCAGGAATCGATGTGTTTTTGTTTGGTGTGCTGTTTGCTATATATTGTCTGATTGTGTGCTTAATAGAGGATTTTGGGATGCTATAGCATTGCCATGTCCATGTAGGCTAGAGTAGTTAGTTGTTTAGTTTCATATCCCTTGATGAATATAGTTGGGGACGTCTTCTAAATTCATATCTCTTGCTTTTCTTCAGATGGTGAGGACTCGCAACCAAAGGGATGGAAATGATGAGGAGGAGAATAATGGAGCACCTCAGAACAATAATGGACAAAGACCTACTCATGGAGCTATCAACATTGAGCAGCTCTTGGCGATGCAGAACCAGATCATGCAGACCATGATATGGACCATGGGACAGTTGTAGGCTCGTAACATCAATAATCAGCCCCACATGCCCCCACCCTTACCCCCGCCTCCTCATAAACGGTTGGGAGAGTTTATGAGGACTAAGCCACCGACCTTTGCTCAAGCTGTTGACCCTATGGATGCTGATGATTGGCTCAAATCCATGGAGAAGAAACTTGCTATTGTTCAATGCAGTGACCAGGAGAAGGTTCTATTTGCTTCTCATAAACTAGTTGGAGCAGCTGCTGATTGGTGGGATTCTTTATGAAATGCTCATGAGAATCAGGAGAGGGTCACTTGGGTCGAATTCAAGGAGAGCTTCCGTTCTAATTATGTGTCGGAAGGTTTCATGATCTTGAAGAGGCAAGAATTTGAGAACTTGAGGCAAGGAAGATCGAGCGTGGGTAAATATCTCAATAAATTCACTCAACTTTCAAGGGATGCCCCTGAAGATGTTAGTCGAGACAGCCGAAAGCAATACTTGTTCATGAGGGGCTTGAACAATGAAATCTAAGTGCAATTGCTGAATTGTGACTATGCCAACTTCCAGAAGCTTGTGGACAAAGCAATTGTTGTTGAGAACATGGTCCATGAGATGGAACGGGACAACAAGAGGAAGGCGCCATATCAAGGACATCTACAAGGAAGTAATGTGCGCCCTCGCTTTACACCACCCAATGCACCATATTTCAGCTCTTCTGCGCATGATCGTCGCCTTGGTTATACACCGCGCCCAACTCATTTTGCACAGTAGCGCCTTGTTATGCAAGCACCTAGGCCTCCAATGTTGTATGCACGTCGTGCCAACTTTCCTAGTGCCAATGCACAAAATCAAGTCCGTCCCAATAATTCTGGTGGAGTTAAGAAGTGCTATACTTGTGGAGAAGCGGGACACTTTGCACATCAATGTCCTAAGTCAGGCCTTGGTCAAGGAAGCAAAGCGCCAAGACAAAACCCAAGACCCAATGGAGGACATCCGCAAGGAAACTGTGGACAGCAGAATTTTGCCCGTGGCAACGTGAACCATGTCTCTACGGAGGATGCTCAACAAGTGTATGACGTGGTGATTGGTAAGTTTCTTGCAAACTCCAACCCAGCAACTATGTTATTTGATTCTAGAGCATCGCATTCATTCATTGCATCGAAAGATGTTGCCAAGTATAGTTTTCCTATCTCTCATATGAAGTTTACTCTATTGGTTAAGTCTCCTGGAGGAGAGATGAGGACAAATGTAGTATGTCCAAAAGTAAGCCTTAGAATAAGGGGGTAGACTTCCTTGCCGACCTCATTATCTTGGATTCCCAAGGATTGGATATTCTACTTGGTATGGACTGGTTGAGGAAGCACAATGGAGTTATTGAGTGTGCCACAAAGACGGTGAAGTTGACCAATGAGGAAGGGATCACCGTAGAGTTTGAAGCATCTCAACACGCACCAAAGTAATTGGAGTTGAATCATATGGACAGTACCACAATTGAGGAGATTCTGGTGGTGTGTGAATTTTTGGATGTTTTTCCGGACGAGTTGCCATGTATGCCACCTGACCAAGATATTGACGTTGTTATTGATTTAATACCTGGAACTGCACCTATAGCTAAGAGGTCGTATAGGATGCCTCCTAAGGAATTAGCAGAGCTCAAGAAGCAGGTTCAAGAGCAACTAGAGAAGGGTTTTGTTTGCCCCAGTTCTTCACCTTGGGGAGCATCCATTCTATTTGTGGTCAAGAAGGATGGGTCACAAAGGATGTGTGTGGATTACCGAGCTCTCAACGAGGTATCAATCAAGAACAAGTACACCTTTGCCACGCATAGAAGACCTGTTTGATCAGATGAAGGGTGCTTGTGTCTTCTCCAAGATTGATTTGAGGTCGGGATACATTCAAATGAAAATTAAGCCATCAGACATACCCAAGACAGCTTTTAGGACACGGTATGGATCATATGAGTACACTGTGATGTCCTTTGGATTGACTAATGCACCTGCGTACTTTATGTACCTCATCAATAAGGTCTTCATGGAGTACTTGGATAAGTTTGTAGTGGTGTTCATTGATGACATCATGATATACTCACAGGATGAGAAGGAACAGGAGGAACACTTGAGGCTTATGTTGCAGAAATTTAGGGAGCACTAATTGTATGCCAAATTCAACAAGTGCCATGTTTGGTTGAAAGAGGTGTCATTTTTGGGTCATATCATCTCAGGAGGAGAAGTATCGGTTGACCCCGGAAAAGTGAGGGACGTGTTGAAATGGGAACGCCCGCAGAATGTAAAGGAGATCCGGAGTTTTCTTGGCATGTTTGGATATTACCGTCAATTCATCAAGGACTTTTCCAAGATAGCCAATACAATGACAGAATTGCTAATGAAGGGTAAAACATTCCAATGTACTCAAGCTTGTCAAGAGAGTTTTGAAAAGTTGAAGAAGAGATTAACAACAGCTCCAGTCTTGATATTACCGGATGTAAGCAAGAGTTTCGATGTATATTGTGATGCATCGAGACATGGACTTGGATGTGTATTGATGCAAGAAGGACAAGTGGTTGCATATGCATCGAGGCAATTGATGAAACATGAGCAGAATTATCCGACGCATGATTTGGAACTTGCAGCCGTAGTACACGCATTGAAGATTTGGAGACACTATATTCTTGGTTATAGGTGTGAAATTTATATGGATCATAAGAGTCTTAAGTATATTTTCACACAAACGAACCTGAATTTGAGGCAACGTAGATGGTTGGCACTCATCAAGTATTATGATTTGGGAATCAACTATCATCCGGGAAAGGCTAATGTAGTGGCCGATGCTTTGAGTAGAAAAGGAGTAAGTCACCAGCTCATGGTTCGAGAATTACCATCTGAGTTATGTAAGGAGTTTGAACGGTTGAACCTTGGATTTGTGAGTGAGATGGGAATAATGGAGTTAAATTCGACCTTGGAGCAAGAAATTCAAGAAGGTCAGACCAAGGATGAGGAAATTCAGGAGATCAAAGAGAGGACCCAGGAAGGAAGGGAATTTAGGTTTGATGAGGACGAACATGGTACTCTATGGCTTGGAAAGAGGATTGTTGTGCCTAATGTGAAGAATATTTGGGAGACAATACTAAAGGAGGCACATGACTCACCTTACTCAATTCACCCTGGTTGTACGAAGATGTACAAGGACTTGAAGACGTGCTATTGGTGGGCTATCATGAAAAAGGTTATAGCAGAATATGTAGCGTTGTGTGATGTGTGCCAACGAGTCAAGGTAGAACATCAAAGGCCACCCAGATTATTGCAGCCATTGAAGATTCCGAAATGGAAGTGGGAAGAAATCAGCATGGACTTTATAGTTGGATTGCCACGTACTTAGTCCGGTTACGACTCAATTTGGGTAATTGTGGATCGGTTGACTGAAAGTGCATCTAGGACTCCCTTGTGGGTTTTGGATGATTTATGACAAGCAATTGGGATCCTAATCCTTTTTTTGAGATGAATGCAGGAAAATGATGAAAAATGAGCAAAGTGCCAAAAAGAGGGAAATTGAGAAGGAAAATGAATTTGAGCTCAAGGAGAAGAAATTAGTAGTTTAGTATATATGGAGTGTGTTAAGGAAACACACCAAAGAGCTCAATCTCATTTAATCACACACACACAATGCACAAAGCTATACAGGACCGGACTAGTCCGATATAAGCCGGACTAGTCCGATATCTTTCTGTTCCACTTCGGACTAGTCCTCCCCAGTTCAGACTAGTCCTCAACACAATGCACAAGTCACACAAAATCGGACAAGTCCGTTGTGACCCGGACTAGTCCGATATTCATTCTGATCCACTTCGGACAAGTCCGGTGTCTACACGGACTAGTCCGATATACACACTGATCTAAATCGGACAAGTCTTCCAAGTGCGGACTTGTCATCCTAAACACTCAGGGTTTCACAGGTCCGGACAAGTCCGATGACAATCGGACTAGTCCGAAGATTTCCAGCAGTGAAATCGGACAAGTCCGTTTTCAACCGGACTAGTCCGATATTTCTGGACACTTAGGGTTTGCTACACACAGCACACCGGACTAGTCCGGTCACCACCACGGACTAGTCCGATCTTTCTGAACCCTAACGGTAACTTCTAGAAACCCCATATAAATAGAGGTGCACGGCCCACTTTCACCACCTCTCGAACCCTAGCGCCGTCACACCTCCCAAGAGACTCAAAAACCATCTCTCTCCACAAAATTAAGTGCAAAATCAATCAATCCATTGAAGATCACTTCTAGATCATTGGAGAGGCACTTGGCACACGATTGAGCTCTTGGTTTGAATCTCTAACACACTCTTGCATCTCAATTTGTATATTTCGAAGTGTGTTATTGGTGGTCTTGAAACTTGTAATCAAGGGAGCTCTCAACTTGTGAGATCGCCCCTTCAACTTGGTGATTTACCCCTGTGTGGTTAGTGGAAGAGGATTGGCCTTCGTGGCGATCCAACGAGGGAAGGGTTGGTGAAGACCCGGTCCTTTTGTGGGCTCCTCAACGTGGACGTAGGTTGCCTTCGTGGTAACCGAACCACGGGATAAATTTCGTGTCTTGTTCATTTGTGTTCATCATTCTAGTTGATCAACATTATCTAGGGTTTGATTCATTTTGTTGAATTCAAGTTAAATAGTTGAACAAGAATCATACTTGCAATAGAACTTGACATACAACTATTGAACTGTTATTAAAGTTTATATTTCCGCTGCAAACGTCAACGAAACAATCAAATTGACCTAACTTGATCAACCTAGCCCGTGAAATCCGGACTAGTCCGCACTTTACCGGACTAGTCCGATATATCTGGTTTTGACCTTGTTGTTGAAGTGTTACAGGAATCGAGAAAATTCAAGAAGTCCTATTCACCCCCCCTCTAGGCCTACATTCAATTGGTATCAAAGCAGGTTCTTCAAGAAAGAGTGCAACCACTCGAAGAGATCATGTCGGACATGAAGGAAGTCCAGAAAATCAACAACCAGGAAGAAATGAACAATCACAAGCACCAAAAGCTTGAAAAGTATCTCGAAGCCATTCAAGACTTCGATGATGATGATGAGGAGACATTGGAGCTGAAAGCACTCCTTAGAAAGAAAGCGCTTTCCAAAGGGAAATCTAAAGTCGAAGAAAAGAAGAAGGGGAGTAGTCACACCGACTACTCCCGATATCCTTTTAATTATGACCGTTTAAATTCTAACAGCAGTCATTATCTATCTATTCCTCTCGGAAAAGCCCCACACTTCGATGGGAGTGATTACCCCATGTGGAGGCAAAATATGAAGATGCACTTGATTTCCCTTAACCCAAGTTTATGGCATATTGTGTGCACAGGAATAAACATCCCTGATGACGATGAAGAGCTCACGCCAAGTCAAGAGCAAGCTATCCACAGGAATGCCCAAGCCGCAGCCGTTATCACCTCATCTCTATGTCGAGATGAATTCACAAAGGTGGACGGATTGGAAATTGCCAAAGAAATCTGGGACACATTACAGACAGCACATGAAGGTGACCTTCATGTGCGGGAGGCAAAGATTGAAATGATTGAAGGCGAACTAGGAAGGTTCGCGATTGAGGAAGATGAGTCTCCCCAGGACATGTACAACAGACTGAAGACTCTTGTGAACAAGGTTCGATCATATGGGAGCAAAAAGTGGAATGACCACGAGGTTGTAAAGCTCATCCTTAGAGCCTTTATGCCTCGCAACGTCACACTTTGCTCTATGATCCGAGAAAGTCCCGGGTACAAGAAAATGACTCCGGATGAACTGCTTGGCAAAATCATCAACTATGAGATGATGGAGAAGCAAGCCAAGCATGTAAAAGAAATAGCCGACCTCACATCAACCAAGAAGAAGGGAGTTGCCCTAAAGTCCTCACTCAAGCCTCTATCCAAAGAAGCAAGAGAAGCACAGCTTGAGGAGGACAGCGATGATGGAAGCAGCGAGCTGGACGAAGAAGATATGATTTTGTTCAAGAAGAAGTTCAAAAGAATTATGAAGAAAAGACAAGGAACAAAATCGAGTGAAGGAAAATACAAGGAGAGGACAAAGCCGAAGATGAGGCGGGCATGCTATAATTGTGGTGAGTACAATCACTTTATAGTCGATTGCCCGTATGAGGACGACAAGAAGAAGAGTAAAGAGTCCAAGCCACAACCGAAGAAATTCTTCAAGAAGAAGAAACAAGCTGAACAAGCACACATCACAAAGGAGTGGGACTCAAACGATGAGTCCTCATCGTCCGATGAAGAAGAAATGGCTAGCATAGCCATTGAAAGCATGTCCAAGAAACCCATACTCTTCCCCACGCTCTGTGCAAAGAAGGCAAATAGAACTTGCCTCATGGCTAAGGAAGGTAAACGCAAGGTAAACATCAAAACTCCTTCCTTGCATTCTTACTCAAGTGATGATGATCTAGATAGTGATGATGAAGATATGCTAATTGGTTTAAATAGAAAAACTGCTGCTAAAATGAAATTCTTGCTTAACCAACTTGTTGAGAAGGAAGAGCTAATTGATCGTCAAGAAGACATGATTATCTCCCAAAAGGAGAAGCATGTCGAACTTGACAATCTTCTAGTTCTTGAAAAGGAGAGAAACCACTCGCTAGAGCTTGAGCTAGCTTCAAGCAAGAAAACTTGGTTGGAGTTAACCAACTCAAATGTTGCAATCAAGGATCAACTTGATGACCTAATTAAGGTCAACAAGATCCTAGAAGTGCAGGTTGAGTCACTCAAGCTTAGTGAACCTTCCTCCTCTTCAAGCCTACCCTCTCAACCCACTTCAACTAATATCGCTCATATTTGCAAATGTGATAAAATTAACACCAGGTTGAAGGAAGATTCTACCTCCACAAAGGACAAAAATCCTACCCAATGTGTAATATTTGACAAGGAGACGATCAACTATGCACGTAGTGCATATTTGGTCCAAAGACCTCCAAATGTCAAGTATGGCATTGGTTACTCTTATGATGGAAAGCAAAGAGCTGGAAATCATAGGAATAACAAGGGAAGGATTACCTTTGTGAAGGGAGGACCCTCACAACCTGGTAACTCGAAAATTAAAAACCTGAACTCTCATGAAAACCGGACTAGTCCGGTTGTGGTCCGGACAAGTCCGGTCATCCGGACAAGTCCGGTCACACAGACTAGTCCGACCCATAATCAACAGCAACTCTTGTTTAAAACCTTTGATGCTTCTTATGTATTAATGAAAAATAATGTTGGTAAAGTGTATGCTTTTTATGCTGGGCCACGCCATGGGAACACAAAATCCCATGTGTGGGTGCCCAAATGTATTGTTACTAACCTCCAAGAACCCAAGCAAGCTTGGGTACCTAAAACCAAGGCGTAATTTGTTTTTGCAGGCCTACTCCTCCGATGGATCCAAATGGGTGCTAGACAGTGGATGCACCAACCACATGACCGGAGAAAGAAGGATGTTTGTGGAGTATGAAGTGAACAAGGACCCAAACGAAGGCATCTACTTTGGGGATAACAGTCGAGGAAGGGTCCTCGGTACCGGTAAAATAGCAATATCCTCTGAACATACTCTTTCGCATGTTTTACACTTTGAATCTTTAGATTATAACCTGCTGTCCATATCTCAATTATGTGACAAAGGTTATAATTGCCTGTTCACAAACGAGGGTGTGACCGTCTCAAGGAGAAGTGATGGTTCTGTTGCATTCAAGGGTATGTTGAAGGGAAAGCTTTACCTTGTTGACTTCAACAAGGATAAAGCCGAACTCGACACATGCTTGATTGCAAAGACCAACATGGGTTGGCTGTGGCATAGACGGCTGGCACATGTTGGTATGAGGAACCTTCAAAAACTCCTCAAGGGCGATCACATCCTAGGTTTGAAAGATGTTGTGTTTGAGAAAGACAGGCCTTGTAGCGCGTGCCAAGCAGGGAAGCAAGTTGGAGCACAAGATCACGCGAAGAACATCATGACTACGACAAGACCGCTCGAACTACTTCATATGGACTTGTTTGGTCAAATTGCTTACATAAGCATCGGCGGTAATAAATACGGTTTAGTTATTATTGATGATTTTTGCCGCTTCACTTGGGTGTTCTTTTTGCATGACAAGTCAGAAACACAAGGAACACTCAAGAAATTCTTCAAGCGAGCGCAAAACGAGTTCTCACTATCAATCAAGAGTATTCGGAGCGACAACGGCACGGAGTTCAAGAACATACAAGTGGAGGAGTACCTTGATGAGGAAGGAATCAAGCACGAATTTTCAGCACCATACTCTCCACAACAAAATGGAGTTGCCGAAAGGAAGAACCGAACGCTGATAGAGATGGCAAGAACAATGCTCGATGAATACAAGACTTCGGACCGATTTTGGGCGGAAGCAATCAACACCGCTTGCCATGCCACAAATCGACTCTACCTTCATCGACTACTAAAGAAGACCCCCTATGAGCTACTCACCGGTAACGAACCGAACATTTCATATTTTCGAGTTTTTGGTTCTCCTTGCTATATTTTGAACAAGAAGCCCAGGACTTCAAAGTTTGCTTCGAAGTCCGATGAAGGTTTCTTGCTTGGTTATGATTCGAACACTTACGCCTATCGTATTTTCAACAAGGCCTCCGGACTTGTTGAAGTGGCACGTGACGTAGTGTTCGATGAAACTAATGGCTCCCAAAAGGAGCAAGTTGATCAATGTGAATTAGGTAAAGAGGAAGCCCCCTATCTAGCATTGAAGAGGATGGCTCTAGGCGAAGTACGACCACAAGAGTCATCGTCACAAATACAAGAGGAAAGTGAACCACAAGAGGAGATCAACAATCAAGGGGGAGCCTCGATACAAGATCAATCACAGGAATATGAACATGATCAACAAATCAACGAGGACAACAACTCAGGGGGAGAAGAAGATGATCACCAACATACGACCCCCCAAGTGCCACACCCAAGAGTACACCAATGCATTCAAAGGGATCATCCAATCGACAACATCATCGGCGACATCCAAAAGGGAGTAACCACTAGATCTCGTATAGCAAATTTCTGTGAACATTACTCGTTTGTCTCCTTTTTGGAACCCCGCAGGACTGAGGATGCATTGAAGGATCCGGACTGGGTGGTGGCAATGCAAGCAGAGTTGAACAATTTCAAGAGAAACGAGGTTTGGGAACTTGTGGAAAGACCCAATGCAAACATAGTGGGCACCAAGTGGGTCTTCCGCAACAAGCAAGACGAACACGGAGTGGTGACAAGAAACAAGGCACGACTTGTGGCCAAAGGTTACTCACAAGTCGAAGGTTTGGATTTCGATGAAACCTTTGCTCCAGTAGCTAGGCTTGAATAAATTAGAATATTACTTGCATATGCTACTCACCATGATTTCAAGCTGTATCAAATGGACGTGAAAAGCGCCTTCCTCAACGGACCGATCAAGGAAGAGGTGTACGTGGAGCAACCACCCGGATTTGAAGACGAAGAGTTCCCCGACCACGTGTATAAACTGCGTAAGGCTCTCTATGGCCTCAAACAAGCTTCTAGAGATTGGTATGAGTGTCTTAGAGATTTTTTAATTGATAATGGTTTTCAAATTGGCAAAGTAGACTATACATTATTCACAAAAAATCTGGATAATGATCTTTTTATTTGCCAAATCTATGTTGATGATATAATTTTTGGATCAACTAACCAATCTTTCTGTGAAGAGTTTAGTAAAATTATGACAGACAGATTTGAAATGTCAATGATGGGGGAATTGAAGTACTTCATGGGATTCCAAGTGCGGCAACAAAAGGAGGGAACATTCATAAGCCAAACCAAGTACACACAGGACATCCTCAAGAAGTTTGGCATGGACAAGGCAAAGCCCATAAAGACTCCCATGGCAACGAATGGCCACTTGGATCTCAATGAAGATGGACCGAGCGTCGACCAAAAGGTATATCGCTCCATGATTGGATATTTACTTTACTTATGTGCATCTAGGCCAGATATTATGTTGAGTGTATGTTTGTGTGCAAGATTTCAAGCCAACCCTAAGGAATGTCATTTGACAGCCGTAAAGACAATCCTAAGATATTTAGTTCATACACCCAACCTTGGTATTTGGTACCCAAAAGGCTCAAAATTCAATCTCATTGGGTATTCCGATGCAGATTATGCCGGGTGCAAAGTTGATAGAAAAAGCACTTCCGGCACTTGCCAATTCCTAGGAAGATCCTTAGTTTCTTGGTCATCCAAGAAACAGAATTCCATTGCATTATCCACAGCCGAAGCGGAGTATGTTGCAGCCGGGAGTTGTTGTGCACAACTCCTTTGGATGCGACAAACTCTAAGGGATTACGGTTACAATATGAACCGCATTCCTCTCCTTTGTGATAATGAGAGTGCCATTAAAATAGCCCACAATCCAGTTGAGCACTCTAGGACTAAACACATTGACATAAGACACCATTTCTTGAGAGACCATTCCATGAAAGGAGACATATCCATCTCTCATGTCAACACCCAAAAACAATTGGCCGACATATTCACCAAGCCACTTGATGAAAAACGTTTTTGCGAACTCCGAAATGAGCTAAACATTCTTGATTCTCGGAGTGTGGCTTGAGAAGTTGCATACCTGTATGATTGCTTCAAAATATTGATTGAATTGTGAAAATCATCCTTCTTCATTTTTTCTCTCGAAAAACTATGTCAATCAGTAGATCTTGATGAATTTTTGATCATAGTATGATTGTTGTTTGCTTACTGGTCAAATTCATCAAGATTATTTGAATTGTTTTGCCTCTCTTCTCTCAATTATTGGACCTTCAAATATATATGAATGGGCTATGCAATTCTTTCCTGGTGACCACGGACAAGTCCGTGGTTACCCGGACTAGTCCGCCATTGCAGACTAGTCCGCAGAGTGCCGGTTAGGCCGGACTAGTCCGACAGACCACGGACTAGTCCGATATAGGTCTCTGGAGGACTTCGGACTAGTCCGGTCATGTCCGGACTTGTCCGATTTTTCGTGTCCATAACCCTAGCCGCCACCAAACCCTAATCCCTTCACCCCACACTCGCCCCCAAGCTTTCTCTCTCTTGCGCTCGAGCTCCCAAGGCGAATCCTTGATTCCTCCGTCGAAAAGCCTCAATCTTGGGCGGTGATCAAGCTTGAAGACTCGGGGATTGAAGTTAGCGGACAAGTCTGGCCTCCAACCCCCAAAATCTCAAGCTTCCTTTGATTTCTTGGTAAATTTTCTTCAAAACCCTAAGAAATCACAATTTTCTCTATTGCTTCTCGTTTGGCCTAGCATTCTTCACTAGTTACATGTCTAGTTGATGTACTATGTGTATGCTAGACTAGTTTTACCATAGGGATCAATTTTTGTCCAGTCTGTTAGGTTTTTGCAGATGAACACCGGACTAGTCCGGTCCAGGTACGGACAAGTCCGGTCCCCCGTACTAGTCCGTGCCTGTGCACCGGACAAGTCCGTTGTTTCTGAACCAAAACCTAATTCTTTAATTCCCTAATGCTTTCCATTGCCATCTTACCTCACCAATACCCTGTATGACTTGTCCTTTCTCTTGATCACTCATTCTCAGATCATGTCGAGCTCCGACAACGAAATCTCCGATTTCGAGGCCGAGTTGGACCACGAGGTGGCACCTCGGTCCTCGGCGGGCCTTGGCAAGAAACGCCAAGAAAGACCTTCCGAGCCTGCTCCTTCCCCTCCCCAGGTTCGGAGGAAGGTCCTTGCCAAGAAGCCTGCCTCGAAGGCTGCTGCGTCTACAAGCGGCCTTCGTCAAGCTAAAGGGAAGGGCAAGGGGGTTGCCACAGGGCCTGTTGGGCCCCTGAAGCTGCATACTCCCAGAGAAGGGGTCCGGGACCCCAATGAGGAGAGATTCACTGGCAAGGGCAGCGATGTGGCTGCGAAGTTGAGAAGTGTTGATTGCTATGCAAGGCCCAAGCAAGCAGCTGATGGCAGATTTCGGTCAAATTTCCATGCTGATTTCTACAAGCTGGTCTACTTACCGATGAAGACCCCGGTGGTGCGCAGTCAATGGATTGACTGGGCCCACCTTGAGAAGAAGAAATGTGCAGCTTTTGATGAAGTGATAGCATCTGCAGAGAGACATGGTCTGAAGGATCTCTTTGCCTTCAGACACAACTGGAATGATGAAGTGATAGCACAATTTTATGCAACGTGCCACTTCTCAAGCGAAGACGAAGAAAGTGTGACTTGGATGACTCATGGATCCAAGTATTCTATTACTCAGGAAGAGTTTGCCAACCTGCTGCACCTTGACTCTGGAGGACATGACCACCTCATTATCCACAACATTTGGGTCATTGAGAGGGACGGAATGAAGTTCATGTATGAGCCCAACTCTAAGTATGTTCCTCCCTCCACAAAGAATATGAAGCCTTTCTTTGTGGTCCTCAACAGAGTCCTCAGGAAGACAATTGCCCCCAAGGATGGGGATGCAGGGAGTGTGCAAGGCTACCTCCGGACCCTGATGAAGGTCATAAGCAAGAGGAGACAGTTTGATGTTGCAGACTATATTTGGAATGATATGGTCAATATCTCAAGTACCCCCAACCGATCCTGTGGCTATGCCCCTTACATGATGTTTATGATTGAGAAGGTCACATGGATCGAGTTTGTGAAGGATGTGGAGCACACTCCACTGAGGCCTCAGAAGCCTCAGCCAGTGAGTGTCCAGGCTGCTCCATCGCCGGCCTCAAGCCCAGAGGCACCGGCAAGGCAAGAAGAAGCTGCTAGTGCTCCTACTCCCTCCAGGGTAGCCCCTCAGAAAGGATCCGCCAGTGGGATCCTTAAGTACTTGGCTGCAATTTTCTCCTCATGCAAGAAAACTGAAGTGAAGCTTCACAAGCTAAATCAGAAGAGGAAGGAGGACATGAGGTACATAAAAGCCAATGTGAAGCAGCTGAGTGAGAAGTTGGAGATCAACCCAATTGGATCTCCAGTACTTTCTGAAGATTCTGATCCGGACATCACCGAGCTCAGCCCCTTGACTACCTCCGAGCTTGCCTATTTTGGCATTGGGGGCTCGAGCAGCTCCGCTCCTCCTCCTCCCTCTCAACCTCGTCAAGCGGAAAGCGATGAAGACGATGAAGACGACGAGAGGACTGACAGCGAAGAGTGAAGCCCTAGGACCTTCCTCTCTCTCTTTTTGGTGTCTTGATGCCAAAGGGGGAGAGATTGAGGGGGAGTCTCTAGTCTTAGCTTTAGCTGAATAGGATGCGAGGAGAGAGCTCTATATGTACTTTTAATTGTGATTGTATTTGTTTAACTCTATTTTCATATCATGTTTGGTCCTGTGTTAAATTGCTCAATTAATTTGCAAGTGTGTGATGAAATCTGAATTTTTGCTCCTGAAATGCCATATTCACTTGACATTAGTTGATCAATGCAAATTCTGTCATTCTTAATGCATTCATGCTCTTAGTATGCATCCCACCATAAAGAATGCACACATGAATAATTATCTTGTTGCTTGATGTATTTTTGAGTCATATGTGCATACTTTATGAAAATCTCATTTTATACCTCATTTTGTGAAATCTCAATTGGTTGTCATCAATCACGAAAAAGGGGGAGATTGAAAGTGCATCTAGGACTCCCTTGTGGGTTTTGGATGATTTATGACAAGCAATTGGGATCCTAATCCTTTTGTTGAGATGAATGCAGGAAAATGATGAAAAATGAGCAAAGTGCCAAAAAGAGGGAAATTGAGAAGGAAAATGAATTTGAGCTCAAGGAGAAGAAATTAGTAGTTTAGTATGTATGGAGTGTGTTAAGGAAACACACCCAAGAGCTCAATCTCATTTAATCACACACACACAATGCACAAAGCTATACAGGACCGGACTAGTCCGATATAAGCCGGACTAGTCCGATATCTTTCTGTTCCACTTCGGACTAGTCCTCCCCAGTGCGGACTAGTCCTCAACACAATGCACAAGTCACACAAAATCGGACAAGTCCGTTGTGACCCGGACTAGTCCGATATTCATTCTGATCCACTTCGGACAAGTCCGATGTCTACACGGACTAGTCCGATATACACACTGATCTAAATCGGACAAGTCCTCCAAGTGCGGACTTGTCATCCTAAACACTCAGGGTTTCACAGGTCCGGACAAGTCCGATGACAATCGGACTAGTCCGAAGATTTCCAGCAGTGAAACCGGACAAGTCCGTTTTCAACCGGACTTGTCCGATATTTCTGGACACTTAGGGTTTGCTACACACAGCACACCGGACTGGTCCGGTCACCACCACGGACTAGTCCGATCTTTCTGAACCCTAACGGTAACTTCTAGAAACCCTATATAAATAGAGGTGCACGGCCCACTTTCACCACCTCTCGAACCCTAGCGCCGTCACACCTCCCAAGAGACTCAAAAACCATCTCTCTCCACGAAATTAAGTGCAAATTCAATCAATCCATTGAAGATCACTTCTAGATCATTGGAGAGGCACTTGGCACACGATTGAGCTCTTGGTTTGAATCTCTAACACACTCTTGCATCTCAATTTGTATATTTCGAAGTGTGTTATTGGTGGTCTTGGAACTTGTAATCAAGGGAGCTCTCAACTTGTGAGATCGCCCCTTCAACTTGGTGATTTACCCCTGTGTGGTTAGTGGAAGAGGATTGGCCTTCGTGGCGATCCGACGAGGGAAGGGTTGGTGAAGACCCAATCCTTTTGTGGGCTCCTCAACATGGACGTAGGTTGCCTTCGTGGTAACCGAACCACGGGATAAATTTCGTGTCTTGTTCGTTTGTGTTCATCATTCTAGTTGATCAACATTATCTAGGGTTTGATTCATTTTGTTGAATTCAAGTTAAATAGTTGAACAAGAATCATACTTGCAATAGAACTTGACATACAACTATTGAACTGTTATTAAAGTTTAAATTCCCGCTACAAACGTCAACGAAACAATCAAATTGACCTAACTTGATCAACCTAGCCCGTGAAATCCGGACTAGTCCGCACTTTACCGGACTAGTCCGATATATCTGGTTTTGACCTTGTTGTTGAAGTGCTATAGGAATCGAGAAAATTCATGAAGGCCTATTCACCCCCCTCTAGGCCTACATTAATTGACAAATGAGCTCACTTTATTCCCGTGAAGACCACTTTTAATAGAGAGAAGTTAGCAGAACTATATATGGGAAGAGTAGTATGTTTGCATGGAGTTCCAAAGAAGATAGTTTCGAATAGAGGTTCTCAATTTACCTCCAGATTTTGGCAAAAGTTGCATGAAGCATTGGAAACAAGGTCTAAACCCTCAAACGGATAGACAAAGCACTGTATGGAAGGAAAGTGTAGGGCACCTTTATTATGGAATGAGACAGGAGAAACTCGAGTATTTGGTCGGGATGTGTTGCAAGAAGCTGAGAAAGAAGTCCAGATTATTCGCGATAACTTGAGGGCTGCTCAATCAAGGCAAAAAGGCTATGCGGACAATAGCAGAAGGAAATTAGCCTTCGAAATAGGAGACTTTGTTTACCTCAAGGTGTCACCAATGATAGGTCATAAGAGGTTTAACATAAGAGGCAAGCTAGCACCCTGCTACATTGGACCATTCAAGATTTTGGATAAAAGGGGAGAAGTAGCATAGAAATTGGAGATGCCAACTCATCTATCAGATATTCATGATGTGTTTCATGTTTCCCAGCTCAAGAAGTGTTTGGGAGTACCGGGAGAACAAAGGTCAATGGAAGAATTGGTCTAGAGGAAGATTTTACTTATGCTGAGTAACTGGTCAATATCTTGGAAACCAAAGAGAGAGTCACAAGGAGCAAGATTATCAGATGGTGTAAATTTCAATGGAAACACCATACAGAATCGGAAGCCACGTGGGAGCTAGAAGATGATCTCAAGACGGAATTTCCCTATCTCTTCTCTTCCACGTTGAATCTTGAGGGCGAGATTTCATTTTAAGAGGGGTAGGTTTGTAACACCCTCATTTTCATGCATCATGCACTGCATCCATCAATAAACATGTTTAACATTAATCCACATAAAAAGGAATATGTTTAAAATGAATTAGAAACAAAACCGCACTTAAGAATTTTAGAAAGTGCGGACTAGTCTGATTTCTCAGTGGACTAGTCCGATTTCTCTCTGACTTCAAACAGACTTGTCCGTTTTGCTGCGGACTAGTTTGTTTTTCTCTCTGGACACCTTCGGACTTGTCGGGTCCAACGCGTACTAGTCTGGTGTTCCAATTTCTTGAAAATTTTTGCTATGTCCCTGGACTTGTTCGGTGTTCCAACGGACTTGTCCATTTTCCCCTCTGACTAAAGTCGGACTTGTCCGATTTTTGGTCAGACTTGTCTATTTTTCCCCTCTGGATAAGTTTGGACTTGTCCGATGTCGAGTCCGGACTTGTCCGATTTCTCTGTGTCCAACATCGAACTAGTCTGGTCCTTTTCGGACTTGTTCGATAAATGGCAACTCCGAGTTGATCTTTTGTTTCACGATTTGTGAAAGTGCATCTAGGACTCCCTTGTGGGTTTTGGATGATTTATGACAAGCAATTGGGATCCTAATCCTTTTGTTGAGATGAATGCAGGAAAATGATGAAAAATGAGTAAAATGCCAAAAAGAGGGAAATTAAGAAGGAGAATGAATTTGAGCTCAAGAAGAAGAAATTAGTAGATTAGTATGTATGGAGTGTGTTAGGGAAACACACCCAAGAGCTCAATCTCACTTAATCACACACACACAATGCACAAAACCATACAGGACCGGACTAGTCCGATATCAGCCAGACTAGTCCGATATCACATTCTGCACAAGATCGGACAAGTCCGGTCTCCACCGGACTAGTCCGATATCTTTCTGTTCCACCTCGGACTAGTCCTCCCCAGTGCGGACTAGTCCTCAACACAATGCACAAGTCACTAGATCGGACAAGTCCGGTCACCACCGGACTAGTCCGATACCCTTTCTGATCCACTTCGGACAAGTCCGTTGATTACACGGACTAGTCCGATATACACTCTGATCTAAATCGGACAAGTCCTCCAAGTGCGGACTTGTCGTTCCAAACACTCAGGGTTTCACAGGACCGGACAAGTCCGATAGCATCCGGACAAGTCCGAAGATTTCCAGCAGCGAAATCGGACAAGTCCGTTTTTCAATCGGACTAGTCCGATATTCCTGGACACTTAGGGTTTGCCTCACACAGCACACCGGACTAGTCCGGTCTCCACCACGGACTAGTCCGATCTTTCTGAACCCTAACGGTAATTTCTAGAAACCCCATATAAATAGAGGTGCACGGCCCACTTTTAATCACTCTCGAACCCTAGCGCCGTCACACCTCCCAAGAGACTCAAAAACCATCTCTCTCCACGAAATTAAGTGCAAAATCGATCAATCCTTTGAAGATCACTTGTAGATCATTGGAGAGGCACTTTGCACACGATTGAGCTCTTGGTTTGAATCTCTAACACACTCTTGCATCTCAATTTGTATATTTCGAAGTGTGTTATTGGTGGTTTTAAAACTTGTAATCAAGGGAGCTCTCAACTTGTGAGATCGCCCCTTCAACTTGGTGATTTACCCCTGTGTGATTAGTGGAAGAGGATTGGCCTTCGTGGCGATCCGACGAGGGAAGGGTTGGTGAAGACCCGGTCCTTTTGTGGGCTCCTCAACGTGGACGTAGGCTGCCTTCGTGGTAACCGAACCACGGGATAAATCTTGTATCTTGTTCGTTTGTGTTCATCATTCTAGTTGATCAACATTATCTAGGGTTTGATACATTTTGTTGAATTGAAGTTAAATAGTTGAACAAGAATCATACTTGCAATAAAACTTAACATACAACTATTGAACTGTCATTAAAGTTTATATTTCCGCTGCAAACGACAACGAAACAATCAAATTGACCTAACTTGATCAACCTAGCCCGTGAAATCCGGACTAGTCCGCACGTTACCGGACTAGTCCGATATATCTGGATTTGACCTTTTTGTTGAAGTGCTACAGGAACCGAGAAATTCAAGAAGGCCTATTCACCCCCCCCCCTCTAGGCCTACATTCAATTGGTATCAGAGCAGGTTCTTCAAGAAAGAGTGCAACCACTCGAAGAGATCATGTCGGACATGAAGGAAGTCCAGAAAATCAACAACCAGGAAGAAATGAACAATGACAAGCACCAAAAGCTCGAAAGGTATCTCGAAGCCATTCAAGACTTCGATGATGATGATGAGGAGACATTGGAGCTGAAAGCACTGCTCCGAAAGAAAGCACTTTCCAAAGGGAAAGCTAAAGTTGAAGAAAAGAAGAGGGGGAGTAGTCACACCGACTACTCCCGATATCCTTTTAATTATGACCGTTTAAATTCTAACAGCAGTCATTATCTATCTATTCCTCTCGGAAAAGCCCCACACTTCGATGGGAGTGATTACTCCATGTGGAGGCAAAACATGAAGATGCACTTGATTTCCCTTAACCCAAGTTTATGGCATATTGTGTGCACAGGAATAAACATCCCTGATGACGATGAAGAACTCACGCCAAGTCAAGAGCAAGCCATCCACAGGAATGCCCAAGCCGCAGCCGTTATCACCTCATCTCTAAGTAGAGATGAATTCACAAAGGTGGACGGATTGGAAATTGCCAAAGAAATCTGGGACACGCTACAGACAGCACATGAAGGTGACCGGCATGTGCGGGAGGCAAAGATTGAAATGATTGAAGGCGAACTAGGAAGGTTCGCGATTGAGGAAGATGAATCTCCCCAGGACATGTACAACAGACTAAAGACTCTTGTGAACAAGGTTCGATCGTATGGTAGCAAAAAGTGGAATGACCACGAGGTTGTAAAGCTCATCCTTAGAGCCTTTATGCCTCGCAACGTCACACTCTGTTCTATGATCCGAGAAAGTCCCGGGTACAAGAAAATGACTCCGGATGAACTGCTTGGCAAAATCATCAACTTTGAGATGATGGAGAAGCAAGCCAAGCACGTCAAAGAAATAGCTGACCTCACATCAGCCAAGAAGAAGGGAGTTGCCTTAAAATCCACACTCAAACCTCTATCCAAAGAAGCAAGAGAAGCTCAGTTTGAGGAGGACAGCGATGATGAAAGCAGCGAGCTGGACGAAGAAGATATGATTCTGTTCATGAAGAAATTCAAAAGAATTATGAAGAAAAGAGAAGGAGCAAAATCGAGTGAAGGAAAATACAAGGAGAAGACAAAACCGAAGATGAGGCGGGCATGCTATAATTGTGGTGAGTACAATCACTTCATAGTTGATTGCCCATATGAGGACAACAAGAAGAAGAGTAAAGAATCCAAGCCTCAACCGAAAAAGTTCTTCAAGAAGAAGAAACAAGCTGAACAAGCACACATCGGAAAGGAGTGGGACTCAAACGATGAGTCCTCATTGTCCGATGAAGAAGAAATGGCTAGCATAGCCATTGAAAGCATGCCCAAGAAACTCACACTCTTCCCCACGCTCGGTGCAAAGAAGGCAAATGGAACTTGCCTCATGGCTAAGGAAGGTAAACGCAAGGTAAACATCAAAACTCCTTCCTCGCATTCTTACTCAAGTGATGATGATCTAGATAGTGATGATGAAGATATGCTAATTGGTTTAGATAGAAAAACCGCTGCAAAAATGAAATTCTTGCTTAACCAACTTATTGAGAAGGAAGAGCTAATTGATCGTCAAGAAGACATGATTATCTCCCAAAAGGAGAAGCATGTCGAACTTGACAATCTTCTAGTTCTTGAAAAGGAGAAAAATCACTCACTAGAGCTTGAGCTAGCTTCAAGCAAGAAAACTTGCTTGGAGTTAACCAACTCAAATGTTGCAATCAAGAATCAACTTGATGACCAAATCAAGGTCAACAAGATCCTTGAAGTGCAGGTTGAGTCACTCAAGCTTAGTGAACCTTCCTCCTCTTCAACCCTACCTTCTCAACCCACTTTAACTAATATCGCTCATGTTTGCAAATGTGATAAAACTAACACCAGGTTGAAGGAAAACCCTACCTCCACGAAGGACAAAAATCCTACCCAATGTGTAATATTTGACAAGGAGAGGATCAACTATGCACGTAGTGCATATTTGGTCCAAAGACCTCCAAATGTCAAGTATGGCATTGGTTACTCTTGTGATGGAAAGCAAAGAGCTGGAAATCATAAGAATAACAAGGGAAGGATCACCTTTGTGAAGGGAGGACCCTCACAACCTGGTAACTCGAAAACTAAAAATCTGAACTCTCATGAAAATCGGACTAGTCCGGTTGTGGTCCGGACAAGTCCGGTCATCCGGACAAGTCCGGTCACACAGACTAGTCCGACCCATAATCAACAGCAACTTCTGTTTAAAACATTTGATGCCTCCTATGTTTTAATGAAAAATAATGTCGGTAAAGTGTATGCCTATTATGCTGGGCCGCGCCATGGGAACACAAAATCCCATGTGTGGGTGCCCAAATGTATCGTTACTAACCTCCAAGGACCCAAGCAAGCTTGGGTACCTAAAACCAAGGCGTAATTTGTTTTTGCAGGCCTACTCCTCCGGTGGATCCAAATGGGTGCTGGACAGTGGATGCACCAACCACATGACCGGAGAAAGGTGGATGTTTGTGGAGTATGAAGTGAACCAGAACCCAAACGAAGGTATCTACTTTGGGGATAACAGTCAAGGAAGGGTCCTCGGTACCGGTAAAATTGCAATATCCTCTGAACATACTCTTTCGCATGTTTTACACGTTGAATCTTTAGATTATAACCTGCTGTCCATATCTCAGTTATGTGACAAAGGTTATAATTGTCTGTTTACTAACGAGGGTGTGACCGTCTCAAGGAGAAGTGATGGTTCCATTGCATTCAAGGGTATGTTAAAGGGAAAGCTTTATCTTGTTGACTTCAACAAGGATAAAGCCGAACTCAACACATGCTTGATTGCAAAAACCAACATGGGTTGGCTGTGGCATAGACGGCTAGCACATGTTGGTATGAGGAACCTTCAAAAACTCCTCAAGGGCGATCACATCCGAGGTTTGAAAGATGTTGTGTTTGAGAAAGACAGGCCTTGTAGCGCCTGCCAAGCAGGAAAGCAAGTTGGAGCACAACATCCCGCAAAGAACATCATGACCACGACAAGACCGCTCGAACTACTTCATATGGACCTCTTCGGTCCAATTGCTTACATAAGCATAGGCGGTAACAAATACGGGTTAGTCATTATTGATGATTTTTCCCGCTTCACTTGGGTGTTCTTTTTGCATGACAAGTCAGAAACACAAGGAACACTCAAGAAATTCTTCAAGCGAGCGCAAAACGAGTTCTCACTATCAATTAAGAGTATTCGGAGCGACAATGGCACGGAGTTCAAGAACATACAAGTGGAGGAGTACCTTGATGAGGAAGGAATCAAGCACGAATTCTCAGCGCCATACTCTCCACAACAAAACGGAGTTGCCGAAAGGAAGAACCGAACGCTCATAGAGATGGCAAGAACAATGCTCGATGAATACAAGACTTCGGATCGATTTTGGGCGGAAGCAATCAACACCGCCTGCCATGACACAAATCGACTCTATCTTCATCGACTACTAAAGAAGACCCCCTATGAGCTACTCACCGGAGCAAGTTGATCAATGTGAATTAGGTAAAGAGGAAGCCCCCTATCAAGCAATAAAGAGGATGGCTCTAGGCGAAGTACGACCACAAGAGTCATCGGCACAAATACAAGAGGAAAGTGAACCACAAGAGGAGATCAACAATCAAGGGGGAGCCTCGATACAAGATCAATCACAAGAATATGAACATGATCAACAAATCAATGAGGACAACAACTCAGGGGGAGAAGAAGATGATCACCAACATACGACCCCCCAAGTGCCACACCCAAGAGTACACCAATGCATTCAAAGGGATCATCCAATCGACAACATCATCGGCGACATCCAAAAAGGAGTAACCACTAGATCTCGTATAGCAAATTTTTGTGAACATTACTCGTTTGTCTCCTTTTTGGAACCTCGCAGGACTGAGGATGCATTAAAGGATCCGGACTGGGTGGTGGCAATGCAAGAAGAGTTGAACAATTTCAAGAGAAACGAGGTTTGGGAACTTGTGGAAAGACCCAATGCAAACATAGTCGGCACCAAGTGGGTCTTCCGCAACAAACAAGATGAACACGGGGTGGTGACAAGAAACAAGGCACGACTTGTGGCCAAAGGTTACTCACAAGTCGAAGGTTTGGATTTTGATGAGACCTTTGCTCCAGTAGCTAGGCTTGAATCAATTAGAATATTACTTGCATATGCTACTCACCATGATTTCAAGCTGTACCAAATGGACGTAAAAAGCGCCTTCCTCAACGGACCGATCAAGGAAGAGGTGTACGTGGAGCAACCACCCGGATTTGAAGATGAAGAGTTCCCCGACCACGTGTATAAACTGCGTAAGGCTCTCTATGGCCTCAAACAAGCTCCTAGAGCTTGGTATGAGTGTCTTAGAGATTTTTTAATTGATAATGGCTTTCAAATTGGCAAAGTAGATTATACACTATTCACGAAAAATCTGAATAATGATCTTTTCATTTGCCAAATCTATGTTGATGATATAATTTTTGGATCAACTAATCAATCTTTCTGTGAAGAGTTTAGTAAAATTATGACAGACAGATTTGAAATGTCAATGATGGGAGAATTGAAGTACTTCTTGGGATTCCAAGTGCGGCAACAAAGGGAAGGAACATTCATAAGCCAAACCAAGTACACACAGGACATCCTCAAGAAGTTTGGCATGGACAAGGCAAAGCCCATTAAGACTCCCATGGCAACGAATGGTCACTTGGATCTCAATGAAGATGGACCGAGCGTCGACCAAAAGGTATATCGCTCCATGATTGGATCTTTACTTTACTTATGTGCATCTAGGCCAGATATTATGTTGAGTGTATGTTTGTGTGCAAGATTTCAAGCCAACCCTAAGGAATGTCATTTGACAGCCGTAAAGAGAATCCTAAGATATTTAGTTCATACACCCAACCTTGGTCTTTGGTACCCAAAAGGCTCAAAATTCAATCTCATTGGGTATTCCGATGCAGATTATGCCGGGTGCAAAGTTGATAGAAAAAGCACTTCTGGCACTTGCCAATTCCTAGGAAGATCCTTAGTTTCTTGGTCATCCAAGAAACAGAATTCCATTGCATTATCCACAGCCGAAGCGGAGTATGTTGCAGCCGGGAGTTGTTGTGCACAACTCCTTTGGATGCGACAAACTCTAAGGGATTACGGTTACAATATGAACCGTATTCCTCTTCTTTGCGACAATGAGAGTGCCATTAAAATAGCCCACAATCCAGTTGAGCACTCTAGAACTAAACACATTGACATAAGACACCATTTCTTGAGAGACCATTCCATGAAAGGAGACATATCCATCTCTCATGTCAACACCCAAAAACAATTGGCCGACATATTCACACAGCCACTTGATGAAAAACGTTTTTGCGAACTCCGAAATGAGCTAAACATCCTTGATTCTCGGAGTGTGGCTTGAAAAGTTGCATACCTGTATGATTGCTTCAAAACATTGATTGAATTGTGAAAATTTTTCCTCCCCATTTTTTCTCTCGAAAAACTATGTCAATTATTAGATCTTGATGAATTTTTGATCATAGTATGATTGTTGTTTGCTTACTGATCAAATTCATCAGGATTATTTGAATTGTTTTGCCTCTCTACCCTCAATTATTGGACCTTCAAATATATATGAATGGGCTATGCAACTCTCTCCTGGTGACCACGGACAAGTCCGTGGTTACCCGGACTAGTTCGCCATTGCAGACTAGTCCGCAGTGTGCCGGTAAGGCCGGACTAGTCCGACAGACCACGGACTAGTCCGATTTAGGTTTCTGGAGGACTTCGGACTAGTCCGGTCATGTCCGGACTTGTCTGATTTTTTGTGTCCATAACCCTAGCCGCCACCAAACCCTAATCCCTTCACCCCACACTCTCCTCCAAGCTTTCTCTCTCTTGCGCTCGAGCTCCCAAGGCGAATCCTTGATTCCTCCGTCGAAAAGCCTCAATCTTGGGCAGAGATTAAGCTTGAAGACTCGGGGATTGAAGTTAGCGGACAAGTCCGGCCTCCAACCCCCACATTTTCAAGCTTCCTTGGATTTCTTGGTAAATTTTCCTCAAACCCTAAGAAATCTCAAATTTCTTCATTGCTTATCGTTTGGCCTAGCATTCTTCACTAGTTGCATGTCCAGTTGATGTACTATGTGTATGCTAGACTAGCTATTTCATTAGGGATCAATTTTTATCCAGTTTGCTAGGTTTTTGCAGATGAACACCGGACTAGTCCGGTCCAGGTACGGACAAGTCCGGTCCCCCGGACTAGTCCGTGCCTGAGCACCGGACAAGTCCGTTGTTTCTGAACCAAAACCTAATTCTTTAATTCCCTATTGCCTTCCATTGCCATCTTACCTCACCAATACCTTGTATAACTTGTTTTTTCTCTTGATCACTCATTCTCAGATCATGTCGAGCTCCGACAATGAATCTCCGATTTCGAGGCCGAGTTGGACCACGAGGTGGCACCTCGGCCCTCGACGGGTCTTGGCAAGAAACGCCAAGAGAGACCCTCCGAGCCTGCTCCCTCACCTCCCCAGGTTCGGAGGAAGGTGTGTGTCAAGAAGGCCGCCTCGAAGGCTGCTCCTCCGTCAAGTGGCCCTCGCCAAGCTAAAGGGAAGGGCAAGGGGGTTGCCACAGGGCCTGTTGGGCCTCTAAAGCTGCATACTCCCAGAGAAGGGGTCCGGGACCCCAATGAGGAAAGATTCAATGGCAAGGGCAGCGATGTGGCCATGAAGCTGAGAAGTGTGGACTACTATGCAAGGCCCAAGCAAGCAGCTGATGGCAGATTTTGGTCAAATTTCCATGCTGACTTTTACAAGCTGGTCTACTTGCCGATGAAGACCCCGGTGGTGCGCAGTCAATGGATTGACTGGGCCCACCTTGAGAAGAGGAAATGTGCAGCTTTTGATGAAGTGATACAAGCTGCAGAGAGACATGGGCTGAAGGATTTGTTTGCCTTCAGATATAATTGGAATGATGAAGTGATTGCACAATTCTATGCAACGTGCCACTTCTCAGGTGAAGACGAAGAAAGTGTGACTTGGATGACTCATGGATCCAAGTATTCCATCACTCAAGAAGAGTTTGCCCGCCTGCTGCATCTTGACTCTGAGGGAGATGACCACCTCATTATCCACAACATTGGGGTCATTGAGAGGGATGGAATGCAGTTCATGTATGAGCCCACCTCCAAGTTTGTCCCTCCCTCCACAAAGAACATGAAGCCTTTCTTTGTGGTCCTCAACAGAGTCCTCAGGAAGACGATTGCTCCCAAGGATGGTGATGCAGGGAGTGTGCAAGGCTACCTCCGGACCCTGATGAAGGTCATCAGCAAGACAAGGCAATTCGATGTTGCAGACTATATCTGGAATGATATGGTCAATATCTCAAGTACCCCCAACCGATCCTGTGGCTATGCCCCTTACTTGATGTTCATGATTGAGAAGGTCACAGGAATCGAGTTTGTGAAGGATGTGGAGCACACTCCACTGAGGCCTCAGAAGCCTCAGTCCGTGAGTGTCCAGGCTGCTCCATCGCCGGCCTCAAGCCCCGAGGTGCCGGCAAGGCAAGGAGAAGCTGCTAGGGCTACTCCTCCCTCCAGGGAAGCCCCTCAGAAAGGATCCGCCAGTGGGATCCTCAAGTACTTGGCTGCAATCTTCTCCTCCTGCAAGAAAACTGAAGTGAAGCTTCACAAGCTAAATCAGAAGAGGAAGGAGGACATGAGATACATAAAAGCCAATGTGAAGCAGCTGAGTGAGAAGCTGGAGATCAATCCAATTGGATCTCCAGTACTTTCTGAAGATTCTGATCCAAACATCACCGAGCTCAGCCCCTTGACTCCTTCCGAGCTTGCCTATTTTGGCATTGGGGGCTCGAGCAGCTCCGCTCCTCCTCCTACCTCTCAACCTCGTCAAGCCGAAAGCGATGAAGATGATGAAGACGACGAGAGGACTGACAGCGAAGAGTGAAGCCCTAGGATCTTCCTCTCTCTCTCTCCTTTTGGTGTCTTGATGCCAAAGGGGGAGAGATTGAGGGGGAGTCTCTAGTCTAAGCTTTAGCTGAATAGAATGCGAGGAGAGAGCTCTCTATGTTTTTTTTAATTGTGATTGTATTTGCTTAACTCTCTTTTCATATCATGTTTGGTCCTGTGATGAATTGCTCAATTAACTTGCAAGTGTGTGATGAAATCTGAGCTTTTGCTCCTGAAGTGCCATATTCACTTGATATTAGTTGGTAAATGAAAATTCTGTCATTCTTAATGCAATCATGCTATTAGTATGCATCCCACCATAAAGAATGCACATATGAATAATTATCTTGTTGCCTGATGCATTTTTGAGTCATATGTGCATACTTTATGAAAATCTCATTTTATACCTCATTTTGTGAAATCTCAATTAGTTGTCATCAATCACCAAAAAGGGGGAGATTGAAAGTGCATCTAGGACTCCCTTGTGGGTTTTGGATGATTTATGACAAGCAATTGGGATCCTAATCCTTTTGTTGAGATGAATGCAGGAAAATGATGAAAAATGAGTAAAATGCCAAAAAGAGGGAAATTAAGAAGGAGAATGAATTTGAGCTCAAGAAGAAGAAATTAGTAGATTAGTATGTATGGAGTGTGTTAGGGAAACACACCCAAGAGCTCAATCTCACTTAATCACACACACACAATGCACAAAACCATACAAGACCGGACTAGTCCGATATCAGCCAGACTAGTCCGATATCACATTCTGCACAAGATCGGACAAGTCCGGTCTCCACCGGACTAGTCCGATATCTTTCTGTTCCACCTCGGACTAGTCCTCCCCAGTGCGGACTAGTCCTCAACACAATGCACAAGTCACTAGATCGGACAAGTCCGGTCACCACCGGACTAGTCCGATACCCTTTCTGATCCACTTCGGACAAGTCCGTTGATTACACGGACTAGTCCGATATACACTCTGATCTAAATCGGACAAGTCCTCCAAGTGCGGACTTGTCGTTCCAAACACTCAGGGTTTCACAGGACCGGACAAGTCCGATAGCATCCGGACAAGTCCGAAGATTTCCAGCAGCGAAATCGGACAAGTCCGTTTTTCAATCGGACTAGTCCGATATTCCTGGACACTTAGGGTTTGCCTCACACAGCACACCGGACTAGTCCGGTCTCCACCACGGACTAGTCCGATCTTTCTGAACCCTAACGGTAATTTCTAGAAACCCCATATAAATAGAGGTGCACGGCCCACTTTTAATCACTCTCGAACCCTAGCGCCGTCACACCTCCCAAGAGACTCAAAAACCATCTCTCTCCACGAAATTAAGTGCAAAATCGATCAATCCTTTGAAGATCACTTGTAGATCATTGGAGAGGCACTTTGCACACGATTGAGCTCTTGGTTTGAATCTCTAACACACTCTTGCATCTCAATTTGTATATTTCGAAGTGTGTTATTGGTGGTTTTAAAAATTGTAATCAAGGGAGCTCTCAACTTGTGAGATCGCCCCTTCAACTTGGTGATTTACCCCTGTTTGATTAGTGGAAGAGGATTGGCCTTCGTGGCGATCCGACGAGGGAAGGGTTGGTGAAGACCCGGTCCTTTTGTGGGCTCCTCAACGTGGACGTAGGCTGCCTTCGTGGTAACCGAACCACGGGATAAATCTTGTATCTTGTTCGTTTGTGTTCATCATTCTAGTTGATCAACATTATCTAGGGTTTGATACATTTTGTTGAATTGAAGTTAAATAGTTGAACAAGAATCATACTTGCAATAAAACTTAACATACAACTATTGAACTGTCATTAAAGTTTATATTTCCGCTGCAAACGACAACGAAACAATCAAATTGACCTAACTTGATCAACCTAGCCCGTGAAATCCGGACTAGTCCGCACGTTACCGGACTAGTCCGATATATCTGGATTTGACCTTTTTGTTGAAGTGCTACAGAAACCGAGAAATTCAAGAAGGCCTATTCACCCCCCCCCTCTAGGCCTACATTCAATTTGTTTCTTGGGTTTTACATTAAGTGGGCCTACGGACGTCGTGCCTAACTCTTTTAGAGCTCATGTGGGACTCTAAACCGACCTCTACTCACCCCATACTGTAAATCCATCTAACCCTAGCCTCCACCTCTATATAAACAACCCCACCCCTTGACTTGACATCTATTTGCCACTTTTCCACCACACCCGAACCCTAGCTCGTGATTAGCCGCCACCAAGGAGGGAGAAAGAGATCTAGAGCAAGGATAAGAAGAGGAGGAAACGAAAGAGGATCAAGATCTCCATCAAATTCGCGTTCTTTGTAAACAATTTACCATCAAGTTCTTCATCAACCCTAGATTGTCAAGATTCAAGTGTTGCCTCAAAGATTCTTGATTCATTGGAGTTCTAATACTTGGTATACCTCCTATTATCTTTTCCTTACGAGAATTCCACCCAGTTTCCACAAATTCATGTCGATCTAGAAAACCCTAATATGATGTTCTTGCACAGTGCGGACTTGTCCGGCCCCTAGCGGACTAGTCCGATCTTCTTGGTTAAATTGTGTTGAATTAATTCCAAAATTAGATATAACCAAATCCAAACGTGTAAAAACTTCTTAAAAGCTATTAGAACTAGTTAGTGATCATTAAAAGCAACTCATTAACAAGTTCCACCTTGCATTTGCATTTATCATGCATGTCATGTCATACTGAGTAATATATGTGCATCTATTGATTGTAATTCTTGTTTGTATGTTTATTGTGCAGATTAGATGGATTTGCATTAGAGAGTGTCGCAGAGGATCTCTAGCACCAAGAGTTTGAAGTATTTGATCCGAACCAGGCTCAAGAGCAAGGCAAGTGTCCTTAAAGCATATTGATCCTGTTTTGAAATAAATGTTTTGTTTGCAAATTGCATGCTTGTGTCAATTTGATGAGAATCCTATCTTAGGAAGTTTACTAGATTTGTTTAACAACCCATGTCACCTGGAATACATGGTAGAGAGTCGGGATGGGCTTTTTACCATTTTTGCTTCGCTTAATTAATTGGGATGGGGAAAACAACACTACGCATTTAATTATGCATTGATGAGATTATGGTTAATATGAACTGGTTAATATGGTATGGTGACGGGTGATGTAAGCAAGCCTGGTATGTGGATGGGTTGGATGTTATGGTGGTTTTTCTTGCTTTAGATCTAATAACCGGTTCTTGGAGCTATCATCCAGGATTTACCGTGCCACCACAAGGCCAAGTATGGGTGCAGTGTAGCTGATTAATTAGGTCTTTGCCAGTGCTATTTGGACCATTAAGGATGCTCGGGGAAGGGGTAGTCAGATTGGGTTTGTTGATGGTTGGTGGGACTACCCTGGGATCCGAATGGCTCAAGAGGGGGCCCTTGGTTGAAGATGTGCTTTGTAGGAGACACCACCGGTGAAACCTCAGTGGGGTCTAAATAGGCTAGTAATCCCTTTGTAAAAGCTATTTTGTGATCTCTTGGCCACACACCTAAGGAAGTGTGAGACGGCATAATAGAGGTTCTAGTCACTGCAAGGTGATGAAATCACAAACACGTGGGTAAAGCGGTACAACCTCTACATAGTGTGTCTTAAAACTATCATGATAGTCGTGCTCCCGGTTATGAGCAACCTAGACCCTCAAATGATTAGAATGATTTGGGATTTGGGATGGTTTGGTTTTGGTCTGGTACTGGTTGTGGTTTGGTAATGGTTATGGCTGGTTATGGATTAAATTCTTATATTGATTATGGTTATTGGTAATGAGAAATCTGGAATATGGATGATGGTAATGAATATGGAATGGTATTATGTTGATTACGTGGTTTATAATGGGCTTATTTCACGTACACATAACATGTTGCTTTTCAAATGTTTTAATGTACTTTTCAGCACTTAGCCATTATTATATTCGTCATTTGTATCAGCTGCATGTCATACTTTCCACACTTGCTGAGTACGACATGTACTCACCCTTGCAATTCCCCCATCAACAGTTGCAGGTCAGGATTGGGAGTCTAATGATGATAATCCGGAGTTCTAGGCCATTTTTACCGTCAGCTTTGACTGTGGAGTGTTGAAGCAGTGCTATCCCTTTGCTTAGTTTGTTTATTAGTTTAATTCTGCTGCATTAGTTGAACTTGTCATTAATATTCATTAGAGCTTGTATTCGAGGATATTATGAGTTATGTAATAAAATTACTTATTTAATAATTTAAGTTGTGGTAATTGTCTGTATATCGTTTGTGATGCACTTGTGTATGTGTGTTGAACATCCTGGGCACACATATGCGTTCACTTGGTTCATTTTCAGAACCAGGTGTCACATGGTATTTCTGGGACCGTGAGTTGGTGACAAGTTCCCTTCTAGCTCAAGGCATCTGCCACTAGATTGGCTTTCCCCAGGTCGTAGTTGATTCCTACATCATAGTCTTTGATGAGCTCCAACCATCGGTGTTGCCTCAAATTCAGGTCTGGTTGGGTGAATATGTACTCGAGGCTCTTGTGGTCTGTGTAAATCTCACATAGGTGACCAAAAATATTGTGTCTTCATATCTTCAAGGTGTGCACAACAGTTGCGAGTTGAAGGTCATGCATAGGGTAATTTAGCTAATGTTTCTTCAACTGCCTTGATGCATAAGCTACCACTTGACCTTCTTGCATGAGCACACATCGTAGTCCCTATCTTGACGCATCACAATATATATCAAAACTCTTGCTCACGTCCGGCAATACTAACACCGGTGCGGTTGTCAATCTTTTCTTTAACTCCTCAAAGCTATACCGACAAGCTTTAATCTGTTAGAATGCCTTCCCTTTCATGAGTAATTTGGTCATAGGCTTTGCTATTTTGGAGAAATACTTGATGAATTGGTGGTAAGATCCTGCCATTCCAAGGAAACTCCGAGTTTCCTTCACATTCTGTGGCGGCTCCCACTCTAGAACATCTCTCACTTTCCCCGGGTCGACCGATACCCCACCTCCGGAAATGATATGGCCTAAGAGAGACACCTCCCATAAACAGAATTGACATTTGCTGAACTTGGCATACAACTGGTGTTCCCGTAGTTTATGCAATGTATGCTTCAAGTGCTCCTCATGCTCTTCCTCGCTTCTCGAGTAGATCATAATATCATCAATGAACACTACGACGAACTTATCCAGATATTCCATGAAGACCTTATTCATGAGATACATAAAGTACGTAGGCATGTTCGTCAATCCAAATGACATAACAGTGTACTCATATGACCCGTACTGTGTCCGAAAAGCCGTTTTCGGTATATCCGATGGTATAATCTTCATTTAGAAATATCCTGACTGCAGGTCAATCTTGGAAAATACAGGCACCCTTCATTTGGTCGAACAAATCCTTTTTACGCGGCAACGAGTACTTGTTCTTGATCATCACTTTGTTGAAATACCAATAGTCCACACACATCCTCTATGTTCCATCCTTTTTATCTACGAAGAGCACTGGTGGTCCCCACGGTGATGAGCTTGGGCGTATAAAACCCTTTCTCTAGCTGCTCTTGAATTTGCTTCTTGAGCTCTACTAATTCCTTAGGAGGCATCCTATACGGCCTCTTAGTTATAGGTGCAGTTACAGGTATCAATTAAATGGCAAATTCTATGTCACGATCAGGTGGCATACCTAGCAACATATCCAAAAATACATCTGGGTACTCGCGAACAATCGGGATGCTTTCCAATGTCACACCTTCCACATGATTCAACATTGCCTTCTACGCTGCGGGTTGGGCTGCCTCAACTTCGATGTGAGTACCGTGCTCACTTGTCAACTGCATAATCCTCTCGGCAAATTGAATGACTCCATTATACTTGCTCAGTCAGTCCATTCCAAGTATTATATCTATTCCTTGAGAGTCCAGGACAATGAGGATTGCGAGAAAGTCTACCCCCCTTATTGTAATGCTTACTTTCAGACATACTATATTTGTCCTCACCTCTCCGCCAGGAGAACATACTAGCATAGTTTGCTTCATATGAGATATAGGAAGATTATACTTGGCAACATACTTTGATGAGAGGAATGAATGAGATGCTTCAGAATCAAATAAAACAGTCACATGGTTGGAGTTGGCGAGGAACATACCAATCACGGTGTCATTAGCTTCCTGGGCTTCCTCGGTAGAGACATGATACACACTGCACGAGCAAGATTCTACTGTCCCCATTTGCCTTGTGGTTCTCCTCCTTTCGGCTGTGGGTAGTTTGGTATTGGTGCATTGTTCATCGGTCTATAGCTTCTTTTGGAGCATTGACTTGCAAAGTGTCCAGCCTCTCCACAAACATAGCACGTCTTGCTGCCCGTAGTACTAGGAAATCTTGGGTGCATCTGATTTTGAGCATTAGCCGCCATGTTGGGACATTGTGCGTCTGGCACAGGATAGTGAGGTGCTTGCATGGCGGCGCGTTGCTGCGGTGGATGATTTGGGAGGGGTGAATAAGCAGCGCGGTATGCAGGAGCAAATTGGTTGTAGTATGGTGCAGCTGGTGGTGCATAGCGGGGGCGCACATTGTTTCCATGCGGCTGTCCCTGGTATGGCATCTTTCTCTTGTTATCCTGTTCCATCTCACGAACTTTGTTCTCAACAACAATAGCCTTGTCCACCAGCTTCTGGAAGTTTGGATAATCACCATTTAGCATCTGAACTTGAATCTCATTGTTTAGACCCCTCATGAACAAATATTGCTTCCTGTTGTCCGTGTTGACATCTTCGGGGGCATACCTTGACAATTGCGTAAACTTGTTCAATTACTCATTGACGCTCATCTTCCCTTGCCTCAGAACCTCAAATTCTTGTCTTTTTAGTATCATGACACCTTCAGGAACATACTGAGAACGAAAGCTCTGCTTAAATTCAGCCCAAGTGATTGCCTCCTAATTAGCATGAGCGTTGTAAATGGCTTCCCACCAGTCAACAGCTGCTCCAACTAGTTGATGCAATGCAAAGAGAACCATCTCTCGATGACTACATTGAACAATAGCAAGCTTCTTCTCAACAGACTTCAGCCAATCATCAGCTTCCATAGGATCATTGGCTTGTGCAAAAGTAGGTGGTCTAGTCCTCATGAACTCTCCCAATCTTTTGTGTGGCGGTGGTGGTGGTGGTGGCGGTGGTGTTGCCGGTGCAGCACCATTGTGGAGACGGTTCTTGTTGTTTGCTTGCATCTGGCCCAAGATTTGCATCATAGTTTGCATGAGTTGGTTCTGCATAGCCATCAAACGCTCAAGGTTGCTTGCATCAGCCCCAATGTTATTGTTTTGAGGAACTTCCACGTTATCATCATCACTCTTGTGTGCTCGGCTAGTTCTAGTACCATGAGTGTTCCTTCGGTTGCGGGTAGCGTATCTCCTCGGCATCTGTGAGAGAGGAGAGAATAAGATAGAATTCAGATTTGAAAGAACGATTCCCCGACTATATGCGTCAAGGTATATGACAATAAACAATCCTTTATTAATATAAACCTATATGAGGATGTGGACAAGTGTCGAAGCATCCCATAACTCTCTACTATATGCGGATGTGGACATTCGCCGAGGCGTCCCACAACTCGCATCTAAGCACACAAGCAAACACCAATCAAAATTCAGCACACCACACTATTTAAAACTAATACGATCTAAGTGTTCTTATTATAAAATACTCATAGGGGACTTAGATTCCTAATTGTGAGGCAGTGAGGGCGTCCTTGGCTGCGCGGATATGATGGGGTTGCGCCATGGTGATGTAGGTGACCTTATTCGCTTGGGTGACCACAGTTCTCCTCTTTCTTCACATTGTTTCATCTCCAAGTTGTTTCCAACCGAGCTAGCTCCTTGCAAAGGTAGTGGACCTCTCCTTGTGCGGTTGCATAGCGATTGCTCATGTCCAATAATGCCTTTTGAGACCTATCCATTGCTAAAAAATTGTCTAAAGCTTCTTGTGGTCCAATTATCTTTCCCGTACCACTCTCCCGCTGAGGGTGCAGCTCAAACATGGTATTCTCAAGCTCAAAGCAGAGAGTATGGCACAAACTTGTGAGTGCCGCCCATGCATCGTCATCTGTAGCATCCTTTTGAGTAGACCTCCAGGTGGGAGCATAATGTCGTGAAACAACTTTGTTGGTGAAGAAAATGACAACTTCAGCATGCGATTCATCGCATCCGGGACGAGACCTTCTTCATGAAGTAATTAGCACACATGCAAAGGGAATGAAGGAATTACGTTAGTTCTAGCAATGTATGTCCTCCTTCGGTTCCGATGGTCCAAAGTTCCTCAACTTGGGGGAACTCGGGGCTATTGTGTCTATTGTCATTTGCACCGGGTTGTGATCCCCCTTCGTCTTGACCTCCATTTTTCTCCTCATCTGAAGTTGGTACATAGTACTCCTCATTAGGATCTTCGTCCATATCCTCCTCATACGGCTCTAACTCCTTCGGATCCTCCACCATAATGTTCGATTGATTCGCTCCCTCCTCCTCGGGTTTGATATTCTCCTCCTCTTGCTTTGGCTTGTCATGCTCAATGGGGTTAAGCCCACCTCCAAGGGGCGGCAGGCAATTGCTCTTCCGTGCTGTACTCCTAGTGATCAGCATGTATGGAGAACAAGAAACATTAAAGAAGAGAGTTATATTGTATAAAATCTGAAAATTGCAGCAGCCAAAATAATAGGGAAAAACGTGGTGTAGCTGTCCAGAAGAAAGGAAAAGAGAGGAAGAAAACACAGTGGCTAGCACGATGATTTTACCTACACATAACAGCAGAAAAAACAGCAGCGAGCATGATAGAACACGACTGAAAATTGCATTAAAATGCAGCAGCAAATTCAGCACCTTACGGTGGCTGAAACGGCAAAAATTGAAGCAGCAGCAAGAAATTCCAAAAATAGCATTATTACAGAAGTGCTCGTATGTGCTCTAGAGTCTCCATTCTACCTAGGCTTTCGTCCTACGGGCAAAGCGGCTCTGATACAAATTTGTGACACCTGGTTCCGAATATGAACCAAGTATAGTGTATATGTGTGCCCAAAACGTTCAACACACATACATGGAAACATCACAAATGATATATAGAATTTAACCACATCTCAAATAGTAAATAAGTAGCTTATTATAATAATCCAATTGTTCATAAATGACAACCCTCTATTTATTGCAGCGGAAAATAAACTAAGTAGCACGACTCCATTCATCAAGCAATTGACGGTGGCACGCAACCTAGTACTCCACGTGATCCTCAGAGTACTCCCAAGTGTCTCTTGTAGCTGTTTGTGGGGGAATTGCAAGGGTGAGTGCATGTTGTACTCAGCAAGTGTGGGAATAGATGACATGTAGATAAACAAAAGGATGAAAATAAAATGGCTATTTGCATAAAAGTAAATTTAAAACATATGAAAAACATCCTACAATGTCTATGTGAATTTAGTCCCATCATAACCCAAGTAATTATCATAACATGTATCCACATTCTCATTTACCATCATAATTCATTTATAACCAGCCATTAATTAATATCATCACGATATGCAAATTTCATCTCCTCTCATAACCAACCATACTATTGTGACAAAACCGAACCATTCCCAAAACCATCCCAAAATCTCAAGTCCAATTCTAATCATGGAAGTTGTTCAGGTGCTCGTGACCAGGAGCACGACTATCATGATACTTTTTACCACTCTGCAGAGGTTGTACCACTTTAACCACATGTTTGTGATTTCATCACCTTTGGGTGCCTAAAGAACCTCTACTATGCCATATGACACTTCCATAGGTTTGTGGACAAGAGATCACAAAATAGCCTTTCAAAAGGGACTATTAGTATATACGGGCCCACTAAGGTTCACCGGTAGACTTGAATCCCCATTCTCCCACCCACGGGCCCCCTCGTGTGCCATGTGGATACCAAGGTAGCCCTACTCGACTTCCATTCCCCACACCATCCAATGATCCATACAATACTAGCAGCACTCCTAATTATTCAGCTATGTCGCACCCATACTTAGCCTTGTGGTGGCATTGTTGTCCTGGCATATAATTGCATGAACCAGTCCTTAGATCTAAGGCAAGACAAACCACCGTACCATATAACCCATGCCACTATGTCATGCTTTTTTAGATCACCTAAGTTCCATGTTGCTAAATTAATCATCATTCCAGTACCATCCCAATTTCTCATAATTGAAGTTCTCAAGTATATTATTTAAGTTACCCATAACCCGTGTAGCGATGCGGGCATAAAGAAAAATACCCATACCCGACTCATCATGTATATCTCGGCGACAAGGAGTGGCATACAACGCTAGTAAACTCCTACGTATGGGTTCCCCATCATATTGACACGAGCATGCAATTTCGCAAACGATACATTTAATAAAAACGCGATCAATATGATCAAGGACACTTGCCTTGCTCCGACGGGTTGGGTTGCTCAAGACCCTCAAAGTCTTGGTTCTGTAAATCCTCGTATACGGCCTCTTGAGCACGTCCCTCTACTCGCAATGATACACATACAAGAAAACACATACAAATCAACACAATGCACGCATATTAATCACTATGCAATGACATGAATACATGCAAAGTTCAATAATTAATTATCTAAGGTTGTTTATTAATTAGATGCAACTAGATCCTCCGTCAGCACGACAACGTCGGCACGACGATCTCCGGCGAACGGCGGCTCCTTCCTTCTCTTCCTCTTCTTCTTCTCTTTTCTCTCCTGCTTTTCCTCCTTGTTGCGACCTCCCTTTTTCTTCCCTGGCGGCTAGGGTTTTTCTTTTCTCTTGGCGTGTTGGGACTTACAATAGATAGAAAATTTTTTATGAGGGGGGCTACGGGGCAGGGCGGTTTTATAGCCAGAGAAGCGGACTCGGTAGCGGGGGCGGCTTGAGCCTCTGGACTCAAAGTCCCAATCGGCCTCGGCCCAAAACGCGGGCGCATGGAGAGCCTTGCTCGGGTGCGCGTGGGGCGCAGGCTCGGACCCGAGAGCCTTGCCCGGAACCTTCCAGGGGTGGAAGGGCAGCTTCACCCAAAAACATCTGGAAGGTTCTGGAAATTTTTTTCCTTTGTAGATTATATATATATATATATTTGTTTTATATTATATATATATATATTCCATTTGTTTACACTTATTTTTCTAATATATATTTTATATACTCATTCACTTTTCTTATTACATATGCATATTTATATATATGTTTTATCTTTCATTTTTCTCCTATTTTGTTCTACTAATGTTTTATGCATGAGAATTTACGCAATGCATGATGCTAAAAATGAGGGTGTTACACGGCATCATTGTTTCTTGCAGGGTGGCTCCCTCGGCGGGCTTAGCGGCGGAATGTTGGCCATAGTGGATTTTCTGCGCGGAGAAGATGAACGAAGAGAAGAGGAGAGACTGATGGCGCTCTATATAAGGTCTGTGCGGAGGTGCAAAATGGAGACGTCCTTTGCAGCGAAGTGCGTCTCCTATGCTAAATCATTCATTTGTCTAGAAAATAATCAAATCCTTCCTTATGATTCCTTAAGAACACGATGAACACACCACACATTCATTCATCCACACAGTTGAACACACAAGATAATATTCATTCACATAGAAAAACAAGAAGACACAAGAAAAGAAAAACATTAACTAGAAACAACAAAGAAAAATTAAATCCTACTCCTCCTCCTCTAGCGTTGACTCCGGTGCCAATGCAATAGGAGCATGTGCCGGCTGCGCTGGTTGGTCCGGCTGCACCGGCGGTGCAACACCGTGACCGAGGTTCCTTTCCGTTCCCTCTACCAGGTTTCTGCAGCCCTCGATGCCGATTACCTGGCCCATCGTCTAGAACTGAATGTCGAGACGATAAGCCACACCCGTGAGGGCGTAGAGGTAGTGGTCGATGGTACCCATTCCAGTAAACTTTGGAAGGGTACCCAGACCCAAGGAACTCATGGCGCGAGACATATTTTTATACCCCTCTTGCACCATAACGAGGTGCTTCTCGATGTTGAGCCTCCCGGGGGAGTTGCAGCACATTTTCTTGCAGGGTGGCTTCCTCGGCGGGCTTGGCGGCGGAATGTTGGCCACAGTGATGGTGGGTCGTCGACGCGGAGAAGACGAAGAAGAAGAAACGAATGCAAAATGAGAGACGCACTTGTGGAGAATTTACAGGTGATGGTGCGTCTTATATAACGTCTATGCGGAGTCGACGATGGAGTGGTTGGTTTCGTGCACATTGATGTAAAGATGGGACGCATCAATACCGCCTCGTGGAAATGAAAGGTCGCGCACGCCTTTCGCACGCGTCTCTGCACCACCACCACCGAAATTAAGTTATTTACAGTCTTCGTGTCGCGTGTCACTCTTTCAACAATGGAAGACGCGCTTTCATATCTCGTGCGCCTCACTTTAGTCTCGCTCGTCTTGCGTTTATCTCCCGTGTCTCTTCGCCTCCGGTGCTTGTTTACTAATTGACTAACTCCAGCGCGACCTCCGCCTCA
This sequence comes from Tuctoria greenei, assembly GCA_036927565.1. Lineage (NCBI taxonomy): Eukaryota > Viridiplantae > Streptophyta > Magnoliopsida > Poales > Poaceae > Tuctoria > Tuctoria greenei. Next base: position 249,098,303 of record JAYESD010000002.1, on the reverse strand, counting down.
GTTTGACCAACTCCAGTGCGACCGCCTCCTGTGTTCGCCATCACCGTCGTGACAGTCCTTGTCCTCATCATAACTGTTCATGGATGGGTTAGATATCGGCTTGGCGCGTAACCGACTGAAGGAGGAGCACTTGGCGTGGTGCAAGAACCATCCCTATGTATGTGCATATGGCACATCGGTCGCATGGTTCTATGTAGCTATGCAATGGACCGATGAACTTAACTGTAGTTTTGTTTTGTCTTGTTTGTTTTTGGTATTTCTAATTTCTCTGCATAGGGTTTCTCTGCGAAGCCTGAGTGGGGATATTTATTGAAGTGGCAGTGCATCATCCCCAGTAAAGAATAGGTAAGTTATGAGGAACAAGCACAATCATACGAGTATAACCATCGTCCTATTATTAATTAATTTCCTTTGTAGACTGACTGGGAAGGTGGTTACTACCCCTCACAATCTCCTTCTCATAGGACTATCCGTTGGTGCCTCCAAGATGCGCCTTTTGACGTGGTTTCTTCCACCCAAATGTCCATCGCTCAGGACCACTCTGCCTTGGGGTTATTGTTTAAGAGAATGTAAGATAGAGTTATTTTGCTCAAGTAATTAGTAATTGTTGCTGAACTTATTTGAACTGGTTTTTTATGTTGCTTAAATTGATATTCCTTAGGGGTGGTGCTCTGGTTTTACAATCAAAACTTTACTACTTGAAGTTCAGTGTTTGCTTCATCAGCCAAATGCGCTCGATGTTAAAAATGATTGCTATAATATACTTATCAAGGTTAGTAACTTTGTCTTAGTGACCAACGTAGGTTATATATCATTCCTCATTTGACATTTGTTAATTTAAAGAATGTCAATATTTTCAGGATCTTGGGGAATATAAGAGACGTGTCCGAGAGCAAGCTGGACAGTAAAGTTTAGATTGATCGATGGGATCTTCATTGGAATAAGTTTAGAATCGAAATGTATAGTTTTGAGGGAACACAATGTGTATGAACTATGAAATTTATTAAGTTGCAAATTATCTCTGAATTGCAATGTCATTACGTTTGTTTATCCCTGAATTCCAATTATATCCTTGAACTGCAATGTCATTGCATTTGTTTATCCCTGAAATGAGGACGCTCACGATGTTAACTCTGCGAGTGAGTGGCAACGGATGCCTACGATGTCGTGCGAGTGGCAAAAGGGAGACGAGCACATGAGAGACAAACTTTAAACAAGAGCGTCTCTTATTTTTGGCCTCCTGCAAAAGGGAGACGCATTGTTTTAAGGCCCGTGGGAGACGAGCTAATGCGAGACGCGCCTTAACTCGGCATATCTCTGATTCATGCCGAAGATCTATTTTTCCACCACGAAAAGTTGAGCACGTTGCATCGATCATATATGGCATTGCGCACAGTTGCTAGTTGGACATGCCTGTATGCCAAAGATGTTGTTCATGACATCAGCACACCGTGGCACATCTTTGGCATATGACGTGCCCGTTCAACCACAAAATAATGCGAGACGAGCGTTACATATGTCCATCTACGATTTTTGGCCTATTTTCAGCTCTTGCGCGCTCTCTAGCAAAAATTTTTGCACAAAACTTTCTCGCGCTCTCTCAATCTAAGGGAGACGCTCAAATGAGAGATGGTTGTCATAGAGGCTCATCTCTAAGGTTCGCTATTTCTATCTCTCGAGCGCTCTCTCAACACTTGGCGAAAAATTTTAGCTCTCGCGCGCTCTCTGGACCTAGAAACTGTAGCTCCTGAGCACGCCACCGTTCTCCCTCTTCCTCAACTTGCTCTTTGTCATTGTCGCGCTGCCACCGTCGACCCTGACCCCGCCGTTGACCCCGACCTTTGTCATCATAAAGTTGAGCATGCTAGATTACGCCGCCTCGTCCCTTGTCCCCGGAGCACGCTGCCACCTCGACTCCGACCTCGGTAATCGGTATGAGCGCACCGCCGCCTTCACATAAGTGGAAATGGTCTCCCTATCCGCGGAGCACGCCATCTTGCTATCATCAGAGAATTGAGGAACCACCACTCCGGCTCCTCCGCCAGCTTGTCCCAGAGCACGCCGTCGCCTCGTCCTCTATCCTCGGATCATGTTTTCGCCTCGTCTGTGCCCTCAGAGTGTGCATTTCAGTGATTTTATTGAATTTGAGGATGTCCAATGAAGGCTCACCGTTAATGAAGTCATTGAACCAAAGGGAGAACTTTCATTATCTTATATATTCATATTCCTTGTTTATGTCCAATGCAGAAGTAATGTATTTATTTTGACTATCAATGTATATAATTAATTCTAATTCGCAAACCCTTAAAAGTGCAAGAATTGTGGTTGACACTAGCATCTGCAATACTAGTGACTTTGATTTCTACCTCTGCAGCCATGCTGGAATCAAGGTGCCTATGCGATAATTGGTGTTGCCATCACGAGTTTTTGATATCAGGCTATTAATGCATTAGTGGCATATAAATTGTTTGTTTTTCAAGGGACAAGCACACCAACTCACTACCATGTCTTTTATGATGAGAAAAATTTCTATGTTGATGCTTTGCAGATGCTCACCAACTGCCTATGCTACAAGTAAGCTCAGTTCTCCATCACTAACAGTTCCTGTGTTTATTACAATTGTATACCTATTTGTTCGTAAATTTTCCGATATTTGCTCCCTTATGTGACTGTTTAAGCAAATGCGACTGCAATTTGATAATGTTGAATTTGAGAATGTCTCAAACGGTGCATTATAGGCTATGAAGGCTCATCGTTAATGAAGTTATTGATTGGGAGAATTTTCATTACGGTATACAAGATTAGATGATGACGGTTATGATGTGTGTAATTAGTTACTTTGTAATCAGGATGAACAGGGGGGCATTCTTTGTGTAATTAGTATACTTGATCACCACGTTTGACATTTTGTTAATATTTGATTGATCAGTATAATTTAAGGTGTGATCTTTTTGGCTATACATATGCTCATGTATGTGTATGTTGCTGACACTGGCAATGTGGCTGCCAAATCCTGACTAGCTCCAAGATGCAGTTGGCGACCTGGATAATCAAAAGTGGAGGGCACCTAATCGGAGACCCTACCTGTAAATAATCCACGACGAGCTGTAACAGAGAACGTCTGCGACGAGTTTCCTTAAAGCACGTCTCAGATCAGTCAACAAATCTGCGACGGGCTACCATAAAGCTCATCTCAGATCAGCCAATAAATCTGCAACACGTTGTATTAGAGCTTTCTCGCATGTATACTGATGCATGACGCGCGCGACTCGCGTCTCCATTGACCTCGTAAAGCACGTCTGTTATGACTCAAAAAATGAGACATCCTATCTTTGAGCTTGTCTCGCACATAGGCTGATCGGCGACGCGCCAGAACCTCGTGTCTGATGACAACGTAATGTGAAACACGACGACGGAGACGCACTGTTTGTTCGTCTCCCTTCTTGGTTCGGGCACATCTCGGATGAGCCTTTCTTATGTAGTGATTGCACGATTACACCAAACACAGATTGCATTCTAGTAGTTACCAATTGACAAACCATCCGGCGATGCATTCGTGTTATCTCATGTTTATAATTGAAGGCTGATATGTCTCAAGAGGGCAACACATGGCTAGAGACTCGAACACAACACGTGCAAAATTAGGGGATGCAGTTTTGTTTCTCCGCATTGGGTTATTTAGAAACCAAGCTTTAACCCCTAATTCTTTTGTGTCAATAAAATCACAATCGCATGAAAATAATTTTACGTACTCGTGAGTAGGGAGGATAATTCACAATGGATGACAGGAAAGGGCGGCGTTTTCAAATTTCAAACTGTAGGTATTACAATTCGCCACCTAATAATAAATTGTTTTGACGCTTGGTAGCCAGCAAAGGCCGCATTAAACGCAGTCATTAAATAAACTTGGAGGGTAGTAACAGTATACTGACACTCTAGTGCACCATGGATTCCAGGTCATGTATCTCCATCCAGGTTAGCCGAAACTGTCACTTTGCTGCCACTAATGCGCGCGGTTCACGCTTTCCACACAGCTTTCCGTTCTATAAGTCCAATGCAAGGCTCTCTCGTTTGCCAAGCACATCGCATTCGTTCAACATGATTGTTCGAGTTTGGGAAGTCCTCGACACCTTCGAGCTTGCGCGCAAGGTGTACGAGCGCATTTACCTCTCCAGCCGACCACCCGGAGGGAGAGGTTGATTGCCAAGAACGTGACCTGCCTCCTCATCTGGCTGGAGATGATCGTGGGCATCAGGGTCCTCGACTACGTGGCGGAGATGGACTGGAACAGCATCTTCCTTTCGTGGGTCATCCATAAGGCGGACGCCGTCCACAGCTACGTTCTCGAAGGGACGTACTGGCTGCCGCCGAACTGGAGCACCTCCCGATCTTCGTGGACCTCTGCGGCGGCGGCAGGCTGTTTGACTGCTTCAGGTTCTTCAAGTTCCAGAAGGACCTCATCTCGCGCAGCCTCGCCATGATCCGCAACACCATCGCGCCGCTCATCTTCAACGACCACATGTACGAGATGCTGCCCTTGTTTTAACTGGAGGTGGAAACTTATCGGCACTGAACCCATGTTGGCGCTGGAGCTGTTGGAGATGGTCCACTAGAATCACCACAATAAACGACGATTAGAAGTCATCATAAACAGCTTAATTATTTACGACTCTAAACACTTATTTACAACGGTTTCTAGCTATTAAAAACTATTAGTCGTAAATAAGTTTATTTACGACAGCCGTCGTAAATAAGTCTATTTACGACGGTTGAAGGTGACTGTCGTAAATAAGATGCTCCTGTCATGTGGTGTCTCGGACCTCTTATCATCGTAAAAAAGGAAATTATATACGACAGCCAGGTACTGAGACACTGTATATATCTATGGTTAATTTACAACCGTCCAGATGACCGTCGTAAATAAGGATGAATTATTTATGACAGCCCCTACATAGGCCGTTGTAAATAAAAGGAATTTGTCGAAGCGTGTGATCGACACTTCCGCTGGTACGACTAAAATATAGTATGCTGAGGTTCGTATTCGGTTTGGGCGCGCGAAGATTAAGAACGAGATGGAGACACGGGGATTTTACGTAGTTCAAGCCGCCTAAGCGTAATACCATCTTACTCCACGGGGTGTTTGTTGATCAGTATGCAGTGACTTGTGTGCCTATGAGCTTAGTTGTCTCTGTACTGTGCGGCGCAACCCTTTTATAGTCTAAGGACTCGCTGTTACATCAGGCTGGCCCGACATGTGGCCCTGGCGAGAATTAATTTTCCAATACACGAAATGTGAATATTAAGCGTAATTAGAACACGCCTTAATGGCGGCGTTACCGGTATTGAGGGTCCTCTGATCGTGTGTAATTAATATGACATTAATGACACATAATCAGGTCTTGTAACTGTAGCTTTAACCGTCTCTTGAATGGCCGCGCCGTTGGAGATCCGCCAGTCTCCTCGTTGATGGCTTAGGTCCGGAGGCTCGACACGTGGTGGCTCCGGAGCTTCCCATCATGAGGAGGCAGGTCCAGAGCAACTATACACGTGGTAGCACCGGAGCTTCCCGCTACTGGGGCTTAGGTCCGGGGTCACTGAACACGTGGCAAGATTGGAGCTTCCCTATGAAGGGAGTCAGGTCCGACCTTGTGTTACATGTGGCGGTGCCGGAGCTACCCAAACGAGGGAGGCGGGACCAGTGTTGTGTAACACGTGCATCCTTCGGGGGTCATCAACTCGGACGGTGGAACTCCTTAGCATTTTTTGTTGTATCATGGGGTACCCGGTACGCAGGGTACCGAGAGTGGCCCCCTGGTCCACCTCTGGGAGGAATCCTTTGGGTTAAGTTATTCTACCAGAGGTGGGACCATCTTCGATTCCCGCGCTACAGCTTCAAATGTCTTCTGATATGCGATTGGGTTGACGGTATGTAATTAAACCATCGTCATGTGGCCTTCCTCGATGCGGCGCGTGAGATCCTGGCGTGCCGATCTCGCGCAATTGAAGGTCACCAATCCCCAATACGACAACCGTATCGGTTCTGCGCGCCCTGTCAGTGCGTCGCCCTCGGGCTTCCAACTTCGCATCATGACAGCGGTTCACCTGGGGTAATAACTTTGGCCTTTCTGCCGGAGTGGACCCAGGCCCATTCGTCATTGATGAGGTAGATTTTCGAAAATGAGATATTGATCCCTTTGCGGTTTTCATCCAAGCATTGCGGAGGCTTACTTAAGAAGTGTGAGACCTATGTGTGTTGAATACATTGGCTATGGCGATAAAAGTTTTGAATACTACCAAAACACCTTTATCATCAAGGTCTGATGCTAGGTCTGACTAGCTTTGTTTAGCTCCGATGCTAGGTCCAACTAGTTTTGGTTAGCTCCGAAGCTAGGTCTGACTAGCTTTGGTATGCTCTGGCGCTAGGTCTGACTAGCTTTGGTATGTTCCGGCGCTAGGTCCTGCTAGCTTTGGTAAGCTCTGGTTCAAGGTCCGGTTAGCTTTGGAAACGTTCAGAGCTTGGTCGCAGTGGTTCTGTTTTTAATTTGCAATGTTTCGAACTTGTTTATTTTTTTGGAGTATGAAAAGTTTGCTTAGTATTCTCTTACTATGTTTTTGGTGGTTATGGCTGATATCTTTTTGCTATGGTTTGCAACATGCTTATGTGAGGTTCTCACGTAAGGTGTTGTGGTTTCAGAACTAACGAGAGTCAAGTCGAGGACTTGTGCTCGAAAGTATCGGTTGTTTATTCATGTGCAGGTGTTGCTTGAGTTCAAGACATGGCTGGTGAGATGATACATTGAACTAGTCTTAGGGAGAAGAAGAGATTCAACAACCAAGTTCGAGAGGAATTATGGTTGAGTTGATCGAGAGGTTGTGCAACATGTTTGAATCAAGAACCATGCATATGAAGGTACCGTGGACATCGTTTGAAGATGTTTGCACGTGTGCAAGGAGTGCATGGACATGGCTACATGGTTCCAAGACGTGATGAAGAGATGTGGACGTAAAAAATTGGTCAGAAAGGTCCAACCAACTAGGTTATAGACTCAGGCTACGGCTGAGTCGTGTTTGACTCGAATATGGAAAGTTTTGAGTTGGTTATGGTAGGATTTCATGTGGATCACGAATTTTAGTTGTTTTAGGAATGTGGGATACGTTCCTAAGGTGTTTGGAAGTCTTAAGATTGCTTCTATCTGCGTATAAAAGAGTCTTGAGCAGTTATGGAAAGTTTCGATCTGTGTATTGAGTAGGATGAGAGTCCTAGTTACTCTTGGATTGGCCTAAGGGCTGGTTATATGAGCAAAGGAGGCCAGATCTCGTGGTGCATGACTTTGGGGATGTTCCTCTTGTATTTTGATCAATAAAATTCGTAGTTTGAAGGAACTTTTGTGCCTTGTTCGTCCGACTTGTTTTGTTCAAGTCTTTGTCGTCGAGTTTCTGCACAGCACTACCTTGCTTCGGTGGTTTTATCATAACTCTAGTTTTACAGATCCGATTGACGTGATTCTTTTTGGGTTGTCTTAATAATTTGATTTTTTTATCATCTGTAAAAATTACATGGTCATTGCATTTGTGGTTTTTGATCTGTACTAGTTTCTTCACAGTGTTCCAGAACTGTTTATCTCAGGTGGGATAGATTGACCTTTGTTCATCTTTTGATTGTAACTTGAGTTTCTCTCGACAGATTTTTGTGTTATTGTGGTGAAGTATTCGTGACTTGATTCTCTACAATCTATAGTGGTTTTATCACAGTTGAACACATTTATATTAGTCGCACACATGGTTTCTTTAACAGATCGGTTTTCCACAGGGGGGGTGTTTCGTTGCTTCTGCTGAAAAGTTTTAATCTACCATTCACCCCCCTCTGGTAGTTTTACACGTGCTCTTCGATCCTACAAGAAGGAAAGCCAACACGGTTTGAGGACTCTTTACGCTTTCATTTGAACTAGCACTCAGAGTCTCCAAACTTTCGCATAGCCCTTCCTTCCACCTTTCGCTCCACTTTGCCGCGATGGAGTGGGGTCTTCCCTGCAGCAAGATCAAGACCAACGAAGAGGTGTCGAGAGTCCAGACCTACATGGGGTGGTCCAACGACTCCTGCAAAAAGGACATTCGCTTCGGCATGCTCCCCTTCAAGAAGGAGCGCACCAGAGAGATGGTGTACTTCTTAGCGTACGCCATGGTGGGTCAGATCCCACCTTTTTCGAGCTTTCTCTTGATCTTGCTGGATTTTTACGGCCTTCAGCTTCATATCGGCCCCAACTCGCTCTTGCTGGTGGCGACCTTCGTCCACTTCTGCAAGATGTGGTTGGGCGTGCCTCCATGCATTGAGTTGTTCTGGACCTTCTTCACGGTCCACACCACCAGAAAGGGGACAGAGTTGATTGCTTCTACAACTTCCTGAAGCGCAAGAATCACATCTTCTAGTAGTTGAAGACCTTCCCCTCCGGCAAGCGGGACGATTGGAAGAAAGACTGGGTGATCATTGTAGTGGAGGAGCACAAGGGGTTGGAGCTACCCAAGGGCCTCCCCATTGTCAACACCGATGCCTGGAACGTAGTTCCGGAGCTGTCAGAAGCATACAGGCCCATGCTGACAAGGATCCAGGAATGCGTGGAGGGTGGAGTGACCCCTCAGATGGTCTTCGGCAATTTACTGGTGAACAGGTGGGCTCTGTTGAAGACTAGGGAGTGGCCCGCATGGGCTTTCAATAGTGAGATGGATCATAACCGAATTGAAGTCATTTTGAATACCAACTTGGATGATGAAGATTTGAAGCTCCATCTCAATAAATTTCAGAATGGAGTTATCTCCCGTGACACCTTGGCTCTGTCGGCTGCCTTCCTGCCTCTAAAATGGTTCCAGAGATTATTAGGGAGCTCTGGATGAGAATGCCAGCATTGGATGACCTCGGCATGGTCGAGAGGCGCTAAACCTCCAGGGTTGCAATCCTCGGAGCTTTAGTGAGGTTGGCGCCGTCTGAACCAAGCCAGAAGGTTGATGATGCTAGCAAGGGCAACGACAAGGGCAAGGAGCCGGCAGAATCTTCCAGCCGAAAGAGGATGTTGAGGCATGCTGATGGGAGCTCCGCTAGGTCAGCTCCGACCTCAACAGCCCCTTCTCCCCGGCGAAGCAGATCTTTGGCAGCCATGCCTCCTTCGGTGCCGGCGTCCTCAAGGGGCGCTAGCTCTGGTAGATTTACTCCGGTCCCAGCGCCGGCCATGGGCTCCAAGTCCGGAGGTCCTTTCCAGCCGAGGGTGCGCTATCATATTGAGGACGGATGTCATGACAACTCCGGCACTGGCTATCGTGGATCTGGATCCAGAAGCATCGCCAGAGTCTCCTGTGGTAGCGCCGGACCACAGTGGAGAATTTTGTGAAGTTGTTCCAGCAGCTGCAGCGCCGGTGACTGAAGCTCCAGTGCAGGAGATGGAGATGGCGAAAGCTCCGAAGTTTGAGCCGGAGGTAACCGAAGCTCCGACGTTTATGCCGGTAGTTGTTGAAGATCCAGCGATTGAGCCGGAGGCGCCTGAAGTTCTGGCCTCTGGGCCGATGATTGTTGAAGCTTCGGCACCTGAGTCGGATGTAGTGGAAGTACTAACGCCTGAGCCAGTGGTGATGGTGGGGGCTCCAGACGAAGCTCCAACGTGTGCCCTGGAGACGATTACTCCGGAGGCGCCCATGTCCGAGCCAGAGCACCAAGAGGAGTCGATGGTGGGCCCTCCTCCCATAGAGCCGACAGTTGAAGACCCGGCAGGGGGACCTTCGGCGTTAGCCCCAAAGATTGAAGTTCCCTCAGTGGGACCCTTGTCAGCGTCAGTAGAAGCAGAAGAGCTTCCGGGGGCAACCCTAGTGCCGCAGGACTACATGGGACCACACTTGTGGCGTGGGACCCAATTTTTGTACTTGAAGATCCCTTGGAGCCGGCAGAGAAGACATCGACAGGCCTGGGGCCTATTCCTTTGGTTTTGTCTATCGACAACACATTCTCTAGTCTCCGTCAAGTCCAGCTTGCCTTCGACCACGACAGCAAGGTCCTCGAAGAAGAGCGGCACACCATTGAGGCATTGGCGCAACAGACTTCACTTCGAGACCAAGCTGGTACAAACAAGGCTTGCTGACCAACGGGGTGGGTCGAGAAGGAAAAGGCCCGGATGGAATATTGGGGCCAGTTGCTAGAGGAGAGGGAGGCCTCCATCAGGTCCCTTGATGCAAAGAGTTGAGAGATTCTCGAGCACGGCAGGAAAAGCAACGAGGCTGCTGACGATCGTCAAGACAGCCTCAACACGGTGAATGAAATTCTCCTGAAGCACCGAGAGGACCTTGATGAGAGGGAAGATAAGCTCCTGGAGAAGCAGGAGGATATCATGAAGAGGGAGGAGGAGCTCGTCCAGAAACTGTCTTTGGGAGAGCAAAACATGGCTGACCGCACAAAAAAGCTTAATCAGTAGTACAAGTAGGAGTAGGAGAAGCACTGGAAAGTGGGATAGGAGCTCTACGAGAGAGAAGTTGATGTCACCATCACGGAGGAGAGAGTATGAGGTAGGGAGAAGGACCTGGCGGACCGCCAGAATGGCATCCACCTCCAGGAGTCAGAGATTGCAGACTGCGAAAGGCAGGTGGTTGAGAGTATTCAGCAACATGCCAAAGAGGTCGAATGCATCGCCTGAGAGAGTTCGGAGCTTGAGGCCGACAGGCGGTCACTGGAGGAACTCATGATTCAAGGGAAATGTAGTCCCGACAAGTCTGGGACTTCCTGGGGCACGCTTACAAGGCCTTACAATGAATTGGTGGCATTGGGCTCTACCAGCAACAAGTTGAACGTGTTGGGTGACATCACCGCTGATCAATTGGAGACAGAAGGGAAGTCTTTGGCCAAGAACATCGTTGAATCCATGATGACGTGTTTCAAAAGCCAAGACCCCCAACTTTATCTGGATCTGGTGTTCGAAGGGCCCATTGCGAAAGAGGAAGATGCTGCCAGGGCCAGCGTTCAAGAAGCTGCTAAGAAAGTTGCCTCATATTTCCATAGAACCTAGGACCTTTTTCTTCCGCTTCCACTTTTACTTCTATAATTTTGTAATCCAGTCCTTGAATGAATGAAATAGAATCTTATTGAAATGAATGAAATACATTTTGTGTTTGCCTTCAATGCATTGTCGTTTATCTTGTGGGCCCCCTGGTACATGTACACAATTTTATTGCGAACATGTACCAAAAGGTTTTGACAATGTCCTGATGACTTGCACACTTCGAACATGTAGATAGATTGCTTAGCTCATAGGTCCAAAGTTTACTTCCGACATCACCAAGGACCCTTTGTGACGTCGACGGCGGGCCCCCTGGGAGGTGTCGGAGCTTGATAAGGCCAATGGTACCCACTGTCAACGTGTAAAACATCGACAGCGGGCCCCTGGGGGTGTCAGAGCTTCATAGATCCGACAGCGCCCATTGTTAGCACATAGAACGTTGACGGCGGGCCGCCTAGGAGGTGTCAAAGCTTGATAAGTCCGACGACACTGACTGTCAATATGTGAAACATCATCGGCAGGCCCCCTGGGGGTGTTAGAGCTTGATAGATCCCACGGCGCCCACAGTCAATATATAGAACATCGACGCCGGGCCCCTGGGAGGTGTTAATGCTTGGTAGCTCCAACAACGCCCACTATCAACACTTAAAGCGTTGACAACGGGCCCCCTCGGATCCTCGGAGCTTCCCGGCTTCAACGATATCCACCATCAACGTATAATATGTCGACAGAAGAATTTCTTTAGGGTGATTTCTTCACCATCCTTACTTGGATTGCCATTAATTCTTTACGTCGACGTCTGGCCCCCATGGGAGTTGTCAGAGCTTTGTTAGCTTCTGATGACACCCACTTTCAACGTACAAAACGTCGAAGGTAGGCCCCCTTGGGGGATGTTGAAGCTTAGTAGCTCCACCATCGCGATGAGTTTTCATTTTTCCTGCGCGTCAAAGACAAGAAAAATAATAACATTCGTCCGCAAAACTATAACTCTTTTGCGGCTTACTGTTCTTATTTGAATTTTAGATCCAAAGGAACTCAATATGATAACAAGTACATTTATGTAATCTTTTCAGATCCGAATGCCTTTTGGACCCGCCCTACAGAGGCCTGCCATAATGTAGTTAGACTGGCGTACTTAGGATACTTGACCAGGCTAAGTCGATAGCGCACTTCGGACCTGACACTAGCTTTGGCGTTCCGGCGAGTAGACCATCTAGCAATTCTAAGATCCAAAAGAATCAACAATACAACTTGTACAACATATAAGTAACTTGGACTAAAGCTAAAAAAGAATTGCACAACTTTGCTATAGACAAGAAGGAAAAAGATAATAAAAGAAAACGAGCTTGTACAAATATTGATGCACGTGGAGACTACTTTCACACAACAATGTCTTTTATTAGAGGTCCTAGTTACTGGGGAGACAAGGACACACTTAGGGTATGGAACTAGGCCAAGTGTGCTATTCATCTTGTTCTAACTCAGGGTAGGTAAGCCGCACTTTCAGTACAGGGACAAAGTTAGGTAGGCTATGAACTTGCCAGACTCTCCCAGAGGGATCCGAATGTTCTCCTTTAGAACCTACCCGACTCTGTGTATAGACTCTATAACATACATTGTGTGTAATTATAGACTCACCTCCGTGAAACTAAGCATAAAACTTACAGAGGTGCTCGATGTTCCAAGGATTGGGAAGCGGGGGTCCCATCCTCTGTTGCCAAGCAAATGCATCCAGGACGGGATACTTTGATCACTCTGAAGGGTCCTTCCCATCTGGGGGATAGTTTGTTCATCCCTTCATGAGTTAGTATTCTCTGTAGCACTAGATTTCCTTCTTCAAGCTATCGGTTGCGCACGTGCCTTTGGTGATAGCGATGGAGCACCTAGCGATATCATGCATTCCGAACAGCAGCTTGGCACCTTCCCTCATTGAAGAGGTCAAGGTCTTCATGCCAGAGCTTGTCCCGCGTGGCTTCATCAAAGGTCTGGACCCAGAGCGACCCCATGGTGATGATCTTCGGAGGAAAGACTGCTTTAGCTCCGTACACTAGGAAGAAGAGTGTCTCTCCAGTTGATCGGCTAGGTGTTGTCCTGCTCGCCCACAATGCGGATGGAATCTCCTCTATCCAGTTGGCTCCATATTTCTTTAAGCGCTCATATGTGCACGTTTTGAGTCCTTTCAATATTTTTGCATTTGCTCTCTTGGCTTGGCCATTACTTGCTGGGTGAGCTACTGATGCGTAGCTAACTTGAATGCCGAGGTCTTCGCAATATTCTTGGAATGCTGCACTTGTGAATTGGGTTCTGTTGTCAGTGATGACTTTGTTCGGAACTCCAAATCTGCAGACTATGCACTACAGGAATATCGAAGAGTTACATCGGCCAGATTAAGTTACGTCGGCTGGCCGACAGAAGTTAAATAACTTACGTCGGCGCCATGGAACCGACATAAGTAAGTTAACCTATGTCGGCTGCCGACGTAAGTAATGAGACCGACAACTTTTAACCATAACTTACGTTGGCTAGAGAAACAGGCCGACGTAAATAAAAGAGCCGACGTAACTTAGTGTTAACTTACGTCGGCGAATAGGATGGCCGTCGTAAGTTACGTCCACCGACGTAAGTTGAGTATTTAGCCGACGTAAGTTATGTATTTTAACCAAGCCCGTGTGCCCTTCTCTTTTCTTCCTTACCCGCCGCTTTCTCTTCTCTTCCCCGCCGCCTGCGCACGACGCCTCCACCGCGCCCTGGCCCCGCCGCCGCCACCGCCGCCCCCGCTCCCGCTCCCGCTCCCGCCGACCCGCGGCGCCCACGCCGCCGCCGGCCTCACCGCGCCCCGGCCCCACCGCCCCCGCTCCCGCTCCCCGCCGACCCGAGGCACCCACGTCGCCGTCGGCCTCGCCGCGCCCCGGCCCCGCCACCCGCGCTCCCACTCCGGCTGACCCGCGGCGCCCACACCGCCGCCGGCCTCGCCGTGCCCCCGTCTCCCCCGGCCCTCTGCGCCGCCCCCGACCCTCACCGCCCTCGGCCTCCCCCGGCCCCGCCGTGCCGCCCTGCCTTCGGCCCACCGCCCCCGGACCTCACCGCTGCCCCCAGACCTCGCCGCCGCCGGCCCCGCCCCTGCGCCCCCGCCGCCGGCTCGTCCGCCGATCCTCGTTGCAAGTATTTCCTCGCCTCTCCCCTTGCTCTCATTGTTTTGAATTATTGCACATGCATTTGCTTGAAATTTTACCTGAATTGTGGATTGCACATGCATTTGCAAGTGTTTACTCTTAATAGAAAATTGTGAATTGCTATGCTTATGTTAGAAATTGATGAATTGCTATGCTTATGTTAGAAACTGATTGAAATTATATAGATACACAAATAATGTTTACTATGCTTATGTTAGAATTAAATCGATAAATTGATGAATTACAATTGATGAATTTTTATGCTTATTTGTTATGCTTAGAATTATGGTTAGAATTGAATTGCTTATGTTTAGGTTTAATTTAATTGAATTCAATTGCTTATGTTACAATTGAGTTGATAAATTGATGAATTACAATGGATAATTGTTATGTTTAGGTTTATTTGAATTGCTTAGTTTTTTGAATTATGGTTACAATTTTAATTTTGATTGCTTGAGTGTTTAAGAACTATATATACATAAATGGGCTTCGAACCGGCTTGACAAGGCCCGACAAGGACCATTTAGTGGTAAGGTAAAGTATGCGTGTAGACGGGCATGAAGGCGAACGACGACGGTGAGGATGGCAAGCACCTGCGCGTGGATGGCGTACCCCGACGAAGTGGTTTCATCTCCGATCTATTTACAGCAGCTAACCCTAAAGCCGTCGTGGAATTGTCATCTAAGACCAACTTTCCTCTCAGTCTTCCTCTAGTTCTTTCCTCTCTCTTAAATGACCTCGAAATGAAAATGAGCAACGTAACCTATAGCAATGTATTACCCGTTTTGGATCGGCACGTCTCACATGCCATTGGCATGTGAGATGTGCAGGTTCAGAATTGTCCCTTTTTGGACAGCCTCGGAGTGACCGAGGGGGCATGGCTTGTGACGAGACGCGGGTCCGGATTTGGACGAGATTTCGGTGGCGTAACCCTGTTGTTCTCTGCTGCACCATTTTTGGGCGTGCAGTGGAGAACAGCGGGGTTATGCTGCCGAAATTTCGTTCGAATCCGGATCATGTGTCTCGTCATGAGCACGCTCCGCTCGGTCACTCTTGGGTGGGTTTAGGATCTATCTGCCTAGGTTGTAGGGCCGTGACACATAACATAACAATACATTAACGACAATTTCTTTCGCGTTAAACTGCAGAGTCAAACATGGGCGAAGACCGTAGTTGGATGTACACTGGTTGGAAGAGCAGAACTGTTGGTCACTCAGATGAGTGGTACGCCAAGACAGAAGCTTTTGTGGAACGAGCTTTTTCGTTGCCAAGACATAAGTTCTTCGTGTGTTTCATTTCTTTTTCAATTAATCTTCTTCTACTTAGTGTTTTCATTCTTTTGCAGGTTTGCCATTTTCGATGGAGTTGTCGACTCGAGGTCGATGCGACCTTTGAGAGATGCTTCATCGTCGCAGGCTTCGACCGTTGGGACCAGTGGTCGTCTCTCGCAGACCCAGCTGGAGCTCCAGGCCATGAGGGAGTCGCTGACGCAAACTCAGGCAGAGCTGGAGAGGACGAGAGCGGAGGCAAGGGAGGAGCAGCAGAGGACGACCTTAATGATGGCCCAGATGCAAGCAACGGTGGCGGTAAGTAATTTAAAGTACCGTAGTTAAATTTCACAACACTTAATAACATATATCTGCTAATATCTTGCAATGGCAGGCTCTTGCTCGACAAAGCGGTCAGGACAACGAGATTCCTACTCTTCCGCCGCACCAGACACCAGAGCAGGTAATATTGTCTATACCTAGGTGTTTGATTCCCTTTTCATTATGTTAAAGAAGTTACTTGCATCACATTTAATTTAGCAAATGTGTTACTCACACTATTGACTAGTTGTTTTATGGACTTCTAATTTATCCTAATTATGATTCTTTTGCAGGGTTCCGGAACGCGTCGAGATCCCGGAGGCAGTGGAGGGGCTAGCGTGTAGACACCGGAGCAGGTGATAAACTCTCTTTAATATTGTTAAATCCATTTTAGTATTTTACATAGAGAGATAAGGAGGTACAACATAGAGGTAGATCTTGATGACTTGTCAGATATTGATTCCTATAGTGGTGAGGAAGTTATGTGTATCTAATCAAGCTTTAGTAGTTTTTGACCATGGTAGAAATGATTAGTATATAGTGAATAAGTTGTTAGTGCTTCCATTTAACAAAAGGGCTAGTGATTATCACTGATGTTTCCTTCTTATGTCGAAACTGATGTTCACTGAGTTAAGAAAGGGCTAGTGCTTCCATTTAACTAGTGATATAGTACATTACTTCATTTGAAACTACATCATGCTTCCTTCTTTTGTCACTGATGTTCTTGGCCTCTTATGTTATCACTGAGTTGACATTGATGCTTACTAGTGATTATGTTTCTTTTACAGGGATCCGAAACGCGCCGAGAAGATCCCGGAGGTAATGGAGGGGCTAGCGTGTAGCCCGGTGGAATTCATTTTGCAAATTGTGTTGTTGTTGATGTTTTGAACTATATATTGAAACTGTTATGCTGTGTATATCTCATTTGTCTGTTCTGTGTTCTTGCCATCGAGCGAGGTAGTCAGTTTCTGTTTTTAAAAAAAAATTCGAAAACTTAACTTACGCCGGCTATGGGAATGCCGACGTAAGTTAGCCCAGGTTAACTTACGTCGGTCAGGCCATACCGACGTAAGTTAAACCACTTAACTTACGTCGGTTTGCCCTGGCCGACGTAAGTTACAACACTTTACTTACGTCCGCTTGCCAAAGCCGATGTAAGTCCTCCGGCCCAGCCCAAGGCCCATCTCGACACATAACTTCCGTCGGCTTCTGCAGACCGACATAATTAAGGTAACTTACGTCGGTGGCCGATGTAAGTCACCTTAATTACTTCCAAATGCCTACGTCGGCTGAAAACTGACGTAATTAAGGAAAAACTGACGTAATTAAGTTAGTTACGTCGGTTTAAGCCTTACTTATGTCGGCTTTGGCCGACGTAAGTGACCGATATTCCTGTGGTGATGGACTTCAAGTACTTGATAGCTAACTACTTGTTGATTGTCACAACTTGAGTAGCTTCCGTCCACTTGGTGAACTTGTCGATGGCGACGTATAGGAACCTATAACCTCCGACAGCTTTTGGGAAAGGTCCCAAAATGTCCATCCCCACACAGCGAATGGCCATGTAGGAGGTATCATTTGCAGTGACTGAGCCGGTGTGTGAATTTGTTGTGCGTGGAACATACACACTTCACACTTTTTTACCAACTCGACTGCATCTTGGAGGGTTGTAGGCTAGTAGAAGCCATGCCGGAAGGCTTTACCGACCAACGTGTGAGAAGACGCGTGGTTCCCACACTCGCCTCCATGGATTTCCGCGAGTAGCTGGCGACCTTCTTCCCTTGCAATGCACCGCATTAGGACACTGTTGGAACAACGCCGGTATAGATCCCCTTCTACCAGCATGTATCTTTTAGCCAATCTAACAATCCGGTCAGTGGATGCACCGTCTTTAGGAAGGATGTTATCTTTCAAGTAGCTTCAGATCTCCAAGATCCATGCATCGAAGCTAACTTCAGCCTTCGGATCTTGTTCGTTGGGTTGCTTAGAGCTTCCTACAACGCCTATGACCCTTTGTGGACGCCATGGTAACAGGGCCACCGAGACTGCCTGCTTTGAGGTGCTAATGTCGCCTCCTTCGCTCAGTTCATCACGATGAGCGGTTGGTCTCGACAACCTCCTGATGAAAACTCCGTCAGGAGCTTGAGCTCCATTTGAAGCCTTCGTCGAGAGTTCGTCATCTTCAGCGTTGTTCGAACGCTGGACATGGCAGAGATCCAAGACATCGAAGTCCTTCTTGAGCTTCTGAACTTCAAGGAAATAAGCAGCAGGTTGTGGGTTGTTGCAACTACACTCACCTTTGACTTTCTTGATAATGAGTTGTGAACCACCCTTGACCAGCATCTGCTGGACGCCATATGATAGCGCCACCTTGAGCCCATAGATGAGAGCTCCATACCCCGCCATGTTGTTGGTTGCCATGAAATCATCATGTATTTGACCTCCTCCCCGGTCGGAGCAAGCAGAAGGATTTCAGCTTCGGCCCCCTGCTTCAGCATGGAACCTTGGGTTCTGGCTTCTGCTCACTGAGACCCCCAGGATTTGATGGAGAAGGGGTCTGTTCCGCCATGAAGTTAGCCAATGCTTGACTCTTGATAGCTTGTCGAGGCAGGAATTCAAGATCGAATTCTTCCAGCTCTGCTGCCCACTTGACGATGTTCCCAGTAGAGTTTGGATTGTGTAGTATAGCACGCAGTGGATATGAGGATACCACTGATACCATGTAGGCTTGGAAGTAGTGACGTAGCTTCCTTGAGGCCATAAGGACTGCGTAAAGCAGCTTATGTAGCTCAAATTATCGATTCTTCGTGTCGTGGAGTACTTTGTTGATGAAGTACACTGGCCGCTGGATAGTCCGGACCCTCCCGGAGCGGCCCAGAGCTTCTTCTCCATCACCCGGACCCTCCCAGAGGTGTCCGAAGCTTCTTCTTGAGCTGTTCGGACCCATCCGGAGGGATCCAAAACTTCTTCTTCGGTCATGTGAACTCCCTCAGATGAGAGAGGTTGATCCTCAGGCAGCTTGAATTGAAGATCCGTTCTTGGGGGCTGGTACCCAGACTCACCTTGAGGTAGATCCAGACCCTCCCAGAGCGGTCTAGGCTCCTGAACAGTAGGTGGTTCCGGTCTTTCCGCGACAAGGACCATACTGACAACCTCCATAGTTTCCGAAATGTAAAGCAAAAAAGGCTCACCAGGGTTCAGAGCTACCAGGATTGGTAGTGTGGTGAGAAGCTACTTGAGCTCTTGGAACGCCTTTTCTGCTTCTTCAGACCAACGGAATGCCCGGTCTTCCTCAATAACTTGAGGAAGGGAAGTGCCCACTTTGCTAGTCTTGAGATGAACAGGCTAAGCACAGCTAGACATCCAGTTAGCTTCTGGACATCCTTGATGCGGGTTGGGGGCCGCATGTCTTCAATAGCCTTGATCTTCACCGGGTTTGCCTCAATTCCTCAGTGAGTCACCAAGAATCCAAGGAGCTTCCCGGAGCTAACCCCAAAGACACATTTGTCCGCGTTCATCTTGGTACGCGTCACGCGCAACTTGTCAAGGACGGCTCTCAGGTTGTCAAGGAGTGATTTCTTGTTCTTGACCTTCACGACGATCTCATCGATGTAGACCTCCACCAACTCCCTAATGAGCTCTCCAAATGTTGGCTTGCACAAAATTTGAAGCAGCATTTTTGAGACCAAATGCATGGCAGTATATCAATACAATCCATCTACTGTGATGAAGGTAGTATGCTCTTCATCTTCCCCAGAAATTTGGATCTGATGGTAACAAGAATATGCACCTGGGAAACAAAATAGCTCACAACCGGAGGTGGAGTCCACTATCTGGTCTATCCTAAGTAGTGGAAATAGATCTTTTGGACATGCCTTATTCAAGGTGGTGTAGTCGATACACATCTGAAGCTTCCCGCCGACCTGGGTTTGCAAGCCATCATGGATTATGAACCTCTCGGATGAAACCAGCTTCGAGCAGCTTCTTGATAACTTGTCAGATGAAGTTCTGCTGCTCGACTGATTGCTTCCAGGGCTTCTGGTGGACTGGCCGTGCGTCGGGGTAAATCTTCAGGTTGTGCTCAATCACCTCTTTAGGGATCCCAGACATTTGTGACCCAGACATTTGTGACGGTTGCCAGGCAAACACGTCAACATTCGCCCACAGGAAAGTGATGAGCGCGAGTTCCTATTTATTGTCCAGTCCTCCCGATATACGGGTGGTCTAGGCAGCATCAGAACCAATCTGGACAATTTTGATGGGAATGCTGGGGTTGCTGCTTTGCTGCATGCGTGGTGCAGAGGTTGAGCCTCGGTGATGAGTGCTTGGAGGTTGAGCACCTATCTCCTTGCTGGATGCTTCCTCCTGCGTTGTTGTAAGCGCGTAGAGTTCATCCAGCGCAGTGACTCCTGCAGTACGATCCCCATGGATCCAGAGAACAACTGAAGGTGTCAGCATCTTCAACACCAAATAGCCGTAGTGGGATGCGGCCATGAACCTATACAGGGCAGGCCTGCCTAGAATGGCGTTGAATGGAAAGCTGATATGAGCCATATCGAAGATCAGCTTCTCAGTTCTATAGTTCTCCAGAGTCTCAAAGGTCACCGGGAGAGTAATTGAGCCGAGAGGACTGATGGCCCCCAGACCTACCCATAGAAGGGACGTGAGGGATGAAGGTCCGAGAGTAAAAACTGGATCTTGACGAAAGCTTCATAGCTAAGGAGGTTGAGGGCTAACCCTCCGTCCACAAAGACATGGTAGAGCTGGACATTGTTGATAGTAGTAGACACCCTCAAGGGCAGTTTCTCAGCTCTGATCATGTTTCTTGGACAATCTATTGCATAGAAAGTGATGGGAGTGTCCATCCACTTACAATGGATTTCTGCCTTGGCAGTAGGAGCCGTGGCAGCCATCTCCCGGCGCATGGTCTTGAGGACGCGACGGGAGGTGATATCCCAGGACCCTCCATAGATTGTGTTGAGGGTCTTCCGACGCTCGTTGTCGTAGATGTAAGAGTCGTCGTCAACTGTGTTTTACACAGCCTTTAGGACCTTCTTGAGGTCCTAGAAGCCTAGTTCTGGATTAAACGGAGCTTCATTGACTTTCTGCTTTCCCTCCCGCTGGCGGAAGGTAGATTCTTCCCGGCGCTTGTTAAAAAGCTCGACAAGGTTCCAAACCTCGTGACAATCTTCAATATTGTGAGTGTCCATTTTGTGGATCGGACACAACATCTTCGAACCGCTGTGGCCTTCGGATGAAGGTCGAGGTCGCTTTTCGAGGTGTGGCCCCCTACCACCCGGAGCTGCAGCAGCTGGAGTAGTAGGCTTGCATGTCGACGGTTTCTTCTTGCCGTTGGACTTTTTCTTCTTCATTCCACTACTGGAGGTAGTGGCTTAAGCCTTGGAGGACTTTTTTGTAGCCTCCGGAGCTGGCTTGGAGTTCATTTCACAGCCTTCTGCAGCACTGGCACATTTATCAACCAAGCTGAAGAGTTCCGTCATGCTGGTGACTTCTTTAGTCGCCAGCTTCTCCAACATCTTCTTGTCTCTGGCACCCTGTATGAATGCCATGATGACAGAAACATTGGAAGTTGAAGGGATTGTAATCCGTACCTAGGAAAACCACTGGATGAAGGATCGTAGCAACTCTCCCAATTTCTGCTGTACGGTGAACAAGTCCAGTTCTGTGCCAGGTCGGGTGTAGGAACTCCCGAAGTTGGCGGTGAATTGGTTGCATAGCTCTGCCCAACTGTTAATGGAGTCAGGCAGGAGACTCATGAACCAGGACCTGGCTGCCCCAGTTAGAGCCACAGGGAAATAATTGGCCATCATGGCCTCATTGCCACCCGCCGAGGATGGCGGTAGAGTAGATTTGGATTAATTCAATGGGGTTGACAGTCCCGTCGTATTTCTCTGGCAGATGAGGCTGGAACTTCTGAGGTCATCGGACCATGCGTAGGTGCATGGCCAAGGCTGAGTAGTCGCCCCCTACTCCCAAAGGAGAAGGATTTTCCCGAGCCTCTCACCTCTCGCGAGCACGCTCGATGTGGATGTGGCCGTCCTGCAACCTGTATTGTCGGTCAAGCTCTGACCGAAGATCGTGCATCGAAATTCTCGACGCAGTGTGGGTGCGACGTGCCCCAGAGGGCAGCGACATCACGTGTTGGGACACAGAGCGCCTCTTGTGCTATGATGCATGAGAACCAAGTCTTCCAGATAAGGTCCTACGCTGAGAAGGTGCCTGCCCCGAAGGGGGGGGACCTTGGTTGCTGATGGCATTAGTTGCGGCTGCAACCAGATGCTCCATACCAGCGCGCCATTGCTCCATCGCACCCTTAGGTGCTTAGGGCGCCACTGGGTGCTCAACAACAGTATGCACAACGTTGATCGCATTCTCCAGGTTGTTGTGCATTGATGCAGTGACTGACGCGAAGACACCACCCTGTTGTCCGACGTTGGCAGCCAGAGCAGGTGGTGGTGTTGGTGGTGCAGCAACACCCGCCGGGACAACAACGCCAATTGGCTGTTGAATATTGAAGGGATTCCCTCCGTCAAGCTGTCCGGTGTTGCTATTGGACGATGCTGCAACAGAGTTCACCATCTCGATATCTGAGGCGCCTCTTCCTGGCACGCCAAAAGTCAAAGCGTGTGATTGATACTTCCCCCGGTACTATTAAAATGTGGTCCGCTGAGGTTCGTATTCGGTTTGGGCGGGCGGAGATTAAGAACGAGATGGAGACACGAGGATTTTTATGTGGTTCGGGCCGCCTGAGCGTAATATCCTATTCCATGGGGTGTTTGTTGATGAGTATGCGGTGGTTTGTGTGCGTATGAGCTTAGTTGTCTCTGTACCGTGCAGCATAACCCTTTTATAGTCTAAGAGCTAGCTATTACATCGTCCTGGCCCAACATGTGGCCCGGGCAGTAATTAATTGCCTAATACATGATCTGTGAATATTAAGCATAATTAACAATTTTCATTTTTCCTACGCATCAAAGACAAGAAAAATAATAAAATTTGTCCTCTCGTCTATAACTCTTTTGCGGCGTACTTTTCTTATTTGAATTTTAGATCCAAAGGAACTCAATATGATAACAAGTACATTTATGTTATATCTCTAGATCCGAATGGCTTCTGGACCCGCCCTACTGAAGCCTGCCGAAATGTAGGTACAATGGTGTACTTAGGGTACTTGACCAGGTTATGTCGATAGCGCAATCCGGACCTGACACTAGCTTTGGCGTTCAGGCGAGTAGACCATCTAGCAATGCTAAGATCTGAAAAAATCAACAATATAACTTGTACAACATATAAGTAACTTGGACTAAAGCTCAAAAAGAATTGCACAACTTTGCTATAGACAAGAAGGATAAAGATAATAAAAGAAAACGAGCCTGTACAAATATTGATGCACGTGGAGACTACTTTAACACAACAATATCTTTTATTATAGGTCCTAGTTACAGGGGAGACAAGGACACACTTAGGGTATAGAACTAGGCCAAGTGTGCTATTCATCTTGTTATGACCCAGGGTAGGTAAGCCGCACTTTCAATACAGGGACCAAGTTAGGTAGGCTCCAAACATGCCAGACTCTCCCGGAGGGATCCGAATGTTCTCATTTAGTACCTACCCGACTCTGTGTATAGACTCTATAACTTACATTGTGTGTAATTACACACTCACCTCCGTAAAACTAAGCATAAAACTTACGGAGATGCTTGATGTTCCAAGGATTGGGATGCGGGGTCCCATCCTCTGTTGCCAAGTGAATGCATCCAGGACGGGATACTTTGATTACTCGGAAGGGTCCTTCCCATCTGGGGGACAATTTGTTCATCCCTTCACGAGTAAGTATTCTCCATAGCACGAGATCGCCTTCTCAAGCTATCGGTTGCGCACATGCCTTTGGTGATAGTGTCGGAGCGCCTGACGATATCATGCATTCCGAACAGCAGCTTGGCACCTTCTCTCATCGAAGAGGTCAAGGTCTTCATGCCGGAGCTTGTCCTGCATGGCTTCATCGAAGGTCTGGACCTAGAGCGACCCCATGGTGATCTCTGGAGGAAGGACTGCCTCAGCTCCATACACCAGGAAGAAGAGTGTCTCTCCAGTAGATCAGCTAGGTGTTGTCCCGCTCGCCCACAATGCAGACGGAAGCTCCTCTATCTAGTGGGCTCATATGTGCGTGTTTTGAGTCCTTTCAATATTTCTGCATTTGCTCTCTTGGCTTGGCCATTACTTGCCGGGTGAGCTACTGATCGTATCTAACTTAAATGCCGAGGTCTTCGCAATATTCTTGGAATGTTGCACTTGTGAATTGGGTTCTGTTGTCAGTGATGACTCTGTTCGGAACTCCAAATCTGCAGACTATGGACTTCAAGAACTTGATAGCTGACTGCTTGTTTATTGTCACAACTTGAGTAGCTTCCGACCACTTGGTGAACTTGTTGATGGCGATGTACAGGAACCTGTAACCTCCGACGGCTTTTGAGAAGGGTCCCAAAATTTCCATCCCCACACAGCGAATGGCCATGTAGGAGGTATCATTTGCAGTGACTGAGCCGGTCTGTGAATTTGTTTCGCGTAGAATTGGCATGCCTCACACGTTTTTATCGACTCGACTGCATCTTGGAGGGCTGTAGGCTAATAGAAGCCATGCCAGAAGGCTTTACCAACCAACGTGTGGGAAGACATGTGGTTCCCACACTCGCCTCCATGGATTTCTGCGAAGAGCTCGCAACCTTCTTCACTTGCAATGCACCGCATTAGGATGCCGTTGGCACCGTGCTGGTAGAGATCCTCTTCTACCAGCATGTATCTTTTAGCCAATCTTACGATCCGGTCAGCGGATGCACCGTCTTCAGGAAGGACATTGCCTTTCAAGTAGCTTCGAATCTCCGGGATCCTTGCATAGAGCTAACTTGAGCCTTCGGTTCTTGCGCGTTGGGTTGCTCGGAGCTTTCTACAGTGCCTATGACACTTGGTGGATGCCATGGTAACAGGGCCACAGGGACTGCCTACTTTGAGGTGTTGATGTTGCCTCCTTCGCTCAGTTCAGCATGCTGAGCGGTTGGTCTCGACATCCTCCTAACAAAAACTCCGTCGGGAGCTTGAGCTCCGTTTGAAGCCTTCGTCGAGAGTTCGTCAGCTTCAGCATTGTTTGAACGCTGGACATGGCAGAGATCTAGGACATCGAAGTCCTTCTTGAGCTTCTGGACTTCAAGGAGATAAGCAGCAAGTTGTAGGTTGTTGCTACTACACTGGCCTTTGACTTGCTTGATAATGAGTTGCGAACCACTCTTGACCAGCATCTGCTTGACGCCATATGATAGCGCCACCTTGAGCCCATAGATGAGAGGTTCATACTCCGCCATGTTGCTAGTTGCGTTGAAATCATGATGTATTTGACCTTCTCCCCGGTCGGAGCAAGCAGAAGGATTCCAGCTCCACCCCCTTGCTTCTGCATGGAACCTTGGGTTCCGTCTTCTGCTCGCTGGGACCCCCAGGATTTGATGGAGAAGGGGTCCATTCCGCCACAAAGTCAGCCAATGCTCGACTCTTGATAGCTTGTCGAGGAGGGAATTTATGATTGTATTCTGCCAGCTCCGCTGTCCACTTGGCGATGTTCCAAGTAGATTTTGGGTTGTGCAATATAGCACGCAGCGGATATGAGGTTACCACTGATACCATGTAGGTATGGAAGTAGTGACATAGCTTCCTTGAGGCAATAAGGACTACGTAAAGCAGCTTATGTAGCTCAAATTATCGAGTCTTGGCATCGTGGAGTACTTCGATGATGATGTACACTAGCCGCTGGACGGTCCGGACCCTCCCGGGGGGGGGGGGGTGCCTATTAGTGTGGCCTAGAGGGGGGTGAATAGGCCTTTTTGAATTTTGTCGGAACCTACAACACTTAACAACCAGATCAAAACTCGAGATATCGGACTAGTCCGGTGTGTACCGACTAGGTTAATCAAGTTTGATCGATTAATTTGATTCTAGGATGTATGCAGTGGAAATATACAGGTAATTGAAGTGTTACACGATTATGAACTAGGGTATACCAAAAGTCAATCTTATGTTTAATGTTTCAACGTAAAGTAGGCAAGATTTATTGAAACCCTAGTTTAATATGATGAATAAGAATGATGAACACAACGTAAGAACACAAGCAATTTATCCCGTGGTTCGGTTCCCACAGAGGCAACCTACATCCACGTTGAGGAGTCCACAAAAGGACCGGGTCTTCTCCAACCCTACCCTCGTCGGATCGCCACGAAGGCCAATCCTCTTCACTTATCACAAAGGGTAAACAACAAAATTTTAGGTGCTTTCTCACACATTGAGGGCTCCCCTAGATTACAACAAGAACTCCACCAAGAACACACTCGAAAGATTACAATGAAAATCACATAAGTGTGTTAGGGAATCAAACCAAGAGCTCAATGAGTGATAAACCGTGTCTCTCCAATGTTCCAAATTGTATCCTCAAGGGATTGATCTTTTTGGCTTTTGATTTTGTGGAGAGGTGTGTTTTCGAGGCTCTTGGGTGGTGTGATAGCGCAGGGGGTCGAGAGCTAGTAAAGTTGGGCCGTGCACATCTATTTATATTTGGTTTCTAAAAGTGACCGTTAGGGTTTAGGAAGATCAGACTTGGTGGACACCGGACGAGTCCGGTGTGCTGTGCGTAGCAAACCCTAAGTGTCGTGAAATATCGAACTAGTCTGGCTGGATGCGGACTTGCCCGATTTCGCTTCTGGAAATCTTCAGACTAGTCTGATAATCATCGGACTTGTCCGAATCAATGAAACCCTAAGTGAATTGGGTGACAATTCTGCAGTTGGAGGACTTGTCCGATTTAGGTCATAGGGTTTTTGGACTAGTCCGTGATAATATCGGACTTGTCCGATTTACATCAGAATGATATCGGACTAGTTCGTGGTGTGATCGGACTTGTCCAAATTCGTGCAACTTGTGAAATGTTTTGAGGACTAGTCCGCACTGGGTAGGACAAGTCCGATTCTAGTCATAGAGATATCAGACTAGTCCGTGGTGATATCCGACTTGTCCGAACTTGTTCAAAAAGATATCAGACTTGTCCGGTGTCAGTCGGACTAGTCCGGTCCTGTATAAACTTGTGCAATGTGTGTGATTATTTGTGCTTGAGCTCTTGAGGTGTGTTTCCTTAACACACTCCATACACAATGATCTACTACACTTGTTCCATGAGCTCTTTTCCACATTGCTCCTTATTCTTCCTTCTTTTTGGCACTTTGCTTATTTTCCCATTCAAACCTGTGCTCATCTCAACAAAGTAGTTAGGATCTCATTTGATTGTCATAAATCATCCAAAAACAACAAGGGATTCCTAGATGCACTTTCAATCTCCTCCTTTTTGGTGATTGATAACAACCAATTGAGATTTCACAAAATATGATAAAAAGTTGAGATTTTCATAAAGTATGCACATATGAGTCTAAAATACATCAAGCAATGAAAACATGGTCCATATGTGCATTCTTTATGGTGGGATGCATAACTAAGTGTATTGAAACAATAATTAAGATGAGAATGACATAATTGATATTAACACACCAACAATAAGCATATATGTCATTCTAGAAGCAAAATCACATATTTCATCAATTACTTGACAAGAGGTTCAACGCATTGCATCACAGGACCATTAAGTAAAAGTTTTACAACCCACAAAATAGACAAAGAGCATAAAAGGAGGCTCTCCTCGCATCCTACAGCTAAGACCTAAGACCTAAGACTCCCCCTCAATCTCTCCCCCTTTGGCATCAAGACACCAAAAAGAAGGAGAAGAGGGACCTAAAGTCTTCACACCTCGCTATCAGTCCTCTCATCGTCTTCATCTTCATCTTCGGTCTGATGAGGAGGAGGAGGAGGTGCGGAGCCACTCAAGCCCCCAATGCCAAAATAGGCAAGATCAGAGGGAGTCAAGGGCCCAAGCTCGGTGTAGTCAGAATCAGAGTCTTCAGAGATGACTGGAGATCCAATGGGGTCGATCTCCAGTTTTTGACAAATTTGCTTCACATTTGCCTTGACATACTTCATGTCTTCCTTTCTTCTCTTGTTAAGCTTGTGGGCCTTCACCTCGCTTTCTGCAGGAGGCAAAGATAGCAGCCAAGTACTTGTAGATGACACTTGCAGATCCTTTTTGACGAGCTGCCCTAGTGGTACGAGCAGCCTTGGCATCTCCACTCGCTCTCGCCGGAGCCTCTGCACTAGAAGCAGGAGACAGAGCAGCTTGAACATTTGCTTGTTGAGGCTTCTGAGGCCTCAATGGTGTGTGCTCCACATCTCTGACGAACTTGATGCCTGTGACCTTCTCAATTATGAACATGAGATAGGGGCATAGCCACAAGATCTATTGAGGGTGCTAGAGATGTTGACCTTATCGTTCCAGATATAGTCACACACATCAAACTTGCGGTCCTTGCTTATGACCTTCATCAAGGTCCGGAGATAGCCCTGTACACTCCCTGCATCCCCATCCTTCAGGTGAATTGTCTTCCTTAACGCTCTTTTAAGCACCACAAAGAAGGGCTTCATGTTCTTTGTGGAGGGAGGGATGAACATGGAATTGGGCTCATAGAGGAACTTCATCCTATCCTTTTCCAAGACCCCAAGATTGTGGATCACCAGCAAGTCATTGTCGGTGTTCTCAAGGTGGAGAAGACTGGCGAAATCGTCGTAGGTAATGGTGTACTTGGACCCGTGAAGCATCCAAGTCACACGCTCCTCCTCATCACTAGCAAAATGACAAGTAGCATAGAATTGAGCTACCACTTCGTCATTCCAGTTGTACAAGAAGGCAAATAGGTCCTTCAAGCCATGTCTCTCAGCTGCCTCGATCACCTCATCAAATGTGAAGCATCTCTTCCTCTAAAGATGTGCCCAATCTATCCACTGACTGCACACTACAGGTGTCTTCATGGGGAGGTAGACAGACTTGTAAAACTCCGCATGGAAGTTGCTCCAGAATCTTCCATCGGCAAATTGCTTTGGACGGCTGTAGCAATCCATGTCCCTGAACTTCACAGATGAGTCGCTGCCCTTCCCGTTGAACCTTTCTTCTGTGGGATCCTGAGCCCCTTGCTTTGGAGCTGACATCTTCAGGGGGCCAATTGGGCCCGTTGTGATCCATTTGGCTTTTTTGCTAGGCGAGCACTCGCCGAGCTAGGGCCACCACCAGCGGAAGCCCTGGAAGCAGGAACCTTTCGTCAAGCCACCATCTACTGAGGAGGAGAGGGGGCTGGCTCGGAAGGGCGCTTCTTGCTTTGGTCCGTCAAGGACCGAAGCGGGGCTTCTTGTTCCATCTCGGCTTCGAAGTCATAAACTTCATCGTGAGAGCTCGACATGCCCTAAGAATGAATTGCACAAGGTATGGGTGAGGATGGATAACAAGGAATTGCATTGAGGAAGTAAAAGGTTAGGTTTGAGTTCAGAAAAATCGAACAAGTCCGATGGATAGGCAAGGACTAGTCTGGTTGACCGGACTTGTCCATGCATGGACTGGACTAGTCCGATATTCATCCTCAAGAACCCTAACTATGAGACAAATGGAGTTTCTCAATGCAAAACTAGCCTAACAGCAATGTAATACATCAAGGACACTAGTATTAGGTGAAGGAAGCTAGGATATTCGATCAACAATGAAGAAAATGGAGATTTCTAGGGTTTGGGGGAAAAATTACCAAAAAATGTCTTGAATCTTGGAGAGGAGGGTGTTGAAGGCCGGACAAGTCCACGAACTTCAATCCCTGAGCCACAGGAAAATAGTTGGCCATCATGGCCTCAATGCCACCCGCCTCGAGGATGGCGGTAGAGTAGATTTGGAGGAATTCAATGGGGTTGGCGGTCCCGTCGTATTTCTTCGGCAGATGAGACCATGTGACACCCGGTTCCGAAAATGAACCAAGTGAACGCATAAGTCTGCCTAGGATGTTCAACACAAATACACGAGTGCATCACAAAAGAGTATACAGAAAAATACAACAGAACAATATTAATTATCAAATTTTATTTGCAAAAACCATATTATCCTCGAGTACAAGTTCTAATAAATATTAATGACAAGTTTGAACTAATGCAGTGGAAATAAACTAATTAAGCAAACTAAACAGCTAGGCAGCATAAGCAATAGGGTAGCGCAGCTCCATGCAACACCACAGGCAAAGCTGTCGGTCGACACGGCCTAGAAATCCGCATTATCGCCATTAAACTTCCAATCCTGACCCGCAACTGTTAGGGTGAATTGCAAGAGTGAGTACATGTCGTACTCAGCAAGTGTGGAAAGTATGATACGTGGCTGATTCAAATGACGACAATAATAAGGGATAAGTGTTATTAAAAACATGTATGTGAAGTACATTAAAACATTTGAAAAGCAATATATTACATGTATGTGAAGCAAACCCATCATAAGACATAATTAAAAACGTAGCACCAATCCATATTCCATATCCATCATCATATACCAATATCCATATTCAATACCAGAATTCAATTCATAACCATCCATAACCATAATACCAACCATAACCATCCCAAATACCATCCCAATACCGAGTTCCCTCTAATCATGGAAGTTGTCCAGGTGCTCATAACCGGGAGAACGGCTATCATGATAGTTTTGTTAGACTCTACCGAGTTTGTACCACTTTACCCACGTGTTTGTGATTTCATCACCCGTCGGCGACTAAAGAACCTCCCTTATGCCAATTACACTTCCTTTGGTGTGTGGCAAAGAGATCACAAAATAGCCTTTACAAAGGGATTACTAGCCTATTTAGACCCCACTGAGGTTTCACCGGTGGCGATGTCTCCAACTGGGCACATCTTCAACGAAGGGCCCCCTCTTGAGCCATTTGGATCCCAGGGTAGTCCCACGAATCATCAACAAACCCAATCCAACTACCCCTTCGCCGAGCATCCTTAATGGTCCAAACAGCACTAGCGAAGCCCTAATTAATCAGCTACGCTGCACCCATACTTGGCCTCGTGGTGGCACTGTAGTCCTGGCTTATTCTCGCATGAACCGGTCCTTAGATCTAAAGCAAGCAAACCACCATGACATCCAACCCATCCACATACCAGATTTGCTTAGATCACCCATTACCATATCACATTAACCAGTTCATGTTAACCATAATCTCATCCACGCATAATTAAGTTGGGTGGTATAGTTGTTTTCCCATCCCAGCTGATTAAGCGAAGCAAAAGGTAAAAAGCCCTTTCCCGACTCTCTATCATATATTCCAGGTGACAAGGGTGGTTAAAAAAATCTAGTAACCTTCCTACCATAGGATTCCCATCAAATTCACACAAACATGCAGTTTCGCAAACAAAACTTTTAATTTAGAAACAGGATCAGTATGCTTCAAGGACACTTGCCTTGCTCTTGCGGTTGATTAGGGTCAAAGCCTTCAAACTTTTGGTGCTATTGATCCTCCGCGGCACACTCTAGTTCTAATAGCTTTTAATAAGTTTATACAGGTTTGAAGTTGATTTGATCAAATTTCAGAATTAATTCAATAGAATTTAGTCAGCAAAATCGGACTAGTTTGCAGAAGGCCGGACCAGTCCACACTTCGCAGAACTAGCGAACTAGGGTTTTCTAGATCAACGTAAATTTGGAGATTAGGGGTTGAATTCATGTAAGGAAAAGAGAATAGAAGGTATACCAGGTGCTTAGAACTCCAATGAATCAAGAAACTTGGAGGTAACACTTGGATCTTGATGATCTAGGGTTGGTGATGAACTTGGAGATGAATTGGTGATGAAGAACGAAAGCTTGATGGAGATTTTGATCCTCTTTCGTTTCCTCCTCTTCTTCTTGCTTGAGATCTCCTCCTCCATCCTTGATGATGGCTCTCCACGAACTAGGGTTTGGGTGGGGTAGAAAAGTGGCAAATAGATGTCAAGCAAAGGGGTGGGGTTGTTTATATAGAGGTGGAGGCTATGGTTAGATGAATTTCGAGTTTGAGAGGAGTAGAGGCCGGTTTAGAGTCCCACATGGGCTCTAAAAGAGTTAGGCACAACGTCCCTAGGCCCACTTAATGTGAACCCCAAGAAACAAGTCGTAAAACAAAAGATCAACTCGGAGTCGCAAAATATCGCAAAAGTCCGAAAAGGACCGGACTAGTCCGAAGTTGCCCACAGAGAAAACGGACAAGTCTGGCAAAAAATCGGACAAGTCTGACTTTAGTTAGAGAGGAAATCGGACAAGTCAGCTGGAACACCGAACTAGTCGGGAAAAGTCCAGGGACTTAGCAAATTTTCAAGGATTCTTGGAATATCAGACTAGTCCGCACAAAATCGGACAAGTCCGAAAGTTTCCAGGGGCAAAATCGGACTAGTCCGCAGCTAAAATGGACAAGTCTGTTTTTAGTCAGAAAGAAATCAGACTAGTCCTCAGTAAAATCGGTCTAGTCCGCACTTTCCTACATTTTAAGTGCGGTTTTGTTCCAAATCAATTTTAAATGTTCCAAATCAATTTTAAACTCGTTCCTCTTGATGTGGGTTAATGTTAAATTAATTTTAAATGAGGGTGTTACAAACCTACCCCCCCTTAAAATGAATCTTGCCCTCGAGATTCGACACGGAAGAGAAGAGATAGGGAAATTCCTTCTTGAGATCATCCTCCAATTCCCACATCGCTTCTTTTTCTGTGTGGTGCTTCCATTGAACTTTACACCATCTAATGACCATGTTCCTTGTGACTCTCTCCTTGGCTTCCAAAATTTTGATCGGTTGTTTAGCATAAGTCAAATCTTCCTCTAGTTCCAACCCTTCCACTGACACTTGTTCTTCCGGTACTCTCAAACACTTTTTGAGCTGGGAAACATGAAACACATCATGGACATCTGAAAGATGAGTTGGCATCTCCAACTTATACGCTACTTCTCCTCTTTTGTCCAAAATCTTGAATGGTCCAATATAAGGAGGTGCTAGCTTGCCTCTTATGTTAAACCTCCTATGACGTCTCATTGGTGACACCTTGAGGTAAACAAAATCTCCTATTTCAAAGGCTAATTTCCTTCTCCTATTGTCCGCATAGCCTTTTTGTCTTGATTGGGCAGCCCTCAAGTTTTCAAAAATTATTTGGACTTGTTTTTCGGCTTCTTGCAACACATCTGGACCAAATACTTGAGTTTCTCCTGCCTCATTCCAGAATAAAGGTGTTCTACACTTCCTTCCATAAAGCGCTTCATATGGTGACATTTTCAAGCTTGCTTGGTAACTACTGTTGTATGAAAATTCTGCGTATGGCAAGCTTTTGTCCCAACATTTCCCATGCTTTAAAGCACAAGCTCTTAACATGTCCTCTAAAATCTGGTTGGTCCTCTCGGTTTGTCCATCCGTTTGAGGGTGATATGCCGAACTGAAATTCAACCTCGCTCCCAAAGCTTCATGCAATTTCTGCCAAAATCTGGAGGTAAATTGAGAACCTCTATTCGAGACTATCTTCTTCATTACTCCGTGTTGACACACAATATGCTCCATGTATATTTCGGCCAATTGTGCAGCTGTATATTTGGTCTTCACAGGGACAAAATGAGCTGACTTGGTTAAGCGATCCACAATTACCCAAATTGAGTCATACTCGGACTGGGTATGCGGTAAACCAACTATGAAGTCCATACCTATCTCTTCCCACTTCCATTCTGAGATCTTCAATGGTTGCAATAACCCAGCTGGCCTTTGATGTTCCGCCTTGACTCGTTGACACACATCACACAACGCTACATATTCAGCCATGTCCTTTTTCATGCCATCCCACCAATAGCACATTTTCAAGTTTTTGTACATCTTTGTACAACCAGGATGAATTGAGTATGGTGAGTCATGTGCCTCCTTTAATATTGTCTCCCGGATATGCTTTACATTAGGCACAACGATTCTCTTTCCAAGCCATAAGGTATCATGTTCGTCTTCATCAAATCTGAATTCTCTCCCTTCTTGGGTCCTTTCCTTGATTTCCTTGATCTCCTCATATGTGGTATGTGCCTCTCGAATTTCTTGCTCCAAGGTTGGGTTTAACTCCATCATCTCCATCTCATTTACAAATCCGAGGTTCAACCTTTCGAACTCCTTACATAACTCGGATGGTAACTCTCGAACTGTGAGTTGATGACTTACTCCCTTTCTACTCAAAGCATCGACCACTACATTGGCTTTTCCTGGATGATAGTTGATTCCCAAATCATAATCTTTGATGAGCTCCAACCATCTTCGTTGCCTCAAGTTTAGATCTGTTTATGTGAAAATATACTTCAAACTCTTATTATCCATATAAATTTCACACCTATGTCCAAGGATGTAGTGTCTCCAAATCTTCAATGCATGTACCACAGCTGCAAGTTCTAAATCATGTGTGGGATAATTCTGCTCATGTTTCTTCAGTTGTCTTGATGCATAGGCGACCACTTGACCTTCTTGCATCAATACACATCCAAGTCCTTGTCTCGATGCGTCGCAATAAATAACAAAACTCTTGCTCACATCAGGCAGTACCAAATATGGGGCTGTTGTCAACCTCTTCTTCAACTCCTCAAAACTTTTTTGACAAGCTTGAGTCCATTGGAATGCCTTTCCCTTCATTAGCAATTCCATCATTGGCTTGGCTATCTCGGAGAAGTCCTTGATGAACCGACGGTAATATCCAGCCATTCCAAGGAAACTCCTTATTTCCTTTACACTTTGCGGCGGTTCCCACTTCAACACGGCTCTCACTTTCCCGGGGTCAACCGATACTCCTCCTCCTGAGATTACATGACCAAAAAATGACACCTCTCTCAACCAAAACTGACACTTGTCGAACTTGGCATACAATTGATGCTCCCTCGATTTCTGTAGCGTAAGACTCAAGTGTTCCTCATGTTCCTTCTCATCCTTCGAGTAGATCATAATGTCATCAATAAACACCACAACGAACTTATCCAAGTACTCCATGAAGACGTTATTAATGAGGTACATAAAGTAGGGAGGTGCATTGGTCAATCCAAAGGACATCACGGTGTACTCATAAGATTCATATCGCATCCTAAAAGTTGTCTTGGGTATGTCCGATGGTCTAATCTTCATTTGAAAGTATCCCGACCTCAAATCAATCTTAGAGAAGACACAAGCACCCTTCATCTGATCAAACAAGTCTTCTATGCGTGGCAAGGTGTATTTGTTCTTGATGGTCACCTTGTTGAGAGCTCAGTAATCCACACACATCCTTTGAGTTCCATCCTTCTTGTCCACAAATAGAATGGGTGCTCCCCAAGGTGAAGAGCTAGGGCGAATAAAACCCTTCTCTAATTGCTCTTGAATCATCTTCTTGAGCTCCGCTAATTCCACAAGAGGCATCCTATACGGCCTCTTAGCTATAGGTGCAGTTCCAGGTATTAAATCAATAACAAACTCAATGTCTCGATCGGGTGGCATGCCTGACAACTCATCCGGAAAACATCCAAAAATTCACACACCACCGAAATCTCCTAAATTGCGGCACTGTCCATATGATTCAGCTCCAATTGCTTCGGTGCGGTTTGAGATGCTTCAAATTCTACGGTGATCCCTTCCTCATTGGTCAACTTCACCATTTTCGTGGCACACTTAATAACTCCATTGTGCTTCCTCAACCAGTCCATACCAAGTATAATGTCCAATCCTTGAGAATCCAAAACAATGAGGTTGGCGGAGAAGTCTACCCCTCTTATTCTAAGGCTTACTTTTGGACATACTATATTTGTCCTCAGCTCTCCTCCAGGAGACTTAACCAATAGAGTAAACTTCATATGAGAGATAGGCAAACTATACTTGGCAACATACTTCGATGCAATGAATGAATGCGATGTTCTAGAATCAAACAACATAGTCGCAGGGTTGGAGTTGGCGAGAAACATACCAATGACCACGTCATCCGCTTGTTGAGCATCCTCCGTAGAGACATGGTTCACGTTGCCACGAGCAAAATTCTGCTGTCCACGGTTCCCTTGTGGATGTCCTCCATTGGGTCTTGGGTTTTGCCTCGGTGAATTGCTTCCTTGACCAAGGGCTGACTTAGGACATTGATGCGCAAAGTGTCCAGCTTCTCCACAAGTATAGCACTTCTTAACTCCCC
Organism: Tuctoria greenei; assembly: GCA_036927565.1. NCBI lineage: Eukaryota > Viridiplantae > Streptophyta > Magnoliopsida > Poales > Poaceae > Tuctoria > Tuctoria greenei. The sequence goes on along the minus strand of JAYESD010000002.1, from coordinate 249,062,365 downwards.
AGAATTATTGGGACAAGCCTAGTTTTGAGCATTGGCACCAGGAATGTTAGCACGAGGTGCAAAAGGAATTGGAGGCCTAGGTGCTTGCATGACAGGGCGCTGCTGCACAAACTGAGTTGGGCGCATTGCAAATCCAGGGCGTTGTACAGGAGCAGAGGAGCTGTAGTATGGCGCATTTGGAGGCGCAAAGCGAGGGCGCACATTTCTTCCTTGTTGCTGTCCTTGATATGGCGCCTTCCTCTTGTTATCTTGCTCCATCTCACGAATCTTGTTCTCAACCACGACTACTTTGTCCACAAGCTTCTGAAAGTTGGCATAATCACAGTTGAGTAGTTGCACTTGCACTACAGGAATAACGGTCACTTACGTCGGCCAAAGCCGACGTAAGTAAGGCTTAAACCGACGTAAATAACTTAATTACGTCGGTTTTCCCTTAATTACGTCGGCTTTCAGCCGACGTAGGCATTTGGACGTAATTAAGGTGACTTACGTCGGCCACCGACGTAAGTTAACTTAATTACGTCGGTCTGCAGAAGCCGACGTAAGTTAAGTGTTGAGATGGGCCTTGGGCTGGGCCTGAGGACTTACGTCGGCTTGGGCAGGCCGACGTAAGTAAAGTGCTGTAACTTACGTCGGCCAGGGCAAACCGACGTAAGTTTAGTGGTTTAACTTACGTCGGTATGGCCTGACCGACGTAAGTTAACCTGGACTAACTTATGTCGGCCTGCCTATAGCCGACGTAAGTTAAGTTTTCGAATTTTTTTTAAAAACAGAAACTGACTACCTCGCTCGATGGCGAGAACACAGAACAAACAAATAATATCATACACAACATAACAGTTTCAATATATAGTTCAAAACATCAACAACAACACAATTTGCAACAATCAACATCAACAACCACCGGGCTACACGCTAGCCCCTCCATTACCTCCGGGATCTTCTCGGCATGTTCCGGATCCCTGCAAAAGAAACATAATCACTAGTAAGCATCAATGTCAACTCAGTGATAACATAAGAGGCCAAGAACATCAGTGACAAAAGAAGGAAGCATGATGTAGTTTCAAATGAAGTAATGTACTATATCACTAGTTAAATGGAAGCACTAGCCCTTTGTTAACTCAGTGAACATCAGTTTCGACATAAGAAGGAAACATCAGCGATAATCACTAGCCCTTTTGTTAAATGGAAGCACTGACAACTTATTCACTATATACTAATCATTTCTACCATGGTCAAAAACTACTAAAGCTTGATTAGATACACTTAAAGAGAGTTTCTCACCTGCTCCAGTGTCTACACGCTACCCCCTCCACTGCCTCCGGGATCTCGACGCGTTCCGGAACCCTGCAAAATAATCATAATTAGGATTAAATGTGATGCAAATAACTTTTTAACATAATGAAAAGGGAATCAAACTCCTAGGTATAGACAATATTACCTGCTCCGGTGTCTGCTGTGGCGGAAGCGTAGGAATCTGGATGTCCTGACCGCTTTGTCGAGCAAGAGCCTGCCATTGCAAGATATTAGCAGATATATGTTATTAAGTGTTGTGAAATTTAACTACGGTACTTTAAATTACTTACCGCCACCGTTGCTTGCATCTGGGCCATCATTAAGGCCGTCCTCTGCTGCTCCTCCCTTGCCTCCGCTCTCGTCCGCTCCAGCTCTGCCTGAGTTTGCGTCAGCGACTCCCTCATGGCCTAGAGCTCCAGCTGCGTCTGCGAGAGACGACCACTGGTCCCAGCGGTCGAAGCCTGCGATGATGAAGCGCCTCTCAAAGGTCGCGTCGACCTCGAGTCGACAACTCCATCGAAAATGGCAAACCTGCAAAAGAATGAAAACACTAAGTAGAAGAAGATTAATTGAAAAAGAAATGAAACACACGAAGAACTCACCGTCCGTGGGCCTTCCCGCCTCCGCTTGCGTACGCGGCTTGGGGGTCGATCGGCGCGCTTTCCCAATCGTAATCCGCACCGTGTATCTTCGCGACCTCCTGCGCGTACTTTGTCTACAAAACAAATAAATCTTGTAAGTATGTCAATAATAGTATTAGTTATAATGAAATTGATGAATTTCGAAAACTTACCAGTCGGTCGGCTGCGACCTGACTACACTGCTCTGGCTGAGAAGGGTCACTTCCCTTGTGACCTCTCTTCCAAACCTGGGTCGGGGTCGGCTCATGACCCAGCTCTCGCTCCTGTACATCCGTGTTAGTGAGATAAATAATATATTAAGAACACATAAATAAAATAAAAAGGTACTTACCATGTGTTTAGCCAAACGCAAGTAGCCGTCACCGCCATAGTTGTGCTTGCCCTCGGACCCCATGCGGCACTGTCTAGCCTTCGTGGACTTGTTGATAAAAGCGTCGCTAGCCCAGTACCGACAGAGAGCTAAGTACGCCTCGATGTTACCCTGTAACCAGGAAATACTAACCTGCACATATTTCATTTTCATCAACGCGGTTAACATACGTAGATATTGTAAATATTTAACAATATTAAAAACTTACCTCCGCGTACTGCTCCTCTGTCAAGTAGGAGTCCGAGTCCTTCCTAAAGACACCCCTTTGCTGCTCCTGCTCCTGCTCCCCGGGGTGCCGCTTGTAGTAAGCGTTGACAGCCTGAATCCGGGCGTATGACAACGCCGCCGTCGTGAGCTTCCGAGCGTTGTAATGGAACACGCGTCTCGCGTGGTCCTCCATGCCCGGCTCCTCTACTTGGTACCTCAACTTTAAGCAAACAAATATTTAAGTGATATGCAATTAAGAATTCAAAGGAGTTGAAAAAACGAAACAGTTAAACTTACCATAAAATCATGCCACACGGCTCCCTGAACCGTGCCGTGCACCGGGTGAGAGACCCGAGCGTAGTCATCCCACGACAGGGCAGGAAAACCGTCAATTACACCGGGGTAGTGCAACTTGACGATAGCACCGAGGACACTGTTAACCTGCCTGTGGTGCTTCTCGGCCCCCGTGAACGAGAAGTCGTACCAACATCTACAAAATATATTAAATCATTAAGTAAAGAAAAACAACATCTAATATTTAGTATACTATTTACAGTTTTTATACCTGTCTCCAACGGGGCGGATCGTGGTCCGCTGAGTAGTAACCGGAGGAGGAGCCGCAAAGTGGGTCCTCCTCGTCCGTCGCCTCTGCTGCGACGCTGCCGCGTCCTGTGACCCTGAAGGCTCTGCAGACCCCCCGGAGCCTCCAGGAAGGCTAGTGGTAGAGGGCTGCCCAGGGAGGCTAGCGCTAGCTGGCTCCGAAGGGAGGCTAGCGCTAGAGGGCCCCCTAGCCTCTGAGTCGGGCTCCTGTAGCAGCCCCCTAGCCTCAGACTCTGACTCAGACTCAGAAGTCTCTGAGCCAGACTGCACAAAAGGAATAACTTTATTAATAATTAATAACAATTGCAATTTCAAAAATAACTTTATAGTAACTAAAGTTTACCTCTCTCCGCTGAAAGCACACGACAGCTGATGGTGGAGCGTGTGCCAGAAAGAGCTCACGTCGACTTGAACGGAACGAGCTCCCTGAGCAAGGGTCTGCTGGCGGCTCAAACCCACTCACTGGCTTCCCCTTCCCCTTCCCCTTTGACGACATCCTATTGCAAGGAATAAATGATTAATATACAAAGATAATATACAAAATTAATGTTAGATTAGTGAATAAAATGTTACTTCAAAATTCATCAACATCACGATCATGCACCCTACTCCTTAAACCAGCCCATCGATCTTCTTGTTGCGCATATCATTTTCGTTTGCGCAAATCAGAAGGTTCGACTATGTCATCGATATCTTCAGATTCTGATTCTGATTCTGTTTCCGCTTCCGTTCCAGCCTCGATATCTTGAGCGTCTCCAACTAAGTTATCGAGTCCTACACCGGGCTCGACTGAGAAGGAGTCTGGCAACTCTTCCTCTTGGTAGACACAATCAACCTCAGCTTCGTCGTGATAATCATCATCTCCTGGAGCGTAACAATTGTTAGAAAAGAAGAACTTAGACTTAATTGCCATAAGTCTAGTCACAAAATTGAGGATTCACATTTTAGTGTGTTCATGCAAAGCCTCTTCTGAATCTTTGAGACGTTTGAAGAACTCTTTAACCTCTGCTGTTTGAGTATCTTCTGTAAGCTCTGGTCGTATAGCTTCCAGCATCTCATCCATCATATCAACCTCTTGAGCATCATCATTGTCAGCTTCCACTTCTTGTACAGCTTGAGAAGCTGTCTCGCCGTGGAAGTTCCACAACTCATAATGTGACACGTAACCGTTTCTACACAAGTGCAACGTAAGTTCCACTTTGTCCAAAAACGTTCCGTTTCGGCATTTCGTACATGGGCACCGCGCCTTATCGCTATTTGACAACGAAAAAGCTCGTTCCACAAAAGCTTCTGTCTTGGCGTACCACTCATCTGAGTGACCACCAGTTCTGCTCTTCCAACCAGTGTACATCCAACTACGGTCTTCGCCCATGTTTGACTCTGCAGTTTAACGCGAAAGAAATTGTCGTTAATGTATTGTTATGTTATGTGTCACGGCCCTACAACCTAGGCAGATAGATCCTAAACCCACCCAAGAGTGACCGAGCGGAGCATGCTCATGACGAGACGCGTGATCCGGATTCGAACGAAATTTCGGCAGCATAACCCCGCTGTTCTCCACTGCACGCCCAAAAATGGTGCAGCAGAGAACAACAGGGTTACGCCACCGAAATCTCGTCCAAATCCGGACCCGCGTCTCGTCAAAAGCCACGCCCCCTCGGTCACTCCGAGGCTGTCCAAAAAGGGACAATTCCGAACCTGCACGTCTCACATGCCAATGGCATGTGAGACGTGCCGATCCGAAACGGGTAACACATTGCCATAGGTTACGTTGCTCATTTTCATTTTGAGGTCATTTAAGAGAGAGGAAAGAACTAGAGAAAGACTGAGAGGAAAGTTGGTCTTAGAGAAGGAGGCGGAGGACTAAGCCAACGGGGGAGGCGGAGGACTGAGGCGAGTGGGCCTGAGGAGTAAAATCGGCTCAGTTATTGTGAGCCGTCAGATCATATCCGACGGTCCACACTTCAGATCGGCCACATAAAAGTCCTCCCTGACCTAACCCTACTCATTTTCCTTTCTCTTCTCCACGATTCCATCGCTGTAGAGTCCAGATACGGCGGCCGCGACGCCTGGACAACGCTGGCGCAGGTGCTTGCCTTACCACTAAATGGGCCTTGTCGGGCCTTGTCAAGCCGGTCCGAAGCCCATTTATGTATATATAGTACTTAAACACTCAAGCAATCAAAATTAAAATTGTAACCATAATTCAAAAAACTAAGCAATTCAAATAAACCTAAACATAACAATTATCCATTGTAATTCATCAATTTATCAACACAATTCTAACATAAGCAATTCAATTCAATTAAATTAAACCTAGACATAAGCAATTCAATTCGATTAAATTAAACCTAAACATAAGAAATTCAATTCTAACCATAATTCTAAGCAAAAAGTTCATCGATTGTAATTCATCAATTTATCAATTTAATTCTAACATAAGCACTTCAATTAAATATAATTAAACCTAAATATAAGCAATTGAATTCTAATCATAAATCATCAATGTAGGGGAAGGGGGGTGGTGGGGGGGGTCTGTTCTGCTGGGGAGGGGGGTGGGGGTCTGTGTAGGGGAAGGGGGGCCGGGGAGGGGAGGGGGAGGTAGGGTGGCCGCCGGCCAGGGAGGGTAGGGGGAGGGGGGCCGAAGAGGGGAGGTGGAGGGGGAGGGGTAGGGGGGCCGGATAGGGGATGTGGAGGGGGAGGGGGAGGGGGATGGGGGCCGGGGAGGGGAGGGGGAGGGGGGCACTCGGTCGTGTAGGCGAGGTGGAGGGGGAGGGGGAGGGAGGGCCGGACGGCGGCGATGGGGGAGGGAGGGCAGGGCGGCGCTAGCTAGGGGAGGGAGCGGGGGAGTCGGGCCGGCGGTCGACGGGGAGGGGAGGGGAGTAGAGTGGAGGGGAGGGGAGGTTACCTGGTGGCGGCGGACGGCAGCGGCGCGGCGGCGGGGAGCGGCGGCGTCGGGAGCGGCACTGTCGGGCGCGGGCGGCGGGGAGAAGAAAGCGGCGCGTAAGGAAGAAAAGAGAAGGCGCGCGTGGGGTAGGTTAAAATACGTAACTTACGTCGACTAAATATTCAACTTACGTCGGTAGATGTAACTTACGTCGACCATCCTATTAGCCGACGTAAGTTAAGGCTTATTTACATCGGCACAATTATGTACGTCGGCCAGTTGTCTGTGCCGAAGTAAGTTAACATTAACTGTTGTCGGCCTAGTTACTTACGTCGGCAGCCGACGTAGGTTAACTTACTTACGTCGGTTTCCTACAGCCGACGTAAGTTAATTAAATTACGTCGGCCAGCCGACGTAAATTAAACTGGCCGACGTAAGTATCAGCGTTTCCTGTAGTGTTGAATTTCATTATTGAGGCCCCACATAAACAAGTAATGCTTCTGGCTGTCCCAACTCACATCCTCAGGAGCATACCTTGAGAGTTGAGTGAACTTATTGAGATATTCACTCACGCTTGATCTTTCTTGCCTTAAGTTCTCAAATTCTTGCCTCTTCAAGATCATAACACCTTTCAGCACATAATGAGAACGGAAGCTCTCTTTGAATTCCGCCCAGATAATTCTCTCTTGGTTCTCATGAGCATTGCATAGTGAATCCCACCAATCCGCAGCTGCTCCAACTAGTTGATGAGAAGCGAAAAGCACCTTCTCTCGGTCACTGCATTGGACAATAGCAAGTTTCTTCTCCACAGACTTGAGCCAATCATCTGTATCCATAGGGTCAGCAGCTTGAGCAAAGGTTGGCGGCCTAGTCCTCATAAACTCTCCCAACTGGTTATGTGGAGGTGGGGGTGGCGGTGGAGGCATGTGGGCCTGATTATTGATGTTGTCAGTCTGCAGCTGTCCCATAGTTTGTATCATGGTCTGCATGAGCTAGTTTTGCATAGCCAAAAGCTGCTCAATGTTGATATCTCCATGAGCAGGTCCTTGTACATTATTGTTCTGAGGTGCTCCATTGTTCTCCTCCTCATCATTGCCATCCCTCTGGTTGCGAGTCCTCACCATCTGGAGAAAAGCAATAGGTAAGAATTAGAAAACGTCCCCAACTATATGCATCAAGGGATATGAAACTAAACAACTAACTAGTCTATGTGGACATGGCAATGCTAAAGCATCCCAAAATCCTCTTAAGCACACAAGCAAACATTATATATCAAATAGCACACCAAGCAAAAACACATCACTTCCTGAGTGCTCCTATGTGCTCTAAAGTGTCCATTCTATCTAGGCTGCGTCCTACGGTCAACCTGTGGATCTGATACCAATCTGTGAGACCCGGTTCCGAAAATGAACTAAGTGAACACATATGTCTGCCCAGGATGTTCAACACACATACACGAGTGCATCACAAAAGAGTATACAGAAAATTACCACAGAACAAGATTAATTGTCAAATTTTATTTGCACAAACCTTATTATCCTCGAGTACAAGTTCTAATAAATATTAATGACAAGTGTGAACTAATGCAGCGGAAATACACTAATTTAGCAAACTAAATAGCAAGGCAGCATAATCAATAGGGTAGCGCAGCTCCATGCAACACCACAGGCAAAGCTGACGGTAGACACGGCCTAGAACTCCACATTTTCAACATTAAACTCCCAACCCTGACCTACAACTGTTGGGGGGGAATTGCAAGAGTGAGTACATGTCGTACTCAGCAAGTGTGGAATGTGTGACATGTGGCTGATCCAAATGACGACAATAATAAGGGCTAAGTGCTGAAAAGTACATTAAAACATTTGAAAAGCAACATATTACATGTATGTGAAGTAAACCTATCATAAGCCATAATTAATAATGTAGCACCAATGCATATTCCATATCCATGATCATATACCAATATCCATATTCAATACAAGAATTCAATTCATAACCATCAATAACCATAATACCAACCATAACTATCACAAATACCATCCCAATACCGAGTTCTCTCTAATCATGGAAGTTGTCCAGGTGCTCATAACTGGGAGCACGGCTATCATGATAGTTTTGTTAGACTCTGCAGAGTTTGTACTACATTACCCACGTGTTTGTGATTTCATCACCCGTCGGCGACTAAAGAACCTCCCTAATGCTATGTAGGATAGAAGAGCACGTGAAAATCTACCAGAGGGGGGGGGGTGAATGGTAGATTTAAAAATCTTACGCAGCGGGAACAATTAAACCCCAAACCCTTTCGGCAGAAACACGATCTGTTTCAGAAATTGTGTGTGAGACTATTCTAAACGTGTTTCACCGTGACAAAAGTGATAGATACCAGAGAGAATCAAGTCACGAAGACAACACAAAAAGAATAACTCAAATCCGTCGAGAAAAACTCAAGCTATGATCGAAAGATCAAACAAGGTCAATCTGCCCTACCCGAGAAAAAACAGTTCTGGAATGCTGCAAAGAAACTCGTGTAGATCATAGACCACAAATCCAATGACTGTAAAATTTTGACAGATTATATATAATCAAGTTGTGAAGACAACCCAAAAAGAATCACGTCAATTAGATCTGTAAAACTCGAGTTATGATAAAATCACTGACAAAAGGTAGTGCTGTCCAGAAACTCGACGAGTAAAACTTGTCTGGAACAAGTCGGACGAACAAGGCACAAAAGTTCCTTCAAAATACGAATTTTATTCAATAGAACACAAGAGGAACAGCCACAAAGTCGTGCACCACGAGCTCTGGGCTCCCTTGCTTATATAACCAGCTCGAAAGCCAACTCAACTCAAATCAGTAACCTAATCCTACTCTGTTCACGAATCGTAACTTTCCATAACTGCTTAGGATTCTTCTATATGCAGAAAGAAGCAATCGTAAGACTTCCAAACACCTTAGGAACGTATCCCACATTCCTAAACAACTCAAATTCGTGACCCAAACGAAATCTTGTCATAACCAACTCAAATCTTTTCATATTTGAGTCAAACCCAACTCAGCCGCAGCCTGAGTCCATAACCTAGTCCGTTGGACCTTTCGGACCAACTCTTTGCATCCACATCTCTTCATCAAGTCGTGGAACCATGTAGCCATGTCCATGCACTCCTTGCACACGTTCAAACATCTTCCAATGACGTCCACGATACCTTCATATGCATTGTTCTTGATTCAATCATGCTGCGCAACCTCCTGATCAGCTCAACCACAATTCCTCCTGAATTCGGTTGTTGGAACCTCATCTCCTCCCTGAGACTAGTCCAATGGATCCCATCACAAGCCATGTCTTGAACTCAAGCAACACCTGCACATGAATAACAACCAATCCATACGAGCCCAAGTCCTCGACTTGACTCAAGTTAGTTCCGAACACAACACCCTACGTGAGAACCTCACATAAGCATGTTGCAGAACCACAGCAACACGATATCATCCATATCATCCAAAACGCACCAAAAACTTAGCAAATGAATACTAAGCAATCTTTCCAATCATGTAAAGCAAGTACGAAACATTGCAAATGAAAAGCAGAAGCACTACGGTCAAGTTCCGGACCTTGCGAGAGCAACACTGACCTTGAGCTGGAGCTAACAAAAACTAATAGAACCTAGCGTCAGAGCTAACCAGAACTAGTCGGAACTAGTAAACCCAAAGTCCGGAGCTAGAAAAATCAACTCGGAGCTTAGCAAAAACACGCCGGAGCTATCAAAGACATGTCGGAGCTAACCAAAACTAGTCAGACCTTAATAAAAAGGTGTTTTGGTGATATTCAAAAATTTTATCGTCAAAGCAAGTGTATTCACTACAAGCCAGTGTATTCAGCACACATAGGTCTTACAATCTCCCCCTTGATGAATGCATTGGCAACACCATTTAAAATCCGAACATTGGCTTATTCACATAAAAGTTTTGAAGGCAATTTCTCCCCCTTTGTAAATCAAAAGTAAAATGAGAAGAAAATCCAAAAATTATCCCATATTATCTCAACCCCTTTATTTTCTCTCCTTATGCACATATTCTCTTTCTCTTCATGCTTATCTCTCCCCCTTTGACAATGTATTCAGCAAGTCATGAGCATATAAACAAATTATCTCTCCCCCTTTAGTTGTTATGAGCATATTATAACATATACATATAAACAAAGCTCATCCAAGTCATACTATCAAGTACCTTACATTATCACATCAATGAAATACATAATGTAGTGTAAGCCATGCTAGAGATCATATGTAATTTTCAATTTTAAGCAAGTCATGATCTCACAAACTTAACTATCTCAAAACCTTAAAGCATGACACTAGTTGCTGCATTTTATTATTTTTCAAAGCATAAATTTAGATCATATGATATTTGCAAGAGATTATATGTGCATCTGCCTTATTCTAACCAACCAAGCCAAGCCTATGTCATTTGACAATCAGAAGCTTAAGGACATGGTTTTAGTCATACACAACTTCTTCCAAGTTGATATCTAAGTGCAATGATAAGCCATCTCAAAAGAAAAAGTGCGATGCATGCATATTCTCTTGATCTTTTCTCAATTTATATTTGTTCATAAAAACTCAACATGTGAGTTGATTACTTTATTAATTCTTTATGATTAAAAGCACTTGTGAACATGTAACAAGTTCAAAACAGCAAGAAAGTTCGACCATGACCAGTTTTAGTGTAAGTAATTATTCCAATTACTGGACGTGGCAAAAACTACAAAATGTATAGCACGAGTAATGTAGTAAGAACTTTCAGCATGTAAAAGGAATGACAAAGTCATATTTGTATGAAATACTATGCTCATATTATTTTAATTTCAAATTCACACATAGACTTCCCAAGTTTCAAAAACTCCCCCTCAATTTAAGTCATGAGGATGCATAACCCCTATTTCACTACGAATGTAACAAAAACGAGTGAAATCCAAAGGTTTTGTAAAAATGTCAGCCAATTGATGTTCGATATCTACATGGTGAAGCACAATGTTTCCTTTTTCAACGTTATCTCGGAGAAAGTGATACCTAATATCAATGTTCTTAGTTCTAGAATGTTGCACGGGGTTTTTGGCAATGCAAATAGCACTAGTGTTATCACAAAACAGTGGAACACTATCTAGATCAACCCAATAGTCCTTAAGTGTTTGAACAATCCAAAGAGTTTGTGAGCAAGCACTGGCAGCAGCTATATATTCAGATTCAGCTGTGGATTGTGCAACTGAATTTTGTTTTCTAGAGGACCAAGCAACAAGAGAATTACCAAGAAAATGACAAGCACCGGAAGTACTTTTCCTATCAATCCTACAACCCCCAAAATCAGCATCCGAAAAAGCTTTCAAAATAACGGTTGAGGAAGAAGGAATAAAAATGCCAAATTCTTGAGTTCCATGTAAGTACCTGAGAATCCTTTTGACGGCTTGATGATATGAAGCACGTGGGGAAGCTTGAAACCGTGCACAAAGACATACGCTGAATTGTATGTCTGGTCTTGATGCCGTGAGGTACAAAAGTGATCCGATCATGTTTTTTTTTATCCACGGGTTCACCATCTTCATCAAGTCCAAGTGTTGTTGCTATTCCCATTGGTGTCCGAAGAGGCTTGCTTTTGTCCATGTTGAAGCGCCTTAGGAGATCTTTTGTATACTTCATTTGATGCAAAAGGTACCCTCCATAGTTTGTTTGATTTGCAGCCCCAAAAAGTAAGTGAGTTCACCCATCATACTCATTTCAAATTCGGAACTCATCATTGCTGAAAACTTGGACAGAAGATCATGAGAAGCACAACCAAAGATAATATCATCTACATACACTTGAACGAATAATGAGTCATTGCCATGCTTAAGCACAAAAAGAGTTTTATCAACCTTGCCCATGGTAAACCCTTTTTCAAGTAAGAATGTTTTTAACCTATCATATCATGCTCTAGGGGCTTGTTTGAGACCGTACAAGGCTTTGGACAGTTTGTAAACATGATTAGGAAAATCTGGATTTTCAAAACCCGGTGGTTGTTTCACATAAAGTTCCTCATCTATGTAGCCATTAAGAAAAACACTTTTAGCATCCATTTGAAATAGCTTAAAACCTTTAGATGCTGCAAAATCTAACAAAATTCTTATGGCTTCTAATCTAGCGACAGGAGCAAAAGTTTCATCAAAATCTAGACCTTCAACTTGAGTGAAACCTTGAGCAACCAACCTAGCCTTATTCCTAACCACAACCCCATCCTCACTTTGTTTATTTTTATATACCCATTTAGTTCCAATTAAAGTGTGACCTTGAGGTGGAGGTACAAGTTTCCAAACATTATTTCTTTCAAAATTTTCTAACTCTTCTTGCATGGCAATAATCCAAGATTCATTAGTGAGTGCGTGTGATATATCTTTGGGTTCAAAAGAAGCAACAAAAGCAGAATGAGCATGAGAGTTTGGATTGCAAAACCTGGACCGTGTGACTCATTCGTGCAAGCTTCCAATCATCCGTTGTGGGGGATGATCTTTGTAAAACCGTAGGGGAACAGATGTCTCACAAGATTCTTCTTCTTCATGTTCATCACAAATCGATGAGCTTGTGGCTTGAGGATGATTTGAATCAGCATTGATGGTTGTCGTTACTGGTTGAGAATTAACATCCGGAGCTAAACCAAAGTCTTTAGCTGCTGAATTTTCTGGCAGCAACTCCAATTCTTCCTCATCTTCAATGAAAATGCTCTCCCCCTGCGGATATGGATCTGGACCTGCAATGTTTCAGCTAGTACCTGGGCTAGCTTCATCAAAAGACACTTCACAAGTCTCCACAATTTTGTTAGTGTCAAGTAAAAACACACGGTAGCCTCTAGTATGAGATGGATAACCAAGAAACATGCCATCAATGGATCTAGGTTCAAATTTATCAAGATTACCATGTTTCTTAACAAAGCATTTGCAACCAAAGACCCGAAAGTGTGTAACACTAGTCCTATGTCCAAACTGGAGCTCATGTGGTGTTTTACCTAGCTTAGCACGCAAGAAAACATGATTTGAGACAGAACAAGCGGTTGCTAACGCATCAGCCCAAAATTTCCTAGGAGTTTGATATTCATTAAGCATAGTACTAGCCATCTCAACTAAGGTTCTGTTCTTTCTTTCTACAACACCGTTTTGTTGAGGTACATATGGTGAAGATAATTGATGATCCATTCTATTTTCAGCACAAAAGTGATCAAAAGATTGATTTTAAATTCAGTTCCATTATGACTTCTAATTGCTTTTAATGATCTTGGGTGATCAATTGATAATATAAGAAATAAAGTTATAAAGTGACTAAAAACTTCATTCTTAGACGTCATAAAGTAAACCCAAGAGTATCTAGAATAATCATCAACGATAACAAGAACATACCATTTACCTTCGAAGGATTGAACACGTGAAGGTCCTACGGTGTCAAGATGCAAAAGTTGACATGGTTCAGTTGTTATGATCATTGTGAGAGGGGTATGTGAACCTGCAACCATCTTAGCATGTCTACAAGAAGAGCACACAATTTCTTTGTCCCCTTTTAGCTTAGGCAGCCCACGTATGCGATCAAGAGCACTAACACACATTAGGTGATCAAAGCCTACGTGACCAAGTCTACGATGCCAAAAATATAAGTCCTTTGAATCATTAGCAACTAGACACCTATGCTTAGAGGAAGAAAAATCAAAATCAGCTTTAAAAACTCTTCCAAACCGAGACATGTTAAAAATAAGCTCAGTATTTGAACATACAACTTTGCAGCAGTTTCTATTGAAAATAATTTCCGGATTTTTGTCTAGCAATTGTGAAACAGAAAGCAAGTTGTATTTCAAATTTTTGACAAGTGCCACATCCTTCAAAGTGTAGTGATCATTTACTCAAACCGAACCCTTATCAATTATAGGAGTTGAAGAATTATCGGCAAAAGTAACATTCTCTACACGTGACACAAAAGAGAGGGAGGAGAACCAATCTTTGTTACCGTTCATGTGGCGTGAGCAACCTGAATCCACAATCCAAACGTTCTCCTTCCTCAAATGTGTAACCTACATAGAAGCACAATACGTCGATGACTCAATACTGGGGTTAGTCAAAAGGCATTTAGGAATCCAGTACTGAGTCACGCGACGTGCAGCAGGAAAAACACGCAAAAGTTGAGACAAAACAGCAGGTTTATGAGTCAAAGTTTGAGATTTTTTATTCTTAACTACTGACCTATAAGGTGTTACTTGTGTAGCACAAAAATCAGTAGCTCCGGAGGCAAAAACAGAAGGTCCGGTGGTAAACTTTGAATGTTTTTGACTCAAAACAGCAGGTAGTACATTCGTTTCAATGCGTGCAGCAAATTTTGCATGAAAGTTATGAGATCTAGCAACCATTCTTTCCCTTTTCTGTAGTTTAGCTAGTCTATAACAAAAATCTATGACATGACCATCTCTACCATAGAAGGTACAATGAAATTTAACTTTGTGTTCATGTCTAGATGAGCAAGCAATATTTTTATTTGAAACCGAATGAGACAACACTCCTGCAGATTTGAAAACCACTCCTTTTTGTTTAGGAACTGTTTGAATCAAACCACTTCCTAATGACTTTATAATTTTAGGTGGATGTTCCTTAGAATGAGCATGAGAATCAAAACCTAAACCAGTTTGTTATTGCAAGACTTGGAAGAATTCAGCAGTAAGTTTAGGTTCTTATTCTCATTACAAAACCGATCTAATGTCCTATGCATGTCATCAAGTTTATTGGACAGATCAAGGCAATTTTCACATGAAGTTTTTCTTTTTAGTTTGCAATTGGAACAAAATTTAACTTCATGAGAACGTAAAGCATTGTTCAATATATAAATTTCATTCATAGCATCCTGTAGTTTCTTATCAAGATCATCACAAGTAGAACAATGCAAATCAACTGTAGAACAGCTAGCATCTTTCAAGTTTTTATCATTAAGTGCAGCAAGCTCTTTGTTCTTTTCAATTTCTAACTCAAGTTTATCAAGTGTGGAGGTGTGCGCACTTCTTAATGAGGACAATTGTTCATATATTAAATCACATGAGTAACATGCATCATCACTAGGAATCAAAGTTTTTAAACGGTTGATTTCAGATTCTAGTGATTCAATTTTAGCAGCACTATCCCTAAGCTTTTTGTCTTTTTTCTTAACAGTAACAGTGGCACGAGAAATAGCATCACACATTTCTTCGCATGTAGGACATACCTCTTCATTGTCGCTGTTGTGTTCTGCCTCCTCCATACTTGATCTTGACTTGCCCGCCATAAAGCACAAATTTGCCAAATCATCTTCATCTTCATCACTTCCAATGTCCACGTCACTTGAACTGAACTCTTGAAGCGCGGTGATGAAACTGTTGATCATCTTGCGTCCTATGGTGCCTTTCTTCTTCTTGTTGGAATTTCCAGAGGAGGTCCGGACCTTGCTTTGTTTTTCTTCTCGGGTGGTCAGACCTGAAAGGTTAGGGCATTCTGTACGAAAGTGTCCTGTTTTACCACATTCAAAACAGCGTTGAGGTCCGGAGCTTCCTCTCCTTCTAGTTCTCACATTTTGCAATGCTTTTGAGAATCTATTAGAGATGAGTGCCAACTCCTCTTCTAGAAATTCTTCGATCTGCTCCAGGGTTAGTAAGGACAACAAAGCAAGAGTATTGCAAGATGATGATTGGCCGGAGCAAGACATATCACGTTGTGAAACAAATGCAATAGACTTATTGGGGTTCTTACGTGAGATTATGTCAATTTCATGAGTTTTTAACTTAGAATATAGCACATCTAAAGTAAGTGAACTCATGACACTAGATTCACAAATAGATGTGACTTTAATCTCCCAAATTGACATATCTAATGCACTTAGCAATTGCCTAGCATTTTCAGCATCTGAAAAATTAACATTGACACTACGCAAGTTGCTGAAAATCTTATTAAAGCGAGCAAAAAGGTCATCAATAGACTCACCGGGTTGCATCTTGAAGCGCATGTATTCTTTCTTGAACATGTCTTGCCTTACCTCTTTGATCGTGTTGGATCCTTCGTGGTAGTCACAAAGTGCTTTCCACACATCGTATGCAGATCGGAGGTATGCAACACGGTCGAAGTCGCTTTGTGTTAATCCTTGTATTATCAAGTTCCGAGCCTTGTTGTTGTTGTCGACATCTCTCAGATTTGTAGCTCTAACTTGATCATTTGATGGCACTTCGTAAGGCTTGTATACCTTCTCCCATATTGCAAAGCCTTGTGCCTGGATGAAAGCCTCCATGCGTGCCTTCCAAACCTGAAAATCAATACCAGCAAACACACAAGGTTTGGCGGAGTACTTCTCCATGATGATTAGTCAAAAACACGTGCAAATCACAAAGATTAGAGCACTGTGGCTCTGATACCAATTATAGGATTGAAGAGCACGTGAAAATCTACCAGAGGGGGGGTGAATGGTAGATTTAAAAATCTTACGCAGCGGAAACAATTAAACCCCAAACCCTTTCGGCAGAAAAACGATCTGTTAAAGAAATCGTGTGTGAGACTAACCTAAACATGTTTCACCGTGACAAAAGTGATAGATATCAGAGAGAATCAAGTCACGAAGACAACACAAAAAGAATCACTCAAATCCGTCGAGAAAAACTCATGCTATGATCGAAAGATCAAACAAGGTCAATCTGCCCTACCCGAGAAAAAACAGTTCTGGAATGCTGCAAAGAAACTCGTGTAGCTCATAGACCACAAATCCAATGACCGTGAAATTTTGAAAGATGATAGACAATCAAGTTGTGAAGACAATCCAAAATGAATCACGCCAATTGGATCTGTAAAACTCGAGTTATGATAAAATCACCAACGAAAGGTAGTGCTGTCCAGAAACTCAATGAGTAAAACTTGTTTGGAACATGTCGGACGAACAAGGCACAAACGTTCCTTCAAACAACGAATTTTATTCAATAGAACACAAGAGGAATAGCCCCAAAGTCGTTCACCATGAGCTCTTGGCTCCCTTGCTTATATAACCAGCTCGAAAGCCAACTCAACACAAATCAGGAACCTAATCCTACTATGTTCACGAATCGTAACTTTCCATAACTGCTTAGGATTCTTCTATATGCAGATAGAAGCAATATTAAGACTTCCAAACACCTTAGGAACGTATCCCACATTCCTAAAAAACTCAAATTCGTGACCCACACGAAATCCTATCATAACCAACTCAAATCTTTCCATATTTGAGTCAAACCCAACTCAGCCGCAGCCTGAGTCCATAACCATGTCGGTTGGACCTTTTTGACCAACTCTTTACGTCCACATCTCTTCATCACGTCCCGGAACCATGTAGCCACGTCCATGCACTCCTTGCACACGTGCAAACATCTTCCAATGACGTCCACGGTACCTTCACATGCATTGTTCTTGATTCAATCATGCTGCGCAACCTCCTGATCAGCTCAACCATAATTCCTCCTGAATTTGGTTGTTGGAACCTCATCTCCTCCCTGAGACTAGTCCAATGGATCCCGTCACCAGCCATGTCTTGAACTCAAGCAACACCTGCACATGAATAAACATCCAATCCATACGAGCCCAAGTCCTCGACTTGACTCAAGTTAGTTCCGAACACAACACCCTACGTGAGAACCTCACATAAGCATGTTGCAAAACCACAGCAACACGATATCATCCATATCAACCAAAACGCACCAAAAACTTAGCAAATGAATACTAAGCAATCTTTCCAATCATGTAAAGCAAGTACGAAACATTGCAAATGAAAAGCAGAAGCACTACGGTCAAGTTCTGGACCTTGCCAGAGCAACCCTAACCTTGAGACGGAGCTAACAAAAACTAATAGAACCTAGCGCTGGAGCTAACCAGAACTAGTCGGAACTAGTAAACCCAAAATCCGGAGCTAGAAAAATCAACTTGGAGCTTAGCAAAAACATGTCGGAGCTATCAAAGACATGTCGGAGCTAACCAAAACTAATCAGACCTTAATAAAAAGGTGTTTTGGTGATATTCAAAACTTTTATCGTCAAAGCAAGTATATTCACTACAAGCCAATGTATTCAGCACACATAGGTCTTACATGCCAATTATACTTCCTTTGGTGTATGGCCAAGAGATCACAAAATAGCCTTTACAAAGGGATTACTAGCCTATTTAGACCCCACTAAGGTTTCACCGGCGGCGATGTCTCCAACTGAGCACATCTTCAACCAAGTGCCCCCTCTTGAGCCATTCGGATCCCAGGGTAGTCTCACCAATCATCAACAAACCCAATCCAACTACCCCTTCTGTGAGCATCCTTAATGGTCCAAACAGCACTAGCAAAGACCTAATTAATCAGCTACGTCGCACCCATAATTGGCCTCGTGGTGGCATTGTAGTCCTGGCTTATTCTTGCATGAACCGGTCCTTAGATCTAAAGCAAGCAAAACACCATCACATCCAATCCATCCACATACCAGGCTTGCTCAGATCACCCATTACCATATCACATTAACCAGTTCATGTTAACCATAATCTCATCCATGCATAATTAAGTTGAGTGGTATAGTTTTTTTCCCATCCCAGTTGATTAAGCGAGGCAAAAGGTAAAAAGCCCTTTCTGACTCTCTACCATATATTCCAGGTGACAAGGGTGGTTAAGCAAATCTAGTAAACTTCCTACCATAGGATTCCCATCAAATTGACACAAGCATGCAGTTTCGCAAACAAAACTTTTATTTTATAAACAGGATGAATATGCTTCAAGGACACTTGCCTTGCTCTTGCGGTTGATTAGGGTCGAATCCTTAAAACTCTTGGTGCTGCAGATCCTCCGCGGCACTCTCTAGCGCAAATCCGTCTAATCTGCACAATAAACATACAAGACGAGAAACACAATCAAAGAGTGCACAAATATTACTCAATATGACATGACATGCATGATTGATGCAAATGCAAGATAGAACTTGTTAATAGATTGCTTTTAATGATCACTAACTAGTTCTAATAGCTTTTAATAAGTTTATACAGGTTTGGAGTTGATTAGATCATATTTTTTAATTAATTCAACAAAATTTAAACAGCAAAATCGGACTAGTCCGCACTTCGTAGAACTAGCGAACTAGGGTTTTCTAGATCGACATAAATTTGGAGATTAGGGGTTGAATTCACGTAAGGAAAAGAGAATAGAAGGTATACCAGGTGTTTAGAACTCCAATGAATCATGAAACTTGGAGGTAACACTTGGATCTTGAAGATCTAGGGTTGGTGATGAACTTGGAGATGAATTGGTGATGAAGAACGAAAGCTTGATGGAGATCTTGATCCTCTTTCATTTCCTTCTCTTCTTCTTCTTGCTTGGGATCTCCTCCTCCCTCCTTGATGGTGGCTCTCCATGAACTAGGGTCTGGGTGGGGTGGAAAAGTGACAAATAGATGTCAAGACAAGGGGTGGGGTTGTTTATATAGAGGTGGAGGCTAGGGTTAGATGGATTTCGAGTTTGAGAGGAGTAGAGGCCAGTTTAGAGTCCTACATGGGATCTAAAAGAGTTAGGCACGACATCCCTAGGCCCACTTAACGTGAACCCCAAGAAACAAGTCGTGAAACAAAAGATCAACTCGGAGTCGCGAAATATCGTATAAGTCTGAAAAGGACCGGACTAGTCCGAAGTTTTCCAGAGAGAAATTGGACAAGTCTGGCCAAAAATCGGACAAGTCCGACTTTAGTCATAGAGGAAATCGGACAAGTCCGCTGGAACACATGACTAGTCCGGAAAAGTCCAGGGACGTAGCAAATTTTCAAGGATTCTTGGAATATCGGACTTGTCCGCACAAAATCGGACAAGTTTGAAAGTTTCCAGAGGGAAAATCAGACTAGTCCGCAGTAAAAATGGACAAGTCCGTTTTTAGTCGGAGAGAAATCGGACTAGTCCTCAGTAAAATGGGACTAGTCCGCACTTTCCTGCATTTTAAGTGCGGTTTTGTTCCAAATAAATTTTAAATGTTCCAAATCAATTTTAAACTCATTCCTCTTGATGTGGATTAATGTTAAACATGTATATGAATGTATGTAGGGCATGATGCATGAAAATGAGGGTGTTACAGGCCGAAACTTCTGAGGCCATCAGACCATGCGTAGGTGTGTGGCCAAGGCTGAGCAGCCGCCCCCTACTCCCAAAGGAGAAGGATTTTGCAGAGCCTCTCATCTCTCGCGAGCACGCTCGATGTGGATGCGGCCGTCCTGCTGCCTTTATTGTCGGTCAGGCTCCAACCTGTAAGACCTATGTGTGTTGAATACATTGGCTTGTAGTGAATACACTTGCTTTGTTGATAAAAGTTTTGAATATCACCAAAACACCTTTTTATTTAGATCCGACGTGTTTTTGCTAAGCTCTGAGTTAATTTTTCTAGCTCTGTCTTTTGGGTTTACTAGTTCCGACTAGTTCTTGTAAATTCCGGCGCTAGGTTCTACTAGCTTTTGTTAGCTCTTGCGCAAGGTCTGGGTTGCTCTGGCAAGGTCCGAAACTTGACCGTAATGCTTCTGTTTTTCATTTGCAATGTTTCATACTTGCTTTACATCTCCGGAAAGATTGCTTAGTATTCATTTGCTAAGTCTTTGGTGCGATTTTGGTTGACATGGATGATATCGTGTTACTGTAGTTTTGCAACATGCTTATGTGAGGTTCTCACGTAAGGTGTTGTGTTCGGAACTAACTTGAGTCAAGTTGAGGACTTGGGCTCGTATGGATTGGTTGTTTATTCATGTGCAGGTGTTGCTTGAGTTCAAGACATAGATGGTGATGGAATCCATTGGACTAGTCTCAGGGAGGAGATCGATTTCCAACAACCAAATTCAGGAGGAATTGTGGTTGAGATGATCAGGAGGTTGCGCAGCATGATTGAATTAAGAACAACGCATGTGAAGGTATGGTGGACGTCATTGGAAGATGTTTGCACGTGTGCAAGGAGTGCATGGACGTGTCTACATGGTTCCGAGACGTGATGAAGAGATATGGACATAATGAGTTGGTCGGAAAGATCCAACCGACTAGGTTATGGACTTAGGCTGCGGCTGAGTCGGGTTTGACTCAAATATGGAAAGATTTGAGTTGGTTATGATAGGATTTCGTGTGGGTCACGAATTTGAGTTGTTTAGGAATGTGGGATACGTTCCTAAGGTGTTTGTAAGTCTTAAGATTGCTTCTATCTGCGTATAGAAGAATCCAAAGCAGTTATAGAAAGTTACGGTTCGTGAACAGAGTAGGATTAGGTTCCTGATTTGAGTTGAGTTGGCTTTCGAGCTGGTTATAGAAGCAAGGGAGCCCAGAGCTCGTGGTGCACGACTTTGGGGCTGTTTCCTCTTATGTTGTATTGAATAAAATTCGTAGTTTGAAGGAACTTTTGTGCCTTGTTCGTCCGACTTGTTCCAGACAAGTTTTAGTCGTCGAGTTTCGGAACAGCACTACCTTTCGTCGGTGGTTTTATCATAACTCGAGTTTTATAGATCCAATTGATGTGATTCTTTTTGGGTTGTCTTCAGAACTTGATTATCTATCATCTTTCAAAATTTCTCGGTCATTGGATTTGTGGTCTATGATCTACACGAGTTTCTTTGCAGCGTTCCAGAACTGTTTTTTTCTCGGGTAGGGCAGATTGACCTTTGTTTGATCTTTCGATCATAACATGAGTTTTCTCGAAGGATTCGAGTGATTCTTATTGTGTTGTCTTCGTGACTTGATTCTATCTGATATCTATCACTTTTGTCACGGCGAAACACTTTTAGATTAGTCTCACACACGATTTCTTTAACAGATTAATTTTCTGCCAAAGGGGTTGGAGTTTAATTGTTTTCGCTGCGTAAGATTTTTAAAATCTACCATCTGTGGGGACCGGAGTCCACACATCCGAGGATCTCATTGGGTGGTACCGTGCGATGCGGCACCTAACAGCACACACAAAAAGGATACCAAAACATATAAAGTTTTCATTTCATAATAAGAAGAGTTTACAAAAGAGTGTACAATAGGAGTACACACGCAGCGGAAAATACATACTCATAATCTCACCTAACTAAGCAGGAGAGAAGGCGTCCATGCCCTAGGACGATTCTCACTAGCAACACGAAGAACATACAGCAGCGGCGTGGTTCACATGAGATTTTATCTCGACACCTCGAGTCTCATGTATAACCTGAACAGTAGAAATAAAACTAATACCTGCAAAAATCGTTAAAGCGCAAACGTGAGCATAAGGCTCAGCAAGACTTAACCGTCTCACTAGACAGATGCAAGGGGACACTAAACATAGGTAAGGAATAGCATAAATGACTCGCCTACAAGTGAATCCTTATAATCAAGTTTTAAGTAGCAAATGACATTCTCTGAGCACGGCACATCATGGGCTCCACAATCAAACAAGAAACGCTTTACCGATGATATGACATGCCCAAAGCACATAATGCTATTACAGCTAAAGTATGGGGAAACTGTAAACTTTTAATTATACTATCTCTAAATCATACAAGGTTGCAAAGTAATTATAATTCAATACAATATGATTTTCTGGCTTCTTTAGTATTTACTACGTCACGACTGCGACAGACAAGTGGTACTCTATTACTGCGAGGGACAGTGATTGCAATCAGGACACACCCGGACAACACGACACATACGTCGTTCGGAAGTGTCAGCGAGCACACCTGTACCTACATAACACTTCAGTACTAGGCGTATATGGCCACCTTTCACAAGAAACTCAAATGCTGAGCCCGTCTCACCTCCGCAAACAGAAGGTCTCCGCACGGAACACCTCATGTGTCCGCCGACCGATTTACACCTTACTGTCCTCAACCCACCCCTATCGATGGTGAGTTAATGGGTCTCAACATCCCAGTTGTCAAGTTACATCAGTTTATTGGATTCCATATGTCCATTATATTGCCGGTACAATTCAAGCTTGTCCGAAGGGGCCGCATACGGACGGGCCTTAATCGACACAGGCAGGGCTATGCGACCGAGACTCAATTCTCGCCGCTTCCTATCCATTCCATGCCCGGTCTCAGTTTCATTACATTATGTCATTTTCTATTCAACCAATCCTGTGAGATACATCTCTCGCGAGTAGATTCCAACTACTCGACTTCTACCGGATTTCCTATGCATTAGCAAAGCAGTTACTACAGGTCAAACTGTAACTCGTGCCAAATAAACCCTGGGATTTTTGGTCATGCATGTGGAGTATCATTCACCCTAGACGTAATGCACAATTCATATACTACTAATCATAGTGATAAAGCAAAAGTTTATAAACGACTTAAATGCAAACCGGGGCTTGCCTTAGTTTGCGACTGAACAAATGTCAATTGTTAGGGCTTGATCTTCCTCCGGAGAACCTGCCATGGAACCTCAGTGGAAACACATCGGCCTTCTCCTCCAAGGGAAGCTCCTCGTCGATCACCTACCATCACATTTCCTATCGACATGATATGCATATAAGTAATTAAGTAATTAAGTAATTTAAGAAAAGACTCCACGGGGTTGTGTAAACTCTAAGAATGAGGAGTTCGACTAGGAAGGACAGATATGCCTTTGTTGTGTGAATGAACAAAGGATGAAGTCAAGTGGTCATAGTAGTATCGAGATGTGAATTGAAAGGTGCAATGTAAGCACACATTGCAACTTGGCACTCAAAACTCGACGCTATGCCACTCAAGGACGATACAGCTGAATGGTGTGAAAGTGTTGGACTGGTAGGGTAAGGATGACCTAAGAGTCAAGGTGGCATAGTAGTGTCGAGATAAGCACTCAAAGGTGCAATGTAATGACACATCGCAATTTAGCACTCGACACTTGGAGCTATGCCGCACAAAGAGTGATAAGGTAGAATGGTGAAGAAGTATTACTGGACTGTGTGATGTAAGGAAGACTAAGCGATCAAGATGGAGCATTGAAAGCTTAAGGCATGAGTGAACTGTGCAACAAGAGGTTGTGACTTAGAAGTCAACCAATGAAGTTACACAAACTCATTAAGGAGTAAACCTAATTACGGGACAAGTGTGGTCGCAGGGTCCTGATAAGGATGAACCAGGGTGAAACCCTAGCGACACTTGGGAGTGAAGTGAGGTCAACATTCTTTGGACTTAAGACATCATAACGAGCCTTGTTAACCTGACGTGAATACCGAGACAACGTTCAAATGACCTTTAGGTAAAGTAGTTTCTACGGCAAGCTTCTCGAGCATTGTTCAAGTGCTTACGTGACACTATTGCAGTGTCCTTTGCAAGATTGTCCAGATGAGCTCGGTGAACTCCTAGAACTCGAACATGATGCGAGACCTTGTCGTGACGGTCATGCTTTGCCATCACGAGAGGATCGGATTAGCCACGTCCACATCGACCCGGACTCGTCAATGGGGTGAGCAGAATCCCGAACACCACCTTGTGAGTCTTAAGGCTAGTGATGTCGACTCGGTTGTTGATAAGCGACTCGATGAACCTGCCGTCGAAGACGGGGTACACCTAGTTAACCAATCCTGTGATCGGCTACGGAACATCCTCGACACAACCAAGGAACTCTTATCCAAGGTCCCCCTTGGTCCAGTTCTCCTTGTTGGTCGCAATGTTATTGCATACCTCTACTCCAAGTCATCGGTGATCACCGAACCACTTGGTTTGACCTAGAAGGCATTTCATCGAGCACCCTAGGCTACACCTAGGACTCGAAGAGTCTTGCCTCGACTAAACCCTAATTTGGCTAAACGACCATTGTACGGCGAGTCGTGCTTGTGTTCCAGCACCACACACATTACAAGAACCCTCCATCTCGATGCCAGGGCACAATAACGGCTCAGAGTGTCACGACGACGTCATATGGTCAACGATGTCGACGCGGCTCATGGTGGAGCATCACGAGCATGCACGGACATGGCAACGTGATACCAACGACAATGGAGGTCGACTTGGGGACTTCTATAGGAATGATATCAACGCGGAACATGGGCGTACAACTTGACGACACATGATTAACCTTAGCGATCACGACGAACGGACGTCGGTGACATCAAGCAAGGTATTTCAGGGTAAGGCTCACCTTGTAGGCATTTCGCCGAACATCTTGGTGTGTACTAGAGTTCCATCGCGTCATCACCATTCAAAGGGTATCTTGGCACCTTGTCAATTGCCACCCCAGAATAGACCTGCATCCATAGACCAGCATTGAACGACAACACACTTAGTTTCGCCTTGTAACCATTTCATCGAACACCTTGGCTGCAGCTCTGTCCCAACTAATCTTTGCACAAATCAGAGCTAACCTTGAGCCAGTTGTCGATACCATGGTGTCAAAGGTGTGTTCCTGCATCTCCGCTGTTACGCCCATCACTTGCTTTGCTTCCAGGACATAGCCACGGCGCGGAACGCGGACATGGCGTCATGGTGAACGGCAGAGAGAGCCGGTGGATGGCGTTGACAAGAGGAACGCGGTTGCCGCGGCTTGGCGTGGCGAGGTGCTGCAGCGAGCTGCAAGGACCACGGCGAGCGGCGGCTTGGAGTGGCCATGAGGATAGACATGACATGTGGGCCCCATTTTTCCCTTCTTATCCACTTCAGTCCAGATGTAAAATATCTCTCTCCATTGAGTTGGTTACCAGTGGGGCCCAACCTTTCCTAGTACTGAGGATAAGTATGACATGTGGGTCCCACTGTCTTCTTCCTTCTCTTTTCAAAATTCAAATGGAGTTAGCAAACAAGCTTCAAAAATAGTCAACTTTGGCCCAGTGACTAAATAAAATGTGGAGAATTTTATGGTGCAATCAGATTTCAAAACTGAGCAAGTTGAATTTGAACTCAGGTTTGAATTTGAATTCAAGTGGTGACACTTGACTCAAGGAAATAAATAGTAGATTAGGTTGAAAAATCCTGAAACTTTGAAGTTAACCTTTTTGAACCATAAGGGACCTCAGGAAAAATTTGGAGTTGATTTGGACAAGGTTGAGCGCGAAGTTTAAATTTGAAGTCGACGTTGATTAAACTCTCAGTACGTGTCCAATAAATGGGAAACGTGCTTCAAAAATTTTTGAAACTTTTCCGAGAGTCCAATTGGAATATTAGAAGGTCATGGAAAAATTTACGGCATGAGATTTGAATATTTTTGAATGTCCCATTTTAGGGTTGAAATAATTCCTATTAAGATTTTAAGTTTTAACAAGTCCATATTTGTAGTGAACATGGGTTAACGCACGTGATACATGTGAGTTTGGATTTCTAAGTTCATTTTCAAAAATTTTTAAGCTCACATTTTTACATTTTTGTTCTTCCGAAAAGCGGGCTTTTACAATCCTTCCCCCTTAAAGGAATCTCGTCCCGAGATTCTAAGGAAGAGAGAAAGTTAGGCCGAGTTGTTGATGAGACAACCATCTCCTGGCATGTGATTGGAGAAAGAGACTCTTCGTCTTCTTATTGCATCTATGGTTTGGATGCTCGGCGTGACTGGGATCACACCGTAAAGTTTGTAGCTTAGAAAGCTATATTGATATATTGGGGTCTTCTTCTTTTCGTCAAAAGGAAGTAAGCTTCTGCATTGGAGGACTTTAGAACTCTAAGATAGTTAGGTGTTCTTAACTCTGGGTGTTTCTCTTACGAAGACTTTGCTGCCCTGGTCTTGTGGCTAAAGCAATGTCACCATCCATTACGAGTCAAGGAGTTCCAAGACCTGATAATTAACTGATAACCTCGCGAAAAGAAAGATGCAGGGTTTTAGCGAGGTCGAGAAGTCCATAGGAAGCTCCTCGCAACTAGAAACAATTAGTTTCCAGGACTCAAGTTGATTTGAGTTTCAACGGGTCAAGGACAAAGGCTCAACTTTGTTTTGGTCACAAGGTGTTAAGTGGTTTCCCTTGTGCCACTCAAGATAATGAAACAAGTCGAAGGCGTTGCGAATGATAAAGTTGATCACAAGTCAAAATTGTGAGACACAACGTAGGTATTTGAATGGGGTCATATATTCTTGCTCAAAACTCATTAGTAATTACGTTTCATGATGCATCACAAGTGGAATAATGTTATGCATTAATGATGCAACGCTGGCCAGCTAGAAATGTAGACGGTATGATGCATTCATTATTATGCTTTGAGCAAAAATAGGTAGGACAATCCAAACACAGTCAGAAGTATCCAAAATACAGGAGGATTGAATAAACTTGGTCATGAAAGGCGCTAGACAAGACTTGCTACTTTCATATCTCGACCAAGTTCGATGGTTTCAAGGTAAAAGTATTAGCAAGGAATGGTGAGGTTCATCTCAAGGCAACGGAGTGTACAAAATGGAACAAGGTGATTGAACTTCTTGTTGATCGGAAGTTCCCTAAAGCTTGTTAATCATAACTTACAGGTAGTTGTGGTTCCATAACAAAGGGTCAGTTTTTTTTTTTCATCTCGTAGTTTTCTTAAAGTACTATGTCTACCCCTTAAAAGGTGCGGTAGGGTTGCCTTTAGAAGTGGCAAAGAGAGTAACCTTTGAAGAGTAAGGTTCCCCTCACTTCCGTAGGTTGCACTAAGTGGTTGACAAGGTACTGTGCTAGGCACGACCTTGGTTAGTAATCCACGTTCTTGCTAAAGAATCTCCAGCTCATACTACTCACTTATGGCTTCTCGTCTCAAAGACTGAAGCAAAGGAGTGGTTTAGCGTGAAGAATCAACTGACTCCTTTAACTCGTTGATCGAATTCCACAAGAAACGGGGTTCAAGGTGATCCGTTACTTAAGCTTCACATTGACTTAATGAGTCAATGTTGTACTCGATCCTACTTACTTGAGCATTGCTCCCAGCACGTTGGTTCGGTGTCGATGTACCTTGGTATGACACCTAGGTGAACGTAACACTTCAATTACTAGATGAACTCCTTCCCCCTTAAGATTCAAGCTAGGTGAGCAAGAAACTTACTCCAAGCAATATTTATGGGGAGGGTCGTCCAACTAAGGGAAGTGTCATACATGCTCAATGCACAATTAAAGTGTGAGATGCAAGGTTGCATAGTCAAAACACTAGCATGTGCATCCGAGCAAAAAGGGATTTGCCTTAGTGTAATACTCAACTCTAAAGGCAAATATTGTTGGGTCGCAACACCTGGGATGTTATGAAACTCCTCGATTTGAACTCGAGAACCAAATCCATAAACACCCTGAAGGGTCATCACCCGTGTAAATCCTGGTGGAGGATGAACAGCTTGGACGCAACTTCGATTTTGTCCAACTAAATGGCAAAATCAGGTCTTGAGGTGAACAACAAAGTTAAAGTACACTTCAATACCTTTCCAAAAAGTATTGGTTTGCCTCTAGATCATCTCTGGTTTGCATGTTATGAAATTTTGAAGTTAACAGATTTCTCTGCACTTTCAGCAGAATCTGCTTAAACAGTAGCAGTTTTGATCTAAAGTTTTCAGGCTGTTCTGATGGAAATCTGGAAATATTATGATTTACAAAGTTGTATCCAATGTAATAAGCTTTCCAGAATGTACTTACTTGTCTTCATATCAGTTCTGGTTCAAAAGATATGAATTTTTGAAGTTGGGTAAAATTTCAGCATTCAGAATTGAATTCAGTTCAGATTGACCACTCTGTATTCAAACTCGATTTGGAATAGGTAGATGACCGATTCAGGTCTGGAGCCAATTGCAAAAATTGTAGCTGACTCTCTAAACTCTCCAACGGTTACTCGCGCGACACCATTGGATCAAGGGTCTGCGAGTTATGGATTAAATTCAGAGGTGTACAGATTGCTGTCCAGTTTGGGTATGTCTGGACAGTCTCTGCAATTATCCAAATTTCACCCATTTAGAAAAGGATTCTGGTCTGGTGTTCAACAGAAAACATGTAGAGGACTTCCATATCTTTCTAAAGAGTATTTACTTGCCCTCGTAGCATTTCTGGTTGAGAAGATACGGCATTTGCAAGTTGACAGTTTTTCTGAAAATTTGGACAGCACCTCCTTTGTTTAAGGCTGATTTTGTCCACAATTTTCAAATATACAAACATCAACATTTGCAAAAGTAATACATAGAAAACTTGTTGCATACATTCTCAGGATCCCAGTAATGTAAAATACGAAGCCATTCGACAATTATACAGCGAGTTATGCGAGAAACAGTAACTGTATACAGGACTGTCCACTCGCTGTCCCGATTTGATCAAGTCTAGAAATCTGAAATTTTGAGTATGTTAGAGATGGATTATGCTCTGGAGTTCTATAGAAATGTTGTAAAGGACTCTCTACACTTTCCAACCACATAAAGTAGGCCTGCAGCAGTGAAGTATGCAGAAGGTTACGATTCAATTGGTGAAGAGTTCAGATTCTGTCCCCTCTTCCGGGCTGTCAGAACCTCTTAAACGACAACTCAATTTAGACCTGGTTATCGCGAGTTTTAGCCTTCGTGTTGAATAGGAAGCTGGTAGAGGACTATTTAAGCTTTCCAGGCATGTATAAACATGCATAGTTTGCATTTCTAGTTTAAGAGTTATGTCCGTTCAAAGTTCAGAATTTTTCTGACTGTTTCAGATAGCACCTATATACATGTATTATCTTCAACTTTGTTTTCTAATTAGTTATAAGCTGAATTTGAGGTATCACTGAATAACAAAGTTGTAGAATAGCTTTTCCATTTTCCAGAAATGTATCATAATGGAATAGAAGAGCTTTCTTCAAGGAAATATGACAAAAGTTCAGATGCTGGTCCGTGTAGTTTCAGAACAGCAGCTGCTGTGATAATGGTGCATTTTCATCACCATAAAAGCATCTTTTGGCTTGGAGGTCAATAGAAAACTATTAGAAGACTCCAAAAGCTTTTCAAAAAGTATTCACTTGCCTCCAAAGCCCTCCAGGTTGAAGAGATATGGAATTTCAAAGTCAGGTCAATTCTGTTCGAAAACAGAACTCACTGGCTTCGAAACACAAGAATTTGGGAACAAACTCAAATTTTGAAACTTAGCTCAAAACTCAAGTCCGATGGCTAGAACATGATTCCCAAACTAATCATTTCCTTTAGAACCAAATGGAATCTTAAAAGAGACTTGACGACCTTCTTATCCATAGCATATCACTATGGATCTTCAAACTTAACCAAAGTCTTACTCCGGCGAAGTCGAGCTAAACTCTCGCCAGGAGCAAAGAACTTTGGTTCACCTACTCTTGAAAAGAAACATTTTAATTTGTCCACAAGATATCAGCAACTGATACTTGGACTCAATATGAATATGAAGTCATTTCTTTCGTGGGGGATGGTCAAAGTATCAAGTGTGATACTGACGGTACTACGTGCCTTACTAAAAGAAAAGTCTAATCCGGTATATCCGGATACGTCTAGAGGTGGTCCTACTATCGATCACTCGCAAACGTATTCTACACGGGTCGCTACCGGAGTTAGTGTACCTGCAGAAGACAAACAATCCCCTTTCACACCTTCACACCTCAAGGGCGGCACGGGGAAACACGACAGGCAGTCACAATAATATATATGAAAGTAAATGCATACGACTCTGGTGTGAGTCGCCCTCGAGCGAGGCCATGTCTCGAGGTACATGGCTGTAAATACGTCTGTACAGCAAAGACTCCCGTACGATCCGGCTTATACACGCTCAGGCATACGTGTTTCGCATGATCCCATAGAACATGAATAGTTCTAGAGATGCACACTATCGGGTTATACACCACCCGACGGGGGCTCCCACTAATTTTGTGTCACGCTGGGGTACCGCGTGTCATATGTTCTCAGAAACATGGAAAGTTTCAGAGACTCATATTGACTTTCCGTGCTAAGCCACGGAAATTTCACATACCATATCTCGTATGCAGAGTTTACCGAGATTGATCCGCTCTCGGCGGCGTACCTTACCTCTTACCTTGAAGACAGAGCGTCGTTACAGAATAATATAACAAGTTAGTTCACCACCTTTATAACTTATACTAGTAATAGTCCTTAATGGGCATATAGCTAATCCTCACTCGACTACTTCGGAGTTTTTGAAAATAGGCTCTTTTTCGAGCGTGCTATTCCCAATGAAGCTCTGATACCATGTCTGTGGGGACCGGAGTCCACACATCCGAGGATCTCATTGGGTGGTACCGTGCGATGCGGCACCTAACAGCACACACAAAAAGGATACCAAAACATATAAAGTTTTCATTTCATAATAAGAAGAGTTTACAAAAGAGTGTACAATAGGAGTACACACGCAGCGGAAAATACATACTCATAATCTCACCTAACTAAGCAGGAGAGAAGGCGTCCATGCCCTAGGACGATTCTCACTAGCAACACGAAGAACATACAGCAGCGGCGTGGTTCACATGAGATTTTATCTCGACACCTCGAGTCTCATGTATAACCTGAACAGCAGAAATAAAACTAATACCTGCAAAAATCGTTAAAGCGCAAACGTGAGCATAAGGCTCAGCAAGACTTAACCGTCTCACTAGACAGATGCAAGGGGACACTAAACATAGGTAAGGAATAGCATAAATGACTCGCCTACAAGTGGATCCTTATAATAAAGTTTTAAGTAGCAAATGACATTCTCTGAGCACGGCACATCATGGGCTCCACAATCAAACAAGAAACGCTTTACCGATGATATGACATGCCCAAAGCACATAATGCTATTACAGCTAAAGTATGGGGAAACTGTAAACTTTTAATTATACTATCTCTAAATCATACAAGGTTGCAAAGTAATTATAATTCAATACAATATGATTTTCTGGCTTCTTTAGTATTTACTACGTCACGACTGCGACAGACAAGTGGTACTCTATTACTGCGAGGGACAGTGATTGCAATCAGGACACACCCGGACAACACGACACATACGTCGTTCGGAAGTGTCAGCGAGCACACCTGTACCTACATAACACTTCAGTACTAGGCGTATATGGCCACCTTTCACAAGAAACTCAAATGCTGAGCCCGTCTCACCTCCGCAAACAGAAGGTCTCCGCACGGAACACCTCATGTGTCCGCCGACCGATTTACACCTTACTGTCCTCAACCCACCCCTATCGATGGTGAGTTAATGGGTCTCAACATCCCAGTTGTCAAGTTACATCAGTTTATTGGATTCCATATGTCCATTATATTGCCAGTACAATTCAAGCTTGTCCGAAGGGGCCGCATACGGACGGGCCTTAATCGACACAGGCAGGGCTATGCGACCGAGACTCAATTCTCGCCGCTTCCTATCCATTCCCTGCCCGGTCTCAGTTTCATTACATTATGTCATTTTCTATTCAACCAATCCTGTGAGATACATCTCTCGCGAGTAGATTCCAACTACTCGACTTCTACCGGATTTCCTATGCATTAGCAAAGCAGTTACTACAGGTCAAACTGTAACTCGTGCCAAATAAACCCTGGGATTTTTGGTCATGCATGTGGAGTATCATTCACCCTAGACGTAATGCACAATTCATATACTACTAATCATAGTGATAAAGCAAAAGTTTATAAACGACTTAAATGCAAACCAGGGCTTGCCTTAGTTTGCGACTGAACAAATGTCAATTGTTAGGGCTTGATCTTCCTCCGGAGAACCTGCCATGGAACCTCAGTGGAAACACATCGGCCTTCTCCTCCAAGGGAAGCTCCTCGTCGATCACCTACCATCACATTTCCTATCGACATGATATGCATATAAGTAATTATGTAATTTAAGAAAAGACTCCACGGGGTTGTGTAAACTCTATGAATGAGGAGTTCGACTAGGAAGGACAGATATGCCTTTGTTGTGTGAATGAACAAAGGATGAAGTCAAGTGGTCATAGTAGTATCAAGATGTGAATTGAAAGGTGCAATGTAAGCACACATTGCAACTTGGCACTCAACACTCGACGCTATGCCACTCAAGGACGATACAGCTGAATGGTGTGAAAGTGTTGGACTGGTAGGGTAAGGATGACCTAAGAGTCAAGGTGGCATAGTAGTGTCGAGATAAGCACTCAAAGGTGCAATGTAATGACACATCGCAATTTAGCACTCGACACTTGGAGCTATGCCGCACAAAGAGTGATAAGGTAGAATGGTGAAGAAGTATTACTGGACTGTGTGATGTAAGGAAGACTAAGCGATCAAGATGGAGCATTGAAAGCTTAAGGCATGAGTGAACTGTGCAACAAGAGGTTGTGACTTAGAAGTCAACCAATGAAGTTACACAAACTCATTAAGGAGTAAACCTAATTAGGGGACAAGTGTGGTCGCAGGGTCCTGATAAGGATGAACCAGGGTGAAACCCTAGCGACACTTGGGAGTGAAGTGAGGTCAACATTCTTTGGACTTAAGACATCATAACGAGCCTTGTTAACCTGACGTGAATACCGAGACAACGTTCAAATGACCTTTAGGTAAAGTAGTTTCTACGGCAAGCTTCTCGAGCATTGTTCAAGTGCTTACGTGACACTATTGCAGTGTCCTTTGCAAGATTGTCCAGATGAGCTCGGTGAACTCCTAGAACTCGAACATGATGCGAGACCTTGTCGTGACGGTCATGCTTTGCCATCACGAGAGGATCGGATTAGCCACGTCCACATCGACCCAGACTCGTCAATGGGGTGAGCAGAATCCCGAACACCACCTTGTGAGTCTTAAGGCTAGTGATGTCGACTCGGTTGTTGATAAGCGACTCGACGAACCTGCCGTCGAAGACGGGGTACACCTAGTTAACCAATCCTGTGATCGGCTACGGAAAATCCTCGACACAACCAAGGAACTCTTATCCAAGGTCCCCCTTGGTCCAGTTCTCCTTGTTGGTCGCAATGTTATTGCATACCTCTACTCCAAGTCATCGGTGATCACCGAACCACTTGGTTTGACCTAGAAGGCATTTCATCGAGCACCCTAGGCTACACCTAGGACTCGAAGAGTCTTGCCTCGACTAAACCCTAATTTGGCTAAACGACCATTGTACGGCGAGTCGTGCTTGTGTTCCAGCACCACACACATTACAAGAACCCTCCATCTCGATGCCAGGGCACAATAACGGCTCAGAGTGTCACGATGACGTCATATGGTCAACGACGTCGACGCGGCTCATGGTGGAGCATCACGAGCATGCACGGACATGGCAACGTGATACCAACGACAATGGAGGTCGACTTGGGGACTTCTATAGGAATGATATCAACGCGGAACATGGGCGTACAACTTGACGACACATGATTAACCTTAGCGATCACGACGAACGGACGTCGGTGACATCAAGCAAGGTATTTCAGGGTAAGGCTCACCTTGTAGGCATTTCGCCGAACATCTTGGTGTGTACTAGAGTTCCATCGCGTCATCACCATTCAAAGGGTATCTTGGCACATGTACTTGTCAATTGCCACCCCAGAATAGACCTGCATCCATAGACCAGCATTGAACGGCAACACACTTAGTTTCGCCTTGTAACCATTTCATCGAACACCTTGGCTGCAGCTCTGTCCCAACTAATCTTTGCACAAATCAGAGCTAACCTTGAGCCAGTTGTCGATACCATGGTGTCAAAGGTGTGTTCCTGCATCTCCGCTGTTACGCCCATCACTTGCTTTGCTTCCAGGACATAGCCACGGCGCGGAACGCGGACATGGCGTCATGGTGAACGGCAGAGAGAGCCGGCGGACGGCGTTGACAAGAGGAACGCGGTTGCCGCGGCTTGGCGTGGCGAGGTGCTGCAGCGAGCTGCAAGGACCACGGCGAGCGGCGGCTTGGAGTGGCCATGAGGATAGACATGACATGTGGGCCCCATTTTTCCCTTCTTATCCACTTCAGTCCAGATGTAAAATATCTCTCTCCATTGAGTTGGTTACCAGTGGGGCCCAACCTTTCCTAGTACTGAGGATAAGTATGACATGTGGGTCCCACTCTCTTCTTCCTTCTCTTTTCAAAATTCAAATGGAGTTAGCAAACAAGCTTCAAAAATAGTCAACTTTGGCCCAGTGACTAAATAAAATGTGGAGAATTTTATGGTGCAATCAGATTTCAAAACTGAGCAAGTTGAATTTCAAGTCAGGTTTGAATTTGAATTCAAGTGGTGACACTTGACTCAAGGAAATAAATAGTAGATTAGGTTGAAAAATCCTGAAACTTTGAAGTTAACCTTTTTGAACCATAAGGGACCTCAGGAAAAATTTGGAGTTGATTTGGACAAGGTTGAGAGCGAAGTTTAAATTTGAAGTCGACGTTGATTAAACTCTCAGTACGTGTCCAATAAATGGGAAACGTGCTTCAAAAATTTTTGAAACTTTTCCGAGAGTCCAATTGGAATATTAGAAGGTCATGGAAAAATTTACGGCATGAGATTTGAATATTTTTGAATGTCCCATTTTAGGGTTGAAATAATTCCTATTAAGATTTTAAGTTTTAACAAGTCCATATTTGTAGTGAACATGGGTTAACGCACGTGATACATGTGAGTTTGGATTTCTAAGTTCATTTTCAAAAAATTTTAAGCTCACATTTTTACATTTTTGTTCTTCCGAAAAGCGGGCTTTTACACCATCCACCCCCCTCTGGTAGCTTTTCACGTGCTATTCGATCCTACAATTGGTATCAGAGCCACAGTGCTCTAATCTTTGTGATTTGCGCGTGTTTTTGACTAATCATCATGGAGAAGTACTCTGCCAAACCTTATGTGTTCGCTGGTATTGATTTTCAGGTATGGAAGGCACGCATAGATGCTTTTATCCAGGCACAAGGCTTTGTAATATGGGAGAAGGTATACAAGCCGTACGAAGTGCCATCAAACGATCAAGTTATAGCTACAAATCTGAGAGATGTCGACAACAACAACAAGGCTCGGAACTTGATCATACAAGGATTAACACAAAGCGACATCGACTGTGTTGCACACCTCCGATTTGCATACGATGTGTGGAAAGCACTTTGTGACTACCACGAAGGATCCAACCCGATCAAAGAGGTAAGGCAAGACATGTTCAAGAAAGAATACATGCGCTTCGAGATGCAACCCGGTGAGTCTATCGATGACATTTTTGCTCGCTTTAATAAGATTCTCAGCAACTTGCGTAGTGTCAATGTTAAATTTTCAGATGCTGAAAATGCTAGGCAATTGCTAAGTGCATTAGATATGTCAATTTGGGAGATGAAAGTCACATCTATTCCTGAATCTACTGTCATGAGTTCACTTACTTTAGATGTGCTATATCCAAGTTAAAAACTCATGAAATTGACATAATCTCACGTAAGAACCCCAACAAGTCTATTGCTTTTGTTTCTCAACATGACATGCCTAGTTCCAGTCAAATATCATCTTGTGGTACACTTGCTTTGTTGTCCTCTCTAACCCTTAAACAGATTGAGGAGTTTCCAGAGGAGGAGCTAGTGCTCATCTTTACCCTATTCTCAAAAGCATTGCAAAATGTGAGAACTAGATGGAGAGGAAGCTCCGGACCTCAACGATGCTTTGAATGTGGTAAGACAGGACATTTTCGTTTAGATTGCCCTAACCTTTCAGGTCCTACTTCCCGAGATGAAATGAAAACAAGAACAAAGCACTCCTCTGCAAAAGATACGAAGAAAAAGAAGGGTTTTACAGGATGTCAATTGGTGAGCACTCCAGGAACTTGGCTCAAGCAACGTGGACATTGGAAGTGATGAAGATGAAGATGATTTGGCAAACTTGTGCTTCATGGCGGGCAAGTCAAGATCAAATATGGAGGAGGCAGAACACAACAGCGACAATGAAGAGGTATGTCCTACTTGCGAAGAAATGTGTGATGCTATTTCTCGTGCCACTGTTATTGTTAAGAAAAAGGACAAAAAGCTTAGGGACAATGCTGTTAAAATTGAGTCACTAGAATCTGAAATTAATCGTTTGAAATCCTTGATTCCTAGTGATGATTCTTATTCCTCATGTGACTTAATATATGAACAATTGTCCTCCCTAAGAAGTGCACATACCTCCACACTTGATAATCTTAAACTTGAAATTGAAAAGAACAAAAAGCTTGCTGCACTTAATATTGGAAACTTAACAGATGCTTCTTGTTCTACAATTGATTTGCATTGTTCTAGTTGTGATGATCTTGATAAGAAACTGCAAGATGCTATGAATGAAATCTCTATATTGAACAATGCTTTACGTTGTCATGAAGTTAAATATTGTTCCAGTTGCAAATTAAAAGGAAAAACTTCATGTGAAAATTGCCTTGATGTGTCCAATAAACTTGATAACATGCATAAGACATTTGATTGGTTTTGTAATGGGAATAAGAACCTAAACTCGCTGCTGAATTCATACAAGTCTTGCAATGATAAAACTGGTTTAGGTTTTTATTCTCATGCTCATGCTAAGGCACATCCACCTAAAATTGTAAAGTCATTAGGAAGTGGTTTGATTCAAACAGTTCCTAAACAAAAAGAAGTGGTTTTCAAATCTGCAGGAGTATTATCTCATTCGGTTTCAAATAAAAATGTTGTTTGCTCATCTAGACATGAACACAAAGTTAAATTTCATTGTACCTACTGTGGTAGAGATGATCATGTCATAGATTTTTGTTATAGACTAGCTAAACAACAGAAAAGGGAAAGAATGGTTGCTAGATCTCATAACTTTCATGCAAAATTTGCTACACATATTGAACCGAATGTACAACCTGCTGTTTTGAGTCAAAAACATTCAAAGTTTACCTCCGAACCTTCTGTTTTTGCCTCCGAAGCTACTGATTTTTGTGCTACACAAGTAACACCTTATAGGTCAGTAGTTAAGAATAAAAAATCTCAAACTCTGACTCATAAACCCGTTGTTTTGTCTCAGCTTTCGCGTGTTTTTCCTACTGCACGTCGCGTGACTCAGTACTGGATTCCTAAATGCCTTTTGACTAACCCCAGTATTGAGTCATCGACGTATTGTGCTTCTATGTAGGTTACACGTTTGAGGAAGGAGAACATTTGGATTGTGGATTCAGGTTGCTCACGCCACATGACCGGTAACAAAGATTGGTTCTCCTCCCTCTCTTTTGTGTCACGTGTAGAGAATGTTACTTTTGCCGATAATTCTTCAACTCCTATAATTGCTAAGGGTTCGGTTAGAGTAAATGATCACTACACTTTGAAGGATGTGGCACTTGTCAAAAAATTGAAATACAACTTGCTTTCTGTTGCACAATTGCTAGATAAAAATCTAGAAATTATTTTCAATAAAAACTGCTGCAAAGTTGTAGGTTCAAATAGTGAGCCTATTTTTAACATGTCTCGGTTTGGAAGAGTTTTTAAAGCTGATTTTGATATGTCTTCCCCTAAGCATAGGTGTCTAGTTGCTAATGATTCAAAGGACTTATATTTTTGGCATCGTAGACTTGGTCACGTAGGCTTTGATCACCTAACGCGTGTTAGTGCTCTTGATCGCATACGTGGGTTGCCTAAGCTTAAAGAGGACAAAGAAATTGTGTGCTCTTATTGTAGACATGCTAAGATGGTTGCAGGTTCACGTACTCCTCTCACAATGATCATGACAACTGAACCATGTCAATTTTTCATCTTGACACCGTAGGACCTTCACGTGTTCAATCCTTCAGAGGTAAATGGTATGTACTTGTGATTGTTGATGATTATTCTAGATACTCTTGGGTTTACTTTATGGCATCTAAGAATGAAGTTTTTAGTCACTTTAGAACTTTATATCTTAGATTATCAATTGATTACCCAGGATCTTTAAAAGCAATTAGAAGTGATAATGGAACTGAATTTAAAAATCAATCTTTTGATCACTTTTGTGCCGAAAATAGAATAGATCATCAATTTTCTTCACCATATGTACCTCAACAAAACGGTGTGGTAGAAAGAAAGAACAGAACCTTAGTTGAGATGGCTAGGACTATGCTTGATGAATATCAAACTCCTAGGAAAATTTGGGCTGATGCGTTAGCAACCACGTGTTATGTCTCAAATCGTGTTTTCTTGCGTGCTAAGCTAGGTAAAACACCATATGAGCTCCCGTTTGGACATAGGCCTAGTGTTACACACTTTCGGGTCTTTGGTTGTAAATGCTTTGTTAAGAAACATGGTAATCTTGATAAATTTGAACCTAGATCCATTGATGGCATGTTTCTTGGTTATCCATCTCATACTGGAGGCTACCGTGTGCTTTTACTTGACACTAACAAAATTGTGGAGACTTGTGAAGAATCTTTTGATGAAGCTAGCCCAGGTACTAGCTCAAACATTGCAGGTCCGGATCCATATCCAAAGAGGGGGAGCATTTTCGTTGAAGATGAGGAAGAATTGGAGCTCTTGCCCGAAAATTCAGCATCTAAAGACTTTGGTTCAACTCCGGATGTTAATTCTCAACCAGCACTGACAACCATCAATGCTTATCCAAATCATCCTCAA
This sequence comes from Tuctoria greenei, assembly GCA_036927565.1. Taxonomy (NCBI): domain Eukaryota; kingdom Viridiplantae; phylum Streptophyta; class Magnoliopsida; order Poales; family Poaceae; genus Tuctoria; species Tuctoria greenei. The sequence continues at coordinate 249,022,975 of JAYESD010000002.1, read as the reverse complement.
GTCACAAGCTCATCAATTTGTGATGAACATGAAGAAGAAGCAGCTTGTGAGACATCTGTTCCCCTACGGTTTTACAAAGATCATCCCCCACAACAGATGATTGGAAGCTTCCACGAATGAGTCACACGGTCCAGGTTTTACGATCCAAACTCTTATGCTCATTCTGCTTTTGTTGCTTCTTTTGAACCCAAAGATATATCACATGCACTCACTAATGAATATTGGATTATTGCCATGCAAGAAGAGTTAAAAAATTTGAAAGAAATAATGTTTGGAAACTTTTACCTCCACCTCAAGGTCACACTTCAATTGGAACTAAATGGGTATTTAAAAATAAACAAAGTGAGGATGGGGTTGTGGTTAGGAATAAGGCTAGACTGGTTGCTCAAGGTTTCACTCAAGTTGAAGGTCTAGATTTGATGAAACTCTTGCTCCTGTTGCTAGATTAGAAGCCATAAGAATTTTGTTAGCTTTTACTGCATCTATTGGTTTTATGCTATATCAAATGGATGTTAAAAGTGCTTTTATTAATGGCTATATAGATGAGGAGGTTTATGTGAAACAACCACCAGGTTTTGAAAATCCAGATTTTCCTAATCATGTTTACAAATTGTCCAAAGCCTTGTACGGTCTCAAACAAGCCCCTAGAGCATGGTATGATAGGTTAAAAACATTATTACTTGAAAAAGGGTTTACCATGGGCAAGTTTGATAAAACTCTTTGTGCTTAAGCATGGCAATGACTCATTATTCGTTCAAGTGTATGTGGATGATATTATCTTTGGTTGTGCTTCTCATGATCTTGTGTCCAAGTTTTCAGCTATGATGAGTTCAGAATTTGAGATGAGTATGATGGGTGAACTCACGTACTTTCTGGGGCTGCAAATCAAGCAAACAAAGGAGGGTACCTTTGGCGTTTCAACATGGACAAAAGCAAGCCTCTTCGGACACCAATGGGAACAACAACAACACTTGGACTTGATGAAGATGGTGAACCCGTCGATCAAAAAGAATATAGAAGCATGATCGGATCACTTTTGTATCTCACGACATCAAGACAAAATATACAATTCAGCGTATGTCTTTGTGCACGTTTTCAAGCCTCCTCACGTGCTTCACATCGTCAAGCCGTCAAAAGGATTCTCAGGTACTTACATGGAACTCAAGAATTTGGAATTTTTCTTCCTTTTTCCTCAACCGTTACTTTGAAAGCTTTTTCGAATCCTGATTTTGGGGGTTGTAGGATTGATAGGAAAAGTACTTCCGGTGCTTGTCATTTCTTGGTAATTTCCTTGTTGCTTGGTCCTCTAGAAAACAAAGTTCAGTTGCACAATCCACAGCCGAATCTGAATATGTAGCTGCTGCTAGTGCTTGCTCACAAATTCTTTGGATTGTTCAAACACTTAAGGACTATGGGGTTGATCTAGATAGTGTTCCACTGTTCTGTGATAACACTAGTGCCATTTGCATTGCTAAAAACCTTGTGCAACATTCTAGAACTAAGCACATTGACATTAGGTATCACTTTCTCCGAGATAATGTTGAAAAAGGAAACATTGTGCTTCACCATGTAGATACCAAACAACAATTGGCTGACATTTTTACAAAACCTTTGGATTTCACTCGTTTTTGTTACATTCATAGTGAATAGGGGTTATGCATCCTCATGGCTTAAATTGAGGGAGAGTTTTGAAACATGGGAAGTCTATGTGTGAATCTAAAATTAAAATAATATCAGCATAGTATTTGATACATATATGACTTTGTGATTCAATTTACATGCTGAAAGTTCTTACTACATTACTCGTGTTATACATTTTGTTGTTTTTGTCATGTCTAGTAATTGGAGTAAGTACTTACTAAAACTGGTCATGGTCGAACTTTCTTGCTATTTTGAACTTCTTACATGTTCACAAGTGCTTTTAATCATTAAGAATTAATCAAGTAATCAACTCACATGTTGAGTTTTATGAACAAATATAAATTGAGAAAAGATCAAGGGAATATGCATGCATCGCACTTCTTCTTTTGAGATGGCTTATCATTGCACTTAGATATGAACTTGGAAGAAGTTGTGTATGACTAAAACCATGTCCTTAAGCTTCTGATTGTCAAATGACATAGGCTTGGCTTGGTTGGTTAGAATAAGGCAGATGCGCATATAATCTCTTGCAAATATCATATGATCTAAATTTATGCTTTGAAAAATAATAAAATGCAGCAACTAGTGTCATGATTTCAGGTTTTGAAATAGTTAAGTTTGTGAGATCATGACTTACTCAAATTGAAAATTACATTTGATCTCTAGCATTGCTTACACTACTTTATGTATTTCATTGATGTAATAATGTAAGGTACTTGATAGTATGACTTGGATGAGCTTTGTTTATATGTATATGTTATAATATGCTCATAACAACTAAAGGGGGAGAGATAATTTGTTTATATACTCATGACTTGCTGAATACATTGTCAAAGAGGGAGAGATAAGCATGAAGAGAAAGAGAATGTGTGCATAAGGAGAGATAATAAAGGGGGAGACATAATATGGGATAATTTTTGGACTTTCTTCTCATTTTACTTTTGATTTACAAAGGGGGAGAAATTGCCTTCAAAACTTTTATGTGAATAAGCCAATGTTCGGATTTTAAATGGTGTTGCCAATGCATTCATCAAGGGGGAGATTGTAAGACCTATGTGTGTTGAATACATTGGCTTGTAGTGAATACACTTGCTTTGACGATAAAAATTTGAATATCACCAAAACACCTTTTTATTAAGATCCGACTAGTTTTGGTTTGCTCCGGTGAGTTTTGTCTTTAGGTCTGGCGTGTTTTTGCTAAGCTCCGAGTTGATTTTTCTAGCTTCAACTTTTGGGTTTACTAGTTCCGACTAGTTCTGGTAAATTCTGGCGCTAGGTTCTACTAGCTTTTGTTAGCTCTGGCTCAAGGTCCGGGTTGCTCTAGCAAGGTCCGGAACTTGACCGTAATGCTTCTGTTTTTCATTTGCAATGTTTCGTACTTGCTTTACATGTCTGGAAAGATTTCTTAGTATTCATTTGCTAAGTCTTTGGTGCGTTTTTGGTTGACATGGATGATATCGTGTTACTGTAGTTTTGCAACATGCTTATGTGAGGTTCTCACGTAAGGTGTTGTGTTCGGAACTAACTTGAGTCAAGTCGAGGACTTGGGCTCATATGGATTGGTTGTTTATTCATGTGCAGGTGTTGCTTGAGTTCAAGACATGTCTGGTGATGGAATCCATTGGACTAGTCTCAAAGAGGAGATGAGGTTCCAACAACCAAATTCAGGAGGAATTGTGGTTGAACTGATCAGGAGGTTGCGCACCATGATTGAATCAAGAACAATGCATGTGAAGGTATCATGGACGTCATTGGAAGATGTTTGCACGTGTGCAAGTAGTGCATGGACGTGGCTATATGGTTCCGAGACGTGATGAAGAGATGTGGACATAAAGAGTTGGTCGGAAAGGTCGAACCGACTAGGTTATGGACTTAGACTGCGGCTGAGTCGGGTTTGACTGAAATATGGAAAGATTTGAGTTGGTTATGATAGGATATCGTGTGGGTCACGAATTTGAGTTGTTTAGGAATGTGGTATACGTTCCTAAGGTGTTTGGAAGTCTTAGGATTGCTTCTATCTGCATATAGAAGAATCCTAAGCAGTTATGGAAAGTTACGATTTGTGAACAGAGTAGGATTAGGTTCCTGATTTGAGTTGAGTTGGCTTTCGAGCTGGTTATATAAGCAAGGGAGCCCAGAGCTTGTGGTTCAAGATTTTGGGGCTGTTTCCTCTAATGTTCTTTTGAATAAAATTCGTAATTTGAAGGAACTTTTGTGCCTTGTTCGTCCGACTTGTTCAAGACAAGTTTTACTCGTCGAGTTTCGGAACAGCACTACCATTCGTCGGTGTTTTTATCATAACTCGAGTTTTACAGATCCAATTGACGTGATTCTTTCTGGATTGTCTTCACAACTTGATTATCTATCATCTATAAAAATTTCACGATCATTGGATTTGTGGTGTATGATCTACACGAGTTTCTTTGCAGCATTCCAGAACTGTTTTTTTTCTCGGGTAGGGCAGATTGACCTTTGTTTGATGATTTGATCATAACATGAGTTTTTTCTCAACGGATTTGAGTGATTCTTGTTGTGTTGTCTTCTTGACTTAATTCTCTCAGATATCTATCACTTTTGTCATGGTTAAACACATTTAGATTAGTCTCACACATGATTTCTTTAACAGATCGTTTTTCTGCCAAAGGGGTTGGGGTTTAATTGTTTCCGCTGCGTAAGATTTTTAAAATCTACCATTCACCCCCCCCTCTTGTAGATTTTCACGTGATCTTCGATCCTACACAACCGAAGATTGTGCATCGAAATTCTCGATGCAGTGTGGGTGCGACGTGCCCCAGAGGGCAACGACCTCACCTACTGGGACACAGAGCGCCTCCTGTGCTGTGATGCATGAGAACCAAGTCTTCCAGACAAGGTCATACGCTGAGAAGGTGCCTGCCTCAAAGGGTGAGGACCTTGGTTGCTGATGGCATTAGTTGCGGCTACAACCAGATGCTCCACATCAGCGCGCCATTGCTCCATCGCACTCTGAGGTGCTCCAGGCGCTAGTGGGTGCTCAACAATAGTATGCGTGGCGTTGATCGCATTCTCCAGGTTGTTGTCCATTGATGCAGTGACCGACGCAAAGACACAACCCTTTTCTCCGGCGTTGGCAGCCAGAGCAGGTGGTGGTGGTGGTGGTGTAGCAACACCCGCCGGGACAACAGCGCCAATTGGCTGTTGAATGTTGGAGGGATTCCCTCCATCGAGCTGTCCGGCATTGCCGTTTGACGATGCTGCAACAGAGTTCACCATATCTATATCTGAGGCGCCCCTTCCTGGCATGACAAATGTCGAAGCGTGTGATCGACACTTCCCCCGGTAATACTAAAATGTAGTCCGTTGAGATTCGTATTCGGTTTGGGCGCGCAGAGATTAAGAACGAGATGGAGACACGAGGATTTTTACGTGGTTTGGGCTGCCTGAGCATAATATCCTATTCCACGGGGTGTTTGTTGATGAGTATGCGGTGGCTTGTGTGCGTATGAGCTTAGTTGTCTCTGTACCGTGCAGTGCAGCCCTTTTATAGTCTAAGAGCTAGCTGTTACATCGGCCTGGCCCGACATGTGGCCCTGGCAGTAATTAATTGCCCAATACACGATCTGTGAATATTAAGCGTAATTAAAAGTGTGATAACACACTTTAATGGCGACGTTACGGGTGTTAAGGGTCCTCTGCTCGTGTGTCATTAATATAACATTAATGATATGTAATCAGGTCTTGTAACTGTAGCTTTAATTGTCCCATGAATGTCCATGCCGTTGGAGATCCGCCAGTCTCCTCGTTGCTGTATTAGGTCCGAAGGGTCGACACGTGGTTGCTCCGGAGCTTCCCGTCGTGAGGGGGCAGGTCCGGAGAAACTATACATGTGGCAGCACTGGAGCTTCCCTCTACTAGGGGTTAGGTCCGCGGTCACTGAACACGTGACAAGACCGGAGCTTCCCTATGAAGGGAGTTAGGTCCAGCCTTGTGTTACACGTGGCGGTGCCGGAGCTACCCAAACAAGGGAGGCGGGTCCAGTGATGTGTAACACGTGCAACCTTCGAGGTCTTCAACTCGGACGGGTGGACCTCCTTAGCATTTTTTGCGGTTTTATGGGGTACCCAGTACGCAGGGTACCGACAAACTTTATTAAAAAAATTTAAAAATGTTTATCTAGCTTTGAGGTTAGGCTGAATCCAACGCACGACGCATCGTAGAACCAAAACCAGAAATGGGTAGTGGAACCGTGTAAAAGTGTCTCCAACCGAGCAGCGCATACGGGTATCATTTTTACGTAGTGCCTTCATAGTTACCCAGATATCAATCTTCCCGCAGAGGCGATGTATTTCTTTTGCCCGCGCGGCGCACGTGATTCTGGTGTGCAACCAGCAGCACCGCGCAAGTTTTCGGCTCCAGGCGGGAGCCGGACACGTGTTTTGGGTGGCAAGCTGGTACTGGGCATGCATTTTGGCGGCAGAAAGTTTTTAGCAGCAGAAAGTTTGCGGCTGATGTCAGGCCTGCGTTTTGCGTCTTCTTCTTTCGCGTCGTGCGTTGATGACAGCACTTTTTTGGTTTCTTCCATTGTCCCTTGGTGAGATGCAAACATCAGTATGGGTCCTCGTTTTTACATCTGCCGGTTGGAGTCAACCTTAGTATTGGTTTGATTGCCAGCTCAAACAGGCAATGACAATATATCAATAATATATGACATTAATGCACAAAAAAGTGAATAAACACATAGTCACAATATATCACACCACACACTCCCACACCCGCTACCTCCAAAGCCAGGAACTCATCGACGAGGTGTCCTCCAAGTGTCTTTACTTGCGACGATAGAGTGTGAGCCTTCGTCGCCGGTTCCTATGATGTACAAGTGCAGTTAGACAAGTTATAACATTTAAAGTGCATGTTTGATTAAATTTGCTTATGACTAGATTGAATTGAGCAAGTTTACCTAGATTTGGCTATGTTTGAGTAAGTTTGTCTCAATTTGACTAAGTTTTATCATATTTTACTAAGTTTGGCTAATTTGATCTAATTTGACTATGTTTGAGTAAGTTTGTCTCAGTGTGACAAAGTTTGAACATGTCACTATGTTTGGCTATGTTTGTCCTTGTTTGAGTAAATCTATATCATTTTGATGAAGTTTGAACAAATTAGACTTAAATTTACCTATGTTTGATGAAACGTACTATAGCTCCTATAGTAGGCACCTGCGGCTTCAAGACCGATGGCTGCCACGTGGGAATGATGGTCTGATGTACGGCGGCTAAAGCCTGTGAATACAATGCATTATCACATACATGTCATTCATATGCTAGAAATGTTAAGTGCAATAGACTACTTGCTTTCATAGCCGCTTCCATTTGTGCCATATAATTGGCTTGATACTCCCTCTCTCTCTATTGCCCCTCATGTCTCCTCTCCCTCTCTAGTCGAAGCTCCTCTTGTGTCCTTCACAGCTCCTCCTATACAATCTGGAGCACCAAGTCCCTCTCCGACCTTCACGGCTCGACCCAGCCGCCTGCGATGAAGAGGCTCTCGAGGAAGGTCGTGAGCCAGGACATACATACATGTAAACATTTATTATTTGACTAAAACATTGTTAACATAACCGAATAATGAAGCAAGTAAAATTGACAATTTACCACCGCGTACTGCTCCTCCGTCAAGTACAAGCCAGCCACGTCTGTGAATGGCCCTAGCTCTGCATGCTGCTTTAAATGCCTCTTGAAGTACTCTCTTATAGCTTGAATCTGAGCATTCAATATTGATTGTCTAATGAGCTTCCGTGGTTTACTGTGGAAGATGGGTGTGGCGTGCTCCAACTAGACGTCATCCTCCAAATGGTATAGTAGCTAGAAGAACAAATATATAGGTCATTTTTATTTAACATATAATAAATTTGTATAAAACAAATATACTTCATGCTTACTATGAAGTCAAACCACGCCGCCTAGTCAAGAAATACTTAGACTTAATTGCCATAACTCTAGTCAGGAAAGTAAGGAGGATTACTTCTTTGTGTATATGCAATAGCTCTTCTGAAGCTTCGAGAAGCTTGAATAATGCTTTGACCTCCATTGCAGGAGGAACCTTCGTCAACTTTAGTTGTATAGCTTCACAAATCTTGTCTGTCTGATTAACCCATGTGCTATGAGCAACCACTCGATTTTCTACGGCTCGAGAAAGTGTCTCATCGTGAAAGTTCCACAACTTATAATGTTGCATGAATCCGTTTCAACACAAGTAGAATGTCACAATCATATTGTTGAAACACTTCGCATTCTAACATTTGGTACATGGGCACCGCACCTTATCAATGTTTGACAACGAAAAAGCTTGTTGTATAAAAGCATTCATCTTGGCAAACCACTCACCTGAGTGATCCTCATTCTTTTTTTTTCAACCAATATACATCCAAGCACAGTCTTTAGCCATGTTTGAGGCTATATCTTCAAAGCAGATAAATCATTATTAGTTTATATTTTATATTATGTCATGGTCCTACAGATACGGAAGGATATCCTAAACCCACCCTAAAGTGACCGAGAGGAACACGCTTATGACGAGACGTTGGGATCGAATCAGGATAAAATTTTGGCAGCATAATCCCGCTATTCTCCAACGGCACGACTAGAAAATGGTGCAGCGGAGTACGTTGTCAAAATTTCGAGCTGATCTAGATCCCGCATCTCATCATAAGCATGCCCCTTGGTCAATGCAAGGTTGTTCCAAAAGGGACAATTCCAAACCTACATGATTCACAGGTGTAACCCATGTGAGACGTGCTGGTTCGAAACGGGTGATGCATATTCTATAGGTTACATTACTCATTTTTGAGCAATTTACAAGTCATTTACGAGAGAGAGGGGAAAGAACGAGAGGGGGGAGAATAGGTGTTGGGGTGGCCATCTATGCACCTTTCACATTCGTGCCCGTCTCGACCTCCTCGAGCTTCATCTTGAGATCAATTTCGCGCCGTTCGCGTCCGTGCTATCTCCACCTCCTCGGGGTTTCTCCTAATTATAATGTTCATCCAATTTACGGCAACCCAATTTAGGGCGTCATAAATAACAATTTATATTATATATATCTTGTACGACGGAGTATATAGCTAACTGTCGTGAAGTAAATAATTATAAAAAATCAAATAAATCAATAATTAAACAACTAATTACAGAATCAATAGCTAAATCAACTAATGTACAAATTAGTTATTTAATTAACCATTTACTCACTTAGTTCACCATTTACTCATTTAATCAACTAATTTAAAATTTCATAAATTCCAATCCACAACATTCGCATCACCACATGTATGAGCAACACTAATTAACAACTAAACTAAACTAATTAAGAATTAAACACACTAATTAACAACAACTAAAATAAAATTAAATTAAACTAATTATGAAAAAAACAGGGCACCAAGGGGGTGCTCGAGGTGTCGGGGGTGGGGGATGGTCTGTGCTTGGGGTGGGGTGTGGGGATGGGGGGTGGGTGGAGGAGGAGGAGCTCGAGGGATGTGGGAGGGGGTGGGGCTCGGGGGGGGGGGGGGGGGGGGGGGGAGGGAGGGAGCACAGGGTAGGGGAGCTCGGGGAAGGGAGAGGGTGAAGCTTGGGGGAAGGGTGGAGGTAGGGCGGCAAGGGCGGCAGCAAAACGTCGAGCGCGAGGGGGAGAGGAGGGGAGGAGGGAGGATGTGAGGGCGAGGAGGAGGAGGACTCACCTGCAGGCGGCACAAGGAGGTGACGATGGTGTTCAGCAGAGGAGGCAACAACTCTCGCGAGCGAGGAGGCGACGGCGTGCACGGGCGAGGAGAGGAGACGAGTGAGAGAGAAAGGGATCTCGGACTGGGTATATGGGTCAAATCAATGACGGTTTTTTATCTACGACAATCAATCGTCGTAAATAAAGACTTGTTTACAACGCACATGTGCGCCGTCATAAATAAGAATGTTGTTTATGAAAGTCTGCTTGGCCATCATAAAGTAGGTTGTTGTTTATGATGGCACCATCGAAAATAATATTCGCCTAAGATTAGTCATCATAAATAATATTATTTGTGACGAGGCCATCATAAATAACCCTGGCCATCGTAACTTTGTTGTTTTCCTGTAGTGCCTCCAGACATGGACAGACACAGAAAACAAGTTTTGCCTCCAACTTTGGCCACAAAAACACCCTCTCCAAGCTGATTCCAACCCTAGGCAAAAAGCTTTCCTAACAAAATATAACACTCGACGCCAATAGATATTAGTTGCAAGGCGAAATGGAACAACAAAAAAAACGACTGCTAATGGGGTTGGAGAGAGTCGTAGAACTATCATTTGCCTGCCTCTTTCTCCACTTCAGCAGTCTCCTTAGCCTTCTTACGAGTATTGGCTCCTTTTTTGTGGACTTTGATCTTCTTCTTCTCTTGCTTCTCAGCCACCTCAGACAGAGCCTTAATCGCCTCCAATGCTGCAGGTGAAAGAGGCTTTTTGTACTTGTTCATATACTATTGCAGGATCTTACTATTCATCTCACCATCCGATTTAAGAATGCCACATTTCTTAGCAAAAATTTCATGGGCTAATTTTATTGCTGGTTCTGCTTACTGCCTTTCGCTTTAAGCCTGGGGCTGCACCTCTTCATCCTCAGTTCCTCTGTATCCTCCATTATTACATTACGCCTAGTTGCAGTTGCTTGGTTCTTCATAGGATTGGGGAGTAGGGGCGGCGAGATCTCTTTGATGACCCCTGCTACATAGTTAGAGAGGATTGTCCGGGATGCATCAACATTTTGGTTCATTATCTCAGTAGGTTCCAGCATAGCTGGTTCTGTAGGGGGAGTATCAGTAGCTGTCATCTGGGCTCCCTCAACAGTCACCCTTCCAGTCACCTCCTCTCCTTGCTTTGGCGCCACATTGTGCTATCTTTCATTACCATCTGGAGAAGCATCACCAAAAGACAACCCAAACGGTAGTGGGGAACCAGCGGAATGACAATAACATCAGTTGCAGCAGGACTAAGTGATATGTCATCTACCGTGAGGTTGGCTTCCTCCATTGGCCATCCATCTCCACCACTAGGGACAATCTCAATGGCTTCACTGACCCTACTTGATGAAGAATTGCTTGGTTCAACTTGGATCAGGGCTCCAGCCACATTTGAACCTTCTTCCTCAATCTTGCCATCAACCTTGCACTGCCATATCTTCCTCGCGCTTTGCCTAAATTCAAGTGACTTCGACATGTAGGATCGAGGGGGTGAAGAACTACAACCAAGTTCATGTCTCCTTCCAGAGGAGACATCCCTCCAACGATCACCCCCATAGCTGCGTTCAGCTGATCGCCCTCTTTCCACACCGCGGCCCCCATCCATCCTGCCATCCAAGGGAGGAGGGGGCGAGGTATTGACCTTGGATTCTAATCATCATGGTCCTCATCTTCATGCAGATGGCAACAAACACCCGTCGGGTGCCAAGGCTGTATTGGAGGTCGTCGATCCTCTTCGGCCTCAAGATCCCCATCCATACGACCAGGAGTCCATCAGAATTCTCTCATTTGTTCCCTACCTTCTACAACTAGCTCCTCAGGAGGGTAATGGTGAAACATTAGATCTTCTACATAATCAATATGAACCAACACCCTATAGACATTCCCCTGTTGAAGTGCCCTCAGCCTAATGAAGTGAACCTGAGGGTCAAGCCCTGGTTGTCCCGGTCGATCTGCTAGGGCCAGATACACAATTCTAGGAATGCGATTCGGGTCCTGGCAAAACGCTCGGCAACCAAAGGCCCTCAGATCTTCCCTCTGTCTTGAAGGTAACGCCACATGATGAACGGTGCAAGTGTCATTTAGTATTTAACAACAATTTCCTCAAACCAAGCATTTTGAGGAATCCCTTCAAGACTTAGTTTAACATGAAATGGGATAATGCAGTTAATGCTATGTCTCTGCTTCTCCCATGGATGAAGCATGATATCAGAAGCCCCTCCACAATACGCCCCGTTGTCAACACTACACCTCTGATGGCTGCCCCACTAAATATGACCAGAAAATGTTCTAGAGAGGAGCGAAAGATGTATAATTCATACTAAAATGCCTGATTATTGAGTCCTTGAGCTCCTCCCTAGATTGGACACCAAGAGCCCCTTCATCTGTGATGAGGAGGGCCCTGCTAGACAGAAGCATTTCCCTCAATGACATCTTTTCCGAGAGAACCACCACTTCTCCACAACAATGGGGCGAAGTCTAGGATTGCCTAGGAATTGTGAGAGCAGGTCCCCTATTTAGCTATGTGAGACGACCATGGTCCTCCCTTCTCGGAAACTCCTCTCTCCATGCATCCCCGAAGCACGGGACCCTCACTCCACCTAGTGCCCCTCGCCTTTTCATATCCCCTTCTTTTATGTTTGTTTGTGGCTAAGTATAGTTATGGTGGTGACTGGCTTCAGGATATCATCTCGCTCTTGTAGATGGCAAGGAGCAGGGCTAATTACTCTGGTGGATTGGCATGGGCAACGATGCGAGATATGTCCGCTAAAGACACATTTCCAACAACGGGTCTTTAGCAAAGCAATTAAAACATCTACCCTTAAGACAATTCTTAAATAGCTCACTCCCCGAAGTGTCACTTCCTGCAGAAAATCTCACCCGACGATTCTTTTGCCACCAGTATCGACTTTTAATGCGCTGCAATTGTTTTTCTTGCTTGCCGTTCGAGGCTGGAAAGGTTGTAGAATTAGTTGGGCATTGAATTTTATCAGTAGTATCTGTTGTAACCCTTACATTATGCTCCCGACCTTTCCACTTCCTGTTGGGGGATCGGCCCATGGACCAAAGACAATGGCCCGATGGGCTGGCAGAATGTTCAACTTGCCCCAGCCTTGCCAGGTGTTGTGGTTCATCTTTCTTGCAAAAAGTGGCAACCTCTACCCAGGGATCTAATGGAACCTTTTTTAAAGAAGCTGGCCAAGTGCATGATCGATTGAAGCTACTCGCCCAAACTATGCCAGCTCTAGTGGCCGCATAACTATTCTGGATAGTTTTACCAAGACGAATAGCAGATGCAAAAGTTCTAGAAAATGTACCAACTGTGTTGACAGGATTCGACTTGGTTTCTTCATTTGCAGGGGTCCCCGACCCTTTCTCCTAGGAGAAGCCTACTAGGGGTGACTCCTTGCTTTGCTACTTAGGCTGTGTAAGCCTCTCACCTGCCGCCGGCGCCCTGAATGTCGCCCCTGCATTGTTCCCTTCAATGGAGGTCCTAGCTGCTGCTATTGCCGAAGTGACACCCGAGCAACTATGGAACCGCCAAAGAGGGTGTGGGATCTGTGGATGGTGGTAAGTGATGGTATTTGGGGTGGATACGAGGTGGGTTCTAGGATGGGATTGGGAATTTTTGTTGGGAGGAGTGAGATCACTCAGAGAACCGCCTTCCGGGGACGACCGTTGCTCAGCCGTCCTCCCTGTTAGCTCAGTCTTGGAAATCTTGATTTTGTCGATGGGTAAGGTGTCGTTCAGCAACAGCACAGAGGTCGCCGGGAGGGGAGGCTAACTCGCGGGGGTGGGAATGCCGCCTGAAATGTGGGGTCGACCGGCGAAGTCTTGGTGGCTGTCGAGGGCGGAGGGTTAACCAACGTGGGTCTCTCTCTCTCTCACGGTCGCTCATCCTTCAAGACTTTATTCTTCTGCTGTTGATTACATGGCATCCAGTCCTGCTTCCCCCGTCTCTGAATCACATGCTACTTCCTCCTCCAATCCATTTGCTGAGTCGGGCCCTACGCCCATCGCTGCTTCCTGTATCCGGCATTTAACACCAGAAATCATGTTCCCATCATACTGGATTACGGCAAGTACAACTTCTCACTATGGAGCGTCATCTTCAATGCCACCTTGCACAAATTCGGCCTCGTCGATCATGTCAACAATAGTGTCGATGCATCATGTGGCATAATCCGCAGTGGCTTCAGATCGATCAATGTATAATATCTTGGCTCTACAACTCCAATATCACAAATCTTATGAAGATGGTCCACGTGCCAAACCCCACGGCATACTCTCCTTGGTCGGCAAATCGAGGCTTATTCCTCGACAACGAGGATCAACGACCTTTGGGTCGTCGGATCCGCACAGTTAGGGCGCTGCACACGGTGTTCGTCGATGGTGGTGAGCTCAACGGAGATAAACTCGCACCACGGCGAGGTAAGCCTCAGCGGCGCCACCATCTCAGCACGACGAGACGGGTTGTTGGAACCCTAGGGTTCGCAGCGGAACCTTAACCTGAGCGACACCCCTCAGTGGCCACCAGCAAGCGTGCCTCCCAACGGTGGCACCTTTGCGCGCCAATGGAAGGCCACGGTGGCACCCGAGCCTTGCCACCGGCAGGCTTCGGACCTCTCCCTCTCCACCTCATCTCTCTCTCTCCCTCTCTTGGTGCGACCGAGAAGCTTAGATGAGGAATTAAGGTTTCTAGGGTTACGGCTGTTCTTAAGTATGCCCCAAAACCGCCACTGGGTCATTCGATCTCAATGAACAGCCACGATCTGCTTATGTTGTGAAGCTTCGGCTCTCCTCAGCCATCGGATTGAGATCTGACGGACCAAAGGTGTCATGCCCGCCCCTTAAGAAAAATGGGGCTCCGATCCCATGCGCGAGCCGCCACGGGCCATGGTGGGCTGCCCTTTCAAATTTCCCAGATTTTAGTTTTTTGGCCATGGGCTGATACAAGGTGGGTCGTGCGCATGGAAATTATTTTCCATTTTCTGAGATAATTTACATTGGGTCTTGGGCCAAATTTTGGTGTAGGCCCTACTATTATTTTTCTAAGTAATTTTATGGCATTTTAGTATGGGCTGAAATGTCTTTAGGGCCACACTGAAATTATTAAATGAGTTGATAATAATTAAATAATATTGTGTGTGATGATTGTTTAGTTAATTACTGCAATATTTATAATTATTGTTTTCAAGATATAATTCTCATCTTATTTAATTATTTTATATTGTGTTGTTGTGAAATTTAAGAAAATTAAGTTTGCTTCCGCTGATATTATGTTATATATGGTATTTTAAATAAGTAGCCAACGTGAAATTTTAAATTTTTGTATTTTTTTGAGTTCATGTTCAGTTTATTTTGGTAAATTCATAAAGTAGCCAACGTGAAATTGAATTTGCCATATTTTATGTTGCATGGAATTTATGCAAGTAACACCCGTGAAATTTAAATTTGTCGTGCTTTATGTTATGTTTTGAATGACGTGTTTTGCGAAGTAACCAGCGCAAAAAATAAAACACGCCATTTCTGCTTGTTTAAGTGATTGTTTTATTTTGCAATGTAGCGATCGTTGAAAGTGAAATGCAACATTCTTCTTGTATTAAGTTGTATATTTAATTACTTATGTTTATATTTATGTTTTTGAAGGTTCCTCCATCCTATATTCAGCATTGAGTTTTATTTCCTCCATTGAGCCTCTTACTGGTCACAACTATGGCTCACGTAAAGAGAGAATTGAAATCGCCCTTGCAGTCGCTGAGTTGGACTATGCACTGACGAGTCCTTGCCCTACTAAGCCTACAATCCCTATTGCCGAGACTGGAGAGACTGATGAGACTTTCTCACTCAAGAAGGGATTGTACCTAAGTGCTAAGAGTAAGTATGAGAAGGATCTCTTTAAGTGGTGGGCCTCAAACAGAAAGTTTTTGATGGTCATTAGGGAGACTATCACTGAGGTCATTTGAGGAGCAATTCCAGAATGTGAGACGGCTGTAGAGTACCTCCGTAAGGTGGAGAGTCAGTTTACACGCTCTTCCAAGGCTTTGACGAGCACTCTCATAAGGAGTCTCGTTAGTGAGAAGTATACAGGAGGTGGTGTGCGTGAGCACATCCTTAAGATGACATACTTAGCCACAAAGCTCAAGCCACTAGATTTATGGGGAGTGATGAGTTTCTTGTGCACTTCATCTTCACCTCTCTTCCTAACGAGTTTGAGGCTTTTTTGATCAATTACAACTCGCAGCCTTATAATTGGTCTATTGAGAAGTTGATTGCCATGTGCGTTCAGGAAGAAGAACACATCAGGTCCCAGAGGGGTAGTGACTTTGTCAACTACGCCAAAGGGAAAGGGAAGGGGAAGCACTATTTTAGTTCTCCAAAGCCTCCCTCTTTTAACGTACGTGGCACTCCTACTGATAAGGGCAAGGCGCCATTGCAGCATCCTCCTCAGAAATAAGTGAAAGTAGCTAAGTATCAGTGCATATTTTGCACGGCTAAGGGGCATCATCAGGAGGACTGTGTTGGCTTTCTGAAGTAGTGTTGTAAGAACGGTAATGATTTTATTACTTTTGTAAATGAGTCACTGTATTTAAGTTATTCTCAATCTACTTGTCCAACGTGGACGTATGTAATTCTATGCAGGGATTAAGTATGAGGAGGACCCTAAGAAGAGGGGAAAGGACCATTAAAGTCACTGATGGTTGTGAAGCTCAGGTCGAAGCTGTAGGAGATCTCCCTATTGGACTTAGTAGTGACTTTGTACTTAGGATAAATAATGTTCTTTTTGTTCCCTCATTAGAGGGAAACTTGAATTCAGTTTTATGTTTCGATGATTCAAGCTATGTGTGTCATTTTGGAAATGACAAATGTTCCATTACTTTTAATAATAATATTGTGGGTCTTGCCTTCCGAGAAGACATGTTATATCTATTGTCCACTCATGATAATGTTAATGTTGTAAGTAACAATCAAGTTTCTCAACCAAATGACTCAGTATTTAGTAAGCGCAAACGAATCGATCCCGAATTATTGGCGAAATTATGGCATTATCATTTTTGCCATATTTGAGGGGGGGGGAATTGAACTCTTAGTATCACAATCGATTCTTCCTCACTTAGACTTTTCTGATTCAGAACAATGCATTGATTGCATTAAGGGTAAGTATGTTAAAACTATTAAGTTAAACACCAAACAATGTACAAGAATTTTAGAGTTAGTACATACAGACATTATCGATCCATTTCCCATTGTCTCCATAGACGGATATGATTCTTTCATAACATTTATGGATGACTATACTCATTATGGCTACATTTATCTGATCAAGGAGCGATCTGAAGCATTGTATAAATTTAAGGTATGTAAGGCTGAAGTAGAAAATCAGCATAACCTTAAGATTAAGATAGTAAGATCTGACTGTCGAGGGGAGTACTACGGTCGTCATACCCCATATGGCCAAGTCCCTGGACCTTTTGCGAGGTTTTTACAAGAGAACGGCATAGTCGCCCAATACTCGACACCAGACGAGCCTCAGCAGAACGGTGTAGCGGAACAACATAACCGTACGCTTATGGATATGGTAAGAAGTATGTTAAGTTATTCTACATTACCGATTAGCTTATAGATGGGGCATTAAAAACTACCATTCATGTGCTTAATCAGGTTCTTAGTAAGTCAGTACGTAAGATACCGTGTGAGAGTTCGACGCGACATAAACCCTCATTGAACTACTTGCACGTATGGGGTTGTCGAGCTGAGGCGAAAATATTCAACCCAAAAATTGGTAAGATGGACCCTAAAACCATAAGTTGTCATTTTATTGGCTATCCCGATAGGAGTAAGGGAATCCAGTTTTAGTGTCCAGATCGTTCCACTAAGTTCGTGGAAATGAGACATGCCGTCTTTTTAGAATATGTCATGATCAAGGGGAGCATGGTAAGATGTGCGATAGATCATGCAGAGAAACGGATGTTTGCGCCCATTACTATGATTCAAGAACCCTATTTCGTGATAATTTCTGATGTTGGACCATTAGTGCTTGTGACTTGTGATCCAACACTCGTTGTTGTTCCTACATCAACGACTAGAATTAGTTAGGTTCCTGCACAGCCTTCCGAGCATTTTGAGTCAGCTGTCACTAACGATGAGGAGCAGCCACTCCCTGAACTTATAGAAGATGCGCAACTTAGAAGATCTCAAAGAGTGAGATGCTCGGCTATTCTGAGTGAATATGATATCTATATGAGTGAAGAAGTTCAAATGGAGGATGATCCCACCTCATTTGAAGATGCTATGCAGAGACCACAATCATCTGAGTGGTGTAAAGCCATGGAGGATGTAATGAGGTCCATGGATGTCAACAAAGTCTGGGAATTAGTCGAAATTCCTAATGGAGCCAAAACGGTAGGTTGTAAATGGGTCTACAAGATCAAATGTCACTCCAAAGGGAAGATAAAGAAATATAAGGACAAACTTATGACAAAAGGATTCACTCAAATAGAAGGCTTGGATTATAACGAGACATTTTCACCCGTCTCTAGTAAGGATTCTTTTAGAATCATTATGACATTAGTAGCGCATTTTGACTTAGAGTTACATTATATTGATGTAAAAATGGCGTTCCTCAACAGGAATCCATACGATGACGTCTATAAGACAAAACCGAAAGATTTTTTCGTTGAGGGTAAGGAACATATGGAATGCTGTCTTAGAAGTCCATTTATGGACTTAAACAGGCCTCAAGGCAATGGCGTCTCAAATTCGATGAGACGATTAGAAAGTTTGGGTTTAAGGAGAATGAGGAGGATAGCTGCATATATGCTAACTTTAAAAATGGGAAATACATTTTTCTCATTCTTTATGTGGATGACATTCTACTTGCTAGTAGTGATTTTAATCTACTTTTAGAAACTAAGAAGGTCTTATCCTCCAACTTCGACATGAATCATCTAAATGAAGCTTCCTACGTGTTAGGAATCGAGAATCACCGAGACCGTAGTCAGAGAGTATTAGGCCTATCTCAGAAAGCATACTTGGATACTGTACTCAAGAGGTAAAACATGCATGCTGACAAGCATTTTCCTGTTCCGATAGTGGGGTGATAAATTTTGGGTATTTCAGTGTCCTAAGAATCAATATGAGCTCGATCAGATAAAATCAATTCCCTACGATTCTTTTGCCACAACCATTCAGTATGCTCAAATGTGTACATGCCCTGACTTAGCATTTGAAATTGGGATGCTTGGCAGATATGAGTCAAATCTAGGTATTGATCACTAACTGTTAAGAACGGACTTAGATATGCGCTAGGTACAAAAGGCCTCATGTTCACATTTAGTTGGTCAGACTCACTACAAATAGTGGGATACTCAAATTCAGATTTTGCAGGGTGCGTGGATACTAGGAAATCCACCTAAGGCTATGTCTTCACCCTCGCGAATGGACCTATTTCATGGAAAAGCTCCAAACAAACCATCATGACATCTTCCCCAATGTATGTTGAGTTTGTTGCTTGTTATGGGGCCACTGGGCATGCATTATGGCTTAAGAAGTTTATACTCGGTCTTAGAGTGGTCGACAACATTCATAAACCACTTAAGTTGTACTGTGACAATAAACCGACAGTGCGATATTCTCACAACAAAAAATCGAGTGGTGCTACCAAACACATCGAAATTAAGTTCTATATTGTGAAAGATAGATATCAAGATCACACAATTAGTCTTGAGCATATAAGTACCAAGCACATGCTTGTGGATCCGCTAACAAAGAGCCTTCCACCCAATGTGTTCAGAGAACACATAGCTAGTGTGGGATTAAGGGAGAGTCTGTGAACTATCCTTGATACTAAGGGGCCAATTAAGAGTAAGGTTATTTCTAAGTGTTAGACGTATCACGGTCGTCGAGTCAATCAGTGCATAAATGACTATTTTGACGTGTCGTGCCCATTATGTTGATTGTAAGAAGATAGACACTAAGTTTATCAATTAGGAAAGTAAGTTGGTAAGTTTTATGTTCCTTAATCAAGGGGGAGAATGTTAGTTGTGATCACCTGGAAACCCGGTTGGGAAGCAACCGCCAGGCCCACGATCTCCCGCTCCCCCACGCGCCTTGATCGGGGGCGCAACCGATTTCTGTTCTGGTTGAGGCACCCTCTTGCCCGCGCTATATTAATTACGGGAGGCAGACGGGCATGTAGCAAGTCATGATCCCACGCCCAACGCCTCCCACAATCTCGTGAAATCCGATCAGTCAGACGCGCGACGGTGAGGGGAAGGTCCTTGGCCACCGGCTGCTGTCCAAAGCTTCGTGGGGAAGACAATCTTCCCCCGGCCATCCTCGCCGAGCCATTGTGTACGGAGCCAAGCTCCTTGCACCACCGTGTCGTCATCCTCCTCACAACTGGAAGTTACGTGACCCTAATCCCATCCCTAATCATGCTTTAGTTGATTTTAATTAGGATCTTAGACTAATCTTAGGTGTTATTGTTTGATTTATGCCTAAGTACCTTGATTATCAGTCCCTAAGATTGATCATTAAGTTAATACTAAGTATGACAGCAGGATCTACTCCCGCCTCCTCCTCTGCCCCACGTCCGACTACCATTACAACAACTTCTACTCCTGCACCACCTAACAAAAACTCTGGTCGTGGTCGTGGCAAGAAGCGCAAGAAGAGCAACAACTGTGGCAACGGTGCCTCGAGTGGATCCACTCCCAGTCCATGGATAGGTGTCGTGCAAGCTTGGCATATGGCATTCTGGAGACCAGCTCACTCGTGGATCCTCGGTCCCCGACCAGGCAACATGCAATAGCAATCCCTTTACGCATATGCCTCACCACACTTCGCTGACATGAGCCTTCATTGTGTGCCACCACATCAAGCACCTCTCGGCTTTCTTTTTGCACTACAAAGTGTACCTGTGCTGAGCCAATACCAGGACGGCGGTGATTGGGTGATGGAAATTGGTGCAAGCTCTCATATGGCCATCACTCTTGGTATTGTTTCCTCTCTACACAAACCACCTCGTGCATCAAACATTCTTGTTGGCAACGGTTGATCCTTGCCTGTTCAGCACATCGGATACACTACTATCAAAACAAATTCTGCAATTTTACATTTACAAAATGTCCTTATATCACCACATCTCATAAAAATTTAATATCCGTGCTTGCCCTAACCAGAGATAATAAAGTTGCTGTCGTTTTTGATCCATTTGGCTTTCCCATCAAGGATTTTCGCACGGGGACGACTCTTCTCCAATGTGACTCGACTGGTGACCTCTACCCTCTCCATCAACAGTCCAACAGCAATACATATCGCAGCTTTATCGCCACCACCAGCACACTACTCTGGCATGCGCGCCTGGGCCATCCTGGACACAGACAACTCCATCACATTCTTCGACAATTCAACTTCGGTTGCACCAAGGCAGGCACTCACGTTTGCAATGAGTGCCAACTTGGGAAGCATAGCCGATTGCCATTTCCCACTTCTTCTAGCATTTCAATTTTTCCGTTTCAATTGCTGCACTGGGATCTATGGACTTCTCCAGTCAGTAGGAACTCTGGGTTTATATTTTATCTTGTGATTTTGGACGATTTTTCACACTATGCATGGAAATTTTCTCTTTGGAATAAATCAGATGTTTTACCTACACTGATCTTGTTTCATGCGTTCGTTCTTACACAATTTCATCGGTCCATAATGAGTCTGCAAACAGACAGTGGCAAAGAATTTGACAACAATGCCTCGTGCACGTTTCTTGCCCACCACGGCATTGTTCTTCGACTCACTTGCCCTTATACTTTCCAACAAAATGGTCATGTTGAACGCATCATTCGCACACTAAACGACAGCATGCGCACATTGCTTTTGCATGCCTCTGCGCCACCAACATTCTGGCTCGATGCACTTGCTACTGCCACACATCTTCAGAACCTATGAGCAAGTCGAGTTCGCCACAATATCACCCCCTATGAGATGTTTCTCAGGCGACCTCCTGTCTATGATCACCTCAAAGTATTCGGATGCCTATGCTATCCAAATACAGCCTCCACAGCACCACATAAACTAGCACCTCGCTCCATTCTCCGTTTTTCAGGGCTATCCCACAGAAACAAAAGGTTACCGCTGCTACATCCCTAACACTAGGCGAGTTATCACCTCTCGTCACATTACTTTCGACGAGGAAACTATTCCTTTCTGGTCTGTTGTGGCAGCCCCGATGCAATCTCAAGAAACAATTCATCCCTCACTGGAACTCGTTCCTTTGATCGCCGCTGCGCAACATCCGCTACGTTCTCCGTGATGTGATTGCCATAATGGGCCGCACAGGAGCCATGCTGGGCCTTCTACCGATCAGCAACCAGTGGTATCCTGTCGGTCTACATCAACAGCACAACCTGTTACGGCTATCTCCGATTTCGACGGCTTCACCTGCTCGGATCTCTCATGCGTCAGCGCCGGGTCCACAGGCATCCACATCGGGTCATTCTCTGATGGGCTCTGGCATTTCGTCAACACATGAGATACTAGCCTCATCCACAGATGATCCGCAAGGCGATCCGACTATCACCGCGTCTTCATCGGCTCGGCCACCAGTACCACCTCAGCACATGATGACATCGGCTGGCGCTGGTATTTATTTACCTAACCCAAAATATGCACATGTTGCCACAGATCAGCCGCAACCACCTCCATCATCAATTCATGCAGCCATGAAGGATCCAAAGGGGTTAGCAGAAATGAATGAAGAGTTTGACGCCTTATGTGCCAACAAAACCTGGATACTAGTTCCATGCCTGCCGGGTATGAACGTTATTTCTTAGGAATGGATATTCAAGAACAAGTGTCATGCAGATGGCAGCTTAGAGAGGAGGAAAGCTTGCTGGGTCGTGCGAGGTTTCAATCAGCGACAGGGTGTTGATTTTTATCACCTTCTCCCCAGTGGTCAAACCTGCAACAATTAGAATTGTATTCCATCTCGCTGCATCCAGAAGTTGGCCGGTCAATCAACTCGACATCAAAAACACATTTTTGCATGGAGACTTATATGGGAATGCATCTATCGCCACCAACCAGCTGGTTTCGACGACAAGGACCATCCCGAGTATGTTTGCTCTCTCTCCAAATCATTATACAGGCTCAAGCAGGCACCAAGGGCATGGTTTCAGACTTTTGCCACAGCGTTAAACTTCATGGGATTCATCTCCACAACTTCAGATTCATCACTGTTTGTCAACAAAGATCGTGACAGCATGGCACTTCTCCTTTTATACAACGACGATATTGTTCTTACATCATTCTCTTTATCTCTACTTCAACGGATCATTGGTCATCTCATGAAGATGTTTTCCATGAAGGATCTTGGACCCATTCATTACTTTCTGGAAATTCATGTTCAATGCTCTTAATCAGGCTTCTTCCTAAGCCAAGAAAATTATGCTGAAGAGATTCTAGACCAAACTGGGATGACTAATTGTAAACATCAACCCCAGTTGGCACCAAGCCAAAGACATCTTCCACTGAAGGTGTTCCTGTTGATGATGCTTTGCATTATCACAGCATAGCTGGGGCATTACAGTATCTCACCATCATGAGACCCGACATAGCATATGCAGTGCAACAAGTATGCTTGCACATGCATCAACCTCGCAGAATTCACTAGTCCCTTGTGAAGCGCATTCTGAGTTATGTCAGGTGAACTACTCGTCATGGTCTGCAGCTCCGTGGATCATCCAGTATCGACCATACGGCATTCTCTAACGCTGACTGGGCAGGGTGCCCAGACACCCGACGATCCCCCTCAGGCTATTGTGTGTTTCTACGGGACTCGTTAATCTCATGGTCATCTAAGCGCCAAACAACAGTGTCGCAATCAAGTGCATAAGCTGAGTACAAGACAGTGGCAAATGCCACCTTAGAATGTTGTTGGCTGCGGCAACTTGTCAAGGAACTAGACGTCTATGTTCATAAGGCCACAATAAAATGTTTGCGAAAATGTGTTGGCAGTTTATCTGACCAAGAATCCCTTGCATCATCGGTGCACAAAGCACATTGAATTAGACATACATTTCATGAAAGAAAAGGTGGCACTTCACGAGCTGAAGGTTCTACATGTTCCTACTAATCTTCAATTTTTTGACATTATGACGAAAGGTCTGTCATCATCGTTATTCAAGGAGTTATGTACCAGTCTGTGCATCATTGATCCTGAGGCAAAGACTTAGGGGGAGGGGGGTGTCGAAGCAACCGAGCCCATCGAGTCTGTTCATACTCCCTAGATGCACGACATGTTAGATCATCATGCATGCCTATCCATGCAGCACATTAGATAGCCATGCATGCTTAGCTTGCCGGCTCCTTAGGATCTCATTGTAACAGACTCGCCTCCTGCTCCATGTATAAATACTCCTGTGAATGAATGAATACATGCCGATCACTTTGTATACAATGTAATCACGATATAGTATATGCGAGGCAACACGCCAGGCATATATCTCCAATTTTACTTCACTGATTACTTAATGTGCAACTCCATTTTTACATCCAAATCTCAGTAGGGTACATGGGGTAGAGAGGAAGAATAAGTAGGGGACAGAGAAACAGACAATCGAACAGAATGCAACCGACTGAACTGACTTGGCCTCCTCATCCGCACCCCCCCCCCGCGCGTGATTCTGAGCCGTGTAAAAACACAAATTTCCAAAAATTCAAAGTTCAGTTAGGAAAAAAATTGAATGTTAAAAAGAATTAAAAAGGATTTGAGAAAAACAATTTCATTCAAACTCCAAATGGGGGAATTCAAAAAATAAACTTAGCCACTGTTTAAATGAAGTTAACATGAAGATTTGAGTTGACCAATGGATTCCAAATATTCCAAATAGCATCCCTGCAAAGTTTCATAATTTTTGAATCATGTTTGCTATTTAATTCAATAGCTACATTGAATTAAACTCAAATTCAAATTCAAGTTTGAATTTAAATGAAACTTTGTCAAATCAACTATGGTGTGGGGACCGGAGTCCACACATGCGAGGATCTCATTGGATGGTGCCGTGTGACGCGGCACCTAACAGCACACACGAAAAGGATACCAAAACATATAAAGTTTTCATTTCATAATAAGAAGAGTTTACAAAAGAGTGTACCACAGGGGTACACACGCAGCGGAAAATACATACTCATAATCTCACCTAACTAAGCAGGAGAGAAGGCTCCATGCCCTAGGACGCTTCTCACTAGCAACATGAAGAACATTCAGCAGCGGCGTGGTTCACATGAGATTTATCTCGACACCTCGAGTCTCATGTACAACCTGAACAGCAGGAATAAAACTAATACCTGCAAAAAATCGCTAAAGCGCAAACGTGAGCATAAGGCTTAGCAAGACTAACCCGTCTCACTAGACATATGCAGGGGTGAATACTAAGCATAGGTAAGGAATAGCATAAATACACTCGCCTACAAGTGGATCCTTATAATCATGTTTTAAGTAGCAAATGACATTCTTCAAGCACGACACATCATAGACTCCACAATCAAACAAGAAACGCTTTGCCGATGATATGACATGCCCAAAGCACATAATGCTACTATAGGTAAAGTATGGGGAAACTATAAACTTTTAATTGTACTATCTCTAAGCCATACAAGGTTGTTCAAGCAATTGTAAACCAATATATCATATTCATCTGACTTCTTTAGTATTTACTACGTCACGGCACAGTGAACAAGTGGTACTCTATTACCGAGAGGGACGGTGATTGCAATCAGGACAGACCCGGAACAACACGACACATACGCACTTTTGGAAATGCCAGCGAGTACTTTCAGCAGTACCTACATAACAATTTAGTACTAGTCGTATATGGCCACCTTTCACTAAATACTCGATTGTCGAACCGGTCGATCCGTCACGAGCACGAGGTCACTGCGTGGGGCGTACTCTGACATTCTCGCCAACTTATTTACACCTTGTTGCTCTCAACCCACGCCTATAAAACGGAATGGAATGCCTCGACAAACGAATATCAAGCTACGTCAGTTTACTGGAGCCCATTCCTCCAGTATGTCGCCGGTACAATTCAAGCTTGTCCAGTAGGACTGCACACGAAACGGTCCTCAATCGACACAAGCAGGGCTACGCATGTGAGACCACGTCTCACTGCATCCTATCCACTGCTCGGTCTTAATTTCATATTCATAAACCATTTTCTTATTCTAGAATCTCCCGTGTGATAAGATTCCTATCTCGCGAGTAGATTCCAACTATTCGACTTCTACCGAATTCCTATGAGCATAAGCATAGTAGTGTCTACTCAATGGGCCATAGACCTACCCAAGACTCCATAGGATTTGTGGGCCATGCAAGTGGATGTCAAACACCTTAAACATAATGCACAATCATCTGAAGACGTAAGGTGAATGAAAACTGCAAAATACTGTAAGGTACTTAAATGCAAACCGGGGCTTGCCTTGTTTGCGACTCTATAACAATGTCAGTTGTTAGGGCTTGGTCTTCCTCCGAAGAACCTGCCATGGAACTTCAGTGGAAACACCTTGGCCTTCTCCTCCAAGCGAAGTTTCTTATCGGTCACCTATCAGCACGTTCCTATCGACATGATATGCATATAAGTAATTAAGTAATTAAGTAATTTAATAATAGGCTCCACGGGGTTGTGTAAACTTTAAGAACGAGGAGTTTGACTAGGAAGGACAGATATGCCTCTGTTGTGTGGGTAACGAGAGGATGAGTCAAGGTGGACATAGTAGTGTCGGTATGAACTGAAAGGTACAATATAAAGCTACTTTGCAACTTAGCGTACCACACTTCAAGCTATGCCACGCAAGATTGAAAATTATGAATGGTGAAGAAGTGTTGGGTGGAGAAGTGTAAGGATGACCCAAAATCAAGGTGGGACATCGAAAGCTTGAGTATGAGTGGAGTGTACAAGACGAAGGTCGCGATTTAGCAGTCGACCAATGAACTTGACTTAACTCATAAAGGAGTAAACCTAGTTAAGTGAGCAGTGCTGTCGTAGGGTCCTGACTTAGGGTGAACCATGATGGAACCTAACGACACTTGGGACCGAATTGAGATCAACATGGCTTGGACTTAAGAAGTCATTACAAGCACTATTAACTTAGCATGAGTACCAAGACAACGTTCAAACCGCTTTTAGGTAAACCAGTTGCTACGACTAACGTCGCAAGCATCATTCAGGTGCTTACACGATGACACTAATGTAGTGTCTCCCGCAAGCTTGTCCAGGTGAGCTCGGTAAGCTCTCGGGACTTAAACATGATGCGAGACCTTGCCGTGAAGGCATGCTTTGCCATCTCGAGAAGATCGTATTAGTGACGTCCACATCAACCAGGACTCGTCAATGGGGTGAGCGGAATCCCGAACACCACCTTGTGAGTCTTAAGGCTAGTGATGTCGACTCGGTTGTTGATAAGCGACTCGACGAATCTGCCGTCGATGAAGTGGTACATAAAGTTAACCAATCATGTGATTGGTTAGTAAACATCCCCGACACAACCAAGGAACTCTTATCCAAGGTTCCACTTGGTTTAGTTCTCCTTGTTGGTTGCAACATTCTTGAATACCTCTACCCCAGGTCATCGGTGATCACCGACACACTTGGCTTGATGTAGAAGGCATTTCATCGAGCACCTTGGCTACACCCAGGACTCGACCACCCTCACATGGACTAAAACCTAATTTGGCTTGACCACCATTGCCCGTCGAGTCGTACTTGTGTTCCAGCACCGCACACATCACAAGCATCCTTCATCTCGACGTCAGGGCACGATGACGGCTCGGAACGTCACGACGGCGTCATGTGGTCAATGATGTCAACGCGGCTCATGGTGGAGCATCACGAGCACGGACAGGACAGGCCGATGTGATACAAAAGACAAAGAAGGTCAACTTGGGGATTTCTATAGGAATGATATCAAGGCGGAAAATGGACGTACGGCTTGACGACACATGAGTACCATTAGCGGTCACCACGAACGGACTTCGATGATGTCAAGCAAGGCATTTCAGGGCAGGGCTCACCTTGTAGGCATTTCGCCGAACATCTTGGGTGTGTACTTGATTCCGTCACTTCATCACCATTCAAAGAGCATGTTGGCACATATCTTGGCCGATTGCAACATCATTCTACCCCTGCATCAAAGATCAGTGCTGATCATCATCACAGTTGTTTTTGCCTTGTAGACATTTCATCGAACTCATTGGATGCAGCACTGTCCCGACTAATCGTTTGCACAAATAAGAGCTAACCATGGACCAATTGACGTTGCCGTAATGTCGTCATCGCGTTCCAGCATCTTTTGCATCACAAACACAAACTTTTGTGCTGGCTGGACGGAGGCACAACGCAGAATGCCGCAACAACATCATGAAGGCGACGATGATGAGGCTGCACATGGCGAAGCATCCCGAGTGCGTGCACGGGCATGCCGGCTGCGTAGATGTAAGACTGGGGCAACTTGGAGATGGGCTGCAGCAGCTTGGAGGCTGAAACGCGCAGCACGGCGTAAATGGCCAGCGGATGGTGACCACCACGGCGCGGGAGGCGCGGCGGCAATGCCGGACATCGGCATCTGGATAGTGAGGCTTGGACGGCAGTGAGGTGTGCAGCACGGGGAAGGAACAGGAAACACTAGCGTACAGTGCAGACACGATGCGGTGCAGAGGCGTGTGTAAGGCGCTGCAGTGGCGGCACGATTGTGGCCATAGGTGTCAGGGCGACACGCAGGGAGCGTGGAGTGGGCGGCCAAGATGCACCGGCAGAGCAAAGGCCGACAAGCTCTGGGCCAGAGGTCGCTCTGTAGATGGGGATGCGGCAGAGGAGTGTCAGATGGGGGCGGGCGCGGCCGACATCATCGACGGTGGGGCAGAGACACGGCTTGGCACGCGAAGGGCGAAGTGCAGCTGGCGGCGCAGGCGGTGGGGCGCAGCTGCGGGGCGGAGCACGCGGCGCACGGGTGCAGCATGCAGGGGGCGAGCTTGCACCAGCGTGGGTTGCACGAGCAAAGGCGGCGAGCCAGCGCGGTGGGCGATCAGTGGATCGCGGTCGGTGTTGGGCGCCGGAGAAGGCAGGGTGCCGTGGAGGCGGCGCCGGTGAGGAAGCATGGCCAGGAAGGGGCACGCGCGACCGGCGTGGGCGGCGAGCGCGTAGCTAGGTGCAGGCGCGACAGGGTGGAGCCAGGGCGACGCGCGCGGGCTGGCGGCCGTCCTAGGGCGGTGCTACAAGCGGCCGGGAGGCGAGGAGGCGGCCGGACGTGGAGGAGGCACGAGGACAGCAGCCAGGCGAACAGCAAGCTCGAGCAGGAGCACAGGGGAGCAAGATGGGTGCGGCGTGGCGGCCGGGCGAGCAACGCGCAAGGGCAGTGACGCGGCCGCGGAGAGGTGAGCAAGCACGACCAGGGAGGTGAGCCAGCGCGGGGCTGCGAGGAGTGAAGGCCACGGGAAGGAGAAGAAGCGAAATCGCTTTTCTACCGCTGGAAGCAAGCGCTGGCACCTGCACGACGTCGCGGTGGCGCATGCAGTGTGTCTGCGTGGAGGCAGGAGAGGAAAGAGAAAGCCTATGCCGACCTGACCTGTGGGGACCACTTGTGGGACCCACCTCCCTCACTCTTCTTTCTAATTTCAAATAGGGCTAGCAAACATGCTTCAAAAATAGTCAACTTTGGCCCAATGACTAAATAAAATGTGAAGAATTTTATGGTGCAATCAGACTCAGAACTGAGCAAGTTGAATTTTGAACTTAGGTTTGAATTTGAATTCAAGCGGTGATACTTGATTCAATGAAATAAATGGTAGATTAGGTTCAAAAATCCTGAAACTTTGAAGTTACCCTTTTTGAACCATAAGGGACCTCAAGAAAAATTTGGAGTTGATTTGGACAAGGTTAAGTACAAAATTTAAATAAGAAGTCGACTTTAATTAAACTCTCAGTACGTTTCCAATAAATGGAAAACGTGCTTCAAAAATTTTGAAACTTTACCAAAAGTCTATTTGGAATATTAGAAGGTCATGGAAAAATTTACAGCCTTAGATTTGAACTTTTCTGAATGTCCCATTTTTAGGGTTGGAATAATTCCTTTTTCTTTCTCTCTATTTTATTTTCTTTTCTCCTTTAATTTTTCATTGAAAATTTGAATACTAGGAAATTAAGGATTTTACCCCTTAAGTTCCAAATACATTAGCAACGATGTTCTATATGTAAAATTTTAACAAGTTCCTATTTTTAGTGAACATGGGTTAACTCATACGGTTCATGTGAGTTTAGATTTCCAAGTCCATTTTCAAAATTTTTAAGTTTGCATTTTTGCGTTTTTTTTTTGTTCTTCCGAAAAGCGGGCTTTTATAATCCTTCCCCCTTAAAGGAATCTCATCCCGAGATTCTAACAAGTAGAATAACAGGAACAATGAGGGAACGATCCGTAAAAGATGGTCATTGACTAAGGAAAATGACAATGCCCTTAAAGACTTGGGTTCTACGAAATAGTGATTTTCTTCAGGCATCTTAAGAAATTCTAAAGTTTGCTTCAGGTGATTCCACTCTTTAGGTTGAAAAGCTTGACAGGATGCTCGACATGACAATATCACATCGTAAAACTTTGACGTCTGTTACTGACTCTTTATTGCTGTAGTCTTACACTGACATGACATCTTGTCCTGTCCTAGTCTTGACTTGAAGAATCAGGACTTGTTCTTTGCTTCTCTAGGTCACCTTGATAGTTTGAAACTATCTTTGCATTGATTCTTGGTTGCTTGCTTGGTTTTGCATAGGTCCTTACAACTTAATGTGGTATTTCCCTTGACATGAGTTGAGATGGTTTACGAGGTTAAACAACAATCATTAACCTTGTTTGATGTTTATTCAACCATAGGATTCCTTAGTTGTAGCATAAGAGTAGCAAAACACTCAACACTCTTATGTGATGAAAACAGCAGGAATACGGAAGATATAGCGACTACAAGATTTTTGGTTATATCAACATCTTCAAACAATAGACATAGAAGATGAAGACCCTTTGCGGTGGCACACGAGGATTTAAGGATTCAGTATCCTCATATGTTTCCGACACAGCAAAGAACTCAATCATATGGTAACTACAAGGTAATTAGTGTAGCAAGGTTACCATATAACAACGCAAGATCTTAGATGGACACAAAGAGTTTCACGAGGTTGATAATCGAACAGTATCCTCGCGTGGAAAGAGATTTCATGGGTTTTACAAGGTTGATCATCGAACTGATGACCACTCGATGACGAACGATATAGTTGCAACAATCAAGGTACTTGAACTTAACAAGTCAAGGATGGTAGTCCAAGTGTTTTTTAGTTGCAAGTGAGGTTGAGTAATTGGTTTCCCAAGTATTACTCAATAGAAAGAAGATCAACAATGTAAGAAGTCAAATGAAAATGGTGAAATGATCATAGTCATTAGACACCTTAGAATAGTTTGAATTGGGTACACAATCTTGCTCTAAATTTAAGTATTTCCATGCAGTCTATCATTGGTGTTTCATTGGTAATGATGCTTCGTGATGCATCGCATGGGTTATGGTGCAATGCCTATGCATATGTATGGTGCAAATGGTGCATATATATGGTGCAAATGATGCATATGTATGGTGCAAATGGTGCACATGCATGGTGCAGTAGCTTTTATAGTTTGAGCAAGACTAAATGAACCAGACACAAAACTCAAGTATTTTCTCATGGTTTGCAAGGATTGAATACCGTGGTCGTGAAAGACACTCAATGAGTAGCGTTCCTCTCATGACATGACCACAGTTAAGGAATTTATAACAGAATGACAGATAAGGAATGTGGAAAACATACCACATTACCTAGACCTTTCGAAAGCTTGTTCATGTACTACTCAACTTGATTGTATCTTCATCAGGAGAAAAACAACTAACTATATGTCTCTAGTGCTGCTTCACTTAACCTTCGCTTCGATCTGGCAAGAGGAAATGATATCCTTCTCGATCACTTTAGTGGAGTTGAAGTCACACTTCTTCTTAGAGTAGTTGAATCTGGTGGTTGATGTTGGATCCTCTTGAAGATGTAATCTTAATTGATCGTCTTCTTGTTGACACGACTTGTTGTAACCAAGGTTGATGGTTGAACACCACCATTACTTGAGTGCTCACCTTCCCCCTTAAAGTTTCGAACCAGGATGTCGAAGAATACTTCAAACAATCCTCATGGGAAGACGAGATGCAACTCGAGTAATTGCGACATGCGTTCAACATCACCAGATGTGACGTGGCAAGTCACATAAATCAGACACTAGTATGTCTATCTAAGGGAAAAGGGCTTCAAATGAGTTAAACACTCTATTGAAATTGGTAATTAGTTGAGTCCTTACTCTTGGTTGGTTACGACACTCTCGAATTGAAATCAAGAGCCGAATGCCTAACAAAAACGAAAAGGTTCAAACTGGCCAGGCTATGGTGACAAACGACCAGCCTGGACGCAAACTCTATTTTAATCCAGTTAATGGCAAAATCAGAACTCGAGGTGAATTACAAAGTTAAAGTAAACTTCAAGACCTTTCCAAAAAATATTGGTTTCCCTCTGGATCGTCTCTGGTTTGAATGTTACACTATTTTAAAGTCAGCAGAATTTTCTGCACTTTCAGCAGAACCTGCTTAAAAAGTAGCACTTTTGATTTAAAGTTTTCAGGCTGTTCTGATGGAAATCTGGATATATTATTATTTATAAAGTTTTAGCAAATGTAATCAAATTTCCAGAATGTACTTACTTGTCTTCATATCAGTCCTGGTTTAAAAGATATGAATTTTTGAAGTTGGGTAAATTTTCAGCATTCAGAATTTGAATTCAGTTCAAATTGACCATTCTGCATTCAAACTCGGTTTGGAATAGGTAGATGACCGATTCAGGTCTGGAGCCAATTTCAAAAATTGTATCTTACTCTCTAACCTTTCCAACAGATACTCGTGCGAAACCATTGGATCAAGGGTCCGCGAGTTATGGATGAAATTCATAAGTGTACAGATTGCTGTCCAGTTTGGGTGTGCCTGCATAGTCTCTGCGATTATCTAAATTTCACCCACATAGAAAAGAATTTTGATCTTGAGATGAATAGAGAACTTGTAAAGTACTTCCAAAACTTTCTAAGGAATACATACTTGCCCTCGTAGCTGAAAGTGCATCTAGGAATCCCTTGTGGGTTTTGGATGATTTATGACAAGCAATTGGGATCCTAATCATTTTGTTGAGATGAATGCAGGAAAATGATGAAAAATGAGCAAAGTGCCAAAAAGAGGGAAATTGAGAAGGAAAATGAATTTGAGCTCAAGGAGAAGAAATTAGTAGTTTAGTATGTATGGAGTGTGTTAAGGAAACACACCCAAGAGCTCAATCTCATTTGATCACACACACACAATGCACAAAGCTATACAGGACCGGACTAGTCCGATATCAGCCGGACTAGTCCGATATCACTTTCTGCACTAGATCGGACAAGTCCGGTCTCTACCGGACTAGTCCGATATCTTTCTGATCCACTTCGGACTAGTCCTCTCCAATGCGGACTAGTCCTTAACACAATGCACAAGTCACACAAAATCGGACAAGTCCGTTGTGACTCGGACTAGTCCGATATTCATTCTGATCCACTTCAGACAAGTCCGGTGTCCACACGGACTAGTCCGATATACACACTGATCTAAATCGGACAAGTCCTCCAAGTGCGGACTTGTCATCCCAAACACTTAGGGTTTCATTTGTCCGGACAAGTCCGATGGCAATCGGACTAGTCCGAAGCTTTCCAGTAGCGAAATCGGACAAGTCCGTTTTCAACCGGACTAGTCCGATATTCCTGGACACTTAGGGTTTGCTACACACAGCACACCGGACTAGTCCGGTGACCACCACGGACTAGTCTGATTTTTCTGAACCCTAACAGTCACTTTTAGAAACCCCATATAAATAGAGGTGCACGGCCCACATTCACTCTCTCTCGAACCCTAGCGCCGTCACACCTCCCAAGAGACTCAAAAACCATCTCTCTCCACGAAATTAAGTGCAAAAACAATCAATCCATTGAAGATCACTTCTAGATCATTGGAGAGGCACTTGGCACACGATTGAGCTCTTGGTTTGAATCTCTAACACACTCTTGTATCTCAATTTGTATATTTCGAAGTGTGTTATTGGTGGTCTTGAAACTTGTAATCAAGGGAGCTCTCAACTTGTGAGATCGCCCCTTCAACTTGGTGATTTACCCCTGTGTGATTAGTGGAAGAGGATTGGCCTTCGTGGCGATCCGACGAGGGAAGGGTTGGTGAAGACCCGGTCCTTTTGTGGGCTCCTCAACGTGGACGTAGGTTGCCTTCGTGGTAACCGAACCACGGGATAAATCTTGTGTCTTGTTCGTTTGTGTTCATCATTCTAGTTGATCAACATTATCTAGGGTTTGATTCATTTTGTTGAATTCAAGTTAAATAGTTGAACAAGAATCATACTTGTAATAAAACTTGACATACAACTATTGAACTATTATTAAAGTTTATATTTCCGCTGCAAACGTCAACGAAACAATCAAATTGACCTAACTTGATCAACCTAGCCCGTGTAATCCGGACTAGTCCGCACTTTACCGGACGTATATCTGTTTTTGACCTTGTTGTTGAAGTGCTACAGGAACCGAGAAATTTCAAAAAGGCCTATTCACCCCCCCTCTAGGCCTACATTCAATTGGTATCAGAGCGGGTTCTTCAAGAAAGAGTGCAACCACTCGAAGAGATCATGTCGGACATGAAGGAAGTCCAGAAAATCAACAACCAGGAAGAAATGAACAATGACAAGCACCAAAAGCTTGAAAAGTATCTCGAAGGCATTCAAGACTTCGATGATGATGATGAGGAGACATTGGAGCTGAAAGAACTCCTTAGAAAGAAAGCGCTTTCCAAAGGGAAATCTAAAGTCGAAGAAAAGAAGAAGGGGAGTAGTCACACCGACTACTCCCGATATCCTTTTAATTATGACCGTTTAAATTCTAACAGCAGTCATTATCTATCTATTCCTCTCGGAAAAGCCCCACACTTCGATGGGAGTGATTACTCCATGTGGAGGCAAAATATGAAGATGCACTTGATTTCCCTTAACCCAAGTTTATGGCATATTGTGTGCAAAGGAATAAACATCCCTGATGACGATGAAGAGCTCACGCCAAGTCAAGAGCAAGCCATCAACACGAATGCCCAAGCCGCAACCGTTATCACCTCATCTCTAAGTCGAGATGAATTCACAAAGGTGGACGGATTGGAAATTGCCAAAGAAATCTGGGACACACTACAGACAGCACATGAAGGTGACCGGCATGTGCGGGAGGCAAAGATTGAAATGATTGAAGGCGAACTAGGAAGGTTCGCGATTGAGGAAGATGAGTCTCCCCAGGACATGTACAACAGACTGAAGACTCTTGTGAACAAGGTTCGATCATATGGGAGCAAAAAGTGGAATGACCACGAGGTTGTAAAGCTCATCCTTAGAGCCTTTATGCCTCGCAACGTCACACTTTGCTCTATGATCCGAGAAAGTCCCGGGTACAAGAAAATGACTCCGGATGAACTGCTTGGCAAAATCATCAACTTTGAGATGATGGAGAAGCAAGCCAAGCACGTAAAAGAAATAGCCGACCTCACATCAGCCAAGAAGAAGGGAGTTGCCCTAAAGTCCTCACTCAAGCCTCTATCCAAAGAAGCAAGAGAAGCACAGCTTGAGGAGGACAACGATGATGAAAGCAGCGAGCTGGACGAAGAAGATATGATTTTGTTCATGAAGAAGTTCAAAAGAATTATGAATAAAAGACAAGGAACAAAATCGAGTGAAGGAAAATACAAGGAGAAGACAAAGCCGAAGATGAGGCGGGCATGCTATAATTGTGGTGAGTACAATCACTTTATAGTCGATTGCCCGTATGAGGACAACAAGAAGAAGAGTAAAGAGTCCAAGCCTCAACCGAAGAAATTCTTCAAGAAGAAGAAACAAGCTGAACAAGCACACATCGGAAAGGAGTGGGACTCAAACGATGAGTCCTCATCGTCCGATGAAGAAGAAATGGCTAGCATAGCCATTGAAAGCATGTCCAAGAAACCCACACTCTTCCCCACGCTCGGTGCAAAGAAGGCAAATGGAACTTGCCTCATGGCTAAGGAAGGTAAACGCAAGGTAAACATCAAAACTCCTTCGTTGCATTCTTACTCAAGTGATAATGTTCTAGATAGTGATGATGAAGATATGCTAATTGGTTTAGATAGAAAAACTGCTGCTAAAATGAAATTCTTGCTTAACCAACTTGTTGAGAAGGAAGAGCTAATTGATCGTCAAGAAGACATGATTATCTCCCAAAAGGAGAAACATGTCGAACTTGACAATCTTCTAGTTCTTGAAAAGGAGAGAAACCACTCACTAGAGCTTGAGCTAGCTTCAAGCAAGAAAACTTGCTTGGAGTTAACCAACTCAAACGTTGCAATCAAGGATCAACTTGATGACCTAATCAAGGTCAACAAGATCCTTGAAGTGCAGGTTGAGTCACTCAAGCTTAGTGAACCTTCCTCCTCTTCAAGCCTACCTTCTCAACCCACTTCAACTAATATCGCTCATATTTGCAAATGTGATAAAATTAACACCAGGTTGAAGGAAAATTCTACCTCCACACAGGACAAAAATCCTACCCAATGTGTAATATTTGACAAGGAGAGGATCAACTATGCACGTAGTGCATATTTGGTGCAAAGACCTCCAAATGTCAAGTATGGCATTGGTTACTCTTATGATGGAAAGCAAAGAGCTGGAAATCATAAGAATAACAAGGGAAGGACTACCTTTGTGAAGGGAGGACCCTCACAACCTGGTAACTCGAAAACTAAAAACCTGAACTCTCATGAAAACCGGACTAGTCCGGTTGTGGTCCGGACAAGTCCGGTCATCCGGACAAGTCCGGTCACACAGACTAGTCCGACCCATAATCAACAGCAACTCTTGTTTAAAACCTTTGATGCTTCTTATGTATTAATGAAAAATAATGTTGGTAAAGTGTATGCTTATTATGCTGGGCCACGCCATGGGAACACAAAATCCCATGTGTGGGTGCCCAAATGTATTGTTACTAACCTCCAAGGACCCAAGCAAGCTTGGGTACCTATAACCAAGGCGTAATTTGTTTTTGCAGGCCTACTCCTCCGGTGGATCCAAATGGGTGCTAGACAGTGGATGCACCAACCACATGACCGGAGAAAGGAGGATGTTTGTGGAGTATGAAATGAACAAGGACCCAAACGAAGGCATCTACATTGGGGATAATAGTCAAGGAAGGGTGCTCGGTACCGGTAAAATAGCAATATCCTCTGAACACACTCTTTCTCATGTTCTACATGTTGAATCTTTAGATTATAACCTGCTGTCTATATCTCAATTATGTGACAAAGGTTATAATTGCTTGTTTACTAACGAGGGTGTGACCGTCTCAAGGAGAAGTGATGGTTCCGTTGCATTCAAGGGTATGTCAAAGGGAAAGCTTTACCTTGTTGACTTCAAGAAGGATAAAGCCGAACTCGACACATGCTTGATGGCAAAAACCATCATGGGTTGGCTGTGGCATAGACGGCTAGCACATGTCGGTATGAGGAATCTTCAAAAACTCCTCAAGGGCGATCACATCCGAGGTTTGAAAGATGTTGTTTTTGAGAAAGACATGCCTTGTAGCGCGTGCCAAGCCGGGAAGCAAGTAGGAGCACATCATCCTGCAAAGAACATTATGACTATGACAAGACCGCTCGAACTACTTCATATGGACTTGTTTGGTCCAATTGCTTACATAAGCATCGGCGGTAATAAATACGGTTTAGTCATTATTGATGATTTTTCCCGCTTCACTTGGGTGTTCTTTTTACATGACAAGTCAGAAACACAAGGAACGCTCAAGAAATTCTTCAAGCGAGCTCAAAACGAGTTATCACTATCGATCAAGAGTATTCGGAGCGACAACGGCACGGAGTTCAAGAACATACAAGTGGAGGAGTATCTTTATGAGGAAGGAATCAAGCACGAATTTTCAGCACCATACTCTCCACAACAAAATGGAGTCGCCGAGAGGAAGAACCGAACGCTAATAGAGATGGCAAGAACAATGCTCGATGAATACAAGACTTCGGATCGATTTTGGGCGGAAGCAATCAACACCGCTTGCCATGCCACAAATCGACTCTACCTTCATCGACTACTAAAGAAGACCCCCCTATGAGCTACTCACCGGTAACAAACCGAACATTTCATATTTTCGAGTTTTCGGTTCTCCATTCTATATTTTGAACAAGAAGCCCGGGACTTCAAAGTTCGCTTCGAAGTCCGATGAAGGTTTCTTGCTTGGTTATGATTCGAACACTTACGCCTATCGTGTTTTCAACAAGGCCTCCGAACTTGTTGAAGTGGCACGTGACGTAGTGTTCGATGAAACTAATGGCTCCCAAAAGGAGCAAGTTGATCAATGTGAATTAGGTAAAGAGGAAGCCCCCTATCAAGCATTGAAGAGGATGGCTCTAGGCGAAGTACGACCACAAGAGTCATCGTCACAAATACAAGAGGAAAGTGAACCACAAGAGGAGATCAACAATCAAGGGGGAGTCTCGATACAAGATCAATCACAAGAATATGAAGATGATCAACAAATCAATGAGGGCAACCACTCAGGGGGAGAAGAAAATGATCACCAACACTCAACTCCCCAAGTGCCACACCCAAGAGTACACCAACGCACTCAAAAGGATCACCCAATCGACAACATCATCGGTGATATCCAAAAGGGAGTAACCACTAGATCTCGTATAGCAAATTTCTGTGAACATTACTCGTTTGTCTCCTTTTTGGAACCCCGCAGGACTGAGGATGCATTGAAGGATCCGGACTGGGTGGTGGCAATGCAAGAAGAGTTGAACAATTTGAAGAGAAACGAAGTTTGGGAACTTGTGGAAAGACCCAATGCAAATATTGTGGGCACCAAGTGGGTGTTCCGCAACAAGCAAGACGAACACGGAGTGGTGACAAGAAACAAGGCACGACTTGTGGCCAAAGGTTACTCA
Source organism: Tuctoria greenei (assembly GCA_036927565.1). Lineage (NCBI taxonomy): Eukaryota > Viridiplantae > Streptophyta > Magnoliopsida > Poales > Poaceae > Tuctoria > Tuctoria greenei. The sequence continues at coordinate 248,984,447 of JAYESD010000002.1, read as the reverse complement.
CAAGTCGAAGGTTTGGATTTCGATGAAACCTTTGCTCCAGTAGCTAGGCTTTAATCAATTAGAATATTACTTGCATATGCTACTCACCATGATTTCAAGCTGTATCAAATGGACGTGAAAAGCGCCTTCCTCAACGGACCGATCAAGGAGGAGGTGTACGTGGAGCAACCACCTGGGTTTGAAGACGAAGAGTTCCCCGACGACGTGTATAAACTGCGTAAGGCTCTCTATGGCCTCAAACAAGCTCCTAGAGCTTGGTATGAGTGTCTTAGAGATTTTTTAATTCATAATGGTTTTCAAATTGGCAAAGTAGACTATACATTATTCACAAAAAATCTGGATAATGATCTTTTTATTTGCCAAATCTATGTTGATGATATAATTTTTGGATCAACTAACCAATCTTTCTGTGAAGAGTTTAGTAAAATTATGACAGACATATTTAAAATGTCAATGTTGGGGAATTGAAGTACTTCTTGGGATTCCAAGTGCGGCAACAAAGGGAAGGAACATTCATAAGCCAAACCAAGTACACACAGGACATCCTCAAGAAGTTTGGCATGGACAAGGCAAAGCCCATAAAGACTCCCATGGCAACGAATGGCCACTTGGATCTCAATGAAGATGGACCGAGCGTCGACCAGAAGGTATATCGCTCCATGATTGGATCCTTACTATACTTATGTGCATCTAGGCCAGATATTATGTTGAGAGGTGAGCAAGCGCGACCAGGGAGGCGAGCCAGCGCGGGGCGGCGAGGAGTGAAGGCCACAGGAGGGAGAAGAAGAAGCGAAATCGCTTTTCTACCGCTGGAAGCGAGCTCTGGCACATGCACGACGTCGCGGTGGCGCATGCAGTGCGTCTGCGTGGAGGCAGGGGAGGAAAGAGAAAGCCTGTGCCGACCTGACCTGTGGGGACCACTTGTGGGACCCACCTTCCCCACTCTTCTTTCAATTTCAAATAGGGCTAGCAAACATGCTTCAAAAATAGTCAACTTTGGCCCAATGACTAAATAAAATGTGAAGAATTTTATGGTGCAATCACATTTCAGAACTGAGCAAGTTGTATTTTGAACTCAGGTTTGAATTTGAATTCAACCAGTGATACTTGATTCAATGAAATAAATGGTAGATTAGGTTCAAAAATCCTGAAACTTTGAAGTTACCCTTTTTGAACCATAAGGGACCTCAGGAAAAATTTGGAGTTGATTTGTACAAGGTTAAGTACAAAATTTAAATTTAAAGTCGACTTTGATTAAACCCTCAGTACGTGTCCAATAAATGGAAAACGTGCTTCAAAAATTTTGAAACTTTACCGAAAGTCTATTTGGAATATTAGAAGGTCATGGAAAAATTTACAGCCTTAGATTTGAACTTTTCTGGATGTCCCATTTTAGGGTTGGAATAATTCCTTTTTCTTTCTCTCAATTTTATTTTCTTTTCTCCTTTAATATTTCATTGAAAATGTGAATACTTGGAAATTAAGGATTCTACCCCTTAAGTTCCAAATACATTAGCAACCATGTTCTATACGTAAAATTTTAACAAGTTCCTATTTTTAGTGAACATGGGTTAACTCATATGGTTCATGTGAGTTTGGATTTCCATGTCCATTTTCAAAATTTTTAAGTTCGCATTTTTGCGTTTTTTGTTGTTCCGAAAAGCGGGCTTTTACATATGGGAATTCAAAATTAAGTTCTATATGATTAATCCAGCCATCCCACAAATATCTAGCAAATTTTGGAATGAATTATGTCGGTACCCTGGGTAACGTATACCCTTTGAGATTGCAAAGATCTCAAGAAAATGTCATCTACTTGATTTGAAGACCTTCAGAAGCCCACATGTCAGACATAACCGGACCCGCTTCTCCAATATGGTTAGTCTCAGGGTCGCCACGTGTACCATCAAACTCGAGTTACCACCCACAAGGCAGAAGCTCCGGGCTATGTATCATAACGGCACCCTCGGACTTAACCCCAGACCGAGGGAAGCTCCAGAACTGATGCGTGTCTGGTGACATCGGACCTATCTGTTCCTCACAGCATGCTCCGGAGCTGCCACGTGTCCTACCGTCGGATCTTCATCCTTAAACCTCCGGTAGACTTTACAACGGCTCCGGATCATCAAAAGGGAATCAAGGACTTCAAGACCCGGACTTCAAACTTCAAGACCCGGACAGCATACTATATTAATGACACACAATCGGACGACCTTAATTACCAGTAACGATGCTGTCAAAGCCCATAACTCGGTCATTAAGGGTAATTAAGCGCATCAAATGTGTATCAATATTAGTAACCGCCGGGGCCACATGTCGGGCCAGGCCAACTTGTAACGGCCTGTCCTATACTATAAAAGGACAGGCCGACGATACATAGGAGAGACTAATCTGACCTACTCTGATCTGATCTGGTCTAATCGGCTCACACGCGCACTCAACTCACGTCACCCGAGTCTAATTCATAAATCCAATACAACACCAACACATCCCGTGGAGTAGGGTATTACGCTCAGGCGGCCCGAACCACGTAAATCTTTGTGTCTCCTTTGTTATTTTACATTTCACCTTCTTGAATCTCCGCGCGCCCACACCGAACTTCAAACTCCACAAACACTTTTAGTAGTGTCGAGAGATCTACCGGATCAAAACCATCGACAGTTGGCGCGCTAGGTAGGGGGCGCCTACACTACAGGAATATCGAAGAGTTACATCGGCCAGTTTAAGTTACGTCGGCACCATGGAACCGACATAAGTAAGTTAACCTACGTCGGCTGCCGACGTAAGTAATGAGACCGACAACTTTTAACACTAACTTACGTCGGCTAGAGCAACAGGCCGACGTAAATAAAAGAGCCGACGTAACTTAGTGTTAACTTACGTCGGCCAATAGGGTGGCCGTCGTAAGTTATGTCCACCGACGTAAGTTGAGTATTTAGCCGACGTAAGTTATGTATTTTAACCTAGCCTGTTTGCCCTTCTCTTTTCTTCCTTACCGGCCACTTTCTCTTCTCTTCCCCGCCGCCTGCGCACGACGCCCCCACCGCGCCCCGACCCCGCCGCCGCCGCCCCCGCTCCCGCTCCCGCTCCCGCTCCCGCTCCCGCCGACCCGCGGCGCCCACGCCGCCGCCGGCCTCACCGCGCCCCGGCCCCACCGCCCCTGCTCCCGCTCCCGCCAACCTGAGGCACCCACACCGCCGCCGGCCTCGCCGCGCCCCGGCCCCGCCGCCCCCGCTCCCGCTCCGGCTGACCCGCGGTGCCCACACCGCCGCCGGCCTCGCCGCGCCCCCGTCTCCCCCGGCCCCCTGCGCCGCCCCCGGCCCCCTGCGCCGCCCCCGGCCCTCACCGCCCTCGGCCTCCCTCGGCCCCGCCGCGCCGCCCTGCCTTCGGCCCACCGCCCCGGACCTCACCGCTGCCCCCAGACCTCGCCGCCGCCGGCCCCGCCCCTGCGCCCCCACCGCCGGCTCATCCGCCGATCCTCGTTGCAAGTATTTCCTCGCCTCTCCCCTTGCTCTCATTGTTTTGAATTATTGCACATGCATTTGCTTGAAATTTTGCCTGAATTGTGGATTGCACATGCATTTGCAAGTGTTTACTCTTAATAGAAAATTGTGAATTGCTATGCTTATGTTAGAAATTGATGAATTGCTATGCTTATGTTAGAAATTGATTAGAAATTATATAGATACACAAATAATGTTTACTATGCTTATGTTAGAATTAAATCGATAAATTGATGAATTACAATTGATGATTTTTTATGCTTATTTGTTATTCTTAGAATTATGGTTAGAATTGAATTGCTTATGTTTAGGTTTAATTTAATTGAATTCAATTGCTTATGTTAGAATTGAGTTGATAAATTGATTAATTACAATGGATAATTGTTATGTTTAGGTTTATTTGAATTGCTTAGTTTTTTGAATTATGGTTACAATTTTAATTTTGATTGCTTGAGTGTTTAAGAACTATATATACAAAAATGGGCTTCGGACTGGCTTGACAAGGCCCGACAAGGCCCGTTTAGTGGTAAGATAAAGTATGCGTGTAGACGGGCACGAAGGCGAACGACAACGGTGAGGATGGCAAGCACCCGCGCGTGGATGGCTTACCCCGACGAAGTGGTTTCATCTCCAATCTATTTACAGCAGCTAACCCTAAAGCCGTCATGGAATTGTCATCTAAGACCAACTTTCCTCTCAGTCTTTCTCTAGTTCTTTCCTCTCTCTTAAATGACCTCAAAATGAAAATGAGCAACGTCCTATAGCAATGTGTTACCCGTTTCGGATCGGCACGTCTCACATGCCATTGGCATGTGAGACGTGCAGGTTCGGAATTGTCCCTTTTTGGACAGCCTCGGAGTGACCGAGGGGGCGTGGCTTGTGACGAGACGCGGGTCCGGATTTGGACGAGATTTCGGTGGCGTAACCCTGTTGTTCTCTGCTGCACCATTTTTGGGCGTGCAGTGGAGAACAGCGGGGTTATGCTGCCGAAATTTCGTTCGAATCCGGATCACGCGTCTCGTCATGAGCACGCTCCGCTCGGTCACTCTTGGGTGGGTTTAGGATCTATCTGCCTAGGTTGTAGGGCCGTGACACATAACATAACAATACATTAACGACAATTTCTTTCGCGTTAAACTGCAGAGTCAAACATGGGCGAAGACCGTAGTTGGATGTACACTGGTTGGAAGAGCAGAACTGGTGGTCACTCAGATGAGTGGTACGCCAAGACAGAAGCTTTTGTGGAACGAGCTTTTTCGTTGTCAAATAGCGATAAGGCGCGGTGCCCATGTACGAAATGCCGAAACGGAACGTTTTTGGACAAAGTGGAACTTACATTGCACTTGTGTCGAAACGGTTACGTGTCACATTATGAGTTGTGGAACTTCCACGGCGAGACAGCTTCTCAAGCTGTACAAGAAGTGGAAGCTGACAATGATGATGCTCAAGAGGTTGATATGATGGATGAGATGCTGGAAGCTATACGACCAGAGCTTACATAAGATACTCAAACAGCAGAGGTTAAAGAGTTCTTCAAACGTCTCAAAGATTCAGAAGAGGCTCTGCATGAACACACTAAAATGTCAATCCTCAATTTTGTGACTAGACTTATGGCAATTAAGTCTAAGTTCTTCTTTTCTAACAATTGTTACAACATGCTCATCGATTTGTTCAAAGATGCTCTTCCACAACCCAACAAAGTGCCTAAGGATATGTACAACTCGAAGAAAATTCTTTCTGGTCTCGGGATGAAGCACGAAAAGATTGATGTGTGTCCGGACAACTGCATGCTTTTCTGGAGAGAGCATGCCAATGAGAACAAATGTTTGAAATGTGGTCAACCGAGGTTTGTCGAAGTTGTTAATAATGATGGTAATACAGTGACGACGGAAGTCGCACGTAAGCAGCTTCGTTACTTACCTGTGACACCGAGGTTGAAGCGGCTGTTCCTTTCAAAAAAAACGGCCAGACACATGAGATGGCACAAAGAAGGTGAGCGTGAGAACAATGGAGTCATGACGCACCCGTCCGATGGTGAGGCATGGAAGGCTCTGGACTGGTTCGACCCAGAATTCGCTCGTGAAGCGAGAAATGTTCGCATCGGGTTGGCGACAGATGGGTTCACACCGTTCAGCACAAACGCCGCACCATACTCCTGTTGGTCCGTCTTTGTCATTCCGTACAATCTTCCGCCGACCTTTTGCATGAAGAATGAGTCTGAGTCAGAGTCTGAGGCTAGGGGGCCGCTACAGGAGCCCGACTCAGAGGCTAGGGGGCCCTCTAGCGCTAGCCTCCCTTCGGAGCCGGCTAGCGCTAGCCTCCCTGGGCAGCCCTCTACCACTAGCCTTCCTGGAGGCTCCGGGGGGTCCGTAGAGCCTTCAGGGTCACAGGACGCGGCAGCGTTGCAGCAGAGGCGACGGACGAGGAGGACCCACTTTGCGGCTCCTCCTCCGGTTACTACTCAGCGGACCTCGATCTGTCCCGTTGGAGACAGGTATAAAAACTGTATATAGTATACTAAATATTAGATGTTGTTTTTCTTTACTTAATGATTTAATATATTTTGTAGATGTTGGTACGACTTCTCGTTCACGGGGGCCGAGAAGCACCACAGGCAGGTTAACAGTGTCCTCGGTGCTATCGTCAAGTTGCACTACCCCGGTGTAATTGACGGTTTTCCTGCCCTGTCGTGGGATGACTACGCTCGGGTCTCTCACCCGGTGCACGGCACGGTTCAGGGAGCCGTGTGGCATGATTTTATGGTAAGTTTAACTGTTTCGTTTTTTCAACTCCTTTGAATTCTTAATTGCATATCACTTAAATATTTGTTTGCTTAAAGTTGAGGTACCAAGTAGAGGAGCCGGGCATGGAGGACCACGCGAGACGCATGTTCCATTACAACGCTCGGAAGCTCACGACGGCGGCGTTGTCATACGCCCGGATTCAGGCCGTCAACGCTTACTACAAGCGGCACCCCCGGGAGCAGGAGCAGGAGCAGCAAAGGGGTGTCTTTAGGAAGGACTCGGACTCCTACTTGACAGAGGAGCAGTACGCGGAGGTAAGTTTTTAATATTGTTAAATATTTACAATATCTACGTATGTTAACCGCGTTGATGAAAATGAAATATGTGCAGGTTAGTATTTCCTGGTTACAGGGTAACATCGAGGCGTACTTAGCTCTCTGTCGGTACTGGGCTAGCGACGCTTTTATCAACAAGTCCACGAAGGCTAGACAGTGCCGCATGGGGTCCGAGGGCAAGCACAACTATGGCGGTGACGGCTACTTGCGTTTGGCTAAACGCATGGTAAGTACCTTTTTATTTTATTTATGTGTTCTTAATATATTATTTATCTCACTAACACGGATGTACAGGAGCGAGAGCTGGGTCATGAGCCGACCCCGACCCAGGTTTGGAAGAGAGGTCACAAGGGAAGTGACCCTTCTCAGCCAGGGCAGTGTAGTCAGGTCGCAGCCGACCGACTGGTAAGTTTTTGAAATTCATCAATTTCATTATAACTAATACTATTATTGACATACTTACAAGATTTATTTGTTTTGTAGACAAAGTACGCGCAGGAGGTCGCGAAGATACACGGTGCGGATTACGATTGGGAAAGCGCGCCGATCGACCCCAAGCCGCGTACGCAAGCGGAGGCGGAAAGGCCCACGGACGGTGAGTTCTTCGTGTGTTTCATTTCTTTTTCAATTAATCTTCTTCTACTTAGTGTTTTCATTCTTTTGCAGGTTTGCCATTTTCGATGGAGTTGTCGACTCGAGGTCGACGCGGCCTTTGAGAGGCGCTTCATCGTCGCAGGCTTCGACCGCTGGGACCAGTGGTCGTCTCTTGCAGACGCAGCTGGAGCTCCAGGCCATGAGGGAGTCGCTGATGCAAACTCAGGCAGAGCTGGAGCGGACGAGAGCGGAGGCAAGGGAGGAGCAGCAGAGGACGGCCTTAATGATGGCCCAGATGCAAGCAACAGTGGCGGTAAGTAATTTAAAGTACCGTAGTTAAATTTCACAACACTTAATAACATATATCTGCTAATATCTTGCAATGGCAGGCTCTTGCTCGACAAAGCGGTCAGGACATCTAGATTCCTACACTTCCGCCGCAGCAGACACCGGAGCAGGTAATATTGTCTATACCTAGGAGTTTGATTCCCTTTTCATTATGTTAAAAAGTTATTTGCATCACATTTAATCCTAATTATGATTCTTTTGCATGGTTCCGGAACGCGTCGAGATCCCGGAGGCAGTGGAGGGGGTAGCGTGTAGACACTGGAGCAGGTGAGAAACTCTCTTTAAGTGTATCTAATCAAGCTTTAGTAGTTTTTGACCATGATAGAAATGATTAGTATATAGTGAATAAGTTGTTAGTGCTTCCATTTAACAAAAGAGCTAGTGATTATCACTGATGTTACCTTCTTATATCGAAACTGATGTTCATTGAGTTAACAAAGGGCTAGTGCTTCCATTTAACTAGTGATATAATACATTACTTCATTTGAAACTACATCATGCTTCCTTCTTTTGTCACTGATGTTCTTGGCCTCTTATGTTATCACTTAGTTGACATTGATGCTTACTAGTGATTATGTTTGTTTTGCAGGGATCCGGAACGCGCCGGGAAGATCCTGGAGGTAATGGAGGGGCTAGCGTGTAGCCCGGTGTAATTTATTTGGAAAATTGTGGTGTTTGTTGATGTTTTGAACCATGGGCGAACTTATATTGACTGTTCTGTGACTGTATATATCTGTATATATCTGTATATATTTTTTGACTGTTCTGTGACTCGCCATCGAGCGAGGTAGACAGTTTCTGTTTTTAAAAAAAATTCGAAAACTTAACTTACGTCGGCTATGAGCATGCCGACGTAAGTTTGCCCAGGTTAACTTACGTCGGTATGGCCAGACCGACGTAAGTTAAACCACTTAACTTACGTCGGTTTGCCCTGGCCAACGTAAGTTACAGCACTTAACTTACATCGGCCTGCCCAAGCCGACGTAAGTCATCCGGCCCAGCCCAAGGCCCATCTCGAGGGTGAACTTACGTCGGCTCCTGCAGACCGACGTAATTAAGGTGACTTACATCGGTGGCCGACGTAAGTTACCTTAATTACGTCCAAAACCCTACGTCGGCTGAAAGCCGACGTAATTAAGCAAAAACCGACGTAATTAAGTTAATTACGTCGGTTTAAGCCTAACTTACGTCGGCTTTGGCCGACGTAAGTGACCGGTATTCCTGTAGTGCTAAGATTTCAAGAATGGTGAACTCAGCTGCTGAATCATCCAACGGTCATCCTGTTGTTCAAGCTATTGGGGGCAATCCCTCCAATATGCAGCCACCAGCAGGAACCTCAGTTCCAGCAGGAGTCACACTTCCACCACCGCCGCCTCCACCAGCAAATCAAGCTGGACAGCGCGATGGTGCACTGGCGTCAATTACTGCGTGGGCGAATCATGACAACCTAGAACACGTGCTCCATGCAGCACGTGCTCTCCATCAGCACCCACCACCTCCGGATGCATCCTGAGATGCAATGGAGTAGTGGAGGGCTGATGTGGAACACTTGGTTGCAGCAGCAGCTGATCGCATCAGCAACCAGGGTCCTCTTCCTTCAGGACTGGCCCCGTCGCAACGATGGACCTTGTCTGGCAGACTTGGTCCGCACGTTTCCAACAACAGGAGACGTGTCGCATCACAGCAAGTGACGTCGTTGCCTTCAGGGGCGCGACGCACTCACATGGTATCAAGGCTTTCAACTCATGACCTCCGGGCGGAGCTTGATCGCCGATACCGTCAACAAGACGGCCAAGTCCATATCGAGCGTGCTCGTGAAGGACGAGAAGCTCAGGACATTCCTGCTCCTGAAGGAGTAGGAGGAGGCTGTTCAGCCCTGGTCATGCATCTGCGTATGGTCAAGTGGCCGCAGAAATTCCGGCCTCACCCACCGGAGAAGTTTGACGGGACCGTTAATCCCGTCGAATTTCTTCAGATTTACTCCACTGCTATCCTGGCAGCTGTAGGAAATGAAGCTGTAATGGCCAACTATTTTCCAATGGCTTTAACTGGGATCACCCGGTCCTGGTTTATGAGCCTTCCACCAACCTCCATCAACTGTTGGGAGGAGTTGTGCCGGCAGTTCACCGCCAACTTCGGGAGTTCATACACCCGACCAGGCACCAAACTGCACCTTTTTGCAGTCGTGCAAAAAGGGGGAGAATCAGTGCGATCATTCATCCAGAGATTCTCTCAAGTACGAAACACTATCCCTTCTATCTCTAGCGCTTCTGTCATTGTGGCATTTAGACAGGGCGTACGGGATAAGAATATGTTGGAGAAACTGGCGATCAAGGAGATCACCAGTGTCACGGAACTCTACAGCTTGGCTGACAAATGTGCCAGAGCCGCGGAGGGCCGTGAAATGCACTTCAAACCACCTCCGAAGGATCACAAGAAATCCTCCAAAGGCGAAGCCACTACCTCCGGGAGTGGCAAGAAGAAGAAAAAGACCAACGGCAAGAAGAAGTCATCGGCCGGCGCATATAATGCTGCAGCTGCTGCAGCTCCGGGTGGCCGGGGGCCACGCCCCAAGAAGCGACCTCGACCATCTTCTGAAGACGGTGGCAAAACCAAGGTATGGTGTCCAATTCATAAGACGGACAGCCACAGTTTGGAAGACTGCCCGGAGGTCCAAAACCCTGCCGAGCGCTACAACAAGCGTTGGAAAGAAGTTCCTTTCCGACAGAGGGAAGGAAAACAAAAAGTTGACGAAGCTCCGACTGAAGAGGAGTTAGGTTTTTAGGATCCTAAAAAGGTCCTAAAGGCCGGAAGACCATGAACACCTCCGTCGACGACGATTCTGACGTCTCTGACAACGAGCGCCGGAAGACCATGAACACCATTTTTGGTGGATCATGGGACATCACCTCCCGCCGCGTCCTCAAGACAATGCGACGGGACATGGCCACTGTAGCTCCTACAGCCAGGACGGAGCCTCATCGGAAGTGGATGGACACAACCATCACTTTTGATGCTTCGGACTGCCCTCGAAGCAAGGTTGGAGCAGGCCAGTTACCTTTGATGGTGTCTCCTACCATCAATAACATTCAGCTCCACCAGGTTATGGTAGACAGAGGTTCAGGGCTGAACCTCATAAGCTTCGAAGCTTTTACCAAGATTCAGCTCCGACCTTCGGATCTTCACCCGTCCCGACCTTTCTCCAGAGTAGGTCCGGGAGCCATTACCCCATTCGGTGCTATTACTCTCCCCGTTACCTTCGGGACCCGGGAGAATTATCGCACTGAGAAGTTGGTCTTTGACGTTGCTCAGATCAACTTACCTTTCAACGCCATCTTGGGTAGGCCTGTCTTGTACAAATTCATGGCAGCTGCTCATTATGGCTACCTGGTGTTAAAGATGCCAACACCAGTAGGCGTTCTCCAGATCCGCGGAGATTGCACTATCGGAGTAACCGCTCTGGAAGAACTTCATGCGCTTACTACGGCGCAAGAGGAGGACTCCAGACAGGAGCAAGCTCCAAAACCCCCGAGCATTCGTCAACGAGGCTCGACTTTTGCACCACGAGTGCAGCCAAGCGGCGACACCGACATTCCCGTCAAAGTCGTCCAAATCGGTTCTGATGCCGCTCAGACCACCCGTATATCGGGGGGACATAATGACAAATAGGAACTCGCGCTCATCGCTTTCCTTTGGGCTAATGTCGACGTGTTTGCTTGGCAACCGTCACAAATGCCTGGGATCCCCAGGGAAGTGATTGAGCACAATCTGAAGATCTACCCTGACGCCCGACCCGTGCATCAGAAGCCTCGGAAGCAATCCGTGGAAGGACAAAACTTCATTCGACAAGAAGTGAAGAAGTTGCTCGAAGCTGGATTCATCCGAGAAGTCTACCATCCAAAATGGCTGGCAAACACAGTCGTTGTGCCCAAGGCCGGCGGGAAGCTTCGGATGTGTATTGACTACACAACACTAAATAAGGCATGTCCAAAAGATCCATTCCCACTACCTAGAATAGATCATATAGTGAATTCCTCCTCCGGGTGTGAATTATTATGTTTCCTAGATGCATATTCTGGGTATCATCAAATCAGAATGTCTAGGGAAGATGAAGATCATACCTCTTTCATCACAGTAGGTGGATTGTACTGTTATACAGCCATGCCATTTGGTCTCAAGAATGCAGCTTCAGCCTTTGTACGAGCTATGTACAAAACTTTTGAAGAGCTCATTAGAGACATAGTGGAAGTGTACGTCTATGACATCGTGGTCAAGGTCAAGAATAAGGAGTCACTCCTTGACACCTTACAGGCTGTCTTCGACAAGCTGCGGGTCACCCGCACAAAGCTAAACCCAGACAAGTGTGTCTTCGGGCTTAGCTCCGGAAAACTTCTTGGTTTCCTGGTAAGTCACCGGGGCATAGAGGCTAATCCGGCGAAGATCAATGCCATTGAAGACATGCGGCCACCAGCCCGCATCAAGGATGTCCAAAAGCTGACTGGATGTCTGGCAGCCCTCAGCCGGTTCATTTCGAGACTGGCGGAACGGGCACTTCCCTTCTTGAAATTATTGAGGAAGTCTGGACCATTCCAATGTTCTGAAGAAGCAAAAAAGGCGTTCCAGGAGTTAAAACAACTCCTCACCACCCTGCCAACTCTGGTAGCTCCGAACCCTGGCGATCCTTTGCTGCTTTACATTTCAGCAACTGACGAAGTCATCAGTATGGTCCTGGTTCTGGAGAGACCAGAACTATCCCATGCTCAGGAATCCAGACCCCTCCGGGAGGGTCCGGAGGTTCCTGAAAGCGAGTCTGGGTCCCAGTTCCCAGACTTGAGTCCACAAGAAGTTACTTCAGAAGACCCAGACCCCTCCGGGAGGGTGCAGGTCGCTTTTGAAGAAGCTCCGGGTCCCTCCAGCAAGGATCCAGAGGTTCCTGAAGAAGGTCCGGATCCCTCCGGGAGGATCCGGGTCAATGAAGAGGAAGCTCCGGGCCCCTCTGGGAGGGTCCGGACCATCCAGCGCCCAGTGTACTTCATCAGTTAAGTACTTCATGACGCCAAAACTCGATACCTAGAGGTGCATAAGCTGCTCTATGCAGTTCTTATCGCCTCCAGGAAGCTTCACCATTACTTCCAAGCTCACAAGATTTCAGTGGTGACTTCTTACCCACTTCGAGCAATCTTGCATAATCCCAATTCAACTGGGAATATTGCAAAGTGGGCAGCGGAATTAGCCGAATTCGATCTTGAATTCATTCCAAGACAAGCAATTAAGAGTCAAGCATTGGCAGATTTTGTGGCGGAATGGACTCCCTCTCCATCAAACCCTGGGGGCCCCAGTGAGCAGAAGCCGGAACACAAGGCTCCGGTCTTCACCGAGCCTCACTGGACCCTCTACTTTGACAGCTCCATGCAAAAGCAGGGGGCCAGAGCTGGAATCCTTCTCCTCGCACCAACCGGGGAGAAGATAAAATACATGGTACACCTTGACTTCAAGGCGACCAACAACATGGAGGAGTACGAAGCACTCATCTATGGACTAAAGGTTGCACTGTCATATGGTGTTAAGCAGCTGCTGGTCAAGGGAGATTCATAGCTCATCATTAAACAAGTGAAGGGTGAATGCTCCTGCAACGATTCTCCAGCTAGCCGCTTATCTCCTTGAAGTCCAGAGGCTTCAGAAGGACTTCGAAGTCCTAGACCTCCACCACGTCCACCGTGTCCACAACGCTGAAGCCGATGAACTCTCGACGAAAGCATCAACTGGAGCTCCAGCTCCTGACGGAACTTTTGTCCGGAGGTTGTCAAAACCCACAGCTCAGCCTGCCGAACTGAGCGAAGGGGGCGAGATCAGCATCCCGAAGCTGACGGTCCCGATGGCCCTATTACCATGGCAGCCATCAAGGGTCGTAGGTGCTGCAGGAAGCTCCAAGCAACCCAGCACGCAAGACTCAAATGCTCAAGTTAGCTCCGATGCATGGATCTCGGAGATCCGGAGCTACTTGGAAGACAATATCCTTCCTGACGATGATGTATCCGCTGACCGGATAGTCAGATTGGCTAAAAGATACACATTGGTAGAAGGGGATCTCTACCGGCGCAGTGCCAATGGCGTCCTAATGCGGTGCATCACAAGCGAAGAAGGCTGCAAGATCCTCGCAGAAATCCATGGAGGCGAGTGTGGGAACCACGCGTCTTCCCGCACGTTGGTCAGTAAAGCCTTCCAGCATGGCTTCTACAGGCCTACAGCACTCCAGGATGCAACTGAGCTGTATTGTCAATCCTTTTGGATTCAAATATTATTCATGGCCCACTCGTCTGAATGCCGCCAAGCCAATCTAGGGCCAGAGTGTGCTATTGACTTAGCCTGGTCAAGCACCCTAAGTACGCCACTCTACCTACACCTCGGCAGGCTGAAGTAAGGCGGGTCCAAGTACAATTGGATCTGGAGGAAAGAAGGCAATGCATTCGGTTGTATTCAGAATTGTGTTTGACCTAAAACTTTATTGGGAATCATAAGCCGCGACGAAGTTATAGGCAAGGAGCGAATTTTACTATTTTTCTTGGCTTCAGTGTGCAAGAAAAATAAAGAATCCACGTTGATGGAGAAAAGCCGGAGCTAACAAAGCTCCGACTCTCCCTAGGTGGCTTGTGATCGATCTTAAACATTGAAAACGAGCATTATCGGAGCAACCAAGCTCCGACAAAGCTAGGGGGGCCGGCCGTCAACGCAGAATAAAAGATGCTGAGAAGACCCCACAACGGAGTCTACTGCCGACAAGCTACGCGTTGGCAAAGGTCACTGCCGAAGCTACTAAGCACCCGACGGTAGTCAATGCCGGAGCTTCTAAGCTCCGACAACCTCAGGGTGCCTTCACTATCGAAGACTTCGGACCTACACTCTACAAGTTCGAAGCAAACGAGTCTTCAACAAAATACAATATCCTCTTGGTACATGTTCACAATCAAATTGTGTACATCTACCAGGGGCCATGTGAAGACAAAAGTGTTGAAGACAAAAAATGAAATTCACAGAAATTTGGATTTCATTCATCTGGAGACAAGGGATTACAAAATTGGGGAAGAAAAAGAGAGAATACAAGTGGGAGCTACAGAGATGGTCCTAAATCCTATGGAAGAACTGGGCGACCTTCTAAGCAACCTCCGACAGGTTGGCTCGGGTGGCTTCAACTTCTCCTTCGACGGGACCTTCAAGCACCGGGTCCAAAGGAAATTGGGGATCCGGCTGGTGTAGCACGTCAGCACATACTCTGCAACGTTCTTCGCCTGGGACTGCCCCTCAACCTCCAACTGGTCCGCAATGACGTCACCCACCTTGGAGAGTTTGCCACCCGCCGAGCTCAACGCTTGCAACGCCAGGTCCGACTCCGGCTCCGGATCATCCGGACACACAGGACTGAAACCCATGGGTGTCAGCGCGTCCTAACTTTCTTCTCCCTAGCAGCGATGGCACACTCTTGCTTGTAGTGTTCCTGCCCTCGCACCCAGGCCTTCTCCTCCTCCTCGACGCAAAGCTCCTCCAATTTCTTGGCGTGTTCCTCGAGGCCCTTGTCAGCCAGAGCCACCTTTTTGGTGAGCTCCTCCTCCCTCTTTAAGACATCATCCCGCAGCTCTAGGAGTTTTTGCTCTTCGTCTTCGAGCCTCTTCTCCCTCTCCTCGAGTGCCCCCCGGCGCTTGATGAGAGTATTGTTAATGGCTTCAAGCCTTTCTTGGCGATCATCAGCTGCACTATTAGCTGCCTTGGTCTGCTCATAAATGGCCCAGGATTTAGCGTCGAGGGCACGAGTCAAGCTCTCCCTATCATCCAATAATTTGCCCCAGTATTTCAGGCGGACCTTCTCCTGTTTGGTCCACTCCTTGTCGTCCACCAGCCTCGACTGCGCCAGCTTGGTCTCGAAGTAGAGCCGGTTACGCCACCGCCTAAGGGTTTGGCACTCCTCTTCAAGAGCCTTGCTGTCGTGGTAGAACGCTAGCTGGACTTGACGAAGACTGGAGCAAGCGTTGTCAATGGACAACGACAGGGGAATAGGATCCGGACCTGCTGGGGTCTCCTCCGCTGGTTCCAGCGGGTTCTCTCTTACAATAATTGGGTCCCACTTCACAAGAGTGGTCCCCTGATCCTCCACGGCACTAGGGCCATCCTCTGGGATAGCCTCAATTGCCACCGAGGAGGGTCCGCAGAAGAAGTTCCAACCTCCGGAAGTGGTTCCGAAGGCCTTGCCGCCAGGTCTTCATTTGCCCCCTCAGGCAGGGGGCCAGCGATTTCATTAGGGCACCCTTGCTCAGCAGCAGGCACCTCCGCCGTCATCACTTCCGGAGCAGAAGCTACTTCCGACTCAACCGCCGGGACTTCCTCAACATCCGACTCGCTCGCCGGGACTTCAATAACCTCCAGCTCACCGGCGGGGCTTCGACAATTTCCGGCTCTTGGGCCGGAATCACTGCTTCCTCCGGCTCAACGGCCAAAGCTTACAACATCTCAGCATCAAGACCCGGGGCTTCAACCTCTGGGGCTGGTGCCGCTGGCGCATCTTCTCTCCCGTGGTTCGGCGCTACCACGGGAGTCTCGGGGGATTAGTCGAGGTCCATGACCACGACAGCTAGCACCAGAGCTGCTGCAGCTTCAACCACCACTTGGGGCGGCACCGGGACAGGAGCAGAAGCCTCCGCCCTCACAGCTTCAGCTACTGTGGCTGAGGGTGGAGCCTCACTCCTCTTCTTGGGGACGCTGCAGATGATGGATAAAAAAACTTAAAAAACAGTTACTACAACAAAACAACTGTCTGAGGTAAAGATTAAAAATTACCTCGGAAGGCTTCAACACTAGCTTGCACGGAATCTCTTTCCCGGGCGTTCTGGGCTGACCATAGCCGCCGCCGGCGTGGTAGCTCCGGAAGGCCCCCCCGGAACTTGTTGCAACCACGGGGATTTCCTTAGTTGAGGCCCCCCTCGACCGGGAAGGACCTCCGGACCCAGAGGCCTCAACTGGCCCTGGTGCTGGAGTCACATGCCCGGAGCTAGCACCCCGGGAAGACACTGCTGCAGGTACAGTCGTTGCAGTTTTAGAAGACCTCCCCCTCCGGGGAGAAGGAACTGCTGCAGAGGATGCAGGCCTAACGAAGCTTCCATCGACATGCTTCAGTTGGCTCGAGGGTTCGGCTGCAGGCTCCTTGCCCTTGCCGACGACTTTGGTCCTTGGCTTCGGGGCAGGGTCGGAGCCACCTTCAGAAGCCCTAGGGATCACCACCCTGGAAGTCGATCATCTCTCGACGACACCAAGGTCGTCAAGCACCAGCATCGTCCACCGGAGCTCCCTGCTGAACTCTACTTCCACATTCAGAGGGAGGAAAGCTGGTGGCAAGGTCAAGTCATCACCTGCAACGTCGATGCTGTGCTGGAACTTCTTGATATGAAACTCCATGGTCGCCCCCTCCATGTTGGACTTCAGCCCGATCTCGACCCGGTCGTCGTCCATCACACTGTTGAGGGCCCAAGCGAGTTTTTCTCTCCTCTTCAGCGGTGCCCACCTATTGACCAGGAAATTGCAAAATACCGCCTGAGGAGTTAATCCTCCTTCCACACAATCGTAGATCCTGGTCAGAGCAGGGTTGAAGGCATCCGACAGCACAGGAGCTTCACTCCAGACTGCACTGTCGATGTTGGGGAGACCTTCGGGCAGCTCCAGCTTCTCCTTCTCCTCCACCCGGATGACTATTCGGTCCTTCTTCCAATCATCCCATTTTCCAGAGGGAAACGACCGGAGGTACTTGAATGGGCACTTCTTGCGCTTCACGAAGTAGTAGAAGCCAAAGTACTCATTACTCCTTCTGGTGGTATGGACGGTGAAGAAGGTCCAGAAAAGCTCAATGCAGGGGGGGATGCCCACCTACATTTCACAGAAGTGGATGAAGATAGACACTAGAAGAATGGAGTGGGGGCCAAGGTGGTACAGCTGCAGACCATAGAATTCTAGCAGCATCAAGAAAAAGGAGGAAAAAGGCGCGATCAACCCCACCACGACGTACACAGAGAAGTACACCATCTCGCCGGCATGCTCCTTCTCGAACGGGAGCTCCCCACCGGCGTGGACCAGGCGGTTGAAGAAGTCCGAGGACCACCCTTGAGGGCCCGGACCTTCTTCAGGTCACCTTCAGTCTTCAAGCGGCTCTCGCGGAGACTCAACTCCATCGCAGCACAGCGAGGCAAGGGAGGAAAAGCAAGCACAAGTTGGGAGTTCGAGCGCAAGTTTAGATGAGAGGTGTAAAGAACCCCAAACGGTGCGCGCTTTCCTTCTTAAGTAAGCCCCCACAACGCTTGGATGGAAACCACAGGGAAACCGAAGATACTATTCAAAAATTTCACACTGCCGATGACAAGAGGGACTGGGACCACCCCGACGATCAAGTCGAGGTTCTTACCCAGGTGAACGGTTGTCATCATGAAAGGTGAGAAGCCCGAAGGCGGCGGCCTGACAAGGCACATGGAACCGATACGATTTTCGTATCGGGAATTGGCAACCTTCAATTGCGTTAGATCCGCACGCCAAAGATCTCATTTGCCGCACCTGGGATGTGCCACGGGGCGAGGATTTAACTGCAAAACTATCGCCAACGGCACATCTGAAGACCTTTGAAGACTCGACTCAAAAGTCGAAGGATGGACCCACCTTCGGCGGAATGACTTCACCCAAGGGGTCTTCCCCAGAGGTGGGCCCAGGGGGCCACTGTTGGTACCCTGGGTACCGTATACCCCTTGAGATTGCAAAGATCTCAAGAAAATGTCATCTACTTGATTTGAAGACCTTCAGAGGCCCACATGTCAGACTTTACCGAACTTCCCCAATATGGTTAGTCTCAGGGTCGCCACGTGTACCATCAAAGCGGAGTTACCACCCACAAGGGGGAAGCTCCGGGCTATGTACCGTAACGGCACCCCCGGACCTAACCCCAGACCAAGGGAAGCTCCAGAACTGACACGTGTCTGGTGACACCGGACCTATCTGTTCCTCACAGCATGCTCCGGAGCTGTCATGTGTCCTACCGTCGGATCTTTAGCCTTAAACCTCTGGTAGACTCCACAACAGCTCCGGATCTTCAATCTCCGCGCGCCCACACCGAACTTCAAACTCCACAAACACTTTTAGTAGTGTCGGGAGATCTGCCGGATCAAAAGCACCAACAAATTAGGTGGTAGAATTGATGAGGATGAGGATGAGGTGGGACCCACTTGTCATCCAAGTTTTGGCTCTCCAAGTGACACCACATTGCATGCAAAGTCCAAGCAGCTGCTTGCACTGTTGTGGCCGACTCCAGCTGCCCCCAGCTCGCCCTGGCCTCCTACTTATACCCCCTCCATGCCCCTGGCTTGCTCTTTCTTCACCTTGAAGTCTCCAGCACCATTTTCACTTCTCTCCCGATTCCTTCTCTGTCCAGCCGATTTGCAGCAAAGGTACTCCGTGTTAAGCACTTTTCTTTGCCTCTCCTCACACCCCAACCTCTTGCGCAGCCTTGTGATCAAGTTCTTGCACAGCTAGGCCATCCCCGAAGTTGTTAACTTTGAAACCGAGGCCGCCGGATATCTCTCCTGTTTTGACACACCTCTGCTCATCGTTGACCTGACGATACGGCCATCCTCTCGCCTTGGTCCTAGAATGAAAAAGGTTAGCCTACTCATGTTCTAGCTGCAAGTAAAGTTTCAGCCCATAACATGCCTCCTAGCCCCCGTAATTGCTTTTCTTCCGACGATCTTCGAGTATGAGTATAGTTTGTTCACGCCCAAAATTCTTTTTTCACGGTTGTTTATTCCTTGTGCACCTGTGCTACGCTAATCTATATGGCCAGGCGCATCACCTCGAACAAGAGTCATCGAGTTTCATCAGGTTTTCACAAAGGAATCCCATTATTCCCCAACCGCGGATTTTTACCAGCTCGGGCCGTAGTCGCCACTATTTTCCAAGCCTTTGCTCTCCCTCTTGTGGCCATATTCCTGTTCCCCATGCTTCCATGAATCTTCTCGAGGTCTTCCCAATCAGTTTCACCCACCGTAGGGCTCAGCCGACATGGTCAAAACCCAAATCGCCGGCGCCGCCGTCGTGCAAGCCTTCCCGGCCATCGCCAGCGTGCGCTGACCCCACCGGCGTGCTCAGCACCTCGAAATAGGGTTAGGCGGCGAGTTTCACGAGGAGACGTGCCGTGGATTGACGGGCGGTGAGATCTGCGGCGAGGCGCCGCCGCGGTCGTGCGCCTGGCGGGAGGTAGACGACGACCCCGTGGGGCCCCGTCGTCAGTGGAAGCGTAGCGCGCGCCCTGAATCAGCTGCGGCCAAGGATCCCATGTGGCTACGTACGTTTTCTCTATGGCCCGGTGTTGATAAATCCCGATTGGTCCATTATAAACTCGTGCCCCCCCCCCCCCCCCCCCCCCCCGGATTATTCAAACAATTCCCATTTGAAATTTATTCCAGATTTTGCCCCAACGTGGGAAATCTATAACTCCTAGGATACTTGTCCAAAAATTCACAAATAAAATTTGTTAGAACCATCATCAAGATTACTTTCCAGTGGTGTGCTTGTATTTGTATGAAAGTCCATATGAATTTCTCCATAATTCAAATAAGCAAAATGTTTATAGAATTAATTCCTACAGTTCTGCCCTTTGGAAAAATACCATATTTTTCAAGCACCTTCATTTAAATATCCTTGAACACCAGTAAAAAGTTCATGGTCATTAGACTTAATTTACATGGTCTGATCACCTGTGTATACTTTATGCACATAAAAATAGCCAAATTCATTTAGAAATTGTACAGAAACTTGTGCAAACTTCTAAATTGAATATTCCTCAGTATAAAGCTTCAAAATTTGTCAAAACAACTTTGTTGGCTTTGTAGTTACCCATACTTACCAGAACTACAACCCAATCTTCATGAAAATCCCTAGATTTTCCAGTAGAGACCTTTAAAAGAAAACATTGTTTGATTTTTATCTGATAATTCACATTATATAAATCTATGAAATTTTGCCAAAGTGTTCTTTAGTAAGTTTTTGAATTCTTGTAAAAAATTCAGCTTCATTGGACTTTAATAACCTAGTTCAATCTGGAGATTTTCCTAACAGGTCATAGGATGCCCAAAAACATCAGAACTATTTCAGAAATTTATCCAAAATTCTAAATTCAATATCTCCCCATAGGAAGCTTAGAAATTTATAAACAAATTTCCCTAGAACCAGTGAGAACTATGATACAACCACTAGTATCCATGATAGACCTCCAGAATTACAACCAAAATTCAGAGAAGGTTTTTAATTGTTGGAATTTTATAGACAACAAGCTTCCTTTAACACCTCCAGTTTTTGGTCCAGATCTTCCCCGTAGCACCTAATGTCCCCTCTAAAATTTCTAGAACCATAGGGCTTAAATTAATATACTTAACTGTCTTTCCATTAAACTATATCATAATACCAGTATTGATTAACTTCCATAATTCGTTGCATATCGATTAGTTGCCGAGCTCAAGAGGACCCTAGAGCTACTTGAAGTCATCCCTCTGGAGATTAACTTTGATACCGCCTCGCAACTAGGCAAGCCCCGATTTGCATTTAAGCGCTATTACAAAATTTTGATTTGTATCACCTATGTCTAGGATGAGTATTGTGCATTAGGGCTAAGGTGATTGAAAACCCACATGCATGACAAGATCAATATATGGAGTATTTGGTTAGTTGTCAAGTCATCGTGTAGACTATGCTATGCTAAATGTTGTATAGGATTCGGTAGAAGTCGAATAGTTGGAATCTACTCGCATGGCTAGGGCTTTCTCACAAGGGATTTGTTCAAAGGGAATGAAGTAGTAATATGCAAATGAGACCGGGCTGGGGTGTAGGATGCAGCAAGACATGGTCTTGGGTGCGTAGCCCTGCCTGTGTCGGTTAAGGATCGATCCGTATGCCACCCTATTGAGCATGTTTGAACTGTACCGGAGTCATACTGGATATATGAGGTCTAGGAAAATGATGTACCTTGGGTAGCTTTTGTTGAGACTTTTTCGATCGCCTCAGGCTTTTGGCCGCAACATAGTAGATAGAAACTCGCTCACGACATCTTCACAGCGGAAGGGTGCACCGTGAGTGGGGATACTATCCTAGACGATTGAATCGATTCAACTTGGGCGGAACTTGAGAAAGGTAGCTGCGTATGACGTCCGTGGAGTGCACCGATGTGACTTCCAGTACGGGCGTAGCTGTCGTGTTTTCCGGGTATCATTGATTCGAATCACCGTCACTCGCATATGTGAGTACCACTTGTTCACTGAGTTGTGATGTAGTTAAATACTTGCACTTGAGAAGAGAATTAATTGCTGCTGTTATAAACATTATATTATCATGGTATTGCTATGTTGTATGTATTAGTATAGTGCTCACTGAATTTAATTTCCACCTTGGGCATGCAGCATCGTGATGAAGCATTTCTTGTTTGATTGCGGAGTTACGGTGTTGCCCCGCACAAGGTTTAAGCTGCTGCTATAAATATGAAAATAAGGACCCACATTTAGGCGAGTCCATTATGCAAATCTGCCATCCTATGTTTATGTCTTTACCCTCATGTAGAGTTTCATGTTTAGGTGAGACGGTTAAGTCTTGCTGAGCCTTCGTGCTCACGGTTGCTATATAAGTTGTTTTGCAGGTTTTACCCTCTGTGCTTATGATTATGGTTGTCCGATGAGACTCGGGACTCTCCGATTAATATACTCATGTGGGAACCATGCCGCTGCTGTTTGGTTTTCGTGGCTAGTGAGGAGCATCCGTGGGCTGGACGGCTTCTCTTTTGCTTATTAGACTGGAGTACGAGAGTTGTAATCTTATCTTCCGCTGTAGTTTGTTTTTATAAACTATTTTTAGACTGAATATCTTTTTAAATTTCAGCAAATGATTTATGTAATACGCGTTCCTTTACATGTGTGCTGTTGGGTGTCGCATCGCATGCACGACACCACCCAATGCGATTCCTGGAAAGTGTGGACTCGTGCCCCCACAGGGCGCACCCTCTTATTTGTCCACTTTTCTTGTTTGGTCGTCAAGCGCAACTTGAACATTCTTGATGTCTTGGCGCGAAATCTCATTCCCACCAATGCTCCAACCCGGCAGAGCTTCATTGCTCGGTATCATCTCAGATAGAGATATGACAGTGCTCCCCACTTGGGCAGCATATTGTCTCCAGATTGCTGATGTCGAAAGCCAATCCTGCAACACATAATAATCCTCCCAAGTTGTGATTGTCTCTGGCAAGCCACCATAAAACATGTGAATCTGGAATGATGTTGTATTTCCATTCTTTACAAAGTCTGCAATCCCAAATCTTCACATGTTTAGTGTCTTGCAGGGTGTAGGTCGGAGGAATGTCACTAAACATTGGAGTATAGTCCGGTGTATAAGGTTTCAATTGGAAGACGTGGGAGACCAGATGAATTTGAATGTCATCGGGAAATTGCAGTTTCTATGCCACCAGACCAACTTTCTCCAGTACTTTATAAGGTCTAAAGAACATGAAGGCTAGTTTGGGATATTGTCTTGTGGCAACAGATCCTTGTGCATACGGCTGAAGTTTCAACAGGACCATATCACCCATTGAAAAACTCCTTTCTGATTGTTTAGCATCAGCATAATGCTTCATATGTGTTTGAGCCATTGCCAAATTTTCCTTAAGAAGCTCCAAGAATTCCTGTCTGTTCTTGTCACACCTAGTTTTCAGAAGGCGACCAGATGCTTTCCACATGTATGCCAGGATAAGGTGAATTCTTACATGTGTAGACAAAAGTGAAATACCATTAAATTGAACCATGTTTGAGTACATAAATTATTACATAAATGACCATCCAGATCTAAAAGAAAAATTACAAAGCCACAGAAAAAGTAGATAAATGGGGCTCCAAACCACAGGTGTCGCCCGAGGGTTTCGCCAGCCTAGAACATCTCATCCGGATCTGCGTAGAAATCTTCGTTCTCCACTTCTTAACCATTGTAGACTGGGTAAATATAAGCAACAAGCAAGTTTGAGTACCAACGGTACTCAACAAGTGGGGAAGTTTATGACATGAGGGTTACAAACAAGGAAGGCAAACAGTGGTAAAGCACTATATCAATTACAACCTATCCTTACTGTTATTAGGCACCTATCTCTAGGTGAATCACAACCATAAGTCCCAAAGTAACTAGATAATGCCCAAACCAAACAATCCATCCATTTAACGATGTGTGCTAATTATGAACTTGGTCCCTAGCCGCTTGTGTCCGTGAGTACGGCTGTTTAGACAGTTTGACAAAACTTAGCAGAGTTTGTATCCTTCACCCACAGTTCGTGATTTCATCCCCTGTTGCCAGGTGGACTAGATAAACCTCTGTTGCCAGCAACGGGCAACCACTATACACACTTCTATAGGTATGCAGCCAGGAGATCACTACGAGGTCTTTCCGATCGTTCTCCCGACTTGCAATTGGTACTCTGAGGTTTCACCGCTCCGGCACCAGGAGTCTACTTTACCTCCGCCAAGAGAAGCCCCCTCTTGAGCCATGCGGATCCCAAGGTAGTAATCTGAACCAATTCTCCACTCATTCGATTACCAACGCTACATCGGGGGAGACAAATTACTAAACCAAGTTGTCCCATATACGACCCTGTGGTGATACTGTATGGCTTAGCAACTTCCTTCATAAATCGGTCCTTAGAATCCAACAGGTGTCAAATCGCAAACCAAGGTCTTGTGCACGCATGCACCAATCCATTCAAGAACCCCTATCAGATTTCCTATCCACTACTTTCATTATTGCCAACAATTCATGAATCATAATAAATCAAATATAACATGTATATAAGTTGTTCACATTCAATTAAGCATGGCTAAGCATGAACTAGTTAATAGTAAACCACCCAAACCACGTCGACTAGGAATATTGTGGAAAATCTAGAGAAAACATAACATAGGATTCAACTTTTAATTTAGCATGCATATAGCTAAAACTTAACAAGAAGGGTGCAAAATGGTCAAGGAACTTGCCTCCAAAGTGAGCTTGGTGGTCGACGGGAAACTGATGCTCTTGGAGATTGAAAGTCGATTCCGGTCCCGACTCTAGACACGACATTGCACATAAAATAATAACATACAATAAGAACAATCACAAAATGCATACATTGCAATCAAATAAACATAAAATCCTATGCATTTATGACTTTTTGGATAACTTTGGTTCATAGGCATAATTATTTATTATTGAAAATTTGGAGTTAAATGTGATAACTTGAGTAAAATACATTTTTAGTAATTTTAATACAATTTTTATTATTTATCTGAAAACTAATATTATTTCCTATAATGTTTTCATCTTCAAAAATATGCTTAAAATAGATTCCTAACATAAAATATGCATTTTAAAATTTTTACACCATTTTTAATATTTATTTCTATGTGTAAATTAATTTTTAGGCTTAAAATAACTTTATGTTAATTAAACACCAAATAAATATATTTTCTATAAAAGTTTGGTGGCAAAATTGAATTATTCAAAGTTAGCCAGGGATAAAACATATTTTTAAGTTTTCAAAATATTTATTATGAATTCTATAAGTTTTTATTCATTTTTCTACATTTATTCTCTATTTTATACAATTTTTCAGTAAATCTATAATCATATAAAATGTTGAAAATGATTTGTAAAGTGACCAGGGGCTAGAATGTAATTTTACTAACTAGCCAAATGCTAAAAATAGTATTACTTGAATTTCCAGGGCTAAATTATGAAATCCCTAGTCAAACCACTATTTTTATAATGTTGAGGGCCTCTTTTGCATTTTCTTGGGTTTCTACATGATTAATTTATTTTCCAGGGGCTAGTACGCAAAATGGCAGGGGCCCTGGTGTAAGATTCTGTGGGCGCAGTCTAATTTAAATTTTAGCCGTCAGATCTAAAATCTAGGGCTTGAATTTAATTAAACAAGGGGTGTCCCTTGATCTAATCTCGACCGCACATACAAAATGGACGGCGGCCGAGCGGCCACGTCACCCTGACGGCTAGGGATGGCGGCGCGCGGCGGCTCAGTGCGAGCGTGACAGCGATCTCGCCGGTGGCAACCAAAGTGCACAATAAACAAATGAAAGGGGACATTTCTAGGGAAGAAAAGAAAGAGGAGGTTGAGGCAAACTCACCGAGGGATGTTACGAGGCCGAAACGGGGCGGAGGATGGCCGATGACGGTGAGCAGCAGCAAAACTCGACGGTGCCCGACGAAGACGGCGATGCAACGACGTTCTCCCCCGATGGTGATGTTCGACGAGCTCCTAGAGACATGACGCACATGTTAGATAAGCTCTAGACGCTAAGAATCAAATGAAACAACGGGAACAGTGGCGCCATTACCGAGCTCATCGGCGGCTTGGGTTTGAGACGTCGGGGCGAGGGGGGAGGAATCAGTCCGGTTTTATAGGGAATCAAAGGAGTAACGCATGGCTAAAATCATGGGCACGATGCGGCGTTAGATTGAGGAGAAACCATCAACATTGAATTGGAGGGGGGGAGTGCGACGCCTTGAGTGGAGGCATTACGGGGCGCGACGCGGCGGTTCAAGGAAGACGACCCCAACTGGTGGGCCCCGTCTGGCAGCAAGAGGGAGGTGCGGAGCGAGCTGGCGTAGAGAGTGAAGGGAGTTGGGCTGGGGAAAGGAAATCGGCCTAGGTAAGTTTTTTTTCCTTTTTCTTTTCTTTTTCTTTTCTGTTTTGTTTGTCTTCTCTTTTATAATTTGAGTTTTAAAACGAAAATTCTAACAAATTTATATTTGAAAATTTCACACATTCAATTAAACATGATGCAATTGCCTTATATGACTTTTATTCCAAAGGAAATTGTTTTATAGTTCTTGAAAAATTCATTTTACATTTTTTTTCTCTTTCCAAAAATTAGGTGTTACAATTCTACAACCCTAAATAGGAATCTCGCCCTCGAGATTCGGACATCCTATAGAAAGAGATCCAAAACAGGCCTTCTGATGAGGATATCACAACAGCGGAGACACACATTGAAATGCAAGGACGAATCACAAGATCACGAGCACGGTTAATAAATCAGCAGGTGAATTCGCTCCTAACGTCTTTTGCATGTGAGTTTGAGAATAGATTGCTATGTGATGATTTAATTGTTATTAGGAATAATGGGGAAGATCAACAAGTGATGGAAAGAGGCCTTGCCAGCGTGGAGAACCAGCTAGGACATCCACAAGTTGATGGAAGCAGTTTACAACTCGGACTCTAGTTCAACTCAGAGTCCAGGAGCAGTCCACCTTAAAACGGATGCCCAGGAGGCATACGGACTCCGTTTTTGACGTTCTACATATGCACGGAAAGAGGAGAAGATGAAATTTCCATGGGTTTTAGTCCGACCTCAAAATTCTTCCGGGGTCATTGGGAATCGCCGAAATAAGTCGAGTCCAGATTTCTGCTCAGTGCTACGCCACCGAATCGGGCCTTTGGCCCTTGTATCTTGTAAGAGTCCATTAGGGACGCGTCTAATCATGTTTCGGCCGAACCCTAGCCTTTTAATACTGCAGCAGCTGGTCATATTCGGTGGGTTTTGCTTACAATAACAATTTCGTTGTTCTACGGTTTGTGAGACCCCAACTTCTCAATTTCAGATCGTGTCTTCTACGTTCTTGCTTGTGTTCTCAGTTCATTTGCAGGGATTAGCCTTCTTGGCGAGGTCAAGCGTGTGCCGCACGGTTGATAACCAATGGAGCAGTGATGTAGTGATTGCATGGGTATTCGAATTGCTCGAGTGCCGCATATCATCAACGTCGAGTTCTATACTCCAATTACCTTTTGGAAGATCGGGCCTAAACCTACTCATCAATTTGGATCATTTTTCCCGCTTCCTAGACTATAGTGCCTGTAGTTTTGTTTTTCAGTTTGCATTGTTGAGATTGCATTCGTGTGGTAGAGTCTTGTTGCTGCTTTAACTTTGTGTTTTGGGTCCTAGTTATCGTGTTTCATCCTTGTTTTTTGCTGTTCGACACTGTCGGTGGTTTTGATCCGGCAGATCTCCTGACACTACTAAAGTGTTAGAGGAGTTTGAGGTTTGGTGTGGGCGCGCGGAGATTCAAGAAGGTGAAGCGTAAATGAGACAATAGACACGAAGATTTATGTGGTTCGGGCCGCCTGAGCGTAATACCCTACTCCACGGGATGTGTTGGTGTTGTATTGGTTGTATGAGCTCAAAGTGAGTTCATGGTGTAGAGTGAGCGCATCACGTCTATTTGTTCAGAGAGTCCCCTATGTATCGTCGGCCTGTCCTTTTATAGTACAAGGGCATGCCGTTATAAGTTAGCCTGGCCCGACATGTGGCCCTGGCGGTTATTGATATTGATACATATTCAACACGTTTAATTGCCCTTAATGACCGAGTTATGGGCTTTGATAGCACCGTTACTGGTAATTAAGGTCGTCCGATCGTGTGTCATTAATACAGTATTAATGACACTTAATCGGGTCTTGAAGTTCTTGATTCCCCTTTGAAGACCTGGACCGTTGTGGAGTCTTCCGGAGGTTAGAGGTTGAAGATCTGACGGTTGGACACGTGGCAGCTCCAGAGCATACTGTGGGAAACAGATAGGTCCGGAGCTACCTGACACGTGTCAGTTCCAGAGCTTCCCTCGGTCTGGGGTTAGGTCCGGGGGTGCTATTTCGATACATAGCCCGGAGCTTCGCCCTTGTGGGCGGTAGCTCCGGTTTGATAGTACACATGGCGACCCTGGGACTGACCATGTTGGAGAAGCGAGTCCGGTTATGTCTGACATGTGGGCCTCCATAGGTCTTCAAATCAAGTAGATGACATTTCCTTGAGATCTTTGCAATCCCAAGGGGTATATGGTACCCAGGGTACCGACAGTGGCCCCTTGGGTCCACCTCTGTGGAAGACTCCTTGGGTGGAGTTATTCCGCCAGAGCTGGGTCCATCCTTCAACTTTTGAACTATGTCTTCAAAGGTATTCGGATGTGCCGTTGGCGATGGTTTGGAGTTAAATCTTCGCCGCGTGGCATATCCCGTGTGTTGCAGATGAGATCTTTGGCGTGCTGATCTCACGCAATTGAAGGTCGCCGATTCCCGATACGAAAATCGTATCGGTTCCGCGCGCCTTGTCAGGCCGCCGCCTTCAGGCTTCCCGCCTCATGATGACAACCGTTCACCTAGGTAAAAACCTCGACTTGATCGTTCGGGTGGTCCCGGGCCCTCTTGTCATCGGCAGGGTAGGATTTTTTAGTTGTATCTTCGACTTCCTTGCGGTTTTCATCCAAGCGTTGCGAGGGCTTACTTAAGAAGGAAAGCGCGCACCATCTGGGGTTCTTTACGCCTCTCATCTGATCTTGCGCTCAAACTCCCAACTTGTGTTTGCTCTTCCTCTCCTGCCTTGTTGTGCTGCGATGGAGTTGGGTCTCCGCGAGAGCCGTTTGAAGACCTACGGTGACCTGAAGAAGGTCCGGGACCTCATAGGATGGTCCCCGGACTTCTTCAACCGCCTGGTCTGCGCCGGGGGAGAGCTCCTGTTTGAGAAGGAGCACGCCGGCGAAATGGTGTACTTCTCTTCATACTCCATGGTGGGGTTGATCCCACCTTTTTCCTCCTTTTTCTTGATGCTGCTATACTTTTATGGTCTGCAGCTGTACCACCTTGGCCCCTACTCCATTCTTCTTGTGTCCGTCTTCGTCCACTTCTATGAGATGTGGGTGGGCATCCCCCCTGCATTGAACTCTTCCGGACCTTCTTCACCGTCCATACCACCGGTAGGAGCAATGAGTACCTTGGCTTCTACTACTTCGTGAAGCGCAAGAAGTGCCCATTCAAGTACCTCCGGTCGTTTCCCTCTGGGAAGTGGGATGATTGGAAGAAGGACTGGATAGTCATTCGGGTGGAGGAGCACGAGAAGCTGGAGCTGCCCGAAGGCCTCCCCAACATTGACACTACAGTCTGTAGTGAAGCTCTGGTGCTGTCGGATGCCTTCAACCCTGCTTTGACCAGGATCCGCCAGTGTGTGGAGGGAGGATTAACTCCTCAGGCGGTGTTTTGCAACTTCCTAGTCAACAGGTGGGCACCGCTGAAGAGGAGAGAAAAACTCGCTTGGGCCCTCAACAGTGTGATGGACGACGACCGGGTCGAGACCGGGCTAAAGTCCAACATGGTGGGGACAACCTTGGAGTTTCATCTCCAGAAGTTCCAGCATGGCATCGATGTTGCGGGAGATGACTTGACTCCACCATCAACCTTTCTCCCTCTGAACGTGGAAGTAGAGTTCAGCAGGGAGCTCCGACGGACGATGCCGGTGCTTGACGACCTTGGTGTCGTCGAGAGAAGATCGACCTCCAGGGTGGTGATCCCTGGAGCTTCCGAAGGTGGCTCCGACCCTGCCCCGAAGCGTAGGGTCGAGGTCATCGGCAAGGGCAAGGAGCCGGCGGACAAGCCCTTGATCCGGAAGAGGAAGCTGCAGCATGCCGACGGAAGGTTCGTCAGGCCTGCCACCTCTGCATCAGCTCCTTCTCCCCGGAGGGGGAGGTCTTCTACAATCGCGGCGACTGTACCCGCAGCGGCGTCCTCCCGGGGTGCTAGCTCCGGGCATGCGACTCCAGCACCGGGGCCGGTTGAGGCCTCTATGTCCGGAGGTTCTTCCCGATCGAGGGGGGCCTCGACTATGGAAATGCCCGTGGCTGCAACGAGTTCCGGGGGGCCTTCCGGAGCTTCCACGCCGGCAGTGGCTATGGTCAGCCCAGAACGCCCGGGAAAGAGGTTCCGCGCAAGCTGGTGCGGAAGCCTCCCAAGGTAATTTTTAATCTTTACCTCAGACAGTTGTTTTGTTGTAGTAACTGTTTTTTAAGTTTCTTCATCCATCATCTGCAGCGTTCCGAAGAAGAGGAGTGAGGCTCCACCCTCAGCCATAGCAGCTGAAGCTGTGAGGGCAGAAGCTTCTGCTCCTGTTCCGGTGCCGCCCCAAGTGGTGGCTGAAGCTGCGATAGCTCCGGCGCCAGCTGTCGTGGTCATGGATCTCGACTCATCCCCAAAGAATCTTGTGGTAGCGCCGGACCGCGGGAGAGAAGATGCACCAGCGGCACCTGCCCCGGAGGTTGAAGCTCCGGGTCCTGGTGCAGAGATGATGGAAGCTCCGGCCGTTGAGCCGGAGGAAGCAGTAATTTCGGCCCCAGAGCCGAAAATTGTCGAAGCTCCGGCGGTTGAGCCGGAGGTAATTGAAGTCCCGGCGTGCGCACCGGATATTGAGGAAGTCTCGGCGGTTGGGCCAGCTACCTCTGAAGCACCGGCCGCAGAGCCGGTCGTTGTTGGAGCTCCGGCCGCAGGGCCGGTTGATGTTGAAGACCTTCCGGCTCCCGAGCCGGTTGTAAAGAGGCATCGGCGCTCGAGCCCCCAATATAGGAGGTGCTCAGGCTGGAGCCAAAAGCAGCCCCTGCTCTGGGAATGATGACGCCGGAGGTTCCCGCGGCTGAGCCAGAGTGCCCAGAAGAGGTTGCTGGCCCCTTGCCTGAGGGGGCAAATGAAGACCAGGCGGCGGGGCCTTCGGAACCACTTCCGAAGGTCGGAACTTCATCAGCGGGACATTCCTCGATGGCGACTGAGGCCATCCCAGAGGACGGCCCTAGTGCCATAGAGGCACAGGGGACCACTCTTGTGGAGTGGGACCCAATTTTTGTAACTGAAAACCCGCTGGAACCAGCGAAGGAGACCCCAGCAGGTCCGGAACCTATCCAGTTGTCATTGTCTATTGACAACGCCTGATCCAGTCTGCGTCAAGTTCAGCTGGCATTCTTCCTTGACAGCAAGGCTCTTTATAAGACCTATGTGTGCTGAATACATTGGCTTGTAGTGAATACACTTGGCTTTAATGATAAAAGTTTCGAATATCACCAAAACACCTTTTTATCAAGGTCCGACTCTAGCTCTGAGCTACAGCAAGGTCCGACGGTAGGTCCGAATTGGTTTGGGTAGCTTCGGTTACGTTCGATACTAGGTCCGACTAGCTTTGGTCAGCTCCGATGAGTTTTGTCTTTAGCTCCGACATGTCTTTGATAGCTCCGGCGTGTTTTTGCTAAGCTTCGAGTTGATATTTCTAGCTCCGGCTTTTGGGTTTACTAGTTCCGACTGGTTCTGGTTAGCTACAGCGCTAGGTCCTTCTAGTTTCGTAAGCTCCGGCGGGAGCATGGTTGTACTAGTTTTGGTAAGCTCCAGCGCTAGGTTCTACTAGCTTTTGTTAGCTCCGGGTCAAGCTCCGGCTTGCTGTGGGATGGTCCGGAACATGACCGCAGTGCTTCGGCATTTCATTTGCAATGTTTCGTACTTGCTTTACATCGTTGGAAAGTTTGCTTAGTATTGATCTACTATGTTTTTGGTGTGTTTTGGATGATATGGCTGATATCGTTTTGCTATGCTTTGCAACATGCGTATGTGAGATTCTCACATAAGGTGTTTTGTTCAGAACTAACTTGAGTCAAGTCAAGGACTTGGGCTCGTATGGATTGGTTGTTTACTCATGTGCAGGTGTTGCTTGAGTTCAAGACATGGCTGGTGACGGGATCCATTGGACTAGTCTCAGGGAGGAGATGAGGTTCCAACAACAAAGTTCGCAAGGAACTGTTGTTGAGCTGATCAGGAGGTCGCGCAGGATGATTGAATCAAGGGCGGTGCATATGAAGGTTACTGGACGTCGAAGGAAGGTGTTTGCACGTATGCATGTGGTGCATGACGTGGCAACATGGTTCCGAAGATGGTTTATGGATGGGAAGATCTGGTTGAAGGATCGGATTGTATCGGTTGATGACTTCGGCTGCGGCGAAGTCGGTTATGGCTCGGTATGGAAAGTATCGAGTTGGTTATGATAGGATTTCGTGTGGGTCACGAATTTGAGTTGTTTAGGAATGTGGGATATGTTCCTAAGGTGTTTGGAAGTCTTAAGATTGCTTCTATCTGTGTATAGAAGAATCTTGAGCAGTTATGGAAAGTTACGATTCGTGCTCAGGATTGGAGTCCTAGTTCATATTGGGTTGGCTTAAGGGCTGGTTATATAAGCAAGGGAGTCCAGAGCTCGTGGTGGACGACTTTGGGGCTGTTCCTATTGTGTTCTATTGAATAAAATTCGTAGTTTGCAGGAACTTTTGTGCCTTGTTCGTCCGACTTGTTCCAGACAAGTTTTACTCGTCAAGTTTCTGGACAGCACCACCTTTTGTCGGTGGTTTTATCATAACTCGAGTTTTACACATCCAATTGACGTTATTCCTTTTGGGTTGTCTTAACATCTTGATTGTCTTTAATCTATCAAAATTTCACAGTCATTGGATTTGTGGTCTATGATCTACACGAGTTTCTTTACAGCGTTCCAGAACTGTTTTTTCTAGGGTAGGGCAGATTCACTATTGTTTGATCTTTCGATCATAACTTGAGTTTTTCTCAACGGATTTGAGTGATTATTTTTGTTTTGTCTTCGTGACTTGATTCTCTCTGATGTCTATCACTTTTGTCCTGGTGAAACACGTTTAGATTGGTCTCACACACAATTTCTTTAACAGATCGTTTTTCTGCCGAAAGGGTTTGGGGTTTAATTGTTTCCGCTGCGTAAGATTTTTTAAATCTACCATTCACCCCCCTCTGGTAGCTTTTCACGTGCTCTTTTATCCTACACTCTTGAAGAGGAGCGCCAAACCATTAGGCGGTGGCATAACCGGTTCTACTTCGAGACCAAGATGGCGCAGTCGAGGCTAGCAGATGACAAAGAGTGGATTAAGCGGGAGAAGGTCCGCCTGGAATACTGGAGCAAATTATTGGATGACAGGGAGAGCATGACTCGCACCCTCAACGCTCAATCCCGGGCCATTTATGAGCAGACCAAAGCAGCTAATAGTGCGGCTGATGAACGCCAAGAAAGGCTGGAAGCCATTAACACTACTCTCATCAAGCGCCGGGAGGCACTTGAGGAGAGGGAGAAGAGGCTCGAACATGAAGAGCAGAAACTCCTTGAGCTGCGGGATGATGTTCTGAAGAGGGAGGAGGAGCTCACCGAAAAGGTTGCTCTGGCTAACAAGGGCCTCGAGGAGCGTGCCAAGAAATTGGAAGAGCGCTGTGCTGAGGAGGAGGAGAAGGCCTGGGTGTGGGGGAAGGAACTCTACGAGCAAGAGTGTGCCATCGCAGCCAGGGAGAAGAAATTGAGGGGCAGGGAGAAGGACCTGGTTGACCGCCGGAACAAGATTTATCTCCGGGAGGAGGAGCTCGGAATACTCGAGAAGCAGGTTGCTGAAAAGATTCAGCAAAATGCCAAAGAGGTCGAGCGCCTCGCTCGCGAGAATTCTGAACTGGCGGCAGCCAGAAGATCCTTAGAAGAATTGAAGGGCTTGAGGATTGCGGACTCCCTACAGGTCTGGGAGTTCCTGGGCAAGGCCAACGACGCGCTGACACCGATGGGATTTAGTCTCGTGCGTCCGGATGATCCGGAGCCGGAGCCGGACCTGGCGTTGCAGGCGTTGAGCTCGGCAGGTAGCAAACTCCCCAAGGTGGGCGACGTCATCGCGGACCAATTGGAGGTTGAGGGGCAATCCCTGGTGACGAACGTCGCAGAGTATGTGCTGACGTGCTACACCAGCCGGAATCTCCAATTCCCTCTGGACCCGGTGCTTGAAGGTCCCATCAAAGGAGAAGGTGAAGCCGCCCGAGCCAACGTGTCGGAGGTTGCTCAGAAGATCGCCCAGTTCTTCCATAGGGTCTAGGACCGTCTCTATAGCTCCCACTTGTATTCTCTCTTTTTCTTCCTCAATTTTGTAATCCCTTGTCTCCAGATGAATGAAATCCCCAAATTTTTGTGAATTTCACTTTTTGTCTTCAACACATTTGTCTTCACTTGGCCCCCTGGTAGATGTACACAATTTGATTGTGAACATGTACCAAGAGGATATTGTGTTTTGTTGAAGACTCATTTGCTTTGAACTTGTAGATCTGAAGTCTTCGATAGTGAAGGCCCCCTGAAGTTGTCGGAGCTTAGAAGCTCCAGCATTGTCTATCGTCGGAGCTTAATAGCTCCGGCAATAGTCCCTATCAACGCGTAGAGCATCGATAGTTAGCCCTCTGGGGTGTCGGAGCATAGTAGCTCCGGTAGTGACCTTTGCCAAAGCGTAGTTTGTCGGTAGTAGACTCCGTTTGTGGAATCTTCTCACAATCTTTTATTCTGCGTCGACGGCTGGCCCCCCTAGCTTTACCGGAGCTTGGTTGCTCCGGTGATGCTCATTTTCAATGCTTAACATTGATTACAAGCCATCTAGGGGAGTCGGAGCTTTGTTAGCTCCGGCTTTTCTCCATCAACGTGGATTTTTTATTTTTCCTGCACACTGAAGCCAAGAAAAATAGTAAAATTCATTTCTTGCCTATAACTTCGTGGCGGCTTACGATTCTCAAGAAAATTTTAGGTCAAACGCGATTCTGAATACAACCGAATGCATTGTCTTTTCATCCAGATCCAATTGTACTTGGACCCGCCTTACTTCGGCCTGCCGGGGTGTAGGTAGAGTGGCGTACTTAGGGTGCTTGACCAGGCTAAGTCGATAGCACACTCCGGCCCTAGATTGGCTTGGCGGCATTCAAGCAAGTATGCCATGAACAATATTTGAATCCAAAAGAATCGACAATACAACTCGAATCGTATATGAACCAGTCGAACTAAAATTTCTTAAGAATTGCACGTCCTTGTTATAGACAAGAAAGAGAAAAATAAAAAATGTTGAGCCGGTACAAAATAAATGCACGTGGAGTCTGTTTCACATGAAGATGTCTTTCATTATTGGTCCGGGGTACAGGGGAAACAAGTACACTCCTAGGGTACGGAACCAGGCTCAGCGTGTTTCATTTCTCGTTTGACCCAGGGTAGCTAGCTACACTTTTAGCCCTGAGACTGTGAAAAGTGTTGCATGAACTTTGCGGACCTTCTGGGAAAGGTCCGGCTGTTCTCCCGGAGGAACTACCTGACTCTGTACAATGACTCTATAACATACACCTCAAGTTACTACAGACTCACCTCCGTGATATTAGGTGTAGAACTTATGGAGGTGCTCAATGTTCCAAGGATTTGGGAGAGGTGTCCCATCCTCGGTAGACAAGCAAACGCTTTCGGGACGGGATCCTTTAATCACTCGGAAAGGTCCCTCCCAGCTGGGGGAGAGTTTGTTTAACCCTTCTCTGGATTGTATTCTCCGTAGCACCAGATCGCCTTCCTCGAGCTGTCGGTTATGTACATGCCGCTGATGATAGCGCCGAAGTGCTTTGTGGTATCGGGCATTCCGAACAGCTGCTTGGCACCTTCCCTCCTCGAGGAGGTCTAGGTCTTCACACCGGAGCTGGTCCTGCGTGGCTTCGTTGAAGGTCCGGACCCGGAGTGACCCCAAGGTGATTTCCGGAGGAAGGATTTCTTCAGCTCCGTACACCAGGAAGAAGGGTGTCTCTCCATTTGACCGGATTGGAGATGTGCTGTTGGCCCATAGAGTGGGCGGAAGCTCTTCGATCCAGTTGGCTCCATGTTTTTTCAAGTGCTCATAGGTGCGCGTTTTGAGTCCTTTAAGGATTTCAGCATTTGCTCTATCGGCCTGGCCATTGCTTGTCTGGTGAGCTATGGAGGCGTAGCAAACTTGAATGTCGAGGTCTTCACAATATCCTTGAAATGCAGAGCTTGTGAATTGGGTCCCATTATCAGTGATGATTTTGTTTGGGACTCCAAATCTGCATACAATGGACTGCAAAAAGTTGATAGCAGATTGCTTGTTGATTGTCACAACTGGAGTTGCTTCCGGCCACTTGGTGAACTTGTCAATGGCGACATAAAGGAACTTGTAACCTCCGACGGCTCTTGGGAAAGGTCCCAAGATGTCCATCCCCCACACAGCGAAGGGCCATGTAGGAGGTATCATTTGTAGAGCCTGAGCTAGTGTGTGAATTTGCTTTGCATGAAATTGGCATGCTTGGCATTTCTTCACCAGCTCATTTGCATCCTGGAGTGCTGTAGGCCAGTAGAAGCCATGCCGAAAGGCTTTACCGACCAGCGTGCGGGAAGACGTGTGGTTCCCACACTCGCCTCCATGGATTTCTGCGAGGAGCTCGCCACCTTGTTCCCTTGTGATGCACTGCATTAGGATGTCGTTGGCACCGCGCCGGTAGAGATCCCCTTCTACCAACGTGTATCTTTTAGCCAATCTGACTATCCGGTCAGCAGATACATCATCATCAGGAAGGATGTTGTCTTTCAATTAGCTCCGGATCTCCAAGATCCATGCATCGAAGGTAACTTGAGCATTTGAGTCTTGCGTGCTGGGTTCTCGGAGCTTCCGGCAGCACCTACGACCCTTGATGGCTGCCATGGTAACAGGGCCATCGGGACCGTCAGCTTCGGGATGCTGATTTCGTCCCCTTCGCTTAGTTCGGCAGGCTGAGCTGTGGGTTTTGACAACCTCCGGACAAAAGTTCCGTCAGGATCCGGAGCTCTGGTTGACGCTTTCGTCGAGAGTTCGTCAGCTTCAGCGTTGTGGGCACGCTGGACATGATGGAGATCTAGGACTTCAAAGTCCTTCTGAAGCCTCTGGACTTCAAGGAGGTAAGCAGCTAGCTAGAGGTTGTTGCAGGAGCATTCACCCTTCACTTGCTTAATGATGAGCTGTGAATCTCCCTTGACCAGCAGCTGCTTAACACCGTATGACAGTGCTACCTTTAGTTCGTAGATGAGTGCTTCGTACTCCACCATGTTGTTGGTTGCCTTGAAGTCAAGGTGTACCATGTATTTTACCTTCTCCCCGGTTAGTGCGAGGAGAAGGATTCCAGCTCCAGCCCCCTGCTTTTGCATGGAGCCGTCGAAGTAGAGGGTCCAATGAGGCTCGGTGAAGACCGGAGCCTTGTGTTCCGACTTCTGCTCACTGGGCCCCTAGGATTTGATGGAGAGGGAGTCCATTCCACCATGAAATCAGCCAATGCTTGAATCTTGATTGCTTGCCTTGAAATGAATTCAAGATCGAATTCAGCCAATTCCGCTGCCCACATTGCAATATTCTCAGTTGAATTGGTATTATGCAAGATTGCTCGAAGTGGGTAAGAAGTCACCACTGAGATTTTGTGAGCTTGGAAGTAATGGCAAAGCTTTCTGGAGGCAATAAGAACTGCATAGAGCAGCTTATGCACCTCTAGGTATCAAGTCTTGGCATCATGAAGTACTTCACTGATGAAGTACACTAGGCGTTGGATGGTCTGAACCCTCCCGGAGGGGCCCGGAGCTTCCTCTTCATTGACCCGGATCCTGCCGGAGGGATCCGGACCTTCTTCGAGGACCTCCGGGTCCTGGCTGGTGGGACCCGGAGCTTCTTTAGAAGCGACCTGGACCCTCCTGGAGGGGTCTGGGTCTTCTGAAGTAACTTTTTGTGGATTCAAGTCTGGGAGCTGGGACCCAGACTCGCTTTCAGGAACCTCCGGACCCTCCCGAAGGTGTCTGGATTATTGAGTAAGGGATGGTTCTGGTCTCTCCGCGACCAAGACCATACTGACGACTTCGTCAGTAGCTGAAATGTAAAGCAGCAAAGGCTCACCAGGGTTTGGAGCTACCAGAGTTGGTAGGGTGGTGAGGAATTGTTTTAGCTCCTGGAACGCCTTTTCTGCTTCTTCAGACCATTGGAATGGTCCGATCTTCCTCAATTGTAACACCCTAAATTTTCGCATCATGCATTGCATACATGATCATGCATTAAACACTAGTAGAATAAGAGAAAAGTAATAAAACATACATATACAAATATGTGTAGCAAAAGAAGAAAAAGAAAATAATAGTTATAGTCTAAAACTTGTAATAGGGAATAAGTATAAAAATAATAATAATAAAAATATATATAAATATATATAAATAATATATATAACAATATATAAAAAATAAATAAAATATTAATATTAATAGTATATATTATAATAATAATAAATAATAAATCATATATATATAATATAAATAATAATATATATAAAAAATATAAATAATAAATCATATAATAAAAGAAAGTATAAAAAAAGAAAAAAAAGAAAAAAAAGGGGCCTGCCGCTGGAACCTCATATGAACACGTAGGAACAAGTTGCATCTAATTAATAAACAACCATAGTTAATTAATTATTGAATTGTGCATGCATGCATGTCATTGCATGTTGATTATTTTGTGTGCATCATGTTGAATTGTATATGTTTTCTTGTATGTATGATCACGCGTAGAGGAACGTGCTCAAGAGGCCGCATACGAGGATTTCTAAAATCAAGACTTTGAAGCGCTTGAGCAACCCCATCCGCCGGAGCAAGGCAAGTGTCCTTGAAGCATATTGATCCTGTTTCTAAAATAAATGTTTTGTTTGCAAACTGCATGCTTGTGTCAAATTGATGGGAATCCTATGGTAGGAAGTTTACTAGTTTTGTTTGACCACCCTTGTCACCTGGAATCTATGGTAGAGAGTCGGGAAGGGTTTTTACCTTTTTGCTCCGCTTAATTAATTGGGATGGCAAACAACACTACACATTTAATTATGCATCAATGATATTATGGTTAATGTGAGCTGGTCAATACGATGGGTGATCTAAGCAAGCCTGGCATGTGGACGGGTTGGATGTTATGGTGGTTTGCTTGCTTTAGATCTAAGGACCGGTTCATGCGAGAATATGCCAGGTCAACAGTGCCACCACAAGGCCAAGTATGGGAGCGGCGTAGCTGAATAATTAGGAGCGCTGCTAGTATTGTATGGACCATTGGAAAGC
This sequence comes from Tuctoria greenei, assembly GCA_036927565.1. NCBI lineage: Eukaryota > Viridiplantae > Streptophyta > Magnoliopsida > Poales > Poaceae > Tuctoria > Tuctoria greenei. The sequence goes on along the minus strand of JAYESD010000002.1, from coordinate 248,945,076 downwards.
GCGGGGAATGGGAGTCGAGGAAGACTGCCCTGGGATCTGCATGGCACTCGAGGGGGCCCGTGGGTGGGAGAATGGAGATTCAAGCCTGCCGATGAAACCTTAGTGGGCCCGTACATACTAGTAGTCCCTTTTGAAAGGCTATTTTGTGATCTCTTGGCCACACACCTACGGAAGTGTGAGATGGCATAATGGAGGTTTCTTAGTCATCGAAAGGTGACGAAATCACAAACATGTGGGTAAAGTGGTACAAACTCTGCAGAGTGTTAAAAACTATCATGATAGCCGTGCTCCCGGTTATGAGCGCCTGGATGACCTACAGAATTAGAGTTGGAAATTGGGATTTGGAATGGTTATGGTTGGTTTATGATTATGGGTTGGTAATGGTTATGGATGGTTTATGGATTATGGTTATGGATATGAATTTGAGTTATGGTAACTGGACATGGATAATGATGATGTTGGCAATAATTGGATATGGTTTATATTTTGTTAATATGATGGTTATGATGGGATTGTTTCACATAGACATAGTATAATGCTTTTCAAGTGTTTTACTGTACTTTTCAGCACTTAGCCATTATTACATTCGTCATTTGAATAAGCCACATGTCATACTTTCCACACCTGCTGACTACGACATGTACTCACCCTTGCAATCCCCCCCCCCCAACAGCTACTGGAGACAATTGGGAGTACCCTGAGGATCACGTGGAGTACTAGGTTGCGTACCGCCGTCAATTGCCTGTGGATTGGAGTCGTGCTGTTTATTTGATTTTCCGCTGCATTATTTAAAGTTTTATCATTCGTGAACTATTGGATTATTGTAATAAAGTACTTATTTATTAGTTAAGACGTGGTTAAATTCTGTATATCGTTTGTGATGCAATCGTATATGTGTGATGAACTTCCTGGGCACACATATGTGTTACGCTTGGTTCATATTCGGAACCGGGTGTCACAAATTGGTATCAGAGCCGCGTTGACCGTAGGACGCAAGCCTAGGTAGAATGGACACTATAGAACACTTAGGAACACTCCTCTAATCTGCTATTTTTGAAAATTTTGCTGCTGTTTTGTTCCCTTATTTTCAGCCGCAAAAAGTATTGATCGCTGCTGCGTTTTTGATAAAAATTTTCAGAAGTGAGCAATATTAAGTGCTGCTGTTTTGCTGCTTAAATTTTCGCGAAAAAAGTGTGTTTTGCTGCTGTTATGTGTGGGTAAAATGATCATGTTGACTGCTGCATTTTTTCTCTCTATTTTTCGTTCTTTTGGAACCGCTGCACCGCTCTTTTTCCGCCATTTTAGCTGCTGAAATTTTCAGATTTGTATTTCGTTATTTTTTCTCTCTAATGTATTCTTGTTTTCTGTAGATGGCCCGCACCAGGACAACCCCCTGTAAGTCGACCGGTGGACTTGTGCCCCCGCGTAGGTTGGCCAGTCGCTCTCCGGCCATCGACCCCCGTCACCCCGTGGTGATCCGTTCTGACGGCAGTGCCGCAGGACAACTGCGACATCGTCTCTGTGCCCTACTCCGTGAGGCTGGCTACCGTCACCACAGCCTCTCGCTCTCCTACCACACCACTGGAGTGCAGCGACCTGGTAGGAAGGAGTGGAGCTGCAAGATCTATATATACTATGGTGATGAGTTGGTGAAGACCGACAGCAGTCCTGCTTGGAGAAGCTCCCGCCGATCCGCGGAGTAGGATGCTAGTTGGGAAGCAGCCACCTTTTGGAGCCACGCCTGCCGTTTCCGTCTGGAGGACACGGTGCATGCCTTCGTTCCACAGCGTCCCAGTGGCACTGCGAGCTTCGTCTCCAGGCACGTGGAGGGACCCCTGGACCTCCCGCAGTCTCGTCAGACTGTTGACGATGTGGCCCAGCTCAATGCCCGACCTCAGAGGGCGCAGCAGGAGATTCAGGATGGACGTGACCTCGCCCAGCGCCACGAGGCGATAATCAGGAGGTATCGTTGGATCACCGACGAGGACCCGGACGACTACGTGTCCGACACTCTGACGTGGACCCCAGACTCTCCAGACCGTCGCAACGGTCAGCGTGAGTCGTCTTCTGAGGAGTCCTCTGACGAGGAGCCTTCCAGTGTGGCGTCTACCGCACCACCGCCGCCTGCTGCCTCACCACCACAGGACCCCGAGGACCCCAACGACGACGACGACGACGACGAGGACCCGGAGGAGTTTCCGCTTGACTACGAGTAGTCCTCGACCTATGCCACGACTCAAGGATAGGCACACCCCCATTAGTTAAATAAGAGCGACGTAGACATACTTGTGTGACCTTGAGTTGTGTTACTTCTTTTAGGATTTTTGTCAATTTTGTTTGGTGCTTGTTTGAGTGCTTGTGTGCTTAGTAGAGAGTTGTGGAATGCTTCGGCACTTGTCCACATCCTCATATAGGTCTATATTAATAAAGGATTATTTAGTGTCACATACCTTGATGCATATAGTCGGGACGTCTCTTTCCAAATTCTAAATCCTTCTGTCCCCACCCTTCTTCCACCAACAGATGGTGAGAACTCGTAACCAGAGGGATGCCAATGATGAGGAGGAGCGCAATGAAGTACCTCAGAACAACCAGGGACATGCCCATGGAGCTATCAATATTGAACAACTATTAGCTATATAGAACCAGCTCATGCAGACCATGGTACAAACTATGGGACAGCTGCAGGCTGGCAACAACAACAATCAGCCTCATATACCGCCCCCGCCACCACCCCCGCCTCCTCATAACCGATTGGGAGAGTTCATGAGGACCAGACCGCCTACCTTTGCACAAGCCACAGACCCAATGGAAGCTGATGATTGGCTGAAGTCCGTTGAGAAGAAACTTGCTATTGTCCAGTGCACTGATAGAGAGAAGGTTATCTTTGCATCACATCAACTATTTGGAGCAGCCGCTGACTGGTGGGAAGCTCTTTGCAACACTCATGATAATCAGGAGGCAATCACTTGGGCTGAGTTTAAGCAGAGTTTCCGTTCCCACTATGTACCTGAAGGAGTTATGATACTGAGAAGACAAGACTTTGAAAATCTCAGGCAAGGAAGGATGAGCGTGAGTGAGTATCTCAACAAATTCACTCAATTATCAAGATGCTCCAGAAGACATCAAAACTGATAGTAGGAAGCAGTATCTATTTATGAGGGGTCTCAACAATGAAATTCAAGTCCAGTTGCTCAATACTGATTATCCAAACTTCCAAAAGCTGGTTGACAAGGCTATTGTGATTGAGAACAAGATTCGTGAGATGGAGCAGGACAACAAGATGAAGATGCCACATCACGGACCGTAGCAAGGAATCAATGTTCGCCCCCGCTATGCACCACCTACTGCACCACACTACAACCCATCTGCTCCTGCATACCGCGCTGCTTATCCGCCCCTCCCAAATCAGCCACCGCAGCAACACCCCGCCATGCAAGCGCCTCGCAATCCTGTGCCACCTGAGCCGCGTCCTAACATGGCGGCAAATGCTCAAAACCAGTTGCGCCCAAACTTCCCTAATGCTACGGGCGGTAAGACATGCTATGTGTGTGGAGAACACGGGCACTTTGCAAGTCAATGCCCCAGAAGAAACTATGGACCTATGAACAATGCACCAAGGCCAAATCACCCGCGACCAAATGGAGGAGCACCACAAGGCAACCGTGGACAACAGAATTTTTCTCGTGGCAATGTGAATCATGTCTCTACTGAGGAAGCCCAGCAAGCTGATGACGTCGTGATTGGTTTGTTTCTCGCCAACTCCAACCCCGCGACTATTTTATTTTATTCGGGAGCATCTCATTCATTCATCTCGTCAAAGTATGTTGCCAATTACAATTTGCCTATATCTCATATGAAGCAAACTATGCTAGTAACTTCTCCTGGCGGAGAGATGAGGACAAATATAGTATGTCCGAAAGTAAGCATTAAAATAAGGGGGTAGACTTTCTCGCAAACCTCATAGTATTGGACTCCCAAGGAATAGACATAATACTTGGAATGGACTGGCTGAGCAAGTATAATGGAGTCATTCAATGTGCCAAGAGGATTGTGCAGTTGACGAGTGAACATGGTACACGCATCGAAGTTGAGGCAGTCGAACCTGCAAGAGAGAAAGTGATGCTGAATCACGTGGAAGAAGTGACATTGGAAAGCATTCCGATTGTTCGCGAGTACCCGGATGTGTTTCCAGATGAGTTGCCAAGTATGCCACCTGATCGTGACATAGAATTCGCCATTGAGTTGACACCCGGAACTGCACCTATAGCTAAGAGGCCGTATAGGATGCCTCCCAAGGAATTAGCAAAGATCAAGAAGCAAATTCAAGAGCAGCTAGAGAAGGGTTTTATACGCCCAAGCTCATCCCCGTGGGGAGCCCCAGTGCTCTTCGTAGATAAGAAGGATGGAACCCAGAGGATGTGTGTGGACTATAGGTCTCTCAACGAAGTGATAATCAAGAACAAGTACTCACTGCCCCGTATAGAGGATTTGTTCGACCAAATGAAGGGTGCCTGTATCTTCTCCAAGATCGACTTGCGGTCAGGATACTTCCAAATGAAGATTAGACCATCAGATATACCCAAGACAGCATTTCGGACACGATATGGATCTTATGAGTACACCGTCATGTCATTTGGATTGACGAACGCGCCTGCGTACTTTATGTATCTCATGAATAAGGTCTTCATGGAATATCTGGAAAAGTTCGTTGTAGTGTTCATCGATGATATAATGATCTACTCGAAGGATGAGAAGGAACACGAGGAACACTTGAGGCTTACGCTGCAGAAACTGAGGGAGCATCAATTGTATGCCAAGTTCAGTAAATGTCAATTCTGGTCACGGGAAGTTTCTTTCTTAGGCCATATTATTTCTGGAGGAGGAGTATCAGTTGACCCAGGGAAGGTGAGAGATGTGCTTAAGTGGGAACCGCCACAGAATGTCAAGGAAATTCGGAGTTTCCTTGGAATGGCTGGATATTACCGCCGATTCATCAAGGATTTCTCCAAAATAGCCAAGCCTATGACCGAATTACTCATGAAAGGGAAGGCTTTCCGATGGACTCAAGCTTGTCAGGATAGCTTTGAGGAGTTAAAGAAAAGGTTGACAACCACGCCAGTGTTAGTATTACCGGACGTAAGCAAGAGTTTTGATATATATTGTGATGCATCAAGACAAGGATTATGATGTGCGCTCATGCAAGAAGGCCAAGTGGTAGCTTATGCATCGAGGCAACTAAAGAAACATGAGTTGAATTATCCTACACACGACCTCGAACTCGCAGCCGTGGTACATGCCTTGAAGATATGGAGACACTATGTTTTTGGTCACCGATGTGAGATTTATACGGATCACAAGAGTCTCAAGTACATATTTACGAAAACGGATCTGAATCTGAGGCAACGCCGATGGTTGGAGCTCATCAAGGATTATGACATGGGAATCAACTATCACCCAGGGAAGGCCAATGTAGTGGCCGATGCTTTGAGCCGAAAGGAAATAAGTCATCAACTCACAGTTCGAGAGCTGCCATCCGAGTTATGCAAGGAGTTCGAACGGTTGAACCTTGGATTCGTAATGAGATGGGAACAATGGAAGAAACCCAACATTAGAGCAGGAAATACGGGAAGGACAGACAAAGGACAAGGAAATACAGGAAATCAAGGAAAGGACCCAAGAAGGAAAAGAATTCAGATTTGACGAGGATGAACAGGGTACCTTATGGCTTGGAAAGAGGATTGTGGTACCTAATGTCAGGCATATTCGGGAAACAATATTGAAGGAGGCACATGACTCACCTTACTCAATTCATGCTAGCTGTACGAAGATGTACAAGGACTTAAAGTCATGCTATTGGTGGGCCAACATGAAAAAGGACATAGCCGAATATGTTGCACTTTGTGATGTGTGCCAACGAGTTAAAGCTGAACATCAAAAGCCAGCCGGATTGTTACAACCATTAAAGATCCCGGAGTGGAAGTGGGAAGAGATTGGTATGGACTTTATAGTTGTATTACCGCAAACTCAGTCTGGCTATGATTCAATATGGGTTATTGTGGATCGGTTGACAAAATCAGCTCACTTCATCCCTGTCAAGACCACATACACCACTGCGAAGCTAGCGGAATTGTATATGGAGCATATTGTGTGTCGACATGGAGTACCGAAGAAGATAGTCTCGGATAGAGGTTCTCAGTTTACCTCCAGATTTTGGTAGAAATTGCATGAAGCAATGGGAACAAGGTTGAACTTCAGATCGGCGTATCACCCTCAAACAGATGGACAAACCGAGAGGACCAACCAAATTTTGGAAGACATGTTAAGAGCTTGTGCATTAAAGCATGGGAAAAGTTGGGATAAAAGTTTGCCTTACGCTGAATTCTCTTACAACAATAGCTATCAAGCAAGTCTGAAAATGTCACCCTACGAAGCATTGTACGGAAGCAAGTGTAGGACTCCATTGTTTTGGAATGAAACCGGAGAGAATCAAGTGTTTGGTCCCGATGTGTTACAAGATGCTGAAAGGCAAGTCCAAATAATACGGGAGAACTTAAAGGCTGCCCAGTCTCGACAGAAAGGTTATGCTGATAATAGGCGAAGGAGTCTGACTTTTGAAGTTGGAGATTTTGTATACCTCAAAGTGTCACCAATCAGAGGTCAGCGATGATTTAACGTCAAAGGAAAACTGGCACCACGTTACATCGGACCATTTAAGGTTCTGGACAAGCGAGGAGAGGTAGCTTATCGACTTGAGCTGCCGACGTATCTCTCTGATGTACACGACGTGTTTCACGTCTCTCAACTCAAGAAGTGTCTCAGGGTACCGGAAGAACAAGTGCCGATGGACGAGTTAGAACTTCAAGAGGATTTGTCCTATGCCGAGCAACCTATCAAAATTTTGGACATGAAGGAAAGGGTCACGAGAAATAAGAGGATCCGTTGGTGCAAAGTGCAATGGAAACACCATACGGAAGCCGAAGCTACATGGGAACGTGAAGAACACTTGAAGGCAGAATTCCCTCACCTTTTCTCCACGCTATCGAATCTCGAGGGCGAGATTCACTTTAAGGGGGGTAGGTTTGTAACACCCTAAATTTTCGCATCATGCATTGCATACATGATCATGCATTAAACACTAGTAGAATAAGAGAAAAATAATAAAACATACATATACAAATATGTGTAGCAAAAGAAGAAAAAGAAAATAATAGTTATAGCCTAAAACTTGTAATAGGGAATAAGTATAAAAATAATAATAATAAATATATATATATAATATATATAATTATATACAAAAAATAAATAAAATATTAATATTAATAGTATATATTATAATAATAATAAATAAAAAATAATATATATAATATAAATAATAATATATATAAAAATATAAATAATAAATCATATAATAAAAGGAAGTATAAAAAAAGGAAAAAAAAGAAAAAAAAGGGGCCTGCCGCTGGCCAGGCCGACGGCCCAGCTAGCCGCGCCATCCCCGGCCTCCCGCGCGAGCAAGCCAGCGCGCCCCGCCGCCTGCCGCCCCGGCCCCACCGCACCGCAGCCGACCGAGCCGCCCGATGCGCCTGCGTCCCGCGTCCGACCCCGAAGCCGCCGCTCCCGCCGCATCGTGTCCCGCTCGGTCGAGCCGCGTCTGACCCCGCAACGCCCTCCCGCGACTACCGCGTGCCGCCTATATATACGACGTAAAACCTCCGTAGGTTTTCCCAGATCCACGGTAAAAGCCGCCGCCGCCGGTACAGGAAATAAAAGGAGGGACCAGAGAGCCGCCGCCAGGGAAGAAAAGAGAGGGAAAAAAAGAGGAGGAAGAGGAAGAAAAAAAGGAGGAGGGCGCCACCATCCGCCGGAGATCGTCGTCGCCATCGCGCCGCCGTCGTCGTGCCGCCGGAGGACCCTGCGCATCTACTTCGTCTACGCATCGTCCCCATCCCGCGATCATTGAAGCCATCGCATCTACGGTAGGCCATGTTCCCGATGCGAATTTTAGCGACCATATTGAACCTAATAGGCGTAGTTTGATCGAAGTTGTGTCGTCTTTTAATTTTCAGCAGCATTAATTCTCGCTAAAACCCCCGTAAACTCATATGAACACGTATGAACTAGTTGCATCTAATTAATAAACAACCATAGTTAATTAATTATTGAATTGTGCATGCATGCATGTCATTGCATGTTGATTATTTTGTGTGCATCATGTTGAATTGTATATGTTTTCTTGTATGTATGATCACGCGTAGAGGAACGTGCTCAAGAGGCCGCATAAGAGGATTTCCAAAATCAAGACTTTGAAGCGCTTGAGCAACCCCATCCGCCGGAGCAAGGCAAGTGTCCTTGAAGCATATTGACTGTTTCTAAAATAAATGTTTTGTTTGCAAACTGCATGCTTGTGTCAAATTGATGGGAATCCTATGGTAGGAAGTTTACTAGTTTTGTTTGACCACCCTTGTCACATGGAATCTATGGAGAGAGTCGGGAAGGGTTTTTACCTTTTTGCTCGGCTTAATTAATTGGGATGGCAAACAACACTACACATTTAATTATGCATCAATGATATTATGGTTAATGTGAACTGGTCAATACAATGGGTGATCTAAGCAAGCCTGGTATGTGGATGGGTTGGATGTTGTGGTGGTTTGCTTGCTTTATATCTAAGGATCGGTTCATGCGAGAATATGCCAGGTCAACAGTGCCACCACATGGCCAAGTATGGGTGCGGCGTAGCTTAATAATTAGGAGCGCTGCTAGTATTGTATGGATCATAGGATAGCTCGGGGAATGGGAGTCGAGGAGGACTGCCCTGGGATCCGCATGACACACGAGGGGGCCCGTGGGTGGGAGAATGGAGATTCAAGCCTACCGGTGAAACCTTAGTGGGCCCGTACATACTAGTAGTCCGTTTTGAAAGGCTATTTTGTGATCTCTTGGCCACACACCTACGGAAGTGTGAGATGGCATAATGGAGGTTTCTTAGTCATCGAAAGGTGACGACATCACAAACATGTGGGTAAAGTGGTACAAACTCTGCAGAGTGTTAAAAACTATCATGATAGCCGTGCTCCCGGTTATGAGCGCCTGGATGACCTACATGATTAGAGTTGGAAATTGGTATTTGGAATGGTTATGGTTGGTTTATGATTATGGGTTGGTAATGGTTATGGATGGTTTATGGATTATGGTTATGGATATGAATTTGAGTTATGGTAACTGGACATGGATAATGATGATGTTGGCAATAATTGGATATGGTTTATATTTTGTTAGTATGATGGTTATGATGGGATTGTTTCACATAGACATAGTATAATGCTTTTCAAATGTTTTACTGTACTTTTCAGCACTTAGCCATTATTACATTCGTCATTTGAATAAGCCACATGTCATACTTTCCACACTTGCTGAGTACGACATGTACTCACCCTTGCAATCCCCCCCAACAGCTACTGGAGACAATTGGGAGTACCCTGAGGATCACGTGGAGTACTAGGTTGCGTACCGCCGTCAATTGCCTGTGGATTGGAGTCGTGCTGTTTATTTGATTTTCCGCTGCATTATTTAGAGTTTTATCATACGTGAACTATTGGATTATTGTAATAAAGTACTTATTTATTAGTTAAGACGTGGTTAAATTCTATATATTGTTTGTGATGCAATCGTATATGTGTGATGAACTTCCTGGGCACACATATGCGTTACGCTTGGTTCATATTTGGAATCGGGTGTCACATCAATAACTTGAAAAAGGGGAGTGCCCGTTCCGCCAGTCTTGAAATGAACCGGCTGAGGGCTGCTAGACATCCAGTTAGGTTTTGGACATCTTTGATGCGGGCTGGTGGCCGCATGTCTTCAATGGCCTTGATCTTCGCTGGATTAGGTTCTATGCCCTGGTGACTTACTAGGAAACCAAGAAGTTTTCTGGAGCTAACCCCGAAGACACACTTGTCTGGGTTTAGCATTGTGCGGGTGACCCGCCGCTTATCGAAGACAGCCTGCAAGGTGTCAAGGAGTGACTCCTTGTTCTTGACCTTGACCATGATGTCATCGACGTACACTTCCACTATGTCTCTAATGAGTTCTTCAAAGGTTTCGTACGTAGCTCGTACAAAGGTTGAAGCTGCATTCTTGAGACCAAATGGCATGGCTGTATAACAGTACAATCCATCTACTGTGATAAAAGAGGTATGCTCTTCATTTTCCATAGACATTCTGATTTGATGATACCCAGAATATGCGTCTAGGAAACACAGTAATTCACACCCGGAGGTGGAAGCCACTATTTGATCTATTCTAGGTAGTGGGAATGGATCTTTTGGACATGCCTTATTTAGTGTTGTGTAGTCGATACACATCCGAAGCTTCCCACCGGCCTTGGGCACAACGACTGGGTTTGCCATCCATTTTGGATGGAAGACTTCTCCGATGAATCCAGCTTCGAGCAACTTCTTCACTTCTTGTCGAATGAAGTTCTGTCGCTCCACGGATTGCTTCCGAGGCTTCTGATGCACAGGCCGGGCGTCAGGGTAGATCTTCAGATTGTGCTCAATCACTTCCCTGGGGATCCCAGGCATTTGTGACGGTTGCCAGGCAAACACGTCGACATTAGCCCGGAGGAAAGCGATGAGCGTGAGTTCCTATTTGTCATTCTGTCCTCCCGATATACGGGTGGTCTGAGCGGCATCGGAACCTATTTGGACGACTTTAATGGGAATGTCGTTGTCGCCACTTGGTTGCATACGAGGTGCAGAAGTCGAGCCTCGCTGACGAATGCTCGGGGGTTTTGGAGCTTGCTCCTGTCTGGAGTCTTCCTCTTGCGTCGTAGTAAGCGCATGGAGTTCTTCCAGAGCAGTTACTCCGGCAGTGCGATCTCCGCGGATCTGGAGAACACCTACTGGCGTTGGCATTTTTAACACCAGGTAACCATAATGAGCAGCTGCCACGAATTTGTACAAGGCAGGCCTACCCAAGATGGCATTGAAGGGTAAGTTGATCTGAGCAACGTCAAAGACAAACTTCTCGGTCCGATACTTCTCCCGAGTCCCAAAGGTAACGGGGAGGGTAATAGCTCCGAGTGGGGTAATGGCTCCCGGACCTACTCCGGAGAAAGATCTGGAGGGGTGGAGATCTGAAGGTCGGAGCTGAAGCTTGGTAAAAGCTTCGAAGCTTATGAGGTTGAGCCCCGATCCTCCGTCTACCATGACATGGTGGAGCTGGATGTTATTGATGGTAGGAGATACCATCAAAGGTAGCTGACCTGCTCCAACCATGCTTCAAGGGCAGTCCGACGCATCAAAAGTGATGGTTGTGTCCATCCACTTCCGCCCTAGCTGTAGGAGCTACAACAGCCATGTCCCGACGCATAGTCTTGATGACGCGGCGGGAGGTGATGTCCCATGATCCATCAAAAATGGTGTTCATGGTATTCCGACGCTCGTTGTCAGAGTCGTCAGAATCGTCATCGACGGAGGTGTAAACGGCCTTTAGGACCTTTTTGGGATCCTGAAAACCTAACTCCTCTTCAGCTGGAGCTTCGTCAACTTTTTCTTTTCCTTCCCTTTGACGGAAAGGAGCTTCCTCCCGGCGCTTGTTGTAGCGCTCGACAAGGTTTTGGACCTCACTGCAGTCTTCCAATCTGTGGCTGTCCGTTTTGTGGATTGGACACCATACCTTGGGTTTGCCACCGTCTTCAGAAGACGGTCGAGGTCGCTTCTCGGGGCGTGGCCCCCGGCCACCCGGAGCTACAGCAGCTGCAGCATTAGATGCGCCGGCCGACGGCTTCTTCTTGCCGTTGGTCTTTTTCTTCTTCTTGCCACTCCCGGAGGTAGCGGCTTCGCCTTTGGAGGATTTTTTGTGATCCTCCGGAGGTGGTTTGGAGTGCATTTCATGGCCCTCCGCAGCTCTGGCACATTTGTCAGCTAGGCTGAAGAGTTCTGTGACACTGGTGATCTCCTTGATCGCCAGTTTCTCCAATATCTTCTTATCCCGTACACCCTGTCTGAATGCCACAATGACAAAAGCGCTAGAGATAGAAGGGATAGTGTTTCGTACCTGAGAAAATCTCTGGATGAATGATCCCATGGATTCTCCCCCTTTTTGCACGACTGCAAAAAGGTCTAGTTCAGTGCCTGGTCAGGTGTATGAACTACCAAAGTTGGCGGTGAACTGCCGGCACAGCTCCTCCCAACTGTTGATGGAGTTGGGTGGAAGGCTCATAAACCAGGACCTAGCGGTCCCAGTTAAATCCAATGGGAAATAATTGGCCATTACGGCCTCATTTCCTCCAGCTGCCAAGATAGCAGTGGAGTAAATCTAAAGAAATTCGACAGGATTAACAGTCCCGTCGAACTTCTCCGGCAGGTGAGGCCGGAACTTCTGTGGACACCTAACCATACGCAGATGCATGGCCAGGGCTGAACAGCCTCCTCCTACTCCTTCAGGAGCAGGAATGTCCTGAGCTTCCCGTCTTTCACGAGCACGCTCAATATGGACTCGGCCGTCTTGTTGACGGTATCGGCGATCAAGCTCCGCCCGAAGGTCATGAGTTGAAAGCCTTGATACCGTGTGAGTGCGTCGTGCCCCCGAGGGCAACGACATCACCTGCTGTGACGCAACATGTCTCCTGTTGTTGGAAACGTGCAGACCAAGTCTGCCAGACAAGGTCCGTCGCTGCGATGGGGCCCGTCCTGAAGGAGGAGGACTCTGGTTGCTGATGCGGTCAGCTGCTGCTGCAACCAAATGTTCCACATTGGCCCTCCACTGCTCCAGTGCATTCCGGGATGCATCCGGGGGTGGTGGGCGTTGGAGAAGAGCACGTGCTGCATGGAGCGCTTGTTCCGGGTTGTCATGATTTGCCGACGCAGTGATGGACGTCGGTGCTCCATCGCGCTGCCCAGCTTGATTTGCTGGTGGAGGCAGCGGTGGTGGTAGCGTGACTCCTGCTGGCGCTGAGGCTCCTGCTGGTGGCTGCATATTGGAGGTATTGCCCCCAACAACTTGAACAACAGGATGACCGTTGGATGATCCAACAGCTGAGTTCACCATTCTTGAAATCTCAGGCGCCCCTTCCTGGCGCGCCAGCTGTCAGTAGTTTTAATCTGGCAGATCTCCCGACACTACTGAATTGTTAGAGGAGTTTGAGGTTCGGTGTGGGCGCGCGGAGATTCAAGAAGGTGAAGTGTAAATGACACAGTAGACACGAAGATTTACGTGGTTCGGGCCGCCTGAGCGTAATACCCTACTCCACGGGATGTGTTGGTGTTGTATTGGTTGTATGAGCTCAAAGTGAGTTTAGGGTGTAGAGTGAGCGCGTCACATCTATGTTTTCAGAGAGTCCCCTATGTATCGTCGGCCTGTCCTTTTATAGTACAAGGGCAGGCCGTTACAAGTTAGCCTGGCCCGACATGTGGCCCTGGCGGTTATTGATATTGATACACATTCAACACGTTTAATTGCCCATAATGACCGAGATATGGGCTATGACAGCACCGTTACTGGTAATTAAGGTCGTCCGATCGTGTGTCATTAATATGGTATTAATGACACTTAATCAGGTCTTGAAGTCCTTGATTCCCATTTGAAGATCCGGTCCGTTGTGGAGTCTTCCGGAGGTTAGAGGCTGAAGATCTGACGGTTGGACACGTGGCAGCTCTGGAGCATACTGTGGGAAACAGATAGGTCCAGAGCTCCTGACACGTGTCAGTTCCAGAGCTTCCCTCGGTCTGGGGTTAGGTCCGGGGTGCTATTTCAATACATAGCCTGGAGCTTCCCCCTTGTGGGCGGTAGCTCCGGTTTGATAGTACACGTGGCGACCTTGGGACTAACCATGTTGGAGAGGCGGGTCCGGTTATGTCTAACATGTGGGCCTCCGTAGGTCTTCAAATCAAGTAGATGACATTCCCTTGAGATCTTTGCAATCCCAAGGGGTTTATGGTACCCAGGGTACCAATAGACACCTATTCCTCAATCCCTAAATAACAAACCGATCCACCACATTCATCGGTTTGCCCTAGCTAGCCGCCTTGCTTGAACTCCCGCATCGCCAGCCCTAGATTAGGTGACAAACCTTTGTGACACTGATTCATGAATCATCACACACCACCCCATTGGTTGCTGTACAAATTCCCGATCGTTTTCATATCTGATTGCGAGTTCTGTTCTCAAACCGAGTTGGAATCAACATCCAAAAACCGTAACTCGGACAACCTATCTTAAAACGGCCATAACATTCACATACGAAATCGAAATTGGGCGATTTTATTTTTTCAAATTCATCTATGCAAAATTTGCATCTGATTTTCCGCAGCATAGCCATGTTCGGCGAAATTAGATTGCCCAAATTCCCCTCGGAAGATTGGCTATCCGGACTTTGAAGTTTCAGCACGAATTTTAAAGAATCTTCTTGATTTTCTATAGGTCTCATATTACATCCAATTGAGCTGAAAATTTGTGTGCTTCCTATCTTCGTGCTCCTGAGTAAAGAAAAAATATCAAAAAATATTACAAAAGAGAAAAAAAAATAGTGAAGAGCACGCATATTAAAGCAATTGGCCTATACTACTTGTGCTGTGAATGTTGGTAATATGATTCTATCTTCCTTTTGCCTTTCTACTTCCTTGTGTTGTGCTATGCCCTAGGGCACTTGGTTGACCAGCAACAGTTTCCTACATTGAATACTTATTCAACTTTGTTTACCTGTTAACGATTTTCTGCTTATTAGCCACCATATTGTGCCATCCAAGCTCCGCCTTTCTCTTGAGCATAACAGTTACCTTTGCAATCACTCCACGCTTCATTGGTTCATCTCAGCGTCCACACCACCTGTTGTGTCAGTAAGAACACTTGTAAGAGCGTGGTAAGACGCTTGAGTGAGAGAGATTGTTTTTCTTCCACCTTTCACATTGTCACTGTAGTTTATAGGGATAACATATTTTTGTTGTCTAACAATGGTAGGAGAAGACAATGATGACGAATGTGTTCAACATGCTGAGTTACGTGATATGATGAAGACCATGACAAATATGTTCGCCAAATACAACGCAGCAATGGAGGAGTCATTGGCGAACTTGACTCGCCAACTTGATGACCTTGCTCTTCGGATGAATACTTTTGAGGCTCGGTTGCTTATCGCTGGAAGACATGAAGACAATGCTTATAATGATATGGAAGATCACAACAACCAGCCAAGACTACCACTTTATCATCGAGGTATGGGAGGTAATAATCATCATAACAATTATAATCGTCCTCCTGATGATCCTTTTGCTAAAGTGAAATTTACTATACCCCCTTTTCTAGTTCTTATGATGCTAAGGCTTATCTTGATTGGGAGATGACAGTAGAGTAAAAATTAAATGCCCATCTTGTTCCTAAACAACAGAGTTCGTTAAGCCACTAGTGAGTTTAAGGACTTTGCTATCATATGGTGGAATGAACTTGTTAAAACTAGAACTCATCCTCCAACATGGGATAGATTAAAGGAAGCTATGCATGTTCGATTTGTTCCTCCATCTTTTCAGTGAGACCTTCGCAAAAAATTAAAGTGCTTAGACCAAGGTAACATGTCTGTAGAGGAGTATTATCAAGAGTTACAAAAGGATATGCTGCGTTGTGGTGTAGTAGAGCACATAGATGATAAAATAGCTCGTTTTTATGGGGGGTCGAGACGTGAAATTTAGGACATTATTGATTACAAGGAATATGATACTGTTAACAGATTGTTTCAGCTTGCTATGTTGGCAGAAAAAAAATTGCAGGGCCGATAACAACAGCAACAATGCACGAGGAGCAACTTCACGCCGCGTTAGATGTCTAAACGATCCAAAACAGCACCATCTTCGACCCCCCCCCCCCCCCGCCCCATGCAGCGACTACACCATCCAATGGCCGCCAACAAACTATACTTGCTGCTCCACCTTCTCGCGTGTTGGAAGGCAGCAAGGCGACATCATTCAAACGTTTATCGTCCACTCCTTCTACGGGTCGTACTTCTGACATTAAGTGTAACCGCTGCCAGGGACTTGGTCATATGATGAGATATTGCCCGAGCAAACGAGCATACATAGCACGCGACGGTGGCGGGCATGATAGTGCTTCGGATGTTGAAGATGAATATTCTCTTGCTACTAACTTTACAGATCCAAATGACGAACACACCGAAGAAGAGGTACTTGGTACAGCGGCGACGGAGAACTATAGGAGCATCATTGTGCGGCGTGCCTTGAGCTCCAAAGTGGAGACCAATGACAAGCTACAACGACACAACCTCTTCCACATGTTTCTCGTCATCAAGGACTGCCATGTACACGCTATAACTGATGGAGGTAGCTGCAATAACTTGGTGAACACGTACGTCGTCAAGAAACTTGGTTTGACAACAAGAGCACACCCTCATCCATACCACATTCAAATGTTCAACAAAAGCGGTAAGGTTCGGGTAAACAAACAACGAGAATAAATTTTTCAATTGGTTCTTACCTTCATTTTGCTGATTTTGATGTCGTTCCTATGGATGATTGTTCTCTTTTATTGGGTTGTCCTTGGGAATTTGATATAGATGCTATTCATCATGGTAGAACTAATAAATATACTCTCATGCATAAGGGAAAGAAAATCACTTTGCTCCCCATGACTCCTGTTGAAATTGTGCATTTTGAGAAGAGTAAAATTTGTGATGGCAAAGCAACAAAACTAGAATCTGAAAAACAACAAGTCATTAAGTTTAAATCACAATCATTGCTCGCAACTAAATCTGACCTTGCTGATTTATTCGATGCTAAGGGGATGTGCTATGCTTTAGTATGCAAAGAAGCCATGTTTTCACTTCATGAATTGTCTATTGCATTGCCCCTACAGTTGCTAACCTTTTGCAGGAGTTTGAGTATGTGTTTCCCTCCGAGATACCCCCTGGTTTACCACCGGTGAGAGGCATTGAACACAAGATCGATTTGATTTCAGGAGCAAGTTTGCCAAATCATGCAGCATACAGGGCGAATCCAGAGGAAACTAAGGAAATTCAGTGACAATTCCAAGATCTTTTGGACCACGGGTACATTCGTGAAAGCCTTAGCCCTTGTTCCCTTCATGTTCTTTTGGTTCCTAAGAAAGATGGTAGTTGGCGCATGTGTGTTGAATTTCGAGCGATTAATAACATCACCATTCGATATCGTTATCCTATTCCTCGCTTAGATGACATGCTTGATGAATTGAGTGGTGCTATTATCTTCACAAAAATTGACTTGCATAGTGGTTACCACCAAATTAGGATGGCACTAGGAGATGAATGGGAAACTGAATTCAAAACCAAGTTTGGACTTTATAAGTGATTAGTCATGCCTTTTGGTTTAACTAATGCACCCATCACCTTTATGCGTTTAATGAACGAGGTTTTACGTGCTTTCATTGGACAATTTGTGGTTGTCGGTACCCTGCGTACCGGATACCCCTTGGAACTGCGAAGAGTGCAAAGGAACTCCACCTATCTGAGTTGAAGACCTCCGAAGGCCCCATGTGTCACTTGGAACCGGACCTACCTCCCTTCTATGGTTAGTCCCAGTGCCGCCACGTGTATCATAAAACCGGAGCTACATTCCATACATGGTATAGCTCCGGACTAGATACCTGTGTGGCACCCCCGGACCTAACCCCCGACAGAGGGAAGTTCCGGTACCGACACGTGTACAACGGCACCAGACCTACACGTCTAGGACAGTAAGCTCCAGAGCTACCACGCGTCCAACTGCCGGACCTTTGACCTCAACAGTCAGATTGCTTGTGACGCCCGGTTCCGAAAATGAACCAAGCTAACGCAAATGTGTGCCCAGGATGTTCAACACACATACACGAGTGCATTCAAAAAAGAGTATACAGAAAATTACCACAGAAAAATATTAATTATCAAATTTTATTGCACAAACCATATTATCCTCGAATACAAACTCTAATGAATATTAATGACAAGTTCAACTAATGTAGTGGAAATAAACTAAATAAGCAAACTAAACAGCTAGGCAGCATAAGCAATAGGGTATAGCGCATCTCCATGCAACACCACAGGCAAAGCTGACGGTAGACACGGCCTAGAACTCCGCATTATCATCATTAATCTCCCAATGCTGACCTGCAACTGTTGGCGGGAGAATTGCAAGAGTGAGTACATGTCATACTCAGCATGTGTGGAAAGTATGACATGTGGCTGATTCAAATGATGACAATAATAATGGTTGAGTGTTGAAAAGAACATTAAAACATTTGGAAAGCAATATATTATGTGTATGTGAAATAAACTCATCATAAACATATAATACCCGTATGAATTCATTGCCATCATCCATAATTCCAGATTTCACCGTTGCCAATAATCATTTCCAATACCAAAAATTAATCCATAATGAGCCATAACCATTACCAAACCATAACCATCCTGGATGGTCGCTCCACGAACCGGTCCTTAGATCTAAAGCAAGCAAAACCACCATAACATCCAACCCATCCACATACCACGCTTGCTTAGATCACACATTACCATATCATATTAACCATTTCATGTCAACCACAATGTCATTAATGCATAATTAAATTAAGTAGTGTGGTTGTTTTCCCATCCCAATTAATTAAGCGAAGTAAAAAAGTAAAAAGCCCTCCCGACTCTCTACCATAATTCCAGGTGACAAGGGTGGTTTAACAAATCTAGTAAACTTCCTACCATAGGATTCCCATCAAATTGACACAAGCATGCAGTTTGCAAACAAAACATTTACTTTAAAATAGGATCAATATGCTTCAAGGACACTTGCCTTGCTCTTGGGATTGGTTTGGGTCAACTTCATCAAACTCTTGGTGCTGCAGATCCTTCGCGGCACTCTGTAGTGCAAGTCCGTCTAATCCGCACAATAAACATACAAGACAAGAGACACAATCAAAGAGTGCACAAATATTACTCAATATAACATGACATGCATGATTGATGCAAATACAAGGTAGAACCTGTTAATAGATTGCCTTTAATGATCACTAATTAGTTCTAATAGATTTTAACAAGTTTATACAGGTTTGGAGTTAATTCAAATAAAATTTAGAATTAATTTGATGCAATTTATCCAGGAAAATCGGACTAGTCTGTAGAAGGTCAGACTAGTCTGCACTTCGCAAAACTAGCAAACTAGGGTTTTCTAGATCAACGTGAATTTGGAGATTAGGGGTGGAATTCTCGTAAGGAAAAGGAAATAGAAGGTAACTAGGTTTTTAGAACTCCAATGTATCAAGAAACTTGGAGGCAACACTTGGATCTTGATTATCTTGGGTTGATGAACTTGGAGATGAATTAGTGATGAAGAACGATAGCTTGGTGGAGATCTTGATCCTCTTTCGTTTCCTCCTATTCTTCTTCTTGCTTGGGATCTCCTCCTCCCTCCTAGATGGTGGCTCTCCACAAACTAGGGTTTGGGTGGGGTGGAAAAGTGGCAAATAGATGTCAAGCCAAGGGGTGGGGTTGTTTATATGTAGGTGGAGGCTAGGGTTAGATGGATTTCAAGTTTGAGAGGAGTAGAGGCTGGTTTAGAGTCCCACATGGCCTCTAAAAGAGTTAGGCATGACATCCCTAGGCCCACATAATGTGAACCCCAAGAAACAAGTCATAAAACAAAATATAAACTCGGAGTCGCGAAATATCGGACAAGTTCGGAAAGGACTGGGCTAGTCCGAAGTTGTCCAGAGACAAAATCGGACAAGTCTGGCCAAAAATCGGACAAGTCTGACTTTAGTCAGAGAGGAAAATGGACAAGTCCGCTGAAACACCGGACTAGTCTGGAAAAGTACAGGGACTTAGCAAATTTTCAATGATTCTTGGAATATCGGACTAGTCCGCGCAAAATCGAATAAGTCTGAAAGTTTCCAGAGACAAAATCGGACTAGTCTGCAGTAAAGACGGACAAGACCATTTGTAGTCAGAGAGAAATCGGACTAGTCCTCACTAAAATCGGACTAGTCCACACTTCCCTGCATTTTAAGTGCGGTTTTGTTCCAAATCAATTTTAAATGCTCCAAATAAATTTTAAACTCGCTCCTCTTTATGTGGGTTAATTTTAAACATGTATATGAATATATGCAAGGCATGATGCATGAAAATGAGGGTGTTACAAACCTACCCCCCTTAAAATGAATCTCGCCCTCAAGATTCAATGCGGAAGGGAAGAGATAGGGAAATTTCTTCTTGATATCATCCTCCAATTTCCACGTTGCTTCTTTTTCTGTGTGGTGCTTCCATTGAACCTTACAACATCGAATCACATTGTTCCTTGTGACTCTCTCCTTGGTTTCCAAGATCTTGACCGGTTGCTCGGCATAAGTCAAATCTTCCTCTAGTTCCAATTCTTCCATTGGCACTTGTTATTCTGGTACTCTCAAGCACTGCTTGAGCTGGGAAACATGAAAGACATCATGGACATCCGAAAGATGAGCTGGCATCCCCAACTTATACGCTACTTCTCCTCTTTTGTCCAAAATCTTGAATGGTCCAATGTAACGAGGTGCTAGCTTTACTCTTATATTAAACCTCTTATGACCTCTCATTGGTGACACCTTGAGGTAAACAAAATCTCCCACTTCAAAGGCTAATTTCCTTCTCCTATTGTCCGCACAGCCTTTTTGTCTTGATTGGGCAGCCCTCAAGTTCCCACGAATTATTTGGACTTGCTTTTCGGTTTCTTGCAACACATCCGGACCAAATACTTTAGTTTCTCCTACCTCATTCCAGAATAAAGGTGTCCTACACTTCCTTCCATAAAGCGCTTCATATGGCGACATTTTCAAGCTTGCTTGGTAACTATTGTTGTATGAAAATTCTGCATATGGCAAGCTCTTGTCCCAACTTTTCCCATGCTTTAAAGCACAAGCTCTTAGCATGTCCTCTAGAATCTGATTAGTCCTCTCGGTTTGTCCATCCGTTTGAGGGTGATATGCTGAACTAAAATTCAACCTCGTTCCCAAAGCTTCATGCAATTTCTACCATAATCTGGAAGTGAATTGTGAACCTCTATCCGAGACTATATTCTTTGGAACTCCATGCAAACATACTGTTCTCTCCATTATAGGTGGTCTTGACGGGAATAAAGTGAGCTGACTTAGTTAACTGATCCACAATTACCCAAATCGAGTCGTAACCGGACTGAGTACATGGTAAACTAACTATGAAGTCCATTCCAATTTCTTCCCACTTCCATTCTGGAATCTTCAATGGTTGCAATAATCCAGCTGGCCTTTGACGTCCCGCCTTGACTCGTTGGCACACATCACACAATGCTACGTATTCAGCTATGTCCTTCTTCATGCTAGCCCACCAATAACACGTCTTCAAGTCTTTGTACATCTTGGTACAACCAGGATGAATTGAGTATGGTGAGTCATGTGACTCTTTTAATACCGTCTCCCGAATATGCTTCACATTAGGCACAACAATCCTTTTTCCCAGCCATAAGGTACCATGTTCATCCTCATCAAATCTGAATTCTCTCCCTTCTTGGGTCCTTTCCTTGATTTCTTGGATTTCTTCATCCTTTGTTTGGCCTTCCATGATTTCTTGCTCTAAGGTTGGGTTTAACTCCATCATCTCCATCTCATTTATAAATCCGATGTTCAACTGTTCAAACTCCTTACATAACTCGGATGGTAACTCTCGAACTATGAGTTGATGACTTATTCCCTTCCTACTCAAACCATCGGCCACTACGTTAGCCTTCCCTGGATGATAATTGATTCCCAAGTCATAATCCTTGATGAGCTCCAACCATCTCCGTTGCCTCAAATTCAGATCCGTTTGTGTGAAAATATACTTAAGACTCTTGAGATCCGTATAAATTTCACACCTATGTCCAAGGATATAGTGTCTCCAAATTTTCAATGCGTGTATCATGGCTGCAAGTTCTAGATCGTGTGTTGGGTAATTCTGCTCATGTTTCTTCAGTTGTCTTGATGCGTAGGCGACCACTAGACCTTCTTGCATCAATACACATCTAAGTCCTTGTCTCGATGCGTCCCAATAAATATCAAAACTTTTGCTTACATCTGGCAATACCAAAACTGGGGTTGTTGTTAATCTCTTCTTCAACTCCTCAAAATTGTTTTGACAAGCTTGAGTCCATTGGAAAGCCTTTCCCTTCATTAGAAACTCCGTCATTGGCTTGGCTATCTTGGAAAAGTCCTTGATGAATCGACAGTAATATCCAGCCATTCCAAGAAAACTCCTTATTTCCTTTACATTTTGCGTCGGTTCCCACTTCAACACGTCTCTCACTTTTTCGCGATCAACCGATACTCCTCCTCCTGAGATGATATGACCCAAAAACGACACCTCTCTCAACCAAAACTGACAATTATTGAACTTGGCATACAATCAATGCTCCCTCAATTTCTGCAACGTAAGTCTCAAGTGTTCCTCATGTTCCTTCTCATCCTTCGAGTGGATCATAATGTCATCAATAAACAACACAACAAACTTATCCAAGTACTCCATGAATACCTTATTCATGAGGTACATAAAGTACACAGGCACATTGGTCAAACCAAAGGACATCACGATGTACTCATAAGATCCATACCGCGTCCTAAAAGCTGTCTTGGGTATGTCCGCTGGTCTAATCTTCATTTGAAAATACCTCGACCTCAAATCAATCTTAGAGAACACACAAGCACCCGTCATCTGATCAAACAAGTCTTCTATGTGTGGCAAGGTGTACTTGTTCTTTATTGTTACCTCGTTGAGGGCTCGGTAATCCGCGCACATCCTTTGGGTTCCATCCTTCTTGTCCACAAATAGAACGGGCGCTCCCCAAGGTGAAGAGCTTGGGCGAATGAAACTCTTCTCTAGTTGCTCTTGAATTTGTTTCTTGAGCTCCGCTAATTCCATAGGAGGCATCCTATACGACCTCTTAGCTATCGGTGCGGTTCCAAGTATTAAATCAACAACAAACTCAATGTCTCCACGGGTGGCATACTTGGCAACTCATACGGAATAACATCCAAAAATTCACACACCACCGGAATCTCCTCAATTGTGGCACCGTCTATATGATTCAGCTGCAATTGCTTCAGTGCGGTTTAGGATGCTTCAAATTCTACGGTGATCCCTTCTTCATCGGTCAACTTCACCGTCTCCGTGGCACACTCAATAACTCCATTGTGCTTCCTCAACCAGTCCATACCAAGTATAATGTCCAATCCTTGGGAATCTAAAACAATGAGGTTGGCGGAGAAGTCTACCCCCCTTATTCTAAGGCTTACTTTTGGACATACTATATTTTTCCTCATCTCTCCTCCAAGAGACTTAACCAATAGAGTAAACTTCATATGAGAGATAGGCAAACTATACTTGGAAACATATTTCGATGTAATGAATGAATGTGATGCTCCATAATCAAATAACATAGTCGTGGGGTTGGAGTTGGCGAGAAACATACCAATGACCACGTCATCCGCTTGTTGAGCATCCTCCGTGGAGACATGGTTCACATTGCCATGAGCAAAATTCTGCTGTCCTTGGTTCCCTTGTGGCTGTCCACCATTGGGTCTTGGATTTTACCTCGGCGCATTGCTTCCTTGACCAAGGCCTGACTAAGGACATTGGTGCGCAAAGTGTCTAGCTTCTCCACAAGTATAGAACTTCTTAACTCCACCAAAATTATTGGGATGAGCCTGGTTTTGAGCATTGGTACCAGGAAAGTTAGCACGACGTGCATATGGCATTGGAGGCCTAGGTGCTTGCATGACAGGGCGCTGCTGCGCAAACAGAGTTGGGCGCGGTGCAAATCTACGGTGTTGAGCAGGAATATAAGAGCCGTAATATGGCGCATTAGGTGGTGCCAGGTGAAGGCGCACATTACTCCCTTGTTGCTGTCCTTGATATGGCGCCTTCCTCTTGATGTCTTGTTCCATCTCACGGACCTTGTTCTCAACCACAATTGCTTTGTCCACAAGCTTCTGAAAATTGGCATAATCACAATTGAGTAGTTGCACTTGGATCTCATTGTTCAAGCCCCTCATGAACAAGTATTGCTTCCGGCTGTCCCGGCTCACATCCTCAGGCGCATACCTTGAGTGTTGAGTGAACTTATTGAGATATTCACTCACGCTTGATCTTCCTTGCCTTAAGTTCTTAAATTATTGCCTCTTCAAAATCATAACTCCTTCCGCACATAATGAGAACGGAAACTCTCCTTGAATTCCTTCCAAGTGATCCTCTCTTGATTCTCATGAGCATTGCAATATGAATCCCACCAAGCTGCTCCATCTAGTTGATGAGAAGCAAATAAGACCTTCTCCCGGTCACTGCATTGGACAATAGCTAGCTTCTTCTTCATGGACTTGAGCCAATCATCCGCATCCATAGGATTAGCAACTTGAGCAAAGGTTGGCGGCCTAGTCCTTATAAACTCTGCCAATCGGTTATGAGGGGGTGGGGGTGGCGGTGGAGGCATGTGGGGCTGATTGTTGTTATTGCTAGCCTGCAGCTGTCCCATAGTTTGTATCATGGTCTGCATGAGCTGGTTTTGCATAACCAATAGCTGCTCAATGTTGATAGCTCCCTGAGTATATCCTTGTCCAATGTTGTTTTGAGGCACTCCATTATTCTCCTCCTCATCATTGCCATCCCTTTGGTTGCGAGTCCTCACCATCTGAAGAAGAGCAATAGGTAAGAATTAGAGACATTCCCAACTAAATGCATCAAGGGATATGAAACTAAAGAACTAGCTACACTAGCCTAGGTGGACATGGTAATGCTAAAGCACCCCAAAATCCCTATATTAAGCACACAAGCAAACAATATATAGCAAACAGCACACCAAGCAAAAACACATTGATTCCTGAGTGCTCCTACGTGCTCTAAAGTGTCCATTCTATCTAGGCTGCGTCCTACGGTCAAACCTGGCTCTGATACCAATCCATGACGCCCGGTTCCGAAAATGAACCAGGATAACGCATGTGTGTGCCTAGGATGTTCAACACACATACAAGAGTGCATTCACAAAAGAGTATACAGAAAATTACCACAGAACAAGATTAATTATCAAATTTTATTGTGCAAACCATATTATCCTCGGATACAAACTCTAATGAATATTAATGACAAGTTCAACTAATGCAGAGGAAATAAACTAAATAAGCAAACTTAGCAAATATTCAAGGATTCTTGGAATATCGGACTAGTACGCACAAAGTCGGACAAGTCCGAAAGTTTCCAGTGGCAAAATCGGACTAGTCCGCAGTAAAAATAGACAAGTCCGTTTTTAGTCAGAGAGAAATCGGACTAGTCCTCAGTAAAATCGGACTAGACCGCACTTTCCTGCATTTTAAGTGCGGTTTTGTTCCAAATCAATTTTAAATGCTCCAAATAGATTTTAAACTCATTCCTCTTTATGTGGGTTAATATTAAACATGTATATAAATGTATGCAAGGCATGATGCTAGAAAATGAGGGTGTTACATTGACGGACCTCCAACGGCTCGGACCTTCAAGGAACATTAAAGACTTCAAAACCTGATTATGTGTCATTAATGCAATCTTAATGACACACGATCAGAAAGCCCTTAATACCAGTAACACCACCATTAAGGCGCATTACCGTGCTGTTAAGGGGAATTAAGTACATTAACATTGTATTAAGCATCAGTAACCACCCGGGCCGCATGTTGGGCCAGGCTAACGATGTAACGACCAGTCCTTGTACTATAAAAGGATAGGCCGAGCGATACACTGAGGGGGGGGGGGGGGGGCGGAGACTTCTTCCAGACACTCTGGTCTCTCACACACAAGCGCTCAAACGCTCAATACAACAACAACACACACCCGTGGAGTAGGGTATTACGCTCAGGCGGCCCGAACCACATAAATCCTCGTGTCAGATCGCCATCTTGTTCTGAATCTCCGCGCGCCCTAACCGAACTACAAAACTTCACGGGCTACTAACCGTAGTACCATGAGAATGCCGGAACCAGATTCCAACAGTTGGCGCGCCAGGAAGGGGGTCCTGAGATTCAAAGATGGTGAATTCTGCCGCTGGATCGTCCAACGGTGACCATGTTGTGCAACCTGCTGGAGGCAATCCCTCCAACATGCAGTAGCCAGCAGGTACTATGGCTCCAGCAGGAGTCATGCCACCACTGCCACCATCCGCTCCAGTGAATCAAGCTGGAAAACGAGATGGGGCGTCCGCGTCGATCACTGCATCGGCGAACAACAACCCCAAACACGCGCTTAATGCTACGCCTGCTCTTCTTCAATGTCCACCACCTCAAGGAGCACCCCAGGGTGCGATGGAGTAGTGGAGAGCTGATGTGGATCATTTGGTTGCAGCAGCAGCCAATCGCATCAGCAATCAAGGTCCTCCCCCCTTGGGGCGGGCCCCATCGCAGCATTGGACCTTGTCGGGTAGATTCGGTCTGCAAGCTTTACAGCACGGGAGGCGTGCTGCATCTCAACAGGCGACGTCGCTGCCTTCCGAGGCACGACGTACTCACACGATAACGAGGCTTTCGACTCATGACTTCTGGGCGGAGCTCGATCGTCGTTACCAACACAGGACGGCAGCGTCCACGTCGAGCATGCTCGCGAGAGGCGAGAGGCTTGGGACAGTCCTGCTCCTGAGGGAGTAGGAGGAGGCTGTTCTTCCTTGGCCATGCACCTACGCATGGTCAGATGGCTACAAAAGTTCCGGCCTCATTTGCCGAAGAAATTTGACGGGACTGTCAATCCCGCCGAATTTCATCAAATCTACCCCACCGCCATCCTAGCGGTTGTGGGAAATGAGGCCGTGATGGACAATTATTTCCCTGTGGCTTTAACTGGGACCGCTAGGTCTTGGTTCATGAGCCTTCCACTTGACTCCATCAACAGTTGGGCGGAGTTGTGCCAACAGTTCACCGCCAATTTCGGGAGCTCATACAACAAATCAGGCATGTAACTGGACCTTTTTGCTTCCAAGCAAAAAGGGAGAGAGTCCTTGCGATCTTTCATCCAGAGGTTCTCCCAGGTATGAAATACCATTCCTTCTATTTCAGGTGCTTCTGTTATTGCAGCATTTAGACAGGGCGTTCGAGATAAGAAAATGTTGGAGAAGCTGGCGACCAAGGAAGTCACCAGCGTCACGGAACTCTTCAGCTTGGCAGACAAGTGCGCGAAAGCTGCGGAGGGCCGTGAAATGCACTCCCAACCACCTCCGGAGGCCAACGAAAAATCCTCCAAGGGTGAAGCTGCTACCTCCGGGAGTGGCAAGAAGAAGAAAAAGTCCAACGGCAAGAAGAAGCCGTCGGCCGGCACACCTACAACTGCAACTGCTGTAGCTTCGGGTGGCAGGGGGCCACACCCCGAGAAACGACCTCGGCCATCCTCTGAAGACGGTCTCAGCTGAAAGATGTAGTGTCCTATACACAAGACGGACAAGCACAACCTGGAAAACTGCCAAAAGGTAAAGAACCTTGCCGAGCACTACAACAAGCACCGGGAAGAAGCTCCTTTCCATCAAAGGGAAGGAAAGCAAAAAGTCGACGAAGCTCCGGCTGAAGAAGAGTTAGGCTTTTAGGACCCCAAAAAGGTCTTGAAGGCTATTTACACCTCCGTTGACGATGACTCCAACGTCTCTAACAACGAGCGTCGAAATACCATGAACACCATCTTTGGTGGTTCATGGGACATCAATTTCTGCCATGCCTCAAGACAATGCGGCGGGACATGGCCTCTGTAGCTCCCACCGCCAGGGCGGAGCCTCATCGGAAGTGGATGGATACTGCCATCACCTTCGATTCTTCGGACTGCCCTCGGAACATGATCAGAGCTGGCCATCTTCCATTGATAGTATCTCCAACCATCAATAACATCCATCTCCACCACGTAATGGTGGATGGAGGTTCGGGGCTGAACCTCATAAGCTTTGAAGCCTTCGTTGTCAAGCTTCAGCTCCGACCTTCGGATCTTCGCCCTTCCTGACCTTTCTCCGGAGTAGGTCCGGGGGCCATAACTCCACTCGGTGCCATTACTCTCCTGGTGACCTTCAGAACTCGGGAGAATTGCAGGACCAACAAGTTGGTCTTCGACGTGCGCAGATCAACTTGCCATTCAACGCCATCTTGGGTAGGCTAGCTTTGTACAAATTCAACGCTGTTGCACATTATGGCTACTTGGTGTTGAAGATGCCAACACCCTCAGGCGTTCTCCGAATCCGTAGGGATCGCACTGCCGGAGCTACTATTGTGGAAGAACTCCACACGGTTGCTACATCGTAGGAGGAAGAATCCGGAAAGGAGCAAGCTCCGAAGCCCCCGAGCATTCGTCATCGAGGCTCAACCTCCGCACCTCATGTGCAACCAAGCGGCAACACCGACATTCCCATCAAAGTCGTCCAAATTGGTTCCGACGCTGCTCAGACCACTCGTATATCGGGAGGTCTGAACAACAAATAGGAACTCGTGCTCATCACTTTCCTCCGGGCTAATCTCGACGTGTTTGCCTGGCAATCGTCACAAATGCCTGGGATCCCTAGAGAAGTGATTGAGCACAATCTGAAGATTTATCCCGACGCTCGACATGTGCATCAGAAGCCTCGGAAGCAATCAGTAGAGCGACAAAACTTTATACGTCAAGAAGTGAAGAAGTTGCTCGAAGCTGGATTCATCCGGGAAGTCTTCGACCCAAAATGGCTGGCAAACCCAGTCGTTGTACCTAAGGCTAGCAGGAAGCTTCGAATGTGTATCGACTACACTACACTAAATAAGGCATGTCCAAAGGATCCATTCCCACTACCTAGAATAGATCAGATAGTGGATTTTACCTCCGTGTGTGAATTATTGTGTTTCCTAGACGCATATTCTTGGTATCACCAAATCAGAATGTCTAGGAAAGATGAAGAGCATCCCTCCTTCATCACAGTAGATGGATTGTACTGTTACACTGCCATGCCATTCGGTCTAAAAAATGTTGCTTCAACGTTTGTGCGAGCTATGTACAATACTTTTGCAGAGCTCATCAGAGATGTAGTGGAAGTGTATGTGGATGACATCGTCGTCAAGATCAAGAACAAGGAGTCATTTCTTGACACCTTGCAAGCTGTCTTCGACAAGTTGGGAATCACACGCACAAAGCTGAACCCAGACAAGTGTGTCTTTGGTGTTAGCTCCGGAAAGCTTCTTGGATTCTTGGTGAACCACCGAGGAATAGAGGCGAATCCAGCGAAGATTAAAGCTATTGAAGACATGTGACCACCAGCTCGCATCAAGTATGTCTAGAAGCTGACTGGGTGTCTAGCTGCCCTTAGTCGGTTCATATCAAAACTGGCGGAACGGGCACTACCCTTCTTCATATTATTGAGAAAGTCCGGACCATTCCAATGGTCTGAAGAAGCAAAAAGGTTTTCCAAGAGATGAATCAGCTCCTCACCACTCTACCAACTTTGGTAGCTCCGAATCCTGGTGAGCCACTTCTGCTTTACATTTCAGCAACTGACGAAGTTGCCAGCATGGCCCTGGTCACGGAAAGACCAGAACCATCCCCAGATCAGAAATCCAGAACCCTCCGGGAAGGTCCGGAACTACTTGAAGGCGAGTTTGGGTCCCAGCCCCCAGACCCGGATCCTCGAGGCGAGACGCGAGAGGATCAACCTCCTTCAAATGAAGGAGTTACTGTTGCCAAAACAAGAAGATCCGGACCCCTCTGGGAAGGTCCAGGTCACTCCAGAAGAAGCTCTGAGTTCCTCTAACAAGAACCCGGAGGTCCCCAAAGAAGGTCCGAACCCCTCTGGGAGGGTCCAAGTTGATGAGGAGGAAGCTTTGGGCCCCTCCGGGAGGGTCCGGACAGTCCAGCGCCCAGTATACTTCATTAGTGAAGTACTCCATGACACCAAGACTCGGTACATGAAGGTGCATAAGCTGCTCTATGCAGTTCTTATCGCTTCTAGGAATCTTCATCACTACTTCCAAGCTCACAAGATTTCGGTGGTAACCTCTTATCCACTGCGTGCAATCTTGCATAACCCCAACTCTATTGGGAACATTGCAAAGTGGGCAGTGGAATTGGCCGAGTTCGATCTTGAATTCGTCCCAAGACAAGCAATCAAGAGTCAAGCAATTGCAGACTTTGTGGCGGAATGGACCCCCTCTCCGTCAAATCCTGGGGGCCCTAGTAAGTGGAAGTCGGAACCCAAGGTTATGGTCTTCATGGAGCCTCACTGGACTCTCTACTTCGACGGCTCCATGCAGAAGCAGGGTCCGGAGCTGGAATCCTTCTCCTCACTTCGACCGCGGAGAAGGTCAAATACATGGTTCACCTTGACTTCAAGGAAACCAACAACATGACGGAATATGAAGCATTAATCTATGGACTCAAGGTGGCACTATCATATGGTGTCAAGCAGCTGTTGGTAAAGGGTGATTCATAGCTCATTATAAAACAAGTTAAAGGTGAATGCTGCTACAACAATCCTCAATTAGCTGCATATCTACTTGATGTCCAGAAGCATCAGAAGGACTTCGAAGGCCTGGATCTTTGCCATGTCCAGCATCTCAACAACGGTGAAGCTGACGAACTCTCGACGAAAGCTTCAACCGGAGCTCCGGCTCCCGACGGAACCTTTGTCTGGAGATTGTCAAGACCGACAGCTCAGCCTGCCAAACTGAGCGAAGGGGGCGAGACCATCACCTCGAAGCTGGCAGTCCCAATGGCCCTATTACCATGGCATCCATCAAGGGTCATAGGTGCTGCAGGAAGCTTTGAGCAACCCAGCACGCAAGACTCAGAAGCTCAAGTTAGCTCTAATGCAGGGATCTCAGAGATCCGGAGCTACTTGAAAGACAACATCCTTCCTGAAGACAATGTATCTGCTGATCGGATAGTCAGATTGGCTAAAAAATATACACTGGTAGAAGGGGATCTCGACCGATGTGGTGCCAACGGCGTCCTAATGCGGTGCATTACAAAGAAAGAAGGCTATGAGCTCCTTGCAAAAATCCATGGAGGCGAGTGGGGGAACCACGCGTCTTCCCGCATGTTGGTTGGTAAAGCCTTCCGGCATGGTTTTTACTGGCCTACAACACTCCAGGATGCAACTGAGCTAGTGAAGAAATGTGAAGCATGCTAGTTCCATGCGAAGCAAATTCACACACCAGCTCAACCTCTACAAATGATACCTCCAACATGGCCATTCGCCGTATGGGGTATGGATATCTTGGGACCTTTCCCAAGAGCCGTCGGAGGATACAAGTTCCTGTATGTCACCATCGACAAGTTCACCAAGTGGACGGAAGCAACTCTAGTTGTGACAATAAACAAGCAATCAGCTATCAATTTCTTGCAGTCCATAGTATGCAGATTTGGAGTGACAAACAAGATCATAACCTACAATGGGACCCAATTCACAAGTTCTGCATTCCAAGGATATCGCGAAGAGCTCGACATTCAAGTCAGCTACGCTTCCGTAGCTCACCCGGCAAGCAATGGCCAAGCTGAGAGGGCAAATGTAGAAATCCTAAAAGGAATCAAGGCGCGCACATATGAGCGCCTGAAAAAACATGGAGCCAACTGGATTGAAGAGCTTCCGCCCACCTTGTGGGCAAACGGGACAACTCCAAACCGGTCAACTGGAGAGACACCCTTCTTCCTGGTGTACAGAGCTGAAGCAGTCCTTCCTCCGGAAAAGCTACCAGAGGGGGTCATGTAGGATCAAATAGCACGTGAAAAGCTACCGGAGGGGGTGGTGAATGTTATATTTAAAAATCTTATACAGCGGAAACAATTAAATCCCAACCCCTTCAGCAGAAAAACTATCTGTTAGAGAAATTGTGTGTGAAACTAATATAGACGTGTTTCACCATGACAAAAGTGATATATATCAGAGAGATTAAATTCATGAAGAAAACACAAGAAGAATAACTCAAATCCGTCGAGATAAACTCATGTTATAATCGAAAGATCAAACCAAGGTCAATCTGTCCTACCCGAGAAAAACAGTTCTGGAACGCTGCAAAGAAACTCGTGTAGACCAGAAACCACAAATCCAATGACCGTGAAATTTTGACATATGATAGATAAGCAAGTTGTGAAGACAAACCAAAAAGAATCACGTCAATTGGATCTGTAAAGCTCGAGTTATGATAAAATCACCGACAAAAGGTAGTGCTATTCAGAAACTCGACGAGTAAAACTTGTCTGGAACAAGTCGGACGAACAAGGCACAAAAGTTCCTTCAAACTACGAATTTTTTTCAATAGAACACAAGAGGAACATCCACAAAATCGTACACCACATGCTTTGGCCTCCCTTGCTTATATAACCAGCTCGAAAGCCAACTCAACTCAAATCAGGACCCTAATCCTACTCCGTTCACGAATTGAAACTTTCCATAACTGCTTAGGACTCTTCTATACGCAGATAGAAGCAATCTTAAGACTTCCAAACACCTTAGGAACGTATCCCACATTTCTAAAACAACTCAAATTCGTGACCCACACGAAATCCAATCATAACCAACTCGATACATTCCATATCGAGCCATAATCGACTCCGCCGGAGCCAAAGTCATCAAACGATACGATCCGATCCTTCCAACCAGATCTTACTTTCCATAAATCATCTTCGGAACCATGTTGCCACGTCATGCACTGCATGCATATGTGCAAACACCTTCCTTCGATGTACAGTAACCTTCATATGCACTGCCCTTAATTCAATCATCCTGCGCGACCTCCTGACCTGCTCAACTACAATTCCTCCTGAATTTGGTTGTTGGAACCTCATCTCCACCCTGA
Source organism: Tuctoria greenei (assembly GCA_036927565.1). Taxonomy (NCBI): domain Eukaryota; kingdom Viridiplantae; phylum Streptophyta; class Magnoliopsida; order Poales; family Poaceae; genus Tuctoria; species Tuctoria greenei. The sequence continues at coordinate 248,912,283 of JAYESD010000002.1, read as the reverse complement.
GACTAGTCCAAAGGATCCTGTCACCAGCCATGACTTGAACTCAAGCAACACCTGCACATGAATAAACAACAAATCCGTACGAGCCCAAGTCCGCGACTTGACTCAAGTCAGTTCTGAACACAACATCTTACGTGAGCAGCTCACATTAGCATGTTGCAAAGCATAGCAAAATGATATCAACCATATCATCCAAAATTCATAAAAAACTTAGCAAATGAATACTAAGCAATCTTTCTAAGAATGTAAAGCAAGTTCGAAACATTGCAAGATAAAAGTAGGAACATTGCGATCAAGCTCCGAACCTTGCCAAAGCTAACCGGAGCTTGAGCCAGAGCTTACAAAAACTAGTACAACCTAGCACCGGAGCTTACCAAAGCTAGTCAGACCTAGCGCCGGAGCTTACCAAAAGTCAGAGCTAGAAAAACATGTCGAAGCTAATCAACATAAGTCGGACCTAGCAAAACATATCAGAGCATAACAAAGACAAGCCGGAGCTATCAAAGACATGCCGGAGCTAAAGACAAAGCTCATGGGAGCTAGCCAAGAACATGTCGAATCTAGACAAAGAAAGTCGGACCTATTGTCGAACCTTGCAGAAGCTCTGAGCTAGAGCCGGACCTTGCCAAAAAGATGTTATGGCAACATTCAAAACTTTTATTGTCAAAGCCAATGTATTCAGCACACATAGGTCTCACAATCTCCCCCTTGATGAATGCATTGACAACACCATTTAAATCCGAATATTGGCATGAAAAGTTTTGAGAACAATTTTCCCCCTTTTTGAAAATCAAAAGAAATGGAAATAAATTTCTCCCCCTATACATATTTCTCCCCCTTGCATAATCCACAATATTATCTCTCCCCCTTTGACAATGTATTCAGCAAGGTTCAAAAGAGAAATTTTAATTGTTATGAGCATATTATAACATATATATAACAAAGATCATCCAAGTCATACTATCAAGTAACTTACACTATCACAACAATAAGATACATAAAGTAGTGTAAGCCATGCTAGAGATCAAATGTAATTTTCAATTTAAGCAAGTCATGATTTCACAAACTTAACTATTTGAAAACCTGAAAGCATGACACTAGTTGCTTAATTTTATTATTTTTCAAAGCATAAATTTAGATCATATGATATTTGCAAGAGATTATATGCGCATCTGCCTTATTCTAACCAACCAAGCCAAGCCTATGTCATTTGACAATCAGAAGCTTAAGGACTTGGTTTTAGTTATACACAACTTCTTCCAAGTTCATATCTAAGTGCAATGATAAGCCATCTTAAAAGAGTGTGATGCATGCATATTCTCTTGATCTTTTATCATTTTTATTTGATCATAAGAGCTCAACATGTGAATAGTTGATTGATTAATTTATCATTATTAAAAGCACTTGTGAGCATGCAACAAGTTTAAAACAGCAAGAAAGTTCAACCATGACCAGATTTGGTTTAATTAATTATTCCAATTACTAGACATGACAAAAACTACAAAATGTATAACACGAGTAATGTAGTAAGAACATTTAGCATGTAAAAGGAATCACAAAGTCATATATGTATGAAATACTATGCTCATATTATTTTAATTTCAGATTCACACATGACTTCTCAAGTTTGAAAACCCCCCCTCAATGTAAGCCATGAGGATGCATAACCCCTATTTCACTACGAATGTAACAAAAACGAGTGAAATCCAAAGGTTTTGTAAAAATGTCAGCCAATTGTTGTTCAATATCTACATGGTGAAGCGCAATGTTTCCTTTTTCAACATTATCACGGAGAAAGTGATACCTAATATCAATGTTCTTAGTTCTAGAATGTTGCACAGGGTTTTTAGCAATGCAAATAGCACTAGTGTTGTCACAAAACAGTGGAACACTATCTTGATCAACCCCATAGTTCTTAAGTGTTTGAACAACCCAAAGAATTCGTGAACAAGCACTAGTAGTAGCTACATATTCAGATTCGGCTGTGGATTGTGCAACTGAATTTTGTTTTCTAGAGGACCAAGCAACAAGTGAATTACCAAGAAAATGACAAGCACCGAAAGTACTTTTCCTATCCATCCTACAACCTCCAAAATCAGCATCAGAAAAAGCTTTCCAAGTAACAGTTGAGGAAGAAGGAAGAAAAATGCCAAATTCTTGAGTTCCATGTAAGTACCTAAGAATCCTTTTGACGGCTTGACGATGTGAACCACGTGGGGAGGCTTGAAACCGTGCACAAAGACATACACTGAATTATATGTCCGGTCTTGATGCAGTGAGGTACAAAAGTTATCCGATCATGCTTCTATATTCTTTTTGATCCACTGGTTCACCATCTTCATCAAGTTTAAGTGTTGTTGCTGTTCCCATTGGTGTCGAATAGGCTTGCTTTTGTCCATGTTGAAGCGCCTTAGGAGATTTTTTGTATTCTTCGTTTGATGCACAAAGGTACCCTCCTTGATTTGCTTGATTTGCATGCCCAAAAAGTACGTGAGTTCTCCCATCATACTCATCTCAAATTCTGAACTCGTCATAGATGAAAACTTGGACACAAGATCATGAGAAGCACAACCAAAGATAATATCATCCACATACACTTGAACGAATAATGAGTCATTGCCATGCTTAAGCACAAAAAGAGTTTTATCAACCTTGCTCATGGTAAACCCCTTTTCAAGTAAGAATGTTTTCAACCTATCATACCATGCTCTAGGGGCTTGTTTGAGACTGTACAAGGCTTTGGACAGTTTGTAAACATGATTAGGAAAATCTGAATTTTCAAAACCTGGTGGTTGCTTGACATAAACCTCCTCATCTATGTAGCCATTAAGAAAAGCACTTTTAACATCCATTTGATATAGATTAAAACCTTTATATGCAGCAAAAGCTAACAAAATTCTTATGGCTTCTAATATAGCAACAGGAGCAAAAGTTTCATCAAAATCTAGACCTTCAACATGAGTGTAACCTTGAGCAACAAACCTAGCCTTATTGCTAACCACAACCCCATCCTCACATTGTTTATTTTTAAACACCCATTTAGTTCCAATTAAAGTGTGACCTTGAGGTGGAGGTACAAGTTTCCAAACATAATTTCTTTCAAAATTTTCTAACTCTTCTTGCATGGCAATGATCCAAGATTCATTAGTGAGTGTGTGTGATATATCTTTGGGTTCAAAAGAAGCAACAAAAGCAGAATGAGCATGAGAGTTTGGATCACAAAACCTAGACCGCGTAACTCGTTCGTGCAAGCTTCCAATAATCTATTGCGGGGGATGATCTTTGTAAAACCGTAGGGGATCAGATGTCTCACAAGCTTCTTCTTCTTCATGTTCATCACAAATTGATGAGCTTGTTACTTGAGGAAAATTTAAATCAGCATTGATAGTTGTCAGTGCTGGTTGAGAATTAACATCTGGAGCTGAACCAAAGTCTTTAGCTTCTGAATTTTTGGGCAGCAGCTCCAATTCTTCATCATCTTCAACGAAAATGCTCTCCCCCTGCGGATATGGATCTGGACCTACAATGTTTGGGATAGTACCTGGGCTAGCTTCATCAAAATACACTGCACAAGTCTCCACAATTTTGTTAGTGTTAAGTAAAAGCACTCGGTAGCTTCTAGTATGAGATGGATAACCAAGAAACATGCCATCAATGGATCTAGGTTCAAATTTATCAAGATTACCATGTTTCTTAACAAAGCATTTGCAACCAAAGACCTGAAAGTGCATAACACTAGGCCTATGTCCAAACCGGAGCTCATATGGTGTTTTACCTAGCTTAGCGCACAAGAAAAAACGATTTGAGACATAACAAGCGGTTGCAATCGCATCAGCCCAAAATTTCCTAGGAGTTTGATATTCATCAAGCATAGTTCTAGCCATCTCAACTAAGGTTCTGTTCTTTCTTTCTACAACACCGTTTTGTTGAGGTACATATGGTGAATAAAATTTATGATCTATTCCTTTTTCAGCACAAAAGTGATCAAAAGATTGATTTTTAAATTCAGTTCCGTTATCACTTCTAATTGCTTTTAAAGATCCTGGGTGATCAATTGATAATCTAATAAATAAAGTTCAAAAGTGACTAAAAACTTCATTCTTAGATGTCATAATGTAAACCCAAGAATATCTAGAATAATCATCAACAATCACAAGAACATACCATTTACCTCCGAAGGATTGAACACGTGAAGGTCCTACGGTGTCAAGGTGCAAAAGTTGACCCAGTTTTGTTGTCATGATCATTGTGAGAGGAGTATGTGAACCTACAACCATCTTAGCATGTATACAAGAAGAGCACACAATTTCTTTGTCCCCTTTAAGCTTAGGCAGCCCACGTATGCGATCAAGAACACTAACACACGTGAGATGATCAAAGCCTACATGACCAAGTCTACAATGCCAAAAATATAAGTCCTTTGAATAATTAGCAACTAGACACCTATGCTTAGAGGAAGCCATATCAAAATAAGCTTTAAAAACTCTTCCAAAACGAGACATGTTAAAAATAAGCTCACCATTTGAACCTACAATTTTGCAGCAATTTTTATTGAAAAGAATTTCCAGATTTTCATCTAGCAACTGTGAAACAGAAAGCAAGTTATATTTCAAAATTTTAACAAGTGCTACATCCTTAAGTGTAGTGATCATTTACTCTAACCGAACCCTTAGTAATTATAGGAGTTGAAGAAATATCAGCAAAAGTAACATTCTCTACTCGTGACACAAAAGAGAGGGAGGAGAACCATTCTTTGTTACCGGTCATGTGGCGTGAGCAACCTGAATCCACAATACAAATGTTCTCCTTCCTTAAGCATGTAACCTACATAGAAGAACAATATGTCAATGAATCAATACTTAGGTTAGTCAAAAGGCATTTAGGTATCCAGTACTAAGTCACATGACGTGCAGCGGGAAAAACACACGAAAGCTGAGATAAAACAGCAGGTTTATGAGTCAAAGTTTGAGGTTTTTTATTCTTAACTACTAACCTATAAGGTGTTACTTGTGTAGCAGAAAAGTCAGTAGCTCCAGAGGCAAAAATAGAAGGTCCAGAGTTAAACTTTGAATGTTTTTGACTCATAACAGCAGGTTGCATGTTCCTGGCATTCGATTAAATATGTGCAGCAAATTTTGCATTAAAGTTATGAGATCTAGCAATCAATCTTTCCCTTTTATGTTGTTTAGCTAGCCTATAACAAAAATCTATGACATGAACATCTCTACCACAAAAGGTACAATGAAATTTAACTTTGTGTTCATGTCTAGATCAGCAAGCACTATTTTTATTTGAAACCGAATGAGACAACACTCCTGCAGATTTGAAAATCACTTCTTTTTGTTTAGGAACTGTCTGAATCAAACAACTTCCTAATGACTTTACAATTTTAGGTGGATGTGCCTTAGCATGAGCATGATAATCAAAACCTAAACCAGTTTTGTCATTGCAAAACTTGGAAAAATTCAGCAGCAAGTTTAGGTTCTTATTCCCATTACAAAACCGATCTAATGTCCTATGCATGTTATCAAGTTTATTGGACAGATCAAGACCATTTTCACATTAAGTTTTTCCTTTTAATTTGCGATTGGAACAATATTTAACTTCATGAGAACGTAAAGCATTACTCAATATTGAAATTTCATTAATAGCATCTTTTAGTTTCTTTTCAAGATCATCACAACTAGAACAATGCAAATCAATTGTAGAACAAGAAGCATCTTTTAAGTTTCCAATGTCAAGTGCAGCAAGCTTTTTGTTCTTTTCAATTTCAAGTTCAAGTCTATCTAGAGTAGAGGAATGTGCAGTTCTTAATGTGGACAATTGTTCATAGATTAAATCCCTAAGCTTTTTATCTTTTTTCTTAATAATAATAGTTCCACGAGAAATTGCATCACACATTTCATTACAGGTAGAACATACCTCATCGTCGTCACTGTTGTGTTCTGCATCCTCCTGACTTGATCTTGATCTTATTTTGCCCATCATGAAGCATAAGTTGGCCAAATTATCTTCGTCTTCGTCACTTCCAATGTCCACGTCGCTTGAGCCAAGTTCCTGGAGTGCGGAGATAAAACTGTTCACCAGTTGGCGACCTGTAGAGCCCTTCTTCTTCTTCTTATCATTTGTTGAGGAGTGCTTCGTCCTTGATTGTTTTTCTTCTTAGGAAGTAGAACCTGAAAGGTTAGGGCATTCTTTACGAAAGTGTCCTGTCTTACCACATTCGAAGCATCGTTGATGTCCGGAGCTTCCTCTCCTTCTAGTTCTCACATTTTGCAATGCTTTTGAGAACCTAGTAGAGAGAAGTGCTAGCTCCTCCTCTGGAAATTCCTTGATCTGATCCAGGGTTAGTGAGGACAACAAAGCAAGAGTATTGCAAGATGATGATTGGCCGGAGCTAGGCATATCACGTTGTGAGACAAATGCAATACACTTATTTGGGTTCTTACGTGATAAGATATCAATTTCATGAGTTCTGAGTTTAGAGTAAAGCACATCTAAAATAAGTGTACTCATGACAGTAGATTCACAAATAGATGTAACTTTCATCTCCCAGATTGACATGTCTAATACACTAAGAAGTTGCCTAGCATTTTCAGCATCAGAAAAATTAACGTTGACACTAAGCAAGTTTCTGAGAATTTTGTTAAAGCGAGCAAAGAGATCATTGATGGATTCACCGGGATGCATCTCGAAGCGCATGTATTCTTTCTTGAACATGTCTTGCCTTACCTCCTTGATCGTGTTGGATCCTTTGTGATAGTCACAAAGTGCTCTCCATACATTGTATGACGATCGGAGATGTGCCAGGCGGTCGAAGTCGCTCTGAGTGAGTCCTTGGATGACCAAGTTTCGGGCTTTGTTGTTGTTGCCGATGTCCCGTAGGTTTGTAGCCGTAACTTGATCGTTAGGTGGCACTTCATAAGGCTTGTACACCTTCTCCCATATTGCGAAGCCTTGCGCCTGGATGAAAGCCTCCATGCGTGCCTTCCAAACCTAAAAATCAATAGCAGCAAACACACAAGGTTTGGCAGAGTATTTCTCCATGATGATTCGTCAAAAACACGTCCAAATCACAATGATTAGAGCACCGTGGCTCTGATACCAATTGTAGTATCGAAGAGCACGTGAAAAGAAACCAGAGGGGGGTGAATGGTAGATTTAAAAATCTTGCGCAGCGGAAACAATTAAATCCCAACCCCTTCGGCAGAAAAACGATCTGTTACAAAAATCGTGTGTGAAACTAATCTAAACGTGTTTAACCATGAAAAATTTGATATATATCAGAGATAATCAAGTCACGAAGAAAACACAAGAAGAATCACTCAAATCCGTCGAGAGAAACTCAAGTTATGATCGAAAGATCAAACCAAGGTCAATCTGTCCTACCACAGAAAAACAGTTCTGGAACGCTGCAAAGAAACTCGTGTGTATCACAAACCACAAATCCAATGACCGTGAAATTTTGACAGAAGATATATAATCAAGTTTTGAAGAGAACACAAAAAGAATCAAGTCAATTGGATCTGTAAACTCGAGTTATGATAAAACCACCGACAAATGGTAGTGCTGTCTAGAAACTCGACGGGTAAAACTTGTCTGGAACAAGTCGGACGAACAAGGCACAAAAGTTTCTTCAAACTACGAATTTTTTTCAATAGAACACAAGAGGAACAGCCCCAAAATCGTACACCACTTGCTTTGGCCTCCCTTGCTTATATAACCAGCTCGAAAGCCAACTCAACTCAAATCAGGACCCTAATCCTACTCCGTTCACAAATCGAAACTTTCCATAACTGCTTAGGACTCTTCTATACACAGATAGAAGCAATCTTAAGACTTCCAAACACCTTAGGAACATATACCACATTCCTAAAACAACTCAAATTCGTGACCCACACGAAAGCCTATCATAACCAACTCGATACTTTCCATACCAAGCCATAACCGACTCCGCCGCAACCAAAGTCATCAACCGATACGATCCGATCCTTTCAACCAGATCTTCCCTTCCATGAACCATCTTAGGAACAATGTTTCCATGTCACGCACCGCATGCATATGTGCAAACACCTTCCTTCGACGTCCAGTAACCTTCATATGCACTACCCTTGATTCAATCATCCTGCGCGATCTCCTGACCCGCTCAACCACAATTCCTCCTGAATTTGGTTGTTGGAACCTCATCTCCTCCCTGAGACTAGTCCAAATGATCCTTTCACCAGCCATGACATGAACTCAAGCAACACCTGCACATGAACAAACAACCAATCCGTACGAGCCCAAGTCTGCGACTTTACACAAGTCAGTTCCGAACACAACACCTTACGTGAGCACCTCACATAAGCATGTTGCAAAGCATAGCAAAATGATATCAACCATATGAACCAAAACGCATCAAAAACTTAGCAAATGAATACTAAGCAATCTTTCTACGAATATAAAGCATGTTCAAAACATTGCATGATAAAAGTAGGAACATTGTGATCAAGCTCCGAACCTTGCCAAAGCTAATCGGAGCTTGAGCCGGAGCTTACAAAAACTAGTACAATCTAGCGCCGGAGCTTACCAAAGCTAGTAGGACCTAGCGCCGGAGCTAACCAAAACTAGTCGGAACTAGTCATCCCAAAAGTCGGAGCTATAAAAACATGACGGAGCTAATCAACATAAGTCGGACCTAGAAAAACATATCAGAGCACAAAAAAGACAAGACAGAGCTATCAAAGACATGCCGGAGCTAAAGACAAAGCTCACGGGAGCTACCCAAGAACATGTCGGATCTAGACAAAGAGTGTCGGACCTATTGTCGGACCTTGCAGAAGCTCGGAGCTAGAGTCGGACCTTGCCAAAAAGATGTTATGGCAACATTCAAAACTTTTATTGTCAAAGCCAATATATTCAGCACACATAGGTCTCACAGGTCACTCCGGGTCCGGACCTTCAACGAAGCCACGCAGAACCAACTCCGGTGTGAAGACCTTGACCTCGTTGAAGAGGGAAGGTGCCGAGCAGCTGTTCTAAATGCACGATAACGCCAAGCGCTCCAGCACTATCACCAAAGGCATGTGCATAACCGACAGCTCGAGGAAGGCGATGTGGTGCTACGGAGAATACAAACTCGAGAAGGGTTAAACAAAATTTCCCCCAGCTGGGAACGACCCTTCCGAGTGATCAAAGTATCCCGTCACGGATGCGTTCGCTTGGCAACCGAGGATGGGACACCGCTCCCTAATCCTTGGAACATTGAGCACCTCCGTAAGTTCTACACTTAATATCACGGAGGTGATTCTATAATTACATATGATGTATGTTATAGCGTCATTGTACAGAGTCGGGTAGCTCCTCCGGGAGGACAACCGGACCTTTCCCGGAAGGTCCGCAAAGTTCAGGCAACACCTGACACAGTCTCAAAACTATAAGTGTAGCTAGTTACCTTGGGTCAAACAAGAAATGCAACACACATAGCCTGGTTTCGTACCCTAAGAGTATACTTGTTTCCCCTGTACCCCGAACCTATAATGAAAGACATCATTATGTGAAAATAGACTCCACGTGCATTTATTTTGTACAGGTTCATTTTTTTTGTTTTTCTCTTTCTAGTCTATAACAAAGTTGTGCAATTCTCAAGAAACTTTAGCTCGAACAATTCATATATAATTCAAGTTGCTTTGTTAATTCTTTTGGGTCTTAAAATTGTTGAATGGCCTAGTCGCCTGAACGCCAAGACAATCTAGGTCTGGAGTGTGCTATCGACTTAGTTTGGTCCTGCATCCTAAGTACGCCACTCTACCTACACCCAGGCAGGCCTGAGTAAGGTGAGTCTAGAAAACGATCAGACCTGGAGAAGATAAGCAAATGCACTTGATTATATATAGAATTGCAGTCGACCTAAAAAATTCTTTCGGGAATAGTAAGCCGCAAACGAGTTATAGATAAGAAATGGATTTTCATATTTTTCTTGACTTCAGTGTGCAGGAAAAATAAAAATCCCATGATGATTGTGGATGATGTCGGAGCTATCGAAGCTTCGACATCCCCTAAGGTGGCCCGCTGTCGATGTTTTAAACATTGATAGTAGGCGTCACTAGAGCTATCGACGACTTTGGACCTACACTCTACATGTTCGAAGGACTCAAGTCTTCAACAAAATGCTACATCCTTTTGGTACATGTTCGCAATCAAATTGTGTACATCGACCAGGGGGCCAGGTGAGATGAAGATTGAAGACAAAAAATGAAATTCATAAATTTCTTAGATTTCATTCATCTGAAGACAAGAGATTAAAAAATTGAAGAAAATAAGAGAATATACAAGTGGGAGCTACAAGGAGAAAGTCCTAAATCCTACGAAAGAACGAGGCGAACTTCTGGGCAACCTCCGACACACTGGCCTTGGCGACATTTCCCTCTCCAACGATGGGACCTTCAAGCACCGGATCTCGTGGGAAATGAGGATCCTTGCTTGTGTAGCACGTCAGCATGTATTCTGCGACGTTTTGCGCAAGGGATTTTCCTTCAGTTTCCAACTAATCCGCGATGACATCGTCCATCTTGTTGAGTTTGTTGCCAGCCGAGCTCAACACCTTCAATGCATGGTCCAGCTCCGGCTCTGGATCGTCCGAACGCACGGGACTAAAGCCCAGCGGTGCTAGCGTGTCATTGGCTTTGCCCAAGAAGTCCCATACTTTTTGGGAATCCACAACCCTTGAGCCTCGCATCTCCCCCAAGGACCTCTTGGCTGCCACAAGCTCAAAACCCTCCCAGGCAAGGCGCTCGACCTCTTTGGCGTGCTGCTGAACCCTTTCAGCAACTTGCCTTTCAAGATTGGCAAGCTCCTCTTCCCGGCATGGATCCTTTTCCGGCGGTCAACCATGTATTTCTCCAGGCCTCGCACCTTCTTCTCCCTGGCAGCGACTTCGTTCTCCCTTTTGGTGAGGTCCTGTCCCCACTCCCAGGCCTTCTTCTCCTCGCTCTCACAGAGCTCCTCCAGCTTCTTGGTGCGCTCTGCAAGGCTCTTGTTGCCCAGAGCCAGCCTTTGGGCGAGCTCCTCTTCCCTCTTCACGAGGTCATCCCTCAGCTCCAGGAGTTTTTGATCTTCATCTTCGAGCTTTTTCTCCCGCTCCTCAAGAGTCTCTCGGTGCTTGACGAGGCTCTCGTGGATTGTACTGAGCTTCTCCTGGCGATCATTCGCTGCTTCATTAGCAGCCACGGCTTGTTCGTGTATGGCCCGGGACTGGTTGTCGAGGGATCGCACCATGATTTCCCTCTCGTCCAACAGCTGGCCCCAGTACTCCATCCGGGCCTTCTCCCTCTTGACCCACTCCTTATCATCGGACAGCCTTGTTTGCACCAGCTTGGTCTCGAATTGGATCCGGTTGCGCCACCTCCTAAGGTTTTGGCGCTCCTCCTTGAGGTCCTTGTTGTAGTGATAAAAAGTATGCTGGACCTGACAAAGCTTGGAGCAGGCGTTGTTGACGCATAACAATAGGGGGATCGGCTCCTGACCTACCGGGGTCCTCTCTGCTGACTCCAGCGGGTTATCCATAACGAAAATTGGGTCCCACTATACAAGAGTGGTCCCCTGAGCTTCAACGGCACTAGGGCCGCCCTCCAGGATAGCCTCGGTCACCGCCGAGGAAGGTCCGACAACGGGAGCTTCAACCTCCGGAGTCGGCTTTGAAGGTCTTGCCGCCAGGTCATCAACAACTGGTCCCTAGAGCGGAGGACCGGTCGCTTCATCTTGGCACCCTGGCTCAGGCACGGGTACCTCCAGAACTACCACCTCTGGGGCAGACATTAAAGATTCAACCAGAGCTGAGGTCACTTCCGGCTCCGGTGCTGGTGCCTCCTCCACTGCCAGTTCCAGCGCCAGCGCTTCGACCTCCACCGGTTCGGGTGCTGGCACCTCCACGACAACCGACTCAAGCGCCGAAACTTCTTGAACCACCGACTCCACTGCCGGGGCTTCAGTAACATCCAGCTCGAAGGCCGGAACTGCAGCTACCTCTGGCTCTAAGGCCGGAGCGTCCGTCATCACAACATCCAAGACCGGAGCTTCAGCCTCTAGAGCTGGTGCCGCTGGTACATCTTCATTCCCGTGGTCCGGTGCTACCACGGGAGCTTTGGGAGATGAGTCAAGATCAACGACAGCCGGCGCCGAAACTGCTGTGACCTCAGCCACCACCTGGTGCGGCACTAGAATCAGAGCAGGAGCCTCTTCCTGCATAGCATCAGCTACTATCACAGGAAACGGAGCATCAACCCCTTTTTTGGAGACCCTGTAGATGAAGGACAAAAAAACTCAAAATATTATTACAACAAAAATGACAAACTGAGGTAAAGAAGCAAATTTACCTTGGAAGGCTTCCGCTCTAGCTAGCGCGGAACCTCTTCGCCAGACGTTTAGAGCCCGACCTAGTCACAATTGGGGTAGTAGCTCCAGAAAGCTCTTCGGAGCTTACTGCCGCCATCAGCAACGTCTTGGTTGGGGCCCTCCTCGACTGAGAAGGACCCTCGAACCAGGATCCCTTAGCTCGCCCTGGTGCCGGAGTCATCCGATTGGAGCTGGCATTTCGGGGAGACGCTGATGCTGGAGTTGTCGTCGTCGTCGAAGACCTCCCCCGCCTAGGAGAAGGAGCCGCTGCGGAAGGAGCAGGTCTGACGGGCCTCCTGTCATAGTGCTTCAACATCCTCTTTCGGCTGGAGGGCTCCGCCAACTCTTTTCCCTTGCCAATGACTTCAGCTCTTGTTCTCGGGGCACGAGCAGGGCCACCCTTGGAAGCTTTGGGAGTCACCAATCTGGTGATCGGATGCCTCTCTACCTCACCGAGGTCGTCAAGCACCGGCATCTTCCTCCGGAGCTCCCTACTGAAGTCCACCTCCATGTTCAAAGGGAGGAAAGCCGCCAATAGAGTTAAGTCGTCGCCCTCGACGTCAATGCATTGCTGGAACTTCTTGAGATGAAGCTCAAAAGTAGCGCCTTCCAAATTGGACTTCAAACCAGTCTCAATCTGATCATCGTCCATAACACTGTTGAGGGCCCAAGCGAGCTTCTCCCTCTTCTTCAGCGGAGCCCATCTATTGACCAGGAAGTTGCAGAAGACCGCCTGGGCGGTCACCCCTCCTTCCACACATTGGCGGATCCTGGTCAAGGCAGGGTTGAAGGCCTCAGACAGCACCGGAGCCTCTCTCTCCAAGCGTCAGTGTCAACATTGGGAAGACCTTCAGGCAGATCCAACTTCTCATGCTACTCTGTCGTGAAGACAATCTAATCCTTCTTCCAGTCATCCCACTTGCCGAAGGGAATGACCTCAAGTACTTGAAGGCGCATTTCTTACGCTTCACAAAATAGTAGAAGCCAAGATACTCGTCACTCTTGCCGGTAGTGTGGATGGTGAAGAAGGTACGGAAAAGCTCGACGCAGGGGGGAATACCCACCCACATCTCGCAGAAGTGGACGAATGTTGACACAAGATGAATGGAGTTGCGGCCAAGGTGGTACAACTGTAGACCATAGAAGTCTAACAACATCAAGAGAAAACATGAGAAAGGTGGGATCAGTCCCACCATGGCATACGCAGAAAAGTACACCATGTCGCCAGCGCTCTTCTTCTTGAACGGGAGCTTGCCGGTGCGGACCAGGTGGTTGGAGTCGCTGGACCACCCCATGTAGGTCCAGACCTTCTTCAAATCGTCATCGGTCGTGAGACGGCTCTTGCGGAGACCCAACTCCATCGCAGCAATGCGGGGCGAGAGAGGAAAAGCAAGCGAAAGTTTGGAGGATTCAAGCGCAAGTTCAAATGAAGGCGTAAGGAATCCCCAAATGGTGCGCGCTTTCCTTCTTATGTAAGGCCCTGCAACACTTGGATGGATACTGCAGAAGGGCCACGGATACAGTTTAAAAATTTCACCCTGCCAATGACAAGGGGGCCCGAGGCCACCCAGACGATCAAGTCGAGGTCCTTACCCCAGGTGAAGAGTTGTAATCATGAGAGGCGGGAAACCCGAGGGCGGCAGCCTGACAGGACGCGTGGAACCGATACAATTTTCATATTGGGAACCGGCGACCTTCAATTGCGTGAGATCCGCACACGCAGATCTCACCTGCCGCATCCTGAAGATGCCACGCGGCGATGGTTTAAATGCGAACCACCACCTCAACGGCACATCCAAAAACCCTTGTAGACACGGCGCAAAAATCAAAAGATGGACCCACCTCTGATAGAATGACTTTAACCAAAAGGTCTATCCCAGAGGTGGCCCCAAGGGGCCACTGTCGGTACCCTGCGTATCGGATACCCCTTGGAACTGCGAAGAGTGCAAAGGAACTCCACCTATCTGAGTTGAAGACCGGCCCCACGTGTCACTCGGAACTGGACATGCCTCCCTTCTATGGTTAGTCCCAGTGCCACCACGTGTATCATAATACCGGAGCTACATTCCATACATGGGATAGCTCTGTACTAGATACCTGTGTGGCACCCCCAGTCCTAACCCCCGACAGAGGGAAGCTCTGGTACCGACACGTGTACAACAGCACTGGACCTACTCGTCCAAGACAGTAAGCTCCAAAGCTACCACATGTCCAACCGCCGGACCTTCGACCTCAACAGTCAAATTGATGGACCTCCAATGGCTCGGACATTCAAGGAACATTAAAGACATCAAAACCTGATAATGTGTCATTAATGCTATCTTAATGACACACGATCGAAAGACCCCTAATACTAGTAACGCCACCATTAAGGCGTGTTACAATGCTGTTAAGGGGAATTAAGTACATTAACTGTGTATTAAGCATCAGTAACCGCCAGGGCCACATGTCAGGTCAGGCTAACGATGTAACGACCAGTCCTTGTACTATAAAAGGACTGGTCGAGCGATACACAGGGGGTGGGGGGCGGAGAATTCTTCTAGACACTCTGGTCTCTCACACACAAGTGCTCAGACGCTCAATACAACAACAACACACACCCGTGGAGTAGGGTATTACGCTCAGGCGGCCCGAACCACGTAAATCCTCGTGTCAAATCGCCATCTTGTTTTGAATATCCGCACGCCCTAACCGAACCACAAAACTCCGCGGGCTACTAACCATAGTACCGGGAGAATTGCTGGAACCAGATTCCGACAGTGGTGGTTTACTTCAATGATATCCTCATTTACAGCAAGTCATATGGTGAACATCTTCATCACTTACGTGCTGTTTTTACTGTTTTGAGAGATGCACGTTTGTCTGGTAATCTCAAAAAGTGCTTCTTTTGCACCAATCGAGTCTCGTTTCTTGGCTATGTCGTTTCCTCGCAGGGAATTGAGATGGATGAGGCAAAAATTGAAGCAATTACCAGCTGGCCAGCCCCAACAACCATCATGCAGGTTCGTAGTTTTCTTGGTCTTGCAGGCTTTTATCAGCGTTTTCTGCAGGATTTTAGCACCATTGCAGCACCTCTACATGAGCTAACGAAGAAGGGAGTGCTATTTCGATGGGGCGAACAGCAGCAACAAGCTTTTGATGCTCTCAAATCGAAGGTTACACAAGCACCATTGCTGCAACTTCCTGATTTTGACAAGACCTTTGAGCTAGAATGTGACGCAAGCGGCATTGGTATTGGAGGCATTCTCATACAAGGAGGTAAACCCGTTGCTTTCCTTAGTGAAAAGCTTCATGGTCCTTCTTTGAATTATTCCACTTATGATAAAGGATTGTATGCCTTAGTGAGAGTATTACAAACTTGGCAACATTATCTTCGGTCTAAGGAGTTTGTCATACATTCCGATCATGAATCATTGAAGTATATTAAGTGTCAAACCAATCTGAATAAACAACATGCTAAATGGATTGAGTTCATAGAGTCATTTCCATACATCACTAAGCATAAGAAAGCAAAGGAAAATGTCATTGCCGATGCATTATCTAGGTGTTATACCATGTTGTCCCAACTTGATCAAAAAATCTTTGGTTTGGAAACAAAAAAAGCATTATATCCTACTGATTTGGACTTCAAAGATGCTTTTGAAAACTGTAGAGAAGGAAGAACTTGGAATAAATATGTGCTGCGAGAGGGTCTCCTCTATCGTGCTAACAAGCTATGCATTCCAGCTAGATCCGTTCGTTTATTACTTTTGCAGGAAGCACATGGAGGAGGTTTGATGGGACATTTTGGAGTGAAGAAAACTGAAGACGTGCTGTCCACACGCTTCTTTCGGCCAAAGAAGAGACGTGATGTCGAGCGCTACGTGTTATGATGCACTACTCGCAATAAAGCTAAGTCTCGCCTTAACCCACATGGTCTTTATATGCGTCTTCCAGTTCCTAGTGTACCTTGGGATTATATTTCTATGGACTTTGTTTTGGGATTGCCTAGGACTAAGAGGGGGAGGGATAGTATTTTTCTATTTGTTGAATGTTTCTCCAAAATGGCACACTTTATACCTTGTGATAAGAATGATAATGCCTCACACAGTGCTGATTTATTTTTGACAAAAATTGTTCGTTTACATGGTGTGCCAAATACCATTGTTTCTGATCGTGATGCAAAATTTTTAAGTCATTTTTGGAGAACTTTGTGGTATAAATTGGGAACCAAGTTGCTGTTTTCAACTACATGTCACCCACAAATGGATGGACAAACCGAGCTAGTTAATCGTACTTTATCTACTATATTGCGGGCTGTCTTGAAAACAAATTTGAAGTTATGGGAGGAGTGTTTACCACATATGGAATTTGCTTACAACAGATCCGTTCACTCCACGACAAAGGTAAGTCCATTCCAGGTAGTGTATGGTTTCAATCCCCGTGTTCCAATTGATTTACTACCTTTGCCTCCTTCTGAAACTATAAATTTGGATGCTACACAACGATCTGAATTCATTCTTAAGATGCATGAAACTACAAAGAAAAATATTGAGATGATGAATGAGAAGTATAGGATTGTAGGTAGTAAAGGTAGAAAATAAGTAAAACTTGAACAGGGTGATTTGGTTTGGTTACATTTGAGACAAGAGCGATTCCCCGACTTGAGAAAATCTAAACTTATGCCACGAGTTGCTGGTCCTTTTAAGATTGTTGAAAAGATTAATGATAACGCATATAAGCTTGATTTGCCTCACGATTTTGGGGTTGGTCCTACATTTAACATTTCAGATTTGCGACCGTACATGGTAGGATAAGATGAACTTGAGTCGAGGACGACTCCAATTCAAGATGGAGAGGATGATGAGGACATCAGAACAGCGGAGACGCACATTGAAATGCAAGGACCAATCACAAGAGCACAAGCACAGTTAATAAATCAGCAAGTAAATTCGCTCCTAACTTCTTTTGCATGTGAGTTTGAGAATAGATTGCTATGTGTTGATTTAATTGTTATTAGGAAAAATGGAGAAGATAAACAAGTGATGGAAAGAGGCCTTGGGCGCATGGAGAACCAGCTGGGACGTCCACAAGTTGATGGAACCAGTTTACAACTTGGAGTCCTAGAGCAGTCCATCATAAAACGGACGACCAGGATGCATACGGACTCCGTTTTTGACGTTCTACATATGCACGGAAATAGGAGAAGATAAAATTTCCAATGGTTCTGGTCCCACCTCAATATTACTCTGGAGTCATTGGGAATCATCGAAACAAGTCGAGTCCAGATTTCTGTCTGGTGCTGCACCACCGAATCGGGCCTTTGGGCCTTTTATCCTATAAGAGTTCATTAGGGATGCGTCTAATTGTATTTTGGCCGAACCATAGCCTTTAAATACTGCAGCCGACGGTCATATTTGGTGGGTTTTTCTTAGAATAAAAATTTCGCCGTTCTATGGTTTGTGAGACCCCAACTTCTCAATTTCAGATCGTGTCTTCTACGTTCTTGCTTGTGTTCTCGGTTCACTTTCAAGGATTAGCCTTCTTGGCGAGGTCAAGCGTGTGCTGCACGGTTGATAACCAACGGGGTAGTAGTGTAGTGATTGCAGGGGTATTCGAACTGTTCGAGTGTTGCGTATCATCAACGTCGAGTTCTCCACTCCAATCGACTTACCTTTCGGAAGATCGGGCCTAAACCTACTCATCACCTTCTTCTTTGTCTTCTCCACGTTGCTTCTTCCTTTGAGGGTATTTCCATTGCATCATGCACACGTGAATCATCTTCTTCCTCGTAATGCCTCGAGGTAGCCTTCACTGGAAGGCTACCCCCTTATGCTTTGACTTACATTAGGGTAAACTTTTCTCGCTATCATGTAATACTGTAATAGAGTGAGAATCATCACGAGACATACCATTTACTTCTTTAGATGTGCCCTGAACATCCTCCGAGGACATGTTATTGATCCGGACACGCGATGGATTATGTGTCAACTGCTTTTTGGGCAACTGAAGGAGTAGTGGCCTCTCTCACCGCAGTTGTAACATTGCCCAGCCATGTTGGTAATTTGAGTTTTGTTTCCTGACTGCTGATTATGTTGTGGCTGCCCTATTGGACGAGAAGAATGCTAGTGTTGCATCTGCTGACCCTGCTGGGTATATGGCATTGGTGGCCTAAAAGAATAGTTGGCGGGACGACTCATCTATCCCTTCTGAATCGAGGACGATTGTTGCTACCAGAAGATTGCCCATGCACCACCTTTCGCTTGCAATTTTCTTTCTCGAATTCCTTTTTCTTCCTCCACGTTGAAAGCTATGTCTACCAGCTTTTGAAAATCAGCATAGTCACTTGAGGACATTGTTAGTTGTATTTCTTTATCCAACCCTTCCTTGAAACAAAATTGCTTCTTTGCATCGGTATCTACATCTCCAGGTGCATAACGAGATAACTGTGTAAACTTGTTTAGATACTCACGTCCACCCATATTTCCTTGCTTCAGGGCAAGGAACTCTCGACGCTTTGCTTGAATTTCGCCTTTGGGCACATGGTGGTTCCAAAAGTTAACCACAAACTCTTGCCAAGTTATGTTATCTGGGTTTTCATGTGCAGCCGTATAAGCGGTCCACCAGTCAGCTGTAGGTCTAGAGACTTGATGAGATGTAAGAAGTACTCTTTCTCTTCCTTCACATTGAACTATTCTCAACTTATTTTCAATTGTATTTAACAAGTTTTAGCATCCATAGGCTCTATAGCATTTGAAAAGAGTGGAGGTTGAGTGTTCATGAAGTCCCTTAGATAAGATCTTGGCTGCTGATGAGGAGGCGGCGGTGATGAAGGTGGGGGTGCTTGTCGGGCTTGTTGCATGTTGTTCATAATATGTGTCAAATTCTGCATCAATTGCATTTGCATCGCCATCATTTGTTGCATTTGATTCGTTGCTGGTGTTCCACGGGCACCCCTTCCATTCCACTGTGGTATCAGAATTCCGTCATCCTCATCACTGTTAAGGGGTACACCATTACCACGTCCTCTTCCTCTGCCTGGCATCTCATGTTGGGATCTTGTTTTAGAACAATGAGATAAGAGAGTAACTTTATGCATCGAAGAGAATAGTTTATGAAAATATTATTTTATTCAATAAAAAGATGAGGTTGTGTACAGGGTGCCAAAGCATTACACAACACACATCACAACCACAAACAAGCAAACAGTCACACACTACAGGAATATCGATCACTTACGTCGGCCAGAGCAACTTACGTCGGTGTCTTGTAGCCGACGTAAAATAATTGAATTACGTCGGCTGGCCGACGTAAGTAAAGGGACCGACAGTAATAAATTTTACTGACGTCGGCCCCGGCCCGCAGCCGACGTAAGTTAGTCGACCGACATAAATTAACACTAACTTACGTCGGCTCTGATGTCGGCCGACGTAAGTAATCCCAGCCGACGTAAGTTGTGGTTAAACCTAACCACCCGAGCGGTGCGCGCCATTTCATTTCATGCCGCTCCCGCGCCGCCAACCCCCGAGCCGCCCCGCCGCCGCTGACTACGAGCCGCCCCGCCGCCCCTGCGCCCCGTCGCTGCCCCGCCGCCGGCACGCCGCCCCGCCATCGCCGCCCGGCCGCCACCACCCTCCCGCCCGCGGCCCCGCCCCCGCGGCGCCGCCCCGACCCCCGCGGCCCCGACCCCGCTGCCGATCCACCCCCGCCTCCTCTGCGCCGCTGCCACCAGCCCGCCGCCGGTCCGCCCTCGCCGCCGCCCCCGCCACCGCCCGGCCTCGCCGCCCCTGCACCGCCGCTGCCGGCCGCCGGTCCGCCCTCGCCACCCCTGCGCCGCCACTGCCGGCCCGCCCCTACGCCACCGTTGCCGGCCCGCCCCCAGCCCCGCCGCCCCTGTTGTGCCCTCGCCGCCCCTGCACCTCCGCGCCCCCAGCCACCGCCCGGCCCCGCCACCCCGCGCGGTGCCCATGTACGAAATGACAAAACGGAACGTTTTTGGACAAAGTGGAACTTATGTTGCACTTGTGTCGAAATGGTTACGTGTCACATTATGAGTTGTGGAACTTCCACGGCGAGACAGCTTCTCAAGCTGTACAAGAAGTGGAAGCGGACAATGATGATGCTTAAGAGATTGATATGATGGATGAGATGCTGGAAGCTATACGACCAGAGCTTACAGAAGATACTCAAACAACAGAGGTTAAAGAGTTCTTCAAACGTCTCAAAGATTCAGAAGAGGCTCTGCATGAACACACTAAAATGTCAATCCTCAATTTTGTGACTAGACTTATGGAAATTAAGTCTAAGCTCTTCCTTTCTAACAATTGTTACAACGTGCTCATCGATTTGTTCAGAGATGCCCTTCCACAACCCAACAAAGTGCCTAAGGATATGTACAACTCGAAGAAAATCCTTTCTGGTCTCAGGATGAAGCACGAAAAGATTGATGTGTGTCCGGACAACTGCATGCTTTTCTGGAGAGAGCATGCCAATGAGAACAAATGTTTGAAATGTGGTCAACCGAGGTTTGTCGAAGTTGTTAATAACGATGGTAATACAGTGACAACGGAAGTCACACGTAAGCATCTTCGTTACTTACCTGTGACACCGAGGTTGAAGCGGCTGTTCCTTTCAAAAAAATGGCCAGACACATGAGATGGCACAAAGAAGGTGAGCGTGAGAACAATGGAGTCATGACGCACCCGTCCGATGGTGAGGCATGGAAGGCTCTGGACTGGTTCGACCCAGAATTCGTTCGTGAAGCGAGAAATGTTCGCATCGGGTTGGCGACAGATGGGTTCACGCCGTTCAGCACAAACGCCGCACCATACTCCTGTTGGCCCGTCTTTGTCATTCCGTACAATCTTCCGCCGACTTTTTGCATGAAGAATGAGTTTATGTTTCTTAGCATCATTGTACCTGTGCCAGATCATCCTGGGTCACGGCTCAACGTGATATTGAAACCGTTGATCGAAGATTTGAAAATGTTGTGGACAGGAGTCGAAGCGTACGACTGTTACAAGAAACAGAAATTCAACCTCCGAGCTGCTTATTTGTGGTCCGTTCATGATTTTCCGGCATACGGCATGTTTTCTGGATGGAGCACTCATGGTCGGTTGACGTGTCCGATATGTGCCTTGGACACCGATTGCTTTCGACTCACCCATGGAGGCATGATATTTTACTTCGATTGTCATAGACGTTGGCTACCTCCGAATCACTTGTTTAGACAACAGAGGAATGTCTTCAGAAAGAACACCGTTGTCACTAAAGGCTCCAGGGGTTCCGCAGAGCCTTCAGGGTCACAGGACGCGGCAGCGTCGCAGCAGAGGCGACGGACGAGGAGGACCCACTTTGCGGCTCCTCCTCCGGTTACTACTCAGCGGACCACGATCTGTCCCGTTGGAGACAGGTATAAATACTGTATATAGTATATTAAATATTAGATTGTTTTCCTTTACTTAATGAATTAATATATTTTGTAGATGTTGGTACGAATTTTCGTTCACGGGGGCCGAGAAGCACCACATGCAGGTTAACAGTGTCCTCGGTGCTATCGTCAAGTTGCACTACCCCGGTGTAATTGATGCTTTTCCTGCCCTATCGTGGGATGACTACGCTCGGGTCTTTCACCCGGTACACGGCACGGTTCAGGGAGCCGTGTGGCATGATTTTATGGTAAGTTTAACTTTTCATTTTCTCAACTCATTTGAATTCTTAATTGCACATCACTTAAATATTTGTTTGCTTAAAGTTGAGGTACCAAGTAGAGGAACCGGGCATGGAGGACCACGCGAGACGCGTGTTCCATTACAACGCTCGGAAGCTCACGACGGCGGCGTTGTCGTACGCCCGGATTCAGGCCGTCAACACTTACTACAAGCGGCACCCCCGGGAGCAGGAGTAGGAGCAGCAAAGGGGTGTATTTAGGAAGGACTCAGACTCCTACTTGACAGAGGAGCAGTACGCGGAGGTAAGATTTTAATATTGTTAAATATTTACAATATCTACGTATGTTAACTGTGTTGATGAAAAATGAAATATGTGCAGGTTAGTATTTCCTGGTTACAGGGTAACATCGAGGCGTACTTAGCTCTCTGTCGGTACTGGGCTAGCGACGCTTTTATCAACAAGTCCACGAAGGCTAGACAGTGCCGCATGGGGTCCGAGGGCAAGCACAACTATGGCAGCGACGGCTACTTGCGTTTGGCTAAACGCATGGTAAGTACCTTTTTATTTTATTTATGTGTTCCTAATATATTATTTATCTCACTAACACGGCTGTACAGGAGCGAGAGATGGGTCATGAGCCGACCCCGACCCAGGTTTGGAAGAGAGGTCACAAGGGAAGTGACCCTTCTCAGCCAGGGCACTGTAGTCAGGTCGCAGCCGACCAACTGGTAAGTTTTCGAAATTCATCAATTTCATTATAACTAGTACTATTATTGGCATGCTTACAAGATTTATTTGTTTTGTAGACAAAGTACGTGCAGGAGGTCGCAAAGATACATGGTGCGGATTACGATTGCGAAAGCGCGCTGATCGACCCCCAAGCCACGTAAGCAAGCGGAGGCGGGAAGGCCCACGGACGGTGAGTTCTTCGTGCGTTTCATTTCTTTTTCAATTAATCTTCTTCTACTTAGTGTTTTCATTATTTTGCAGGTTTGCCATTTTCGATGGAGTTGTTGACTCGAGGTTGATGCGACCTTTGAGAGGCGCTTCATCGTCACAGGCTTCGACCGTTGGGACCAGTGGTCGTCTCTTGTAGACCCACCTGGAGCTCCAGGCCATGAGGGAGTCGCTGACGCAAACTCAGGCAGAGCTGGAGAGGACGAGAGTGGAGGCAAGGGAGGAGCAGCAAAGGACGGCCTTAATGATGGCCCAGATGCAAGCAGCGATGGCGGTAAGTAATTTAAAGTACCGTAGTTAAATTTCACAGCACTTAATAACATATATCTGCTAATATCTTGCAATGGCAGGCTCTTGCTCGACAAAGCGGTCAGGACATCGAGATTCCTACGCTTCCGCCGCAGCAGACACCGGAGCAGGTAATATTGTCTATCCCTAGGAGTTTGATTCCCTTTTCATTATGTTAAAGAAGTTACATGCATCACATTTAATTTAGCAAATGTGTTACTCACACTATTGACTAGTTGTTTTATGGACTACTAATTATGGACTTCTAATTTATCCTAATTATGATTCTTTTGCAGGGTTCCGGAATGCGTCGAGATCCTGGAGACAGTGTAGGGGCTAGCGTGTAGACACCGGAGCAGGTGATAAACTCTCTCTTTAATATTGTTGTATCCATTTTAGTATTTTACATAGAGAGATAAGGAAGTAGAACATAGAGGTAGATCTTGATGACTTGTCAGATATTGATTCCTACAGCTATAGTGGTGAGGAAGTTAAGTGTAATCAAGCTTTAATAGTTTTTGACCATGGCAGAAATGATTAGTATATAGTTAGTAAGTTGTCAGTGCTTAGAGTTAACAAAGGGCTAGTGGTTCATAAGCTTGACCTGTTACCTAAAGTCTCCAACTCTGATATCTGCTAGTTTGCTATTTATATATGCAACATTCTTTTGTTTGCAATACCAAAGACCACTTAATGTGAAGCAATCCAACTCTAACAATTATCACTGATGTTCTTGGACTCTGATGTTATCACTGAGTTGACATTGATGCTTACTAGTGATTATGTTTCTTTTGCAGGGTTCGGGAACGCGCCGAGAAGATCCCAGAGGCAGTGGAGGGGCTAGCGTGTAGCCCGGTGGATGTTTTGTTGTTTTTGATGTTTTGGAACTTATTTTGCATCTGTTTTGCTGTGTATATGTTATGTATATTATCTGTGTATCTGCTCAGTGTTCTCGCCATCGAGCGAGGTAGTCAGTTTCTGTTTTTAAAAGAAATTCGAAAACTTAACTTACGTCGGCTATGGGAAGGCCGACGTAAGTTAGCCCAGATTAACTTACGTCGGTCAGACCATACCGACGTAAGTTAAACCACTTAACTTATGTCGGTTTGGATCACCCGACGTAAGTTAGAGCACTTTACTTACGTCAGCCTGCCTAGGCCGACGTAAGTCCTCCGGCCCAGCCCAAGGCCCTTCTCGACACTTAACTTACGTCGGCTTCTGCAGACAGACGTAATTATGGTAACTTACGTCGGTGGCCGACGTAACTTACCTTAATTACGTCCAAATGTCTACGTCGGCCAGAAGCCGACGTAATTAAAGGAAAACCGACGTAATTAAGTTACTTATGTTGGTTTGTGCCTTACTTACGTCGGCTTTCGCCGATGTAAGTGATCGATATTGCTGTAGTGACAAATCAAAACCACGCAACTTAGGATCATAGCATGTCTCTACGCGTCTTATTACATTATTCGGTAAAGTAGCTATTCCTAAGTTGTGTAGTGTACGGTGAGTTAACTCTCTCTTTTTTGGGTCCTTTTCGTATGTCCAAGTCTATACGCCTAAAGTATATCCCTCGGGGGTCCTCATCAATGATCATCTCGTACTCTTGGATAATAGCCTTCTGATACTTCACGAGAGCATGCATACCTTGAAGCTCCCGCTGGCAGTGCTCGAGGCGGTTGCTGAGATGAACTCCATCATTGATGCTTCTTTCCATTCGCCAATTCGTGAACTGTGGCTGCAGTGGTCCACGAGTGAAGTTATTGATGCCGATTGGACATTGAGGCATGTAGGCGTGGGTGGTGCCGTGGAATCTCTAACGGTTGGTGTAGCATTGGCTAGTAATAGCCACCCATGTTGTGTCCTTCTCTGCATCCTCTAGAGTGGCTCTCCAAGTTGGGGAGAAATGATTCATGAGTAGCTGACCGTTGTAGTAGATCAAGAGCTCACCCATCTATTCTTCACGATGGACATGATGAACCTTGGTAGTATGATAGCGAATGTAGAGCTTGTGCGCATCGTATCCGGCAATAAGTAACATCGCCCTAAGACGATGATTTATTCCTTCTGTGGCATCTCCAGTACAGTAGTACGTCATTAGTTTTATTGAATTGTCTTGTGAAGATCTTGGAGCATGGGCTGGAGCACATGAGACAAGTTGACTACATGTGGCGGTCAGGTGAATGTTGGCCATCTACAGTTGACGAGAAGAGTTTTAGGAAATCAAAATAGTGAAGACAAACGGAGTAAGACAACAAGACAAGGTAGAATATACAAAGAAATTTTGTAAAAGAATTTTTGTGAAAATAGCAAAGACCTTAATGTGTCCATATCTATCTAGGCTCGCCTCCTACGCGCAACACAGCTCTGGTACAACTTTGTCACACCTGGTTTTCAGAAGGCGACCAGATGCTTTCCACATGTATACCAAGATCAGTTGAATTCATACATGTGTAGACAAAAGTGAAATACCATTAAATTGAACCATGTTTGAGTACATAAATTATTACATAAATGAGCATCCAGGTCTAAAAGAAAAATTACAAAGCGGTGGGAAATAGTAGATAAACGGGGCTCCAAAGCACAGGCATTGCCCGGGGGTTTCGCCAGCCTAGAACATCTCATCCGGATCAGCATAGAAATCTTTGTTCTCCACTTCACCATCATAGACTGGGGAAAGATGAGCAACAAGCAAGTTTGAGTACCAATGGTACTCAGAAAGTGAGGAAGTTTATGATATGAGGGTTACAAACAAGGAAGGCAAACAATGGTAAAGCACTATAGCAATTAGAACCTATCCTTACTGTTATTAAGCACCTATCTCTAGGTGAATCTCAACCATAAGTCCCAAAGTAACCAGATAATGCCCAAAACAAACCATCCATCCATTTAACCATGTGTGCTAATTATGAACTTGATCCCAAGCCGCTCGTGTCCGTGAGCACGGCTGTCTAGACAGTTTGACAAAACTCTACAAAGTGTGTATCCTTCACCTATAGTTCGTGATTTCATCCCCAGTTGCCAGGTGGACTAGATAAACCTCCCTGTTGCCAGGGACGACCAACCACTATACACACTTCCGTAGGTGTGCAGCCAGGTAATCACTACGAGGTCTTTTCGATGGTTCTCCCGACTTGCATTTAGTACTTTGAGGTTTCACCGCTCCGGCACGTGGAGTCTATTTTCCCTCCGCCAGGAGAAGCCCCCTCTTGAACCATGCGGATCCCAAGGCAGTAATCCCAATTGGTATAGGGCGCGGCGCAGTCCGGTGGTTCGGGGAAGACGAACCCGGCAGGCGGGCCCCGTTTTGCAGCGAGAGGGAGGTGCGGAGCGAGCCAGCGCATAGAGGGAAGGGAGTTGGGCCGGGGAAAGGAAATCGGCCCAGCTGAGGTTTTTTTCCTTTTACTTTTTCTTTTCATTTTCTTTTATGTTTTGTTTTTCTTCTCTTTTATAATTTGAGTTTTAAAAAGAAAAATCTAACAAATTTAAATTTGAAAATTTTCACACATTCAATTAAACATGATGCGATTGCCTTATATGACTTTTATTCCAAAAGAAATTGTTTTGCAGTTCTTGAAAATTTCATTTTACATTTTTTTTCTTTCCAAAAATTGGGTGTTACAGTTCTTCAAGGTACCCACTACCTCAGAGTTATTAGTGGAATGCAGAAGCAAGCAGGAGTCCTTGATAAGGGTCATGTCCATAAAGTGCCTTGAATGGAGCACACTTTAAGGCGTTATGGTATGTGGTGTTGTACCAAAATTCAGCCATCGGAAGCCACTTCACCCAAAAATGAGGAGAAGCATTAATAGCACACCTGGGATACATTTCAACACATTGATTGACCCTCTCAATACGTCCATTAGATTGTGGGTGGTATTAAGAGCTAAAGTGGAGATGAGTGCCCAGAAGCTTGAAAATCCTTCACAAAAAGGAGTTTGTGAAGACTCCCTCTCTATTAGAGACAATACTTGCAAGAAATCCATGTAAATTGACAACATTGTTGTGTTAGTTGTGATCACCTAGGATCGCGGTGGGGCAACAACCATCTGGCCCACGGTCTCTTGCTCCCCATGCACCCTGATTGGGGGCGCAACCGACTTCCATTTGGTTGAGGCCCCCTCTCGCCCGAGCTATAAAAACATACGGGAGGTAGACGGGGCTAGCACCAGTTTTGCGGCCACGCCTGATGCCTCCCATAATCCTGTGAAATCCGATCGTAAGAAGTGTGGCAGTGAGGGGAAGGCCCTCGACCACCGGTGGCGGTCTACGCCTGCGTGGGAAAGACAATCTTCCCCCGGCCATCTTCACTGAGCTATTGCGCACGGAGCCAAGCTCCTTGCACCGCCGTGTCATCATCCTCGCCACAACCCGAAGGTATGTGACCCTAATCCCATTCAAAATCTTCAGTTAGTTGCTATTAATTTGGATCCCATGCCACTGTTAAGTGTGATTGTTTGATCTATGCCTAAGTACCTTGATTAGCAGTCAATAAGATTGATCATTAATTTAATACTAAGTCTAACATTGGTATCAGAGCCACCTTAGGGTTCTGCTAGTTGGGTTATCAAGTTTTGATTAAGTTCAAGTTTCGTTTTAAGTAAATTTTGCAGCAATTAGAAGGATGGTAATAATTTTGCTTCGGTTTAGACTAAGAAAATTTAAATCATAAGAACACCAAAGCGAAATAAGACAACTGAGATAAGATGACGGACTTACCTTAGAGGGCTCACGGCCTCCTGCCTCTCAGGGCCCCCCACCGGCGTTGACGTGCTAGGCTATGGAGGTGACGTAACCCTACACCGGTGAACCCATCCGCTGGAGTGGACCCGGGAAGGACGACCTTGTGCGCCACTACATCCGTTCCAATAGGAGCACCGCGCGTCGATTTCATCGATGGCGGTGCGCTCACACTTAGGGAATGCGCGCACCAGCGATGAACTCGACGGCGGCACCATTCCACCAAAGCGCGCAGGGTGGGAAAACTCTAACCCTAGCAGCATTTCCCTCAGCGGCGGCCGCCTGATGACCTTCCCACATGCAACATGACTTGCGCGCAGTGGTGGAGGTCATGGTGGCGTCGAAGCCTTGCCGATAGCAGGCTCCGCCCTTGCACCCCTCTCTGTTTCACTCCCTGTCTCTCGATTCCGTCGGCCGAAGAGAGAGAGAGAGAGAGAGAGAGATTGAGGAGGAGAGAAATGGCATTTTAGGGTTTCAACTAGCAGTGCCGGACTTTTAGTCCCCTCGAAACTATCGCTCAACCTTCCGATCTCAGATCAACGACAGAGATTGATTCAAGTATTAAGGCCACGACTCATCTCAGCCGTCGGACTTAAATCCGACAGGTTCTGGCGTAGCGCGCGCGCCACCCACGCCGAATGGGCTCGGGGCCCATTTTGGCAGTGTCACGGGCCTGCTGGGCTACCCTTTTGATTTTTTTGAGAATTTTCAAATTAGCTTTTGGGCCAAATCATCCTTGGGCTGGACCCTTTTTGGCCGCGCATGTTGGAGTGTTTTTTCCAATTTCTGCTGTATTTTTCTGTTGGGCCGAGCTGCACTGTGGGCTTTTGGGCCACTTTAGGTGTGGACTTTTTCCATTTTTAGTAAATTTTTTCTGGCATTTTAGGATGCGCTGAAATGCTATATGGGCCACTCATAAATTATTAAATGAGCTAATAATTTTACGTTATTCTGTGTGCATTTTGTGTGATGATTGTTTAATTATTTGCCGCAATATTTATTGATTATTGTCGTTAAGATATTTCTCAGCTTATTTAATTATTTTTATATTGAAGTTGTTGTGAAATTTAAGAAAATTAAGTTTTGCTTCCGCTTTTATTATGCAATAAATTTTAATCTAAGTAAGTAGCCAACATGAAATTTTAAGTTACCGTATTTTTAAGATTATGTTAAATTTAATTTTGGTAAATTCATAAAGCAGCCAACGTGAAATTGAATTTACCATATTTTATGTTGCATGGAATTTAAATGAGTATCCAACGTGAAATTTTAATTTGCCATGTTTTATGTTAAGTTTTGAATGACGTGTTTTGTGGAGTAACCAACGCGAAAAACAAAACACGCCATTTCTTCTTGTTTAAGTGACTATTGTATTTTGCGAAGTGGCCATCGTGAAAAGTAAAATGCAATATTTATCTTGTATTAAGTTGTATATTTAATTACTTATGTTTCTATTTATGTTTTGAAGGTTCCTCCATCCTATCTTCAGCACTGAGTTTTATCTCGTCCATTGAGCCTCTTACTTGTCACAAGTATGGCTCATGGTGAGAGAGACTTGAGATCGCCCATGCGGTCGCTGAGTTGTACTACGCACTGACGAGTCCTTGCCCTACTGAGCTTCCAGTCCCTATTGTTGAGACGGGAGAGACTGATGAGGCTTTCTCACTCAGGAAGGGACTATACCTAATTGCTAAGAGTAAGTATGAAAAGGATCTCCCTAAGTGGTAGGCCTCAAACATAAAGTGTTTGATGGTCATTAGGGAGACTATCACTGAGGCCATTCTGGGAGCAATTCCCGAATGTGGGACAGCTGTTGAGTACCTCCGTAAGGTGAAGTGTCAGTTTACTGGCTCTTCCAAGGCTTTGGCGAGCACTCTCATAAGGAGGCTCTTTAGTGAGAAGTATACAGAAGGTGGTGTGTGTGAGCACATCTTTAAGATGACAAACCTAGCCACAAAGCTCAAGCCGCTTGACTTAGGGGTAAGTGATGAGTTGCTTGTGCACTTCATCTCCGCCTCCCTTCCTATGGAGTTTGAGGCCTTTTTGATCATTAGAACTCATAGCCTGATAATTGGTCTATTGAGAAGTTGATTGCCATGTGTGCACAGGAAGAAGAATGCATCAGGTCTCGGAGGTGTAGTGACTCTATCAACTACGCCAAAGGGGAAGGTAAGGAAAATCACTATTTTAGTTCTCACAAGCCTCCCTCTTTAAGGTACATGGCACTCCTTCCACTAATAAGGGTAAGGCGCCAATGCAACATCCTCCTAATAAGGATGTGAAAGTAGCTAAGGATCAGTGCAAATTTTGCAGGGCTAAGGGGCATCATCACAAGGAATGTGTTGGCTTTCTGAAGTAGTGCTGTAAGAACGGTAATGACTTTATTACTTTTGTAAATGAATCCCTATATTTAATTTATTCTCGATCTACTTGGTGGATAGATTCAGGTGCCACCGTGCACGTATGTAACTCTACGCATGGATTAAGTATGAGGAGCACCCTATGAAGAGGGGCAAGGACCATTACAGTCGCTGATGGTCGTGAAGCCCAGGTCGAAGCCGTAGGAGATCTGCCTATTAGACTTAGTAGGGGCTTCATACTTAGGCTAAATAATATTCCTTTTGTTCCGTCATTAGAGAGAAACTTGATTTCAGTTTCATGGTTGGATGATTCAAGCTATGTGTGTCATTTTAGAAATGACAGATGTGCGATTACTTTTAATAATAAGATTGTGGGTATTGCCTTCCGACAAGACATGTTATATCTATTGTAAACTCATGATAATTTTAATGTTGTAAGTAACGATCACGTTTGTCAAACAAAAGACATAGTATTTAGTAAGAGCAAATGAATCGATTCTAAATCGTCGACGAAATTATGGCATTGTTGTTTATGCTATATTTCGAGGGGGAGAATTGAACGCTTCGTATCACAATCGATTCTTCCTCACTTAGACTTTTTAGATTCACAACAATGCATTGATTGCATTAAGGGTAAGTACGTTAAAACTATTAAGAAAAATGCCAAATGTAGTACGAGAAGTTTAGAGTTAGTACATACGGACATTTGCGGTCCGTTTCCCGTAGCCTGCATAGATGGATATGTTTTTTTCATAAAGTTTACGGATGACTATAATCGTTATGGCCACATTTATTCAATCAAGGAGCGATCCGAAGCATTGAATAAATTATAAATATTTAAGGCTGAAGTAGAAAATCAGCATAACCTTAAGATTAAGGTAGTAAGATCCGACCGTGGAGGGTAGTCTTATGGTCGTCATACCCCATATGGCCAGGTCACTGGATCTTTTGCGAGGTTTTTATAGGACAATGGCATAGTCCCCTAGTACTCGACACAGGGCGAGCCTCAGCAGAACGGTGTAGCGGAACGGCGTAACCTAGTAAGTCAGTACCTAAGACACCGTACGAGATGTGGACGGGACGTAAGCCCTCATTGAACTACTTGCACGTATGGGGCTGTCCAGCTGAGGCAAAAATATTCAACCCAAACATTGGTAAGTTGGATTCTAAAACCATTAGTTGCCATTTTATTGGCTATCTCGGTAGGAGTATGGGATTTCAATTTTACTGTCCAAATTATTTCACTAAGTTTGTGGAAACAAGACATGTCGTCTTTTTAGAAGATGTCATGATCACGGGGAGCATGGTAAGAAGTGAGGTAGATCTTGAGGAGAAACGAGTGTATGCGCCCATTCCTAGGATTCAAGAACCCTATTTCATGATAACTGCTTGTCGATACCTTGCATACCAGGTATCCCTTCGTACAAGAAGAAGACACACTAAGTTCCACCTTCCAGTATTGTGGACTTCTGGAGGCAACACGTGTCTCGCAGTACCGGACCTGCCTCCCTCCTTAGGGTGGCTCCGGTGCTGCCATATGTCTTGGGGTGCCGGACCTGCTCTCCCAACAGGGGAAGCTCCGGTGCAGCCATGTTTCTAGTAGCTCCAGACCTACTTTTTCTCACAATGGGAAGCTTCGGAGCTACCACGTGTCACACGTCCGGATCTCTGATTGCAACGGGAAGACATCGGGATCTCCAATGACGCCGACATTCAAGGGCTATCAATCAGCCGTTACAAGACCTCCTTAACACATCATTAATGCCATGTTAATGACGCATGATCAGAGGACTATCAAGACCAGTAACACTACTGTTAAAGCATGTTATCACGCTATTAACCACCCTTAACACCCATAAATCATGTATAGGGTGGTTACTACAGCCAGGGCCACCTGTCGGGCCATGGCGGACACTGTAATAGCTAGTCCTTGGCATATAAAAGGGTTGCGTTGCACGGTAGAACTCAAGCGAAGCTAAGTTAAGCTAAGCATACACAAGACTAAGCTCAGTCTTACACATTCTTATACAAGCAACACACATATTATGGAGTAGGGTATTATGCTCAAGTGGACCGGACAATGTAAAAACTCTCGGTGTCACCTTGCTCTTGGATCTTTATTAGCGCCCCACCTAAATAAGAACATCTGCGGACTACATCTTAGTATTAGTGGGGGAAGTGTTGTTGGCAAACTTCGACATTTGGCATGCCAGATAGGGGCCTTCCAATATCTCCAAGATGGTGAACTCGACCGCCGCTTCAAACGGACCGACTGCAGAAGTCGTTGGTGGAAATCTCTCAAATGCTCAACAACCGGCCAACGTTGTTGTCCCGGCGAATGTCGTCCCCCCATCACCACCATCTGCTGCATCAAGCAACACTAGATAGCAGGATGGTGAATTTGCATCGATCACAGAATCTACGAACAACCCAGAGAATGCGTTGAACGCACTGTGGACTCTACTTCAGCATCCTCCAACGTTGGGAGCTCCTCCGCTGTGTTGGAACAGTAGTGCCCTGACGTTGAGCATCTGGTTGAAACCGCAACCACTGCACTCAACAACCAAGGTCTGCCCCATACAAGGTTGGCACCATCACGTAACAGGACCTTGTATGGAAGGCTTGGTCCTACGGCGTGATAGCCCAGGAGACGTGCGCCCTTTTAGCATGCGACGTCTCTGCCCTCCTGGGCTCGTCGTACTCATACAACGTCGAGGCTCCCGACTCAAGACCTTTGGTCGAAGCTCAACCGTCAGTACATGAGGTAGGATGGCCTCATCAACATCGAGCGTACACATGAGAGGTGACCTTCTCGTGAAAACCCTTTTCCTCTACGAGTTGGAGGCAGCTATTCAGCTCTCGCCATGCATCTCTGCATGGTAGAATGGCCACCCAAGTTCTAGTCTCATCTCCCAGAGAAATACGAGAGGAGAGTCAACCCCGTCGAGTTTCTACAAATCTACTCCACTGCCATCCTCACGGCTAGACGGAATGAGACTATCATTCCCATGTACTTCCCTGTGGCTTTGATCAGGACTGCAAGGTCCTCGTTTACGAGCTCACCCTCTGACTCCATCTACAATTGGGCGGAACTATATCGCGAGTTCACCGCCAACTTCAGGACCTCCTACACCCGACCTAGCACCAAGCTATATCTCTTTGTCGTACAGAAGAAGTCGGGAGAGTCACTGCAATCATTCATTCAGCGATTCTCTCAGGTACGGAACACTATACCTTCTATCTCCAACGCTTCTGTCGTTGTTGCATTCTGACAGGGACTTCGAGATAAGAAGATGTTGGAGAAGCTGCCAACCAATGATGTCAGTATCATCACGAAATTCTTCACCCTGGCCGACAAGTGTGCCAGAGCTGCAAAGGGCCGTGAGATGCACTCCAAACCAGCTGCGGAGGCTGGTCAATCTTCCTCCAAAGTTGAATCTACTTCCACAAGCAGTGGCAAAAAGAAAAAGAAGTCAAGTTGCAAGAAGAAGTCACTTGCCAGCACACCTACAACTGTCGCTGCCGTAGCACCCAGTGGCTCAGGGCCACGCCCCAACAAGCCACCTCGATAATCTTTTGAGCACGGTGACAAGATGTGGTGCCCGATCCACAAATCCACGGGCTATAATCTTGAAGACTGTGTGAGACCTATGTGTGCTGAATACATTGACTATTACGATAAAAGTTTTGAATATTTTCAAAACACCCTTCTCATCAAAGTCCGACTCTAGGCTCGAGCTCCGACAAGGTCCGACAATAGGTCCGGCATGTTTTGGGTAGCTCTGACAAGGTCCGACAATAGGTCCGACATGCTTTGGGTAGCTTCGGCAAGGTTCGACAATAAGTCCAACTTGTTTTGCGTAGCTCCGGCAAGGTCCGACGTGAGGTCTGAAAAACTTTGGCTAGGTCTGGCGCAAGGTCCCGTTAGCTTTGGTTAGGTCCGGCGCAAGGTCCCGTTAGCTTTTGCAAGGTCCGATTAGCTTTGGCTAGGTCCGGAGCAAGGTCCGGTGCAAGATCGCAGTGGTTCTGCTTTTAACTTGCAATGTTTCAAACTTGCTTTATGTTTATGAAAAGTTTGCTTAGTATTCTCTTACTAAGTTTTTGGTGTGTTTTTGTGGTTATGGCTGATATTATCTTGCTATGTTTGCAACATGCTTATGTTAGGTGCTCACGTAAGGTCTTGTAGTTTCTGAACTAACGAGAGTCAAGTCGAGGACTTGGGCTCGCAAAGAATGGTTGTTTATTCATGTGAAGGTGTTGCTTGAGGTCAAGACATGGCTTGTGACGGGATCCATTGAACTAGTCTTAGGGACAAGATGAGGTTCAACAACCAAGTTCGGGAGGAATTGTGGTTGAGTTGATCAGGAGGTCATGCAACATGTTTGAGTCAAGAACAATGCATATAAAGGTCTCGTGGACATCGTTGGAAGGTGTTTGTAAATGTGCAAGTAGTGCATGGACGTGCCAACATGGTTCCAAGGCGTGATGAAAAGAAATGGACGTAAAGAATTGGTCGGAAAGGTCCAACCGGCTGGATTATGACTCAGGCTGCGGCTGAGGTGGTTATGGTTCGTTTACGGAATGTTTTGAGTTTGTTTTGGTTATATTTCGTGTAGGTCACGAAGTTGAGTTGTTTTAGGAATTTGGAATATGTTCCAAAGGTGTTTGAAAGTTTTAAGATTGCTTCTATCTGCATATGAAAGAGTCTTGAGCAGTTATGGAAAGTTTCGGTTGAAACTAAGTTGGATTAGAGTCCTAGTTTGGATTGGGATGGTCTTAGAGCTGATTATATAAGCAAGAGATGCCAGATCTCATGTTGACAAGACTTTGGGGTGTTCCTCTTATGGTTTGTTCAATAAAATTCTTAGTTTAGAGAAACTTTTGTGCCTTGTTCATTCGACTTGTTTTAGACAAGTTTTTCTTGTCCTGTTTCTGCACAGCACTATGTTTTATCATTGTTTTTGTCATAACTCGAGTTTTACGGATCCAATTGACGTGATTCTTTTTGTGTTGTCTTCAAACTTGATTATATATCATCTGTGACAATTTCACTGTCATTGGATTTTTGGTTTATGATCTACACGAGTTTCTATGTAGTGTTGCAGATGTGGTTTTTTCTCAGATAGAACAGATTGACCTTTGATCAATCTTTCAATCATAACATGAGTTTTTCTCGACGGTTTTTCGTCATTCTTGTTGTCATATCTTCGTGACATGATTATCCACAATCTATAATGGTTTCTTTACGATTTATCACATTTAGTAGTCTTGCACATGTTTTCTTATCAGATTGGTTTTTCCGTCGAGGGGTTTTTGTTGCTTCCGCTAAAAAAGATTTAGTCTACTATTCACCCCCCTCATGTAGATTTTCATGTGCTCTTCAATCCTACAATTGGTCTCAGAGCCGTGGTGCTCTAATCTTTGTGATTAGCACATGTTTTGACTAATCATGATGGAGAAATACTCCGCAAAACCTTGTGTGTTTAGTGGCATTGATTTTCAGGTATGGAAGGCACGTATGAATGTGGCCTAGAGGGGGTGAATGTGCTTTAAAAGTTTTCCTGCACACTCAATTAAATCGTTAAATTCCTGGTGGACCAGACTTGTCCGGTGCAAATGCGGACTATTCCGGTGTGCTTGTGTTATGTGAATTGATCAAATGTTAGAGCAGAAATTGTATGTGTTATAGCAGTGGAATTTAAACAACTATCAAAACAAACTTGATTGAACAATTAATGTTGCAAACTTGCACAAGGAACACAAATTAATTGATAGATCAAGTCTAATGCCCTAGATGATGGAACTTGCAAAAATAAAAGAGAAAAGCACGCGAGACACGTATTTTTACTGAGGTTCCATTTCACCAAAGAGATCTACTCCTCGTTGAGGAAGCCCACACAGAGCCGGGTCTCTTCAAACCTTTTTCCCTCGTCAAGTCAACACACAAGGCTAACATGATTCCACTATCATAGGTAATCACCGAGTTGGTGAGGCAGCCTCACATGTTTAGGGCTCCCGCAAAAGATTACAACAGAAAAAATGATCGAATACACTCAAAAAGATTACAAGTAATGCAAGAGTGTATAGAGATCAAACCCCAAGAGCTCAATGACGTGTAGACAACGATCTTCCAATCCTAAATCTGAATACTAATAGAATTTATCTTTTGAGAACTTTAGATAGATGTGTTTTTGTTCTCTTGGGAAATGTGGCGGTGTTAGGGTTTGAGTTATGAAGAGTATAATATGAGAGTTGTGTTTTTGGGGTCGTGGATCTCCTATTTATAGTGTTAACAAAATTATTACCGTTAGAGATCCTGATGGCCAGACGAGTCCGCTCCGAGGGCCGAACATGTCTGGTGTCCTGTGTGAAATCCACGTGGAATGTGCAGCACACTAAAAACCCTAATTTGTGTGAGGTGTACCGGACTAGTCCGGTAGGTGTTCGGACATGTCCGTCGCCCTGTGTATTGGAACTTCAGAAAGTTTCTCGGACTTGTTCGATCCACAAACGGACTTGTCCGGTGCATAGTTTTATGAAACATCAGAGAGTTTTTCAGACTAGTCCGATCCATGAACAGAATTGTCCGATGCACAGTGTTATGGAACAACACAATGTTGAACGGAGTAGTCCGGTCCATTAACGCACTAGTCCGGTGCACTGTGAAGTGACACTCCAGAGAGTTGAACGGACTAGTCCAATGCTCAGAGAATTATTAAGGTTTATTTTAAGCCCCTACCCTTACGCAAAGACTTGAGCTCTTGGGATGTGTCTCTCACACACATCCTATACAATTAAGTCTACTTTGCGCTTCATTCATCAATTGGGCTTTTCTTTTTCTTCATCACTTCAGTTTTCACTTTTTGAGTGCATCAAACTATCTCATTTTAGTTAACCTGCATTCATCTTAACACATTTATTAGGATCTTAGTTGTTGGTCATCAATCATCCAAAACCCACAAGGGAATGTCTAGATGCACTTTCAATCTCCCCCTTTTTGTTGATTGATGACAACAAATTAAGATTTCACAATTAAGAGTAAAAATTGATTTTCATAAAGTGTGGATATATGAGAATGACAAATGAGTAATAAAAACTTCTCACATATATGCACTATTTATTGTGGGGTCCCTATAACATGAGTGGGATTAATTTATGCGATGAGCAAAAGATAAGACCATAACTATTATAGCAACAACCATCACATTAACATTAAACTAAGCATAACACATTAAGTAAAGTAGGCACATCCAAAAGAGTTACAATAATTTGAAATTAAGATACATGTCCTCGATCACAAGTCCTTAAGGCTAAATAATAAGCTACGAGTCTCGATCTCTCCCCCTTTGGCATCAAGGCACCAAAAAGGGAAAAAATGAGTGAAATCACTCATCACCACTGCCTTCCTCACTCTCGGTCCTCTCTTCATCTTCATCTTCATTTCCATGTGCTTGCTAAGGAGGAGGACCAGAGACACCTGCTAGTCCAAATGATGCTAGTTCTTGCTCTGAGAGGGGTGCCATCTCAGTGATATCATCTTCAGAATCCTCTGAAATTTTAGGTGATCCCACTGGCTCAATCTCTAGATTCTAACAAATAGCTTTGATGTTGGCCTTCATGTATTTTTGATGTCTCTTCCTAGCCAAATTCTCCTTATGCTGCTTAATTTCCGGTTTGCGGTAGGATGCAAAGATGGATGAAAGCATTTTTAGCACAACAGTGAAGGCTCTCTAGAGGGTGGAGGAGCAGGTGTAGCAGTTGGAGCCCTTGTCCCTTCTTTTGCATGCTTAGATCCTATCTCCTCCGCAGCTGAGGCAGGAACGGAAGGAATAGTGTAAATAGTTGGATTCTGGGGCTTGTGGCCTGCGTGAGGAACATCTTTGACAAACTCAAGTCCTGTCACCTTCTCAATCATGTGCAATATATAAGGTTCATAGCCACAGGACCTGTTTGGAGTAATGGAGATTTTCACAATATCATTGTAGATGTAGTCAAAGACATTGAAGGTCCTTGTTTTGCTTGTCACTTTCATCGAGGTCCTTAAGTCCCTTGGATGGTTCCTGCATCTCCTTCCTTGGGAGCTATGATCTTCTTTAGAATTCTATTCAGGACTGCAAAGAATGGCTTCAAATACTTGGTAGTTGGAGACTTGTAAGGCATTCTTGTATCATAGAGGAAATCTAGCTCATCTTTCTCCAAAGGCTTCAAGTTATGAATCATGAGCTCATTATCCAAGGTATCTTCAAGATGAAGTATCCTGGGAAATTCCTCATAAGTGACATTGTACTTTGATCCATATTTCATCCATATCATCTTATCCCATCATCACGGGCGAAGTAGAGAGTAGAGTAAAATTGAGTTATAACCTCATTGTTCTAGTCATTCTGGAAGGTTATGAGATCCTTCAACCCATGTCTCTCCAATTCCTCCAGGACCTCTTGATAGGATTGGCACTTCTTGGATTGGAGATAGGTGATATTGACCCACTGACTTTCAATCACCAGGTTCCTTGTCTTCATATAAACATGCTCATAATAGTCAGCATGAAAATTGCTTAGAATCTGGGATCAGCTGACTGTTTAGGTTGCACATAGACTTCAATCTTTCTGTATCTGTCAGCCAGTTCACTTCCTTTTCTAGTGAAATATTCATATGAAGGCTGCCTGTGGCAGTGAATAGGTGCCTTCATCTTCAATGGACCAATAAGACCACTAGCCAGTCTTTTGCCCTTTGGTGCTTCTCCTAGGTGCCGATGAGCTTCCAGCACCATCCTTGCTTATAGCTTTCTTCACTACCACCCTCCTCTTCTTAAGAAGAGTATCGTTGGGAGGAGAGGAATGAACATTGTGATCATGCTTCTTCTTCATGACTCTCTCTTTAGCTTTTTGTACCCTTGCACGGTCACGCTCGTCTTCATAATCAAATGAGTTGTCCTTAGAAGCTGACAACATCTTGCCTAATAGGAGATTTCAATGATTGATAAGAATTGATTATAGAGTTTGTGAAAATGAGAATTTAGAGGTTCAAATATTCGGAGTACCGGACTTGTTCATTTTCAGAGTGCAGAATTGCCCGGAGGACCGGACTTGTCCGAACTAGAACACTGTAGTGGTCTGGATTGACGTAGGAACCCTAACTTTCTATTTTCAACAAATCTAGCTCGAATTGATTCACAGCGAGTAGGAATATAGAAGGAATACATCGAGAAAGGTAATATATGCCTAGGAATCAAGAAAAATAAGCAAGGTTGGAGGAAAAGTGAGAACTAGGGTTAAGAAAGAGTTCCGCCAAAAAACAACGATTCGAATAGGAGGCGCGGAGTGAGGTTCGGATTACTGTGGAGTGGGGAAGGTTCACGCCGAGGAGAAGAATTTCCTTGGAGAAATCTTCGATTTCGGTGGCTAAAGGAAAAAATCTCCTTGGGAGCTCAATCTTGAGGAGGGAGAGAGCAAATGCGATTGTGAGAGGTGGAAGAAGAAGTCCTGGCGGCGGGCTAGGGTTAGGCCCGTTAAATACGAACTAGTCCGGTGCAGGACTGGACAAGTACGGTATGTCGGACAAGCGTTGGACTAGTCTGAAGCAACAGACTAGTTCGGTGCTGACGCTGGACTAGTCTGGGCCAGGTGGACAAATAAGAACTAGATATCAAGGTAATTTGGGAGTTTGATCTAATAGTGATCTAAAGGATAAAATTTCACAAATAATCTTGATGAATATGACCAAGAAGCAATCAACAGACATACATTGGCCATAATTCACCAAGATTAACTCATTTAAATAGTTTTCAAGAGAAAATCGAGATAAGGGGCGAATTTTTGCGAAAAAATGAGTAAATTTTGAAATCACAACTAGGTATGCATTGTTTCAATCCACATCTAGAGAGTCATGTATATTTAGTTCATTTCTTAGCTCACAAAATCTCTTTTCATCTAATGGCTTGTTAGAATGTCTTCAAGTTGTTTTTCAGTCCTAACATGTGAGATTACTATGTCACCTTTTAATGAATGATCTCTTAAGAAATGATGACGAATGTCTATGTGCTTAGTTCTTGAGTGTTCTACTTATGTTAGGTGCTCACGTAAGGTCTTGTAGTTTCTGAACTAACGAGAGTCAAGTCGAGGACTTGGGCTCGCAAAGAATGGTTGTTTATTCAAGTGAAGGTGTTGCTTGAGGTCAAGACATGGCTTGTGACGGGATCCATTGAACTAGTCTTAGGGACAAGATGAGGTTCAACAACCAAGTTCGGGAGGAATTGTGGTTGAGTTTATCGGGAGGTCATGCAACATGTTTGAGTCAAGAACAATGCATATAAAGGTCTCGTGGACATCGTTGGAAGGTGTTTGTAAATGTGCAAGGAGTGCATGGACGTGCCAACATGGTTCCAAGGCGTGATGAAAAGAAATGGACGTAAAGAATTGGTCGGAAAGGTCCAACCGGCTGGATTATGACTCAGGATGCGGCTGAGGTGGTTATGGTTCGTTTACGGAATGTTTTGAGTTTGTTTTGGTTATATTTCGTGTAGGTCACGAAGTTGAGTTGTTTTAGGAATTTGGAATATGTTCCAAAGGTGTTTGAAAGTTTTAAGATTGCTTCTATCTGCATATGAAAGAGTCTTGAGCAGTTATGGAAAGTTTCGGTTGAAACTAAGTTGGATTAGAGTCCTAGTTTGGATTGGGATGGTCTTAGAGCTGATTATATAAGCAAGAGATGCCAGATCTCATGTTGACAAGACTTTGGGGTGTTCCTCTTATGGTTTGTTCAATAAAATTCTTAGTTTAGAGAAACTTTTGTGCCTTGTTCATTCGACTTGTTTTAGACAAGTTTTTCTTGTCCTGTTTCTGCACAGCACTATGTTTTATCATTGTTTTTGTCATCACTCGAGTTTTACGGATCCAATTGACGTGATTCTTTTTGTGTTGTCTTCAAACTTGATTATATATCATCTGTGACAATTTCACTGTCATTGGATTTTTGGTTTATGATCTACACGAGTTTCTATGTAGTGTTGCAGATGTGGTTTTTTCTCAGATAGAACAGATTGACCTTTGATCAATCTTTCAATCATAACATGAGTTTTTCTCGACGGTTTTTCGTCATTCTTGTTGTCATATCTTCGTGACATGATTATCCACAATCTATAATGGTTTCTTTACGATTTATCACATTTAGTAGTCTTGCACATGTTTTCTTATCAGATTGGTTTTTCCGTCGAGGGGTTTTTGTTGCTTCCGCTGAAAAAGATTTAGTCTACTATTCACCCCCCTCATGTAGATTTTCATGTGCTCTTCAATCCTACAATTGGTCTCAGAGCCGTGGTGCTCTAATCTTTATGATTAGCACATGTTTTGACTAATCATGATGGAGAAATACTCCGCAAAACCTTGTGTGTTTAGTGGCATTGATTTTCAGGTATGGAAGGCACGTATGAATGTGGCCTAGAGGGGGTGAATGTGCTTTAAATGTTTTCCTGCACACTCAATTAAATCGTTAAATTCCTGGTGGACCAGACTTGTCCGGTGC
This sequence comes from Tuctoria greenei, assembly GCA_036927565.1. Lineage (NCBI taxonomy): Eukaryota > Viridiplantae > Streptophyta > Magnoliopsida > Poales > Poaceae > Tuctoria > Tuctoria greenei. Next base: position 248,870,398 of record JAYESD010000002.1, on the reverse strand, counting down.
AAATGCGGACTATTCCGGTGTGCTTGTGTTATGTGAATTGATCAAATGTTAGAGCAGAAATTTTATGTGTTATAGCAGTGGAATTTAAACAACTATCAAAACAATCTTGATTGAACAATTAATGTTGCAAACTTGCACAAGGAACACAAATTAATTGATAGATCAAGTCTAATGCCCTAGATGATGGAACTTGCAAAAATAAAAGAGAAAAGCACGCGAGACACGTATTTTTACTGAGGTTCCATTTCACCAAAGAGATCTACTCCTCGTTGAGGAAGCCCACACAGAGCCGGGTCTCTTCAAACCTTTTTCCCTCGTCAAGTCAACACACAAGGCTAACATGATTCCACTATCATAGGTAATCACCGAGTTGGTGAGGCAGCCTCACACGTTGAGGGCTCCCGCAAAAGATTACAACAGAAAAAATGATCGAATACACTAAAAAAGATTACAAGTAATGCAAGAGTGTATAGAGATCAAACCCCAAGAGCTCAATGACGTGTAGACAACGATCTTCCAATCCTAAATCTGAATACTAATAGAATTTATCTTTTGAGAACTTTAGATAGATGTGTTTTTGTTCTCTTGGGAAATGTGGCGGTGTTAGGGTTTGAGTTATGAAGAGTATAATATGAGAGTTGTTTTTTTGGGGTCGTGGATCTCCTATTTATAGTGTTACCAAAATTATTACCGTTAGAGATCCTGATGGCCAGACGAGTCCGCTCCGAGGGCCGAACATGTCTGGTGTCCTGTGTGAAATCCACGTGGAATGTGCAGCACACTAAAAACCCTAATTTGTGTGAGGTGTACCGGACTAGTCCGGTAGGTGTTCGGACATATCCGTCGCCCTGTGTATTGGAACTTCAGAAAGTTTCTCGGACTTGTTCGATCCACAAACGGACTTGTCCGGTGCATAGTTTTATGAAACATCAGAGAGTTTTTCAGACTAGTCCGATCCATGAACAGAATTGTCCGATGCACAGTGTTATGGAACAACACAATGTTGAACGGAGTAGTCCGGTCCATTAACGCACTAGTCCGGTGCACTGTGAAGTGACACTCCAGAGAGTTGAACGGACTAGTCCGATGCTCAGAGAATTATTAAGGTTTATTTTAAGCCCCTACCCTTACGCAAAGACTTGAGCTCTTGGGATGTGTCTCTCACACACATCCTATACAATTAAGTCTACTTTGCGCTTCATTCATCAATTGGGCTTTTCTTTTTCTTCATCACTTCAGTTTTCACTTTTTGAGTGCATCAAACTATCTCATTTTAGTTAACCTGCATTCATCTTAACACATTTATTAGGATCTTATTTGTTGGTCATCAATCATCCAAAACCCACAAGGGAATGTCTAGATGCACTTTCAATCTCCCCCTTTTTGTTGATTGATGACAACAAATTAAGATTTCACAATTAAGAGTAAAAATTGATTTTCATAAAGTGTGGATATATGAGAATGACAAATGAGTAATAAAAACTTCTCACATATATGCACTATTTATTGTGGGGTCCCTATAACATGAGTGGGATTAATTTATGCGATGAGCAAAAGATAAGACCATAACTATTATAGCAACAACCATCACATTAACATTAAACTAAGCATAACACATTAAGTAAAGTAGGCACATCCAAAAGAGTTACAATAATTTGAAATTAAGATACATGTCCTCGATCACAAGTCCTTAAGGCTACAAAATAAGCTACTAGTCTCGATCTCTCCCCCTTTGGCATCAAGGCACCAAAAAGGGAAAAAATGAGTGAAATCACTCATCACCACTGCCTTCCTCACTCTCGGTCCTCTCTTCATCTTCATCTTCATTTCCATGTGCTTGCTAAGGAGGAGGACCAGAGACACCTGCTAGTCCAAATGATGCTAGTTCTTGCTCTGAGAGGGGTGCCATCTCAGTGATATCATCTTCAGAATCCTCTGAAATTTTAGGTGATCCCACTGGCTCAATCTCTAGATTCTAACAAATAGCTTTGATGTTGGCCTTCATGTATTTTTGATGTCTCTTCCTAGCCAAATTCTCCTTATGCTGCTTAATTTCCGGTTTGCGGTAGGATGCAAAGATGGATGAAAGCATTTTTAGCACAACAGTGAAGGCTCTCTAGAGGGTGGAGGAGCAGGTGTAGCAGTTGGAGCCCTTGTCCCTTCTTTTGCATGCTTAGATCCTATCTCCTCCGCAGCTGAGGCAGGAACGGAAGGAATAGTGTAAATAGTTGGATTCTGGGGCTTGTGGCCTGCGTGAGGAACATCTTTGACAAACTCAAGTCCTGTCACCTTCTCAATCATGTGCAATATATAAGGTTCATAGCCACAGGACCTGTTTGGAGTAATGGAGATTTTCACAATATCATTGTAGATGTAGTCAAAGACATTGAAGGTCCTTGTTTTGCTTGTCACTTTCATCGAGGTCCTTAAGTCCCTTGGATGGTTCCTGCATCTCCTTCCTTGGGAGCTATGATCTTCTTTAG